>JABTXL010005037.1:15710377-15758684 GCA_025134845.1 Neodon shergylaensis | reverse complement strand
AAAGAAAGAAAGAAAGAAAGAAAGAAAGAAAGAAAGAAAGAAAGAAAAACACAATCTTTCTTTGGAGAGGTGTGAGTATAATCATCTGTAGGTATAAGGATTAGAATTTTGAATGTAGTTTGGAATCCTCTGAGTCACTTCTCCATAGTTCATGGGGTATTTGTCAATAAGGACTCTCTTTCAACATCTCTACCATGCATTTTTTTTGAGACAGGGTTTCTCTCTGTAGTTTTGGAGCCTGTCTCTGAACTAGCTCTTGTAGACCAGGCTGGCCTTGAACTCACCTCAATCTGCCTGCCTCTGCCCCGTGAGTGCTTGGATTAAAGGCATGTGACACCACCACCCAGTTTCTACCATTTACTTTTAATAACTAGAGTAATGTAGCAGCTGTGGTTTCCTGAACAAGAGCAAGCCTGATAAAAATTCCAATGTTGATGAAAGAGAAATTTGAAGCCCAACACATCGTTGAGGAGCTGTTGATGACTGTTGGGGAAGGAAAATCATTTTTATTCTTGAGTTTCTACATTGATTGGTTACCTAGTCCGCAGTGGATAAACAACCTATCCACATATGTAGAACACTATTTGCTTTATAAGGAAAAAGAAAACAAAAACAAAAAGATTTTTAAGTTGGGAGGGAGATGTGTGGAGGGTACCTGGTGGAGTTGGGGGAAGGGATGTGGAATGGCCATGACCAGATACATTGTATACATTGATGAAATTTCTGAAGAATAAAATATAACAAAAAGTAGTCATAGGAAATGATTTCTGAAGGTTTTCTTAATAAAAAAATAATAAATGTTGAAGAAGACAGATACATTTATCCTGATTTAAAGAGTAAATAAAATACACACATATAAAGACATCACCCAGAGAAGACTGAGAACTTCAGCCTGGTGCCCCTGCCCACCACTGTAACACCATCATAGCTTCATAAAGAATAAAATTTTCTAATGCTGTTGGAAAAACAAAAATTAGGAACATGAAATCTTATTGAATGTGTTCTACTTCTGCACCATCTTGTTAGTTTCCTCGTTGCTGTGCCAACGATCCGAATCAGAAACAGCAGCCATGATTAGCTACAAAATAGAAACAACTTGGAGTTGGTGTAGGCTGACAAATTGATTAATAAAGTCCATTATGGAAGAGAAGGTGGATAGAGTCCATTATGGAAGAGAAAGCAGAGAAGAATGCTTCATCAATGCACTGGGTACTTGTGGCTGTTGTTCACCAGAAGAAAACTAAAAGCAATGCCTTTGGCCTATAAACAGAAGATATTATCCCTTCCAAAATCCCACCATAGTCACCTACTTTGGCCAGTCAGTCTGTATTTTCTGAAGGTTCCATAGGCTTTGCAAGAGGCACCATCTGCTGGGAAACAGGAAGTCAAAACATGAGCTTGTACAGGACATTTCAGACTCAGATGGTAGCACCAGCACTAACACAAAAAAAATGGTCATTTGTTGAGCCACATTATTAGGAACAAACCCATTTGTGAGTGTTTCTGTTTTATGCTTTGTATTGTATATATTCCCTTTTAACAAACATTACAAAAATGTCCATACTTTGAAAAAGTGGTGAAAAATAAATTAACAGTTCTAGTAAGACTCATAATTTACATCTCAAAATGAAAGTTTTGTCATCTGGAGAGATATCTAAATAATGCAGGGATTACAACCAAAGGATGCATCGTAGTTTTTCAAAGGGTCTCTATAACTCACTAATGTGATTCCATTATAATAAAACTTCTATCACAAATTCATATTTCAAATGGCTTTAACAAGTAACTCCTCTCCAAGGCAGTCATCAGTCATAAATGAATTGAATGTATTCAATATAGAGGCTTAATTTTACAAAGAAAAGGAAGAAGAAATTAACGCTGTAAATGCTACTTGTTTTCATTTGATGCTAAGAATTCGGTCGTTGTGTTAAAGTTAAAAACTGTGTTAGCATTTTCTATTCATTATTGTGCCTATAGCTTTTTCTGTTAAAGTTAGCTCAGCCTGCCATATTTTTCACTGCGTAAATTTACTCTATTAGACAACACGCAATCATATGTACATTTTGAAAGTATTAGTGATACATGTGACTTTTTTTCACGAGATATTTTTCTTACCTTTATGACATCTTTAGTTAAATATTTGTTCTTAGGAAATGATTGTCTTTCATATGGGAGTAGCGATAGCATAATGAAAGGGCCTTTAAATAAAGTGCAGACATATTGTTGAGTGCAAAGAATGGCTCTTTGTTAAATGTGTGTGTATGACATTTAGTTGTGGCTGGCCCCTTTCTTGAGTCAAGCCAGAATATTTGTTTGTTCACAGATCATTACACTTGACTTTGTAGTGACCCATTTCTCTTGATGCTTCTCTGTATTTTCTGTAAACACATATGCTATGAGAACCACTCAATGAGAGCAAGTATGGTGTGGACAGAAGAATAGCACTCTAAAGCATTTAAGAGCTCAGATGCATGCATATTCCACACCAGGAAAAGAAGTGAGACAAACACTAGCAAAACTGTTTGTGTTTTGGTTCTAGAAAATAGAACAATAAAACAATTGTGGTGATATAGATTTGTATGGCGATTTGCTTATTAAGAGTGTTTTCTCTAAATGTCATCTGATTCTGATCATATCCCCATGAAAGAAGTAGTTTAGACAAAAATTTCCAAACTTGTGACATAGAAAACTGAGACTTTAAGGGTGATACTTCTTGATCCATGGGATAAACTTTCTGAAGAGTTCTGATAGTAAATTTTAGAAACCATAGAGTTATGTTTACTCTATAACCCATTCCTTCTACAGTACTAAAAAAATGCATTTCAAGTGTTTTACAAAAAACTAAATATATTTGAATGAACTTAATTTTGACTTAATAAAATTTATGTAAGCAAAATTATAATAAGCATTGCAGATAATTAGTCACATGTACCATAACATAAATAGGAGTCATCCCTAAAATTCATGCCCCATATACAACCAAAGCTCAATCAAAGCCATTGAATGGTGGCCTGAGGTTGAAATTTCTTTGTTAAAAAGGGAGATTAGCAAGCCCCAGAAGGAGGCTGAAGACACAGTGGCACCAAACTGAGACTTTTCTTAACAATCAACAGCTTTGAAAAAAGTCAATTTTCTCATAATGCAATTCACTGTTATTTAAGGCCTTGCTTGTACAGCTTCTGAAATCAATTTGAGCGCCTCACCAGGGGTATTTGTCCCACTTTATAGTGTGGACTGTACAAGACCTCACCTAGCAAGACCCCCTCTTGATGGAGGTGGGTCTTGTATCTTATCTGTTGCTTTCATTGGTTAACTAATAAAGAAACTGCCTAGGCCCATTTGATAGGCCAACCTTTAGATGGGTGGAGTAAACAGAACAGGATTGGGGGAGAAAGAGCTGAGTGAGGAGTCGCCATGATGCTCCCAAGCCAGCCAGACGCAGGTTGAGATCCTCCCTGGTAAGCGCACCTCATGGTGTTACAGGGATACTAGAAATGGGTTAGATCGATATGTAAGAGCTAGCCAATAAGAGGCTACAGATAACGGGCCAGGCAGTGTTTAAATGAATACCGTTTCTGTGTAATTATTTCGGGTACAAAGCTAACCATGCGGGCGGCAGGGTGCAGGGGACGCAACCCCGCCGCCCCTGATGCAACACCCTCTTAGGGTTGTAGGGGACTCAGGATGAACAACTGAAAGCCCATTAACAACATTAACAATAACCAACATTTTTTTCTTTGTTTCTATGCTCAACCGTTTATGTTTTTCTTTTGTTACGGAAAATACATTCTTATATGTACAGTGCTAACCGTATTTCTTTCACTGATGAAGAAAAACTTAGATGCATTTACTAGAAGACATATAACGTATGCATAGCAGTATTTAAATTGTCTATCTCCAGAGAGTATGTGTGTAATTATAATGCCAGCCATGTATATGACTCATACCTAATATTCATGAAGATTTGTAAAAATGTTTTGTGTCTGCCACTAGAGGGATGGGGCAGTGGGTAAAGTGATTGCTGTGTACATATGATTCCCTGAGTTTGAATTCACCGCACCCACCCAAGAGTGCTGGACATGCATGTAACTCCCGATGAAAAGAGAGCTCCAGGTTCAGTGAGAGGCCCTGCCTTCAAATAGAAAAGGGCAGAGGGGCTGAAGAGATGGCTTAGTGGTTAAGAGAACTGGCTACTCTTTCACAGGACATAATTTTCATCTTACAACCATCTATAACTCTGATTGCTGCCCTTGTCTGTCCTCTGCTAGACACACACATGGTACACAAACATACATGTAGGCAAAACTAATAATAAAAACATTTTTTAAAAAGCTGGAGGGTGATAAAGATACCTAAATTCAATCTCAATTCTCAATGTGACCTTGAGAAGTCATCTGGACCATTTGGATTTCAGTGTGCGGTCTTCTGGTATGAAATTCAGTTTCCATTTTGGAATTCAGTCATATGATGTACACTCACTGAGAAGTACATTTCGCAGTAGAATCATGCCAAAAATTCCTATTGAATGCCAAGTGTTACTTCTGGTTTGCCCTTTAGTTGTCATAAGCCTGGAAAATATTTAAAGAAGTCTGGTGAATACCTTAGCATTTGAAAAAAAGAAAGACATGTATTCCGTTATGTCATTACATGAAGAACCAGTTTACTTAAGCATCTCTAGGTTTGGTATCCACAATTGCTCCCATAGTTAGTGTTGTACTTAGGCACCCTTTTTATCAAAATACTTCACTTCAAGCCAGAACCACAATTTTCTCTGTTCCTTAACCATGTGTCTTGTTCAGTCTTCTGTGTATGTAGATAATAATTATTCGTTATTCTGTGTCACATTATTGCCTCTCCTGTGCCATAAATTCTTAGTCAATTTTCTCTCTAAGGACTTCCTACCCTTGTGCACTTTTCCATTCTTAGGTAATTGGAAATCTTCACTTTCCTTCTGTACACCATTCTGCTATAAATAAAATATCACCCTAGTAACTTATTAGTTTTAATAGAAGAATCAAGACACCAATTTATATTTATTTAGAATGTTAAACAGCATGACCCTCAAGACTTTATTTTCATCTTGGGAGATTTACAACATAGCATTTGCCATTGCCATTGTAATTTGTTTCAATATTACATTTGATATTTGCTGTTTCATTTCTGTTATTTATTTCTCATTTATTAACCTGTGAAATCACAAAATGTCTTGATTTTCGCACTGTAATTTGTCACAGTGCAGGTAATAAAATTTAGTATAAAATCTATTGCTAATTTCAGTATAACACTTTCATCCTTAATAGTTATGCTAACACGAATAAAATTTGAACACAGGCATCTTTAGGTTCTTTGTATGTTAAATTAAGCTATGCTTAAGAAAGACTTTTAAATTCATTTCTAAGTAATATATTTACCTTAAAATGAAAGTATTGAGCATGATTTTTTGCCATTTAGAATATATTCTGGCCAAGTATTTCAAACTAATCTAATAAGAATGGTTGAACAATAGCTAGTGATAATTATTTTGAATGCTTTAATTTTATATTTTATAAATAACTTTGAATCTTTAGATTCTAATTTAAAGTTTAAATATCATATAATATGACAAAACAAAGACTCTCCTTAAAGAATTTAGGAGAAACTAGTCTGAGAATAAGTGCCCTTTTAAAAAAATATTTTAGAAAAACCGAATGAAAGAAGTTTTAAGAGAATAATCTTGATTTGATCAAATAAAATACTTTCTGGCTTCAATAAGGAACATTAGTTTCAGAGGCATGTTGGGAAACAAAATGTATGTAAAAGTGGAAAACAAGCCTTCCATATATACATGTAAAGTATATTAATAAGTTAGTGCAGATGTTGACATGAGATTATAGTTAGTTATTCTTTTATCTCTGGCTATGTTTTTTCAAAAGCACATTTGAAAACTTTGTTGCCACTTACGTCATAGTAACCTGGTAGCATAATTGCATAGTTGTAACAAAACACAGAAGTGGGTCATAGTAGACATATCAGCCAGAAAAATGATTTTTAAAGTCTGATTTTGGCAGACAAATAAAAGTACTAAAGCATAGATATATAAAGATGTTACAAGAAGTAGGTATTTTTCTGCACTATAAGGAAAATACTTGGGATAGAGGACAGTGGGAAACCCTTGGTTTGGAATTGAACAGAGAGAGATATCAGGATGTTATATACAGAAACAACCAGAACTTGAGGTCCATTGGTGGATATTCAAGGACTATCAACAAATAAGCATATTAAATTGTCATTCTAGAATTCCTGATGCTTTAAAATAGTTTTTTGGAATAAAAATATATTTACATCACTTTACCTTACTGTTTTCTCCTTCCAACCACCCTCCCCCCAGGTACTCCTTCAACCTGTTCTTTTTCAAGTTAATTGCATGCACGTCCTTTTAAAACTATTTTTGATACAGCAGTAGAACTTTTTCTGGGAACCTGTAGGTATCTGTAAGAGGAATAGAATAGATTTACATTTTAGTGTCTTAGCAAAAGCCTATTGCTTTAGGTTAAAAGATATGAATATTTTACAAGACAATTAAAGGGAATTGGGAACTCTGGATTTTTTTTTATTGAAAAAAAAAAAATCCCTGCTTCCTCCCAGCCTCCCATTTCCCTCCCCCTCCTCCCGCCCCTCTCCCCCTCCCCCCACTCCTCTCCCCCTCCCTCTCCAGTCTGAAGAGCAGTCAGGGTTCCCTGCCCTGTGGAAAGTCCAGGGTCTTCTCCCCTCCCTCCAGGTCTAGGAAGGTGAACATCTAAACTGGCTAGGCTCCCACAAAGCCAGAACATGAAGTAGGAACAAAACCCCATGCCATTGTCCTTGGCTTCTCATCAGCCCTCATTGTCCGCCATGTTCAGAGAGTCCGGTTTTATCCCATGCTTTTTCAGTCACAGTTAGAGTACTACTCTGCCATACAAAACAATGACTTCTCGAATTTTGCATGTAAATGGATGGAAATAGAAAACACTATCCTGAGTGAGGTAACCCAGACCCAAAATGAGGATCCTGGGATGTACTCACTCATAATTGGTTTCTAGCCATAAATACAGGTCACTGAGTCTATAATTTGTGATCTTAAAGAAGCTAAATAAGAAGGTGAACCCAAAGAAAAACATATAGTTATTATCCCTGCTATGGGAAATAGACAAGATTGCTGGGCAAAAAATTGGGACCTTGGGGGTGGGGTGGGATGGGGGTAAGGGGAGATGGGGAGAGAAAAGTGAGAAGGGGAGGATGGGGGGAACTTGGGGAAATGGGATGATTGGGGATAAAACAAGGTTGGATAGAGGAGCAGGGAATCACATAACTTAATTAAGGGAACCACCTTAGGGTTGGTAAGAGACATGAACCTAGAGTGGTGCCCAGGTGCCCAGGGCCATGTCCCCAGTTAGTTCCTTGGGCAGCTGAGGATAGGGAACCTGAAATGACCCTATCTTATAACCACACTGATGAATATCTTGCATATCACCATAGAACCTTCATCTAGCGATGGATGGAGATAGAGACAGAGACCCACACTGGAACATCGGACTAAGCTCCCAAAGTCCCAATGAGGAGCAGAAAAGAGTGAGAACATGAGCATGGAAGTCAGGACCACGAGAGGTGCGCCCATCCACCGAGACAGTGGGGCTGATCTATTGGGAGCTAACCAAGGCCAGCTGGACTGTGACTGGGAACTCTGGATTTTTAAGACACACCTGAAACCTGTTAGTCCTGTACTATGAAGCTTGTTAAAGAGATATACTTCTCTGTATTTTAGCAGAAAACGTAACAAATAAAGTAATGAGCTACCAGTACGTTGGTCATTGAATGTCATTAGTCAGATCTTAGGGGATAAATGAGCAAAAATAAGACAGCTGTTTTTTAGCTATGTAGGCAATCCACAGTCTCTCCCTAGGCAACTCCCAGGGGAGGGGACCCTAAGTGGATGCCAGGGACTGGGATGACGCTTTTAATTATCCCAGACTCCTTGGATATAGGAGTGTGAGAGGGTTGGGGTCTTACTTTCAATTAAACATCCCATACTATTTGGATATAGTTGTGTCAGGGGCTGGGGTCTCACTTATACATGCATGATTGATTTCAGTGCTGACCACAAGTCATTAGATAACCTTCTGGGTGACTCTTTTACCGAGAAGGCTCTTTTTCCCTTGCTACTCTCAGCATTCTGTAGTTGCTTGCCGTTCTTTATCTAAAGTTAGACCCCTTCAACTGTCCCCCCTTCTCTGTGGCTATTATTATAGTCCTAGTTCAGTCCCTGTTAAGCGACCATGTTGAGGCGATTTGAGATTTTATGAGTGTAGCCTCACTGGTATTTCTAGGAGACACATTCTCACAGCAGACAGTCTTTTTCTCTGGTTCTTATAATGTTTTGACTTTCTCTTCCACCATGTTCCCTAATTTTTCAGTGTAGGACTTACGGTACTGATTGATAAATTGTAGGGCCAAGCACCACATTATCACCTGTTTTCTGTATTTTTATCAGTCATGGTTTGTTGTAATGGTCTCTGTCTGTTGCTAAAGAAAAAAAACCATTTCTTCCTCTGTTGAGTGGTGATAGCTACACTTTTCTATGTACATGTGGATGCATATTTAGAATGCAGTTTGGAATTATGCTAGTTTATTAGAGGGGCAGTTGTAGGTTCTTTTCCATGATCCATGGCCACACTAGCTCCAGATAGTTGATTAGGTCTCCAATCCCATATATTATTTCTGTCTGGTTACCACCAGATATGAGTGCTACTATTGGACAATAAAAATTACGACACTATGCTGGGTGTGTTTGTGTGTGTGTGTGTTTAGAGACATAGGTGTTTGTCACAGATAGCTAGGAATATTGATTACATTCTTTCCTTGGAACCTTATGTGGTCCCTTCTAGCACTCTGAAAGAAGATCATGGAAAAGAACCTACAACTGCCCCTCTAATAAACTAGTATAATTCCAAACTGCATTCTAAATATGTATCCACATGTACATAGAAAAGTGTAGCTATCACCACTCAACAGAGGAAGAAATGGTTTGTTTTTTTCTTTAGCAACAGACAGAGACCATTACAATAAGTCCTCAGGGAGAAAGAAGGCTTTCAGGTAAATATCTATCTCAGACCCTTTAGACCCTGTCTCCAAAGGGCTTGGTGTTTTCATCAATGGGCACTTGGTTTTTACTGCCAGAAAGTGAAAAAGCATCATCCAGAGCTTGAAATATCTTGGGAGAACCTTTGGCTCTCCTGACCAACAACTCAAAAGCAGGTTACTCATGTCTGGTATTGGGGGTGATGTTAGATATTCTATGGCCTTTGGCTAGAGCCTTGGCAGCCCCAGTGTGAAATTTTCATTTAAAAACTCTATGTATATGCATGCACATATAATTATAAGCATTATATATAATTTTAGCAAAGTGGGTAATTTAGGTAAATATAATTCCTTTGGCTCTTCCAGACATTCTCATTGTTGCTTTGCCCTCCTCCCCACTCCTTCCCATTCTTTCTGTGTTGATTTTCCTATTTCCTTCCAATTAACCTCCCTCATTTTTTCCCATTCTTATCTTCAAATTACTTTAACTTACTTTTGTTCTTTCTATTGTTTATTTCCTGCCACGATCCATTTTCACTTTCCTGGATCCTGTGGTTCCTCAGGGTTATATACACTCACATATGGAGATTTGGAGTTAGAAACTACAGATGAGAGAGGACATGCAACATTTCTCTTCCTAGGTCTGGGTTACCTCACTCAATATAATATTTTTTAGTCTATCTCTATGTCTGAAAATTTGATAATTTCTTTTTTTCTTTACATCTGAGCAGTATTCCATAGTATTTATGAACTGTGTTTTCATTATCCATTTGTCTACTAAAAGGAATTTAGGTTGAATCAAGAGTGAGTTGGGTTTTTTTAATTGTGCTTATTTTAAGCATTGATGACATTTAGAATGAATCTACATGGGAAATAGAAAAAGACAAGATCTCCTGAGTAAATTGGGAGCATGGGGGTCTTGGGGGAGGGTTGAAGGGGGGAGATGAGAGGCAGGGAGGGGAGCAGAGAAAAATGTAGAGCTCAATAAAAATAGAATGAATGAAAGGCAGACTTTAGCATATTGAAATTAGCAGGGTTAAGAGAGCAAGGATAGAGAGATTCAAGTGTTATTTATAGCAGGTATGAATTATGAACGTGGGGTCTGAGCTGGATAAGAAGAGTAGGATTGGTGACTAGCACAATGATGCAATAAAAATGAACGACTAGTCTCCATAGGTTGAATTATTATAGAAACACCACTAATAATAATAACAAATGATTACAAATAAAAATAAGAATTAGTATTTATAAATTTGAATTATCTAATATACTAATTCATTGAAGAAGAAAAGTATTTAAGTTAGTAACTACAGACTACTAAAATAATACGTACTACCACTGAATCACCACTGCAGCTGCTTACAATGAGGCACAATATTCTTGCTTTGGTATTAATTATCTACACAGTTAATATATTGAGTAATGTCAAGGACTAAAATTTTTAAATTTTATTTTTAAAATGTCATTTTAAAATTTATATTCTTACATTGATGCCTCTCCCTTGAGGTATTTTGTAGTTAATGTGAGTTAACAATTCAATTAATATGCTGGTGAGATGGCCATAGTTGGGTGTGTCAACCAGCTGCTGTCAAGTCTGATGACCTGAGTTTAATTCCCGGAACCCAAATAATGGAGGAAAAAAGAAACTCTTGGTGTCTACACCACACACACATACACACACACACACACACAAACACATCATGGCATATACTCCTCCCCCAATAAATAAAATGTAATAAAAATTAAATTCATAACTTGATTTTTTATTAGTACATAAATGTTTGAAGGACCACACCCTTCCCAACTTAGCAAATATTTGAAGCCACCTACAATAAGAACTATCTAGCAGTTTACATTTTGAGATATTTTGATGTCTAACATACCAAGTCTATGTATACTTGGATGTGGAATTGTTCTTTTTCCAAGGAGTAAATGACAACTTCATTGAACTTAGTTGGTTTGGAGAAACCTTTGCCTTTGTTTTATCTGTTAGCTAGAAAATACTTAATGTTTATTTAGGAGGTTAAAAACTAAACACTAAATGTAATTACACATTTACTGTAATTTCCTAACTAGTATATACTTTCATCAAATTAATTTTAAGTATTTAGGAATCTTAACAAGTTTTTGGCACGAGTTTGTTCTTGTGATTTAAAGCATATTTTCAAATACAAACAACATATCCAATGTTTTATACAGTGATTGCTTTTGTAGTAATCATAAGACTGGCAAGAGTTTTTCAAATAAGCGGATCTTAACATTGGTAACGAGGACAATGTATATTATTTCAATTGATTAAGATAGTTTCTGAACACGGATTTATTTCTAAAATATATTTACTAACCTTCTAAATTTAATAAATTAGTCTACATATGTATATTCTAGAAGTATAACAGAGGTATGTGTGCATATGAATATATGTATATCAAGTTATACACACATATCCGTAAATACTGATTAAATATCAGTGATAGTAGCTGTTTTCTCAAAAAAAAATTTAAGTCAAATTGTCAAATCTGAGACTGTTTTATTTTAAAAATTGTTAATGTAAAAGTTTTTGATTTTTTTCAATGCACTGCATTTTTTTTTCATTGTGCTTCTCAGTAGAGGGTTGAATGATGGACTTTTAAGGCAGAAGGAAGGAACTCTTGGGAACACTTTGTTTTCCCAGGGAGGAAACTAGACAGACTGAGCCTTCTTCAAATGCCATATCATCAGTAAAGGACAGATCCTGAACTCAGATTCTGACCTCAGCTGTTGTGTTCTTTTCATGGGGCTTTGCAGAAGAAGGCATTGAAGTATTGCGAGGGGGTGAGGAGGGCGCACCATCAATGGGAAGTTCATCTTGGAGAGGGCAATCTTTATGACACTCTGCTGGGGAAAAGGCAAAATCAAATACAATGTTACTCGATGTTCAGAAGAACAAAAAAAATATGAATGAAATATAGATAGCTTTAAAGCATCATCTTGTAAAGCTGGTAGCACGTCAGTCAATCCATTGTGTTTATTTTCAGCAAGCTGGTGACATTTAGAGAGAAGTGAGGGCTTTGGCAGCTTTCAGTAGGTGGTCAGCTTGACATTTCCAAATAGTGTCTCGCTGGGCTAATAAAGTCTGTCAAGACCTGCAGGTTCCGTTCTCATTTTATTCTTTCTGTGCATTTAAAGTAATGCTTTAGTAATCACGGCATATAGGCAAGTGCTAAATTCAAGTGTTTATACATAATAAAATTTTAAGCCTGATAATTTTCCTATGTATGACAGACAGGAGAAAATTTGTCAGTGATTTTTCAAGAACTCTGTGGGTTTTCTTTTCATAATTCAATTTCATTTTTCAACATTTAAATATTCAGTCTATCTCCAACAAAGCAAACTGTATTTTTAAATAAGCCCCACAGCTATTATCACAACAGACTCGTGTGGATTAGCAACTGGCAAAGAGCATGGACATCTGTTACGAGAAAAGCAAACCAAAATAAATTGAGCCATCATGAATGTTGCTATAATTTAGTAATTAATTGATATTTTAGACCTCAAATTTGTGCTGCATAGCTTCAGTTACATCTCTATAATTTGTTGACTTATAACAAAAACTCTCTCCCACATGCTTTTCAGAAGTTGCCCTCCGTCCTTAAACCTGAAAACGTATAGGTCTATCCATATACCCAAAAACATCCTTCTTCAATTATCTGTGTTGATATAAATATTATTGCAATGCAGTCATTTTTTTATTTCTCCCTTTATATTTTATAGCCTTTTGGTTTCTTCTTTCCACCTCCTATACCACTTATTTGGTATAGGACTTGAATCTATTGTTGTTCTTGATGCCTTTATCCCTCTTAGTATATTTTTATGTTGATTGTCTTCTGTGATGAAAATATATTTGGAGTGAGCAACCACACTTCCTCTGCTCACATGAATAGGATCTGTAGAGTCATTTCTGATTGCCATCCATGACTGGAGGTTTGGGAAAGTGGTTTGCCGTTCCACATTTAACCATTTCCTTGGTTTATCCAGGATTTTTTCTTTTTAATTTAAAGATCACAGTGAGTGTTATTAACAGATATTTATCTTTCTAAACATTGGCTAGCTCCTGTAACAACGTTGTACTGCATAATGTGGACCTCTTAAGATACTTTTCTTCACAACCATGATTTCCTTCACACTGATTCTCTTGCTTTCATTCCCATCAAGATGCTGCATTAATTCTTCAAGTTACACAAAGGAGACTTAATTCCCTCTAAGCTAAGATATTTGCAATTAAATTCTGGCCATGAAGTATGTAAAAGTATTAGCACATAGAAAAAAATATCCATTTTAGAGCAAGTGTTCTAATTTTTACCTCCTCTGTTCTTCTTATCAATTCTTCATCATTTTCTGTCTTTAATATCCCTCTGAGATGCCTAGTACCCAAAATAATAGTGGCTCACAAAAATAAGTCCTTTAGTTTCTCAGTCAACAAAAGCATCATCTAGTTTCTGTTTTCTCATTTCAAGTATCTTTTAAAAAAACTTTATTTATTGATGATAAATATTCCTTTGGATTCATCATTAGGCCCACAAATAAAATACATAAAATGTATTTTTACCATTTATATTTTAAACCGTATTCAACAGGATTCAAACCTTGAGTTTTCTTTGAATTTTACATTCTTACAAAGAACTATACATGTTCTGGCTCATTCATACTGAAATGTTCCTATATGCTGACGTGTCTCTACCAATCAACATTAATTTTCCACTTAGCATCTTATTCTGCTGTAAACATCCTATCTTTTATATCCCTAGGACATTTCTCTAACAATATTTTTGACACAGAATAAATACTTTGTATACATATAAATAAATCTTTGTGCTGACAATTGTATAACTACTATTTCTTAATAGCATTTGGTAAATTTTCAGTTCTTAATGTAGGTAACTACTGAGGGTCCACTGGGTGTTAAACACTTTCCTAAGTTTTTTAAATGCTTAGCGAACATAATACAAAATGTGTATCTTGAAACTGTTGCCCTCATAGGGAGAGATAATGAATACCTAAAATCTGTACTTTTGCTAAACTTAGAAATAACTGTGGCTCAGGATCGTGAGTACATAAGAACATGGAGAGGAAGGTACGACAAGAAGATGAGGCAATAGCAATCAATGCTTAATTTGAAAGACTTGCTGACTTCCCCAAAATTATATCTCCAGACCTCTCAATTTACTTCTCCGACAAACTGATAATTTGGCAATCCTGTCAAGAAAGAACAAACATTTTGGAGCCCATAAGGTATCTTAAAACATCTAATCTTGATACTAGGCTAAATTAGCTTAAATTCACCCATAGGCATGGTGGGGAAGTTACTGAATATTTATAACTTTAGTGATATAAGCAGGTAATTATAGCTTGGAGTTTCATGACAGAAGGAAAAATATTTTCTCGTGCTGCCACATCACATGTCTTACAAACTAGGAGGAATGGTACAAGTTAAATGTTTAAGCAGTCATGCTTTTCAGTGTTAAGTAACTAGTAGTTTTTATTTAATTTTAAAATATATCATTTTCTTGTAACCTTGTTTTTCCATGTTTTATTTCTGGAAGGAACAAACTGACTTTAAACATAACTATAGACACAAAGCGACACTTTCTACCCACCCAGAGGAATAGAAAAAGCAATCTCAAAGGCAGTGAAATAAACACGACTTTCATATGAAAACATTTTGTTAAAGTTAGAGAAAGACAGAATTCATTTCTCAACTAGCAAACAAAAGAACACTTGGAAAAACTTGAATGGCAGGAAATTCTAAGACTGAGTCCGTGAAGTGACTGCACGTTTGAATGTTTAAAGTGTGTTTTAAACTAGAGTTATTTTTAAATAAAAAACATTCAAGATTATTTGTCTGAAACTCTATTGAAACAACAACTAAAGCTTTTCAGAGGTATAATCAGGCTGTGCTCCAGCGCCTTCAAATGAGTTACTTAAACTGATACAGAAATCAGAATTTTAAGCATCAATGATAGATAATTATGGATTCTGCCCAGCATCTATGTTTGACCATCAAAGGTGCTCAAATATTAACCTGTATTGTCTGACTGCTTCGCATTTTTCTGACCACAAATTTCTATATGCTATGGAGTCATGTTGCGTGAAAGAACATCTAAATTTCCTCTTAGCTAAATAAATTGTGGGGCCTCTTCTGTAGTAGCCACATGCACTCAAATGCTCCTTTAAAAAGACTTTTTGGGGAGGGCAGACACAGTTTCCATGGGGCTGTGAGGCATCAATCAGGGCACAAACTGTGAACTTTAGTGGTAATATTTTAGTAGCTTATTGGTGTGTACAGTATACATTAGCTTAGATATAGAAAGTATGGTTAGCATTATTTTGCTTAAACATGAATTATAGGTTATTGTGGAAGATAAAATATTAAATGTAGGCTTAATTTCTAATAACGGGAGTTTGGGTGAGAATAGTACATAGATAAATACCAGACAAAGTTTTAGCCATTTTGTTCAATCCTCTTTATTGCCCAAGACAATAAATGCCATTTAGTAGATGCTCAATACATATTTGTTGAATAAACAGATATGATAGACAGGATCAGAACAGTGATCTACATATTCACAAAGTATGTAATAGAACATGACACCTTCCTGGCTGTAGCTTAGTGCTGGGTTCAGTGGTGCTAACCATCAGATAAAATAATGCACAGAAAGTATGAGAAAAGACATCAATTCTCTCCCTCCACCATTTTTTCATTGATCACCTGTTAATTTTCTGATTTTATAGCAACAGAGCTTAGAGATAAAAGATAAGATCTTCCCTTAATGAAGTTGGCATGCCCTGGGAAAGACAGACAGACAAGCTATTGAATTAGATGAGATAAAATGCTACCAGAGTTTTTGTGGTTGTCTATGCATGTGAACTACTGAGTTGGAGTTTGATGCATCCGATTTTATCTCCTGACTCCTAAGGTAAACTGAGCGGGGATGAAACTACTAAGTTTATTTCTCAGGATACCACTACTTCTTAACTCTCAAATTCTGCTCTAAAGCCATATCCTTTGTCGTACTGAATAATTATCCACAACATCCTCCAAATTTGTTCTGTGTTGAAGAAGCAATAATCAATAGACTATTCCCATTTTATTTTACTTATCAAATAGAAATTTAATAACAATAATACTTTATTATGTATCATGTGCTATCCTGAGAACTATACAAAGAAGTATTGCCGTCCTCTGAATTAGAGATTATAATTATTTGTCTACTTTTTAAATCAAAGATTAACTAATTGTCTAAGTACTACCTGGCTATGAAGATGTTGGAGTCAATTCATGCTCTTATTTATCAATCTATGCATACTTCATTGCAAGTTTAAAAAATAATTCACTGCTATGAATGCCTGAAATCTTTGAGTCAGGCTTTATTCTTCTGGTCTGAGGTAAGTTTGATCCCCTTATTTTAGAATTTGTCATAAATACAGAGCAGTGGAATATATAAAGAGATACAACTATTATAATACATTTTCTTTGGGAAGTTTTACTTTTCAAAATGATGCCCTCCATTTTTTGTTAGGCATAGACAAAAAACATGAACTCAGATCAATGCAGTGGCTTCGATATGCTTGGCTCCTCTGATACTAGAAGCCAAGCAATGTTAACTCTCTTTTAGTGTCATTTCACGCTTCATTAGAGAGTTAACCATCATGTTTAAGAGTCTTTACATCAGAAACATTAGGCGTTGCTAATGAAAAGGAAAGCTCATTACTTGTATTCACTAAAGAAGAGTGCAAATAGTTTGACTTTCTCCTTAAAAGTATAGAAGGTTGTATTTAAAATATATATGAAAGAACGCATATGTATGTAAAAACAATTACTTAAAAAAGAGAACCATGAATTTGAAAAAGAAGGGGCATATGAGAGGGTTAGGAGTGAAGAAAGAAAGCACAAAATACTATAATTAACATCTTGAAAAACAAAATAAATAATTAAAATAGTGATAGGAAGATGTATATCATGGATTACTCACTTTAAGGTCCTTTCAAACTTTCTGGTACTTAAAAATCAAGAAAAGATAAACCGTCTTTGTGTAATCACAAAAGTTGAGAAAAATTTAAGTATTTCTCCAGACTAACTCTTGTGGGAATATTATTTTATATATGCATTTATTTTCAGAAAAAATAACAAACACATTATCTTTAAAATTATTTTTTGCATTTTCCCACCACAATATTCTGAATGATTTTAGTTGAGTTACAAATCTTCAACCCTATTGTTATTATTTTTGAGTTGTAGAGACAGAGACAAATAAAGAAGATTATAAAATTGTAAAAATAATTTTTATGTAGTTAAGTAGAAGACATTTGGAATTCTATGAGTAAATGATTTTCGATCCCATATAATGTTAATATATTTATGCAGGGTGGATCATATTGTTTTTGGTGATGAGCCATTGACCTACAAAATATTTGGAGAAATAAAAATGCCCAATCTCTCCATCTAGCAGCAGATGTTTCTCTGCTAATATTGAGATAAACATTTTTGTTAGAAACATCTGTCAGAGTGATGTGTCTATAATAGAAATGAGCATTAGGGGTATTAGAATGTGCCAATTAGAGGAAAAAAAAACTTGTTAACTGAAAAATGGTATTTGAAAAAAGACTGAGGTAAATTTTCAATTATAAAGCTCAGTTAACAATATTTACCGTGAAACATCTTTTGTAGAATATGCTACCTCTTTTTGTGTGTAGGTAAATAATGTCTCAAGGTATTAATGTGAAGTGCAGAATGTGTCTATTTATAAATTCTGGTACTATGACTTGCCAAATAACTTGGCTAATTTTTTGGTTTTGCAGTTCTGATGGAATTTAATGGGCACTAAAAGAGTATTAATAAAGAACTGACAGAAATATTTAATAAGGTGGAAAAAAGTTTTCAATTGAATTATCATTTCCTGAAGAAATACTACAGAACTATACTGTACAAAGTTCCAAATTAGGAAATAAAAACCTCTCAAAAATGGATTTTCATAGGTATGGAGTGGGTGATGGGTAAAATTAAGTAGAAAAGAATTTGAATCCCTTTAAGCAACCAATGTGTTCATCGCATTTGTCTTAATGCCAAATTAGCATTAAATGACAATAGTAATATTTTAAAGATAAATTTATATAAGTGTACCATAAGACTACATTTAAGTTCATCTTAAAATGAAAATAGAATCGTAAAAATTTGAGCAGGAAGCAACATGAAGTCCTATGTTATGATAATATACTGACAGCTGTGGACTTCTTGGGGGAGACTCAGTTTTCTTGAGGTCTATAACTTCTGAGAGCTACCCATGTTTGGAGACTGTCAACATACATGCACATACAAGTAGCACTAAGTGGACTTAGTGGGTTTTTAAGGAGCACACATGATATTGACAGAGAAAATATTATAAGCATTTAAGATATTATCAAACAATTCAAAAAATTCTTCTGTAGAATAAATGTAAAAAAAATGAAAATCCATTTACTGAATGTCTATTATTTGAGAGCAAAACAACATTCTGACACTAATGACTCATTAATTCCATAATAATATACGGCTTTTTAGTCAATAGAAAGGTAGCTCACTGAGGCGACGACACTCCTCTACACTCACAACATAATTTGGCTTCTTCGAGAGTATTAACTAGGTACATCCATTAATAATTCATTAGAATTATAATGACAACTGTCTGGACACCAGTTTTATGAGTGTATCACAGCAGTCGCTCAAAGAGATACCCTTGAGTAGCAAGATATGTAAGACACGTCTAATCTAGTCATGCCGTTTCTGAAAAGACAGGACATGTCTGCAGTTCTTTCTTCTTTCCTCCGAAATAGTCAAGGGACAAGCTGTAGACAGGCTTACTACAGAGGGCTGGTGAGTTTCTACCATGCTGGCAGGGCTGGCAGCAGTGCTATAGTTGGTAGAATGGCAGATTCCAGACATGGCATGATTAAATTCACTATCCAATCGCCATGTTGTAGTGAATTCACAAAATGGTCTGATCACAGCACGCTCTATCTTCCGGGTGGCACAAGAGGTACGCATTTGCCGTGGAATTTCTAGTGTGAATCTGTAACCAAAATATATTGTTTGCACAAGATTTTATTCCCATAACAAGTTATTTTCATTTTATAACTGATTTACATATTCCACCAGTATTGTGGATAAAACCCATGCAACAAACTGTAATTTTCACTGTTTTGTTAGCATTTTTCTCACTGTGTTAAAATTTTCCTAGATTCTGTTTAGTCTTGTTGTAAACATTTTTGCATAATATGTACAAATTATTCAAATTTAAAGAAATGAAGAAGCAAAACACATTCTTCCAAAAGATACAGAAGGAGTACGGTTTTGCTTAGACACTGAGTTTGGAATTCTTGCATTCAGAGTTATGATATACTGTTTTTTTATATTTTAAAAGCAATATATGTCATAGTAGTTAATGATGTCAGTCTTAGGAAGTTAATAATCAACTGCAATGCTATTTTAAGTAATGTAGTTTGGTAATTAATATGCCACATAAAGAAGAAGTCCTTCAGACTTTTATTGCCCAACTAGTTTGTGTCTTTAATTTGATTTAATTAGAAGTACGTGTGTTTTTTCCTATCTGAGTTTGAATCTGTGTATGGGAATCTATGCAGATATGCAACAATAAAGCAGAAATAAAAAGCAAGAAAAAACTAAAAAAAAAAATAAAAACAAAACAACTCATGACAGCTAAGCATGAACTGAAAAAGGGCAACACCGATTGACATGTTAAACTCAACAGGGAAAGCTGGACACAAAGGATTTCAGGCAACTGAGGGATGCTTAGAAGTGGGGGATATAGTCATTCCCATGGACGAACACATCAGTTGGTAATCCAACACCAAACAATCCTGAAAACCTAACATGCAGGTAATATACCGAATGAGTAGTTGCATTTATGCCAGTAGGTATATGTATTTATATATGTATGTATTTAGTACTTAACATATATGTATTTAACAACAATTAAATGAAAAAAAGAAGTCATAAATGTGAAAGAGAGCAGGGAAGGGAACATAGGAGGAGATGGATGTGGAAATTATGTAGTTATATTATAAATCTTAAAAAATAAATGAAATAATATAAAAACAAAGACAAAAAGAATATTTTGAAGCAATATAGGGTTCATATTTATTTCTCTAACACAAACAATAAATTGTTTAATATGTGAATGTTAACAAATTACAAAAATGGATTCTGTGGCTGTAGACTATAACAGAAACAATATTTAGTTACATTATTCTAATATTATGACTAAGAAGATACATAGATATATTTTAGGGAGCATATTGAATCATTTTTATTTCTGCATGCCACACTAATTAGAAATAGAACACATTCATTTAAGTATCTGGACACTATGTATATTAAATAAATCTATAAAGTTATGCTGTGACTACACTATTACACTACTTTTTTATGAATAGTAGTGTATTTGCTATAATACTCTTTCTAGTTCGTTTCTAATATGAAAAAAACAAAATTTACTTTTCCACTGAGACAGCTTTCTTTCCCCATATCTCTTTGTATATAAAACAGCACTTTCTAGGTGAGATATGTTTACATTATATCCAGGTTCATAGAAGCAAAGGGGTATACGAGTTTCAGGCAAGTAATTGGGGAGGTATATAAAATGAAAGACATTGATAAAGAAGCCTGTTGTGTGATACTACACACATGTCTACTCACCCCAGATAGGAAGCTCAGGACAGACCAGAACACAGCTGTCACCTTTTTAGATTTTTTTCCAGCAGGATTTGCAAAACTTGAAGTGGAGTTTTTGTATTAAAAGAGGGTAAGAGAAACAAAAAACAAAAACAAAAAATGGCTAGCCCAACTGTGTGTTTTCAAATGGAGAACTGAATTGCTACTAGAGGAAGTGCCTGAAGGGTTTTAGTACTTCAAAACCAAAATCTGACAGTTGAGAAAACAATGAGGGAAAAGTGGAAGGGGAGGAATAGAGGAATGGGCAGATGAGGGAGAGACTAGAGAGATAAGAGGAAGGGAAGAAGATCCAAAAGAAAGAATTTGAGCCAACTGAGGTGGTGACTTATGTAGATTCTAAAAGCACTCAGGATGTGCAAGTGAGGAAGGCAACCAACAGGCGGCTTGGGGAAACTTGGTAATATAGATTCAGTTTTATTTCAGAATACCATGGGTTGTGAAGGAAACGATAAATTAAGTAGCACTGGGCAGATAAAATCACAACTTCAAATTTAGGGGCTTTCACCTGCTCTGCAGATCTCTTTAACAGAAGTCGGTATGTACTCTTTAAGTTTTATAATACAGTTCTGTGTGATTAAACAGAACTCTTGTTTGTTACAGATATGGATGTTTGAAGTACAGGACCAAGATGTGGGCATGACCTGGATATCTCTGAAGACTGTAAGGTAAATCTTGTCTTTCCTGCAATTGGTGGTTGTCTGTAGGAGATGTTTGGATGAGAATGGCCCCCATTTACTTCTATGTTTGAATGTTTGGTCCCATTTAGTAAAACTGCTTGAGAAGAATTACGAAGGATGGCCTTGTTAGAGTAGTTGTGATCTTGTTGGAGGAAGTGTATCTTCTTATAGGAAGTATATCACTGGTGGTGGGCTTTGACATTGTTTAAAGCCCATGTCAGTACCCCCACTTCTTTATGCTGCCTATAGATCAGATGTGAAACTCTCAGCTCCTCCTTTTGCAGGCCTGCATGCCTGCTTGCCTATCTGCCTGCCTTCCACCCTGTTCTCCACCCTGAGGGTAATGGACTTAACCTTTGAAATGGTAAACAACCACCCAATTAAATTATGTATTGCGCTCATTAAAGCCTCTGGAAAAGTCTAGAAAATTCCCTTTCTTTCCCTATTGCTCAGTGACACTTTTTAGTTCTTAACATAGTGACTTTCTGGAGAAGTCAACCATGTGCCTGGCTACAGCCTTGGCTGATCCCAGAAGTCACTTAGCAAAAGATTAGAGAGAAATTCAAATGGAAATAGACAGCTGCAAAATGCTCAAATATGTACTGCAGGTTAAGAAGTAGGAAATTAGATCCTGTAATTACCAGAACATTCTGGTTTTACTAAAGAGAATTAGCGTCATTTATTTCCCAGATCTACAGCATGCTGCTGTTAACATTTGACATTCAAATATTTGATTTATTTTTGAAATCTTCCTTGTATGTTATAGGAGCTCTATTTTTATAGGTAGTCACTTAGTTTTTCCAAGATATTTTATAGAATGAATCATCTTTTATCTATTAATTTCAGATCTAGAAAATATATTATGTACTTATTAAGATCTATTGCTTGATCTTTTCATTACTCCAATGACTTGTTGGTATATTAATACACTGTCTTGTTTAACTTATGGAAATCTAACAGCATAGTTAATAATGGGCTTGTAGTCTTACTGAAGCATTCTCTGACATAAAGAATTTTTCTACTAGTCATGGCTATATTTTAGTATGATCTTCAGAACAATCTGTTTAGCTCAAGCTATATTTTGCTATTGAATTCTAATTAAATACATATTATTACAATCTTCTTCTATGAGCATACTATTGTTATTAATGCTTAATGTAAACATTTAATGTTTAGTAGACAAAGGCATTTCTGCTTATCTTTATTTCTAGGTAAAATATTTGTGTCCTCATTTAAATGGTATTTTTCTTAAACTATATCATCTTTCAAGGGTTGGAAAAGTACGTAGTTTTTGCTGCGTTCTTCGACAATTTCATGTTTGTGGAAATGTATTTATCACTCTCACACCCCGTCTTATGTTCCTCCTTGCATTAGAGACACCCCTCCTCCTTAGTGATCCTCTTCCACTTTCAAATCTTTTTGTTTTGTGAGTGAGTTTAACCAGGGACATCTGTTAATCATTTGAACTATCCATTGGAACCAAGTGGACTCACCTGTGGGTACACAACAGAAGACAATTTTTCCTCTACTCCCAAAATCTCTTGGTAGTCACTAGCTCGTTAGGGAGAAGCAGAAGTCAATAAGGCCTGCCCCATGCATGCCTTTTTAAAAAATTTAATTTAATGTGTCTGATTGTTTTTGCTTACATGTATGTCTGTGCACTGCTTGTGTGCAGTGTCCATAGAGGACAGAAAAGGGTATACCCTGAAACTGGACTGGAGTTGGAGATGTTTGTGAAACACTATGTGGGTGTTGGCAAACCAGCCTGCATCCTCTGGAAGAATAGCCAGTGCCCTCAACATAGGACTCATCTCACTAGCCCCAGTGATATGCTTGTGGCAGTGTGAATATAGGCTACTACAGATAATGTAAATATGTGCTCCAATAACTGTCATACCTGAAAAATGAGGACTTCACCTTCCTCCTCCATATCTACAGGCTCTTACAGTCTGTCAACTCTTTCTTCTGCAGTTTTCTCTGAGCCTTGAAGGAGGTGGGTAAAAATGTCTTCTTTGGTGCTGAGCACTCAGGTAAGATTCACTTTCAACACCTAGAGCAGCTGTGAGACTTTTGTAAGACAGAGTTTTCTCTGAGAACAACACTTGTCTTGAGCTATTAAGAAAGATACTTGGTTCCATGTGAATTCAGTGAAACAATAGTAGTAAGTTATCCATTAAAATCTAGGACCTCACAAGGCATATTTTTAGTATCAAGTTTGGATTCCATCCTGTGATGTGTGCCTCAAAATAAATCAGAGTGCTGGTTACCCTCATAAAAATGCCACGCCACTATCGTACAAGTGGGCACACATTAGCTGGGTGATTCTTATCGTGCTTTTTAGGGTCATAGCTAAACGGGACTGTATGTGATTCTTTGTCAATAGTCTAAATACCGTCTTGTGGTACTTTGAAGGCTAGCCAACAGAGATGAATTTGCCAGCTTAGTTTCAGCTTGGTTTCTATCACCATGCATCCAAGGAAGGTGGTCTCTTCAGTAATGGTGACTTGCTGTTTTTTGCCTTTCTATGTCTTTGTCATTGGTAAGTTGAAAGACTGCTGATATTTATTATGCATTAATTTTTTTTATCTTGCTGCTTTTCTGAAGCAGTTTGAGTTTTATTGTAGAGTGTTTAGGGTCTCTCATGGAGACAATCACATAATCTGCAAACAAAGATAATTTCACTTCTTTTCTTTGGGGATGCTGAACCATCCCTGAAACTAACCTAATCATGGTAAATGATCTTTCTGATGCTGGCATGTAATTGGTTGGGAATAAATTTATTGAGAATTTTTTTTATGTTAGTCAGTGATACTGGTCTGTTATTTTCTCTATCTGTTGGGATTTATCAGATTTTTGTATTACATTAAAACCGATTTTATGAAAAGAGCTTGGAAGTGTGTCTATGTATTTATTATGGAATAACATAAGAAGTATTACTTGTAGATCTTTAAAGATATGGTAGAATTCTGCTGTAAATTTTTGGCCTGAGCATTTTTAGGTTATATATAATATCTTAGTCTTCTTGCTGCTTATACAATGTTTGTATTATTGATTTAATATTAGTGTAACTTGGGTAGTTCAGATTCATCTAGTCAATTATTTTAAATTTCCAACTTAGTGGATTATAGGCTTTAAAATAATGTTTGTTGATTTTCTAAATATATTTGATAGCTGCTGTGATAATTCATTGTTTATATATAATTATATGAATTTAGTATTTGCTTTAATTTTT
Organism: Neodon shergylaensis; assembly: GCA_025134845.1. Classification (NCBI taxonomy): domain Eukaryota; kingdom Metazoa; phylum Chordata; class Mammalia; order Rodentia; family Cricetidae; genus Neodon; species Neodon shergylaensis. Next base: position 15,733,918 of record JABTXL010005037.1, on the reverse strand, counting down.
AATTGCTTGTTGTAATTAATTCGCAAGTAAAACACCACATGTTAAGCTACCCAGGCCAGTAGTACACTGTGTCCACCCCAGTAAACTTCTGTAATAATAGTAAAGTCAGTGTGAAGTGTGAGAGTTTTATATCAATTTTTATTTATCTACTACAAAAAAACTTTAACTCTGGCTTATTTGAAAATAGAATTATAATTAGTTTTATGTCCTCTTTTATGCCTCATATGTCCTTTGCTTTCATTTCATCCTTCCTCGTTAAATATTATCCTTACTTGATGTACATTGTTGGCCTCCTTTCTATATTTTATAATAAATCCACAGTTACACAGCTTTACCCATATAAATAGGTATATACTATAAGATATGTTCAGTATTTAAAGGAGAACGTGCTGGGGTTTTTCCACCCCTTAATTTGAATCACATTGCTTAATATAATACATTCTAAGTAAATCCATTTTCCCTGCAAATTTTTGATTTGTTTTCTTTACTGTGGGATAATATTACCTGTGTGACTTCAGGTTAATTCAGTTAAGAATTTGCCAGTCTTATATAATCATTTCAAAGAACCAACTCATTTATATTTTTATTGTATTAATATGTATTATTATTCGTTTTTCTTGAAGCCCAACATGAATATTTAAATCAGAAATATATTATATTTAATATATGCTCCTCCTTAAGTAAGGAAATTATAATTGGTAATTTGTTTCTACAATAATACACTTGATCCTTTTTCCTTATATTTTACATTGAATTAGCTCATTGTGATATTCATAAATGATATTGGTATGAAACGTATTTGGGCAGTACTTAAAAGATTTTAGTAACTGTCACGGTGGTTTAGAAAAGATTACTGTTTATTTTTTAAATTATAGTTTACATAATGGCTAAATGAGTCATCAAATCTGTGGTCTAGAAGAAATTAAATTGATTATATAATTGGTTGCTATTTTGTAAGTTTCCACTTGCATGAGAGGGTGTGGCATTTTCTCCCGAGGAAACTGGATGCTCAGAGTTTTATTGCAACTGGAAACATACCACAAAAAAATCTATTAATTATGTAAAGATTATCAAAATCATTTTGATACCAAACCATAAAGATCTTGTAGATTTAAATTTATCACCTTTAATTTTCCACATTTAAAAGTTTGTATATATTTATCCTAGTTCCTTTGTTCATAACTAGATTGGCATACAGTTTGACTCTATTGTTATTTAGGATAAGAACCTGAGCATATAATTATCCTTTTTTAATTGAATTTTTTAAATTTTTGAGTATGTTATATGAATGTTCTAAATATTAACTCCAGAAGGTAAGAGTTTGAAAATATTTTCTACTTTCTACATTATTTTTTCCAGTTGCTAGCTGTTTAACTCTCTGTAAGATGTGCTTTTAGTCTGATATGATCCCGCCAGTAAGATGCTGCTTTTGTTTCTGGTAATATAGAATCCTTTCAAAACCACCATTACCTTTAGCAGAGTTTTGAAATTTTTCTTTAGATTTTGTTCTAGTGGTTTCATTCTTTGCTCTTACACTGAGATTTTTGATCCATTTTGAGTTGATCTTTAACTGTTTGATTTCCAGTGAAAACATGGTCATCTACAACCATCTCTGACATCAAAGTCCAGGAGATCAGATTCTATCTTTGTCATCTGTGAACACAAAGAACACAAATGGCCCACATGCAGGCAAACACTGCCACATCAAATGAAATAATAAATGTTTTAAAAAGAAAAGAAACATCAACCAAGTATATTATTTCATGGTCAATTTACAATAAAAGGACGAAGAAAAATAATGGAAGCCTTTTGGGCAAAAGAAAGGAAATCTAATTAGTGAAATGTTTGGCAGAGTTTGGGATTCAGAGAGTTTAGGATAGTACACATTTGCAAGAGTCATGTAGTACATTTAGGAAATTTTCTAGATGTTATTTCTTGACTGAAAGTTGCTTACCACAGACTGTCATTTATTCATGACTCACTATATCTTAACCCTTTTGTAGACTTAATTGCAATATCCTAAACGTTAGTACAACAATAATTAGTTTTATCTAGAAATTAATTCACAGTTAGCAATAATTAGTTTTATGTAAAAATTAAGTTACACTAAATAATAATTTGTTTATGTATAGATTATTCCCACTGTATGCATATATTTTGTTATCACCATATTGCATTGCACAAGTTATCCATAAAAGACATCATTATTTGGGAATAGACAAAAGTTACCCAGGTTGACTTTTCTGTTGGTTTAACTTGATAGGGTAAATCAGCCCTTAGAGCATGCTGATAAATGAATGACTGGGAATGATAAAAGAAACAGATTAGTCACAAATGACAGCAATGCCAAATGATGCAGGTGTGGTAAAAATCATGTTAAAATGAAAATGAAACCCAAGGATTTGAGATAGGTATCAGGTTAGAATTTCAAATTTTATAACAATGCATCTTTTGTGTAATAGAATATAACGTTTAGAACATTCCAGACACTTATCTATCTTTGTATTGTAGGACGAAGGAAGTCGTTTTGATGAGTGTTTATGTAATTCCTCCTCTTGCACTTCTGGTAATATATTTTTCTTTTAACATGACAGATTCAAATGAAAATACAAAAGATGTCTATTATTTGATTTTACTTTAGACTCGTGGTACACCAGCAGATGGAAATGTATTTAATATTATTTATATCAAACACTTGTGTGCTACTATTCTGTGCATTACTTTGTTATAAATGACATCATGCATAACTTGCAGTGGCTATAAAGCATTTTGAATGACATTTTAAAAGTATGCAAAATATAAGTGATACTATTAGGCAGATTTAATCTTGTGGCAGTTTAATATTTTCTAGTAGACATAAGCTATTGATCTAATCATTTACTCTTTGGTCCAATGCAATTTAGATTGAGATAACAAATCAGCTGTCATTTGTGTCAAAAAATTAAGAACATATCCTTAAATATTTATATACTTATCAATAATTTTACATGCCATCAATGTGACATAGTACTGTTTTAGTTTTCACAGCTGCAGCTAAAACTTTTATCCTGTAACAATGTGACATCATGTAGAGATGTTATAACTATTAAGGAAAAACATAAAAATGTGATAAATAAACATCTAAAAATTTATTTTCATAGAAATTGAATAGCTGATTCAAGGTTGTAGGTGAAGAGAAACAAGTGAATGTTTTGTATAAAATCAGTTTTACTTCTTTTGGGCTTGCTTGATTATCCTCTATAATTTTTGGCTAGTATGGATCTATTATTGATTAAATGGACCTGGCTTGGACCATTAACTGAAATGTCACAGTAGCTGTCAGTTTCTGATGAAAAGCTTTAAAATGAAAGACTAAAAAAAAGATTGTCTAGGGAAAAAGAGAGCCTAGACAGTAATATATATATATATTATATATACAGTAATATATATATATATATATATATATATATATATATGTAGTTTGTTCAAATCCAAATTGTTAATTCAATGCCAAACTTTAGAAGGCTTTTACATGTTGAAACTTGACAAGTACAAATTATGTTTTCTTAAATTATGAAAACAGCTGTTACATAGACTTTTTGAAGTTATACCAATATTATTTTATACCTGTGTCATGAGTACACTAACCCAGAATCATATACCAATATGATAATGTTGTTGTCTTTCCATAATGTCAGAATTCATTGGACAAGTATAAATTAACAAAGTATGCCAAATTCAAAGACAGCAATTTCCTAGTCAATTCTACATTCTTTGATAATCTGTCCAAGAACAAAAATTGTTTAACTCCAATCTTAATTACTAACACTAACTCTCAGATTACATGGCTCATATCATAAAGTAAATATATTTATATAAAGATGGATATAGGAAGAAAGGAGTCTCAGCTGCAGTCCAACCTTGACATGAAGGATTTAGCCTTGTTTCATTATATCTTATCCTTTTTTGTTTGGCTGTTGTCTCTTGGAGACCTGTTCTTCTCTGAAGAGGAAATGGAAGGGGAGTGGATCTACATGAGAGGGTAGGTGTGTGAGGGAGCTAGGAGGAGTGGTGGGAGGGGAAAATTTGGTTGGTTGGGATGTATTGTATGAGAAAAGAATCTATTTTCAATTAAAGAAATACATACATACATACACAGATATGATTTATGGAATGTATACAGGTTAAAGAGGCTGTCACAGAGGTTTAAGAGGTTTTGGAAGTAGGCTGTTGGAGTGTGAATGGAGTGTATATTGGTAGGATAAGGAACTCTATGCACATCAGAGATAAAGCTGCTGCTGTCTGGCCATGTTTCTGTGAACTCAGAGTGGAGACCAACTATATGGAGCAGAGTCTAGCTGTAACATAAAAGGGTAGAACTGGATATAGAGCTGGAGAGCTCTAACATATTCATTCAATATATTATAATACAATACACTATAAATGCAATAATTCCCACCTTTGAGAACAGAAGGATGGACAGAGGGCAGCTGACAGGTCATCAAGATTTAGGACCAAGGCAAGGTAATGTCACTTGGAAGTGATGTCACTTTGGAAGTTCTCTGCTCATAGGTCTTTGATGCACATACCAGGTATCAGATAACAGGGCAGTGGTGAGCCATTGTCATCTTAGTGTGGGTGTCTAGTTATTATAAAATCAAAATGAAGGACCTACACAATCTTATAACCCACAGTATCCAATTAGTTGTGGGGACTGGTTTCTTTATATGATTTTAATGTGCAATATGCCCCTACAGTCTCAATTTCCTGAATAAGTTTACATGGTGACCCCTGTTCTATTGCTGTTATGTCATTCATCAGTTGGTGTTGCATGGGTGGTGAAAAACTGATAACATTGGGCTGGAGAGATGGCTCAGAGGTTAAGAGCACTGACTGCTCTTCCAGAGGTCTGAGTTCAATTCCCAGCAATTCACATGATGGCTCACAACCATTGTAATGAGATCTGGCGCCCTCTTCTGGTCTGCAGTCATACATGGAGGCTGAACACAGTATACATACTAAATGAATAAATCTAAAAACAACAACAACAACAACAAAAAAAACCAGATAACATTGTTTGCAGGCAGGCACATCAGGCATGGGATTACTTCCTAGGCAATTTATAAATTGAAACCTCTCAGGCCTAGGCACTTTTTAAGAAGTACTGTTTTACACATGTGGAGTTATTTAGAGTAGAGAAGAGCCTTATGCCAACAATCTACTATGAGACAAACATGTTGAATTTGTCAACCCTACCAGGTTGAACCACTAGCCTATGGTGACTGTGAGCGTACCTGTATTTGGAAATACTGTCTTCACAGATGTGATCATGTTAAGGCCAGGATCTAATTAAATATGACATATCTATATAAATCTGAGACACAGACATAGATATGTACCCCAAGGACAGTATCTGTGTTGAGTCAGGATCAGACAAAGAAAAATGCCATGGAACAATAGGGGCAGAGGCTGAAGTCAGGCATCAGGCAGTAAAGAGATGCCAAGACTGATAACTAGATTCTAGGGAAAAGGACACTGTTTTCATTTTAGACTTTTAGCTTCTGGTGATGTTAGCAAATATATTTCTGTTGTGCTTAGCCATTCAATTTGTTGTAATTTGTCATGGCAGCCCTCAGCAATTCGTGTAGCTATTATGCATTTGTCCTGGGGAAGGCTAAGTAGTCTGATGAATCTAACATCAAATTTAACGTTAATTAAAACCATTTCTCATTCAGATAGAATTATGTATGCTAATTTATTTACTTCATTCTTTTCTAAGGAGAAGAAACTTTTCTCACTGGTAACAATAAATAAATAATTCTGATAAATTAAATATATGTAGGTAAGTTAAAATAATATGAATTAAAATAAGATAGCCCAACCCAATAAAGGCATGGATGAGAAATATTTTAGTTTGTGATAAGAGCCACAAATATGATGTCATACTAAATCCTGTTAAGGAATGAACCTACTTTGACCAGAAATAATTTGTGATAGTTAGTTTAACCTAGGATAACTCATACTGAAATGCTCAAATACTGAGAAAAGAACTGAGTCAGAAAGCATTTGTGAAAGAGATGCCAAATACCCACACTCTAACATTCACTTAATGGCAGCAAGGACACAGGGAAGTATTTGGATGTCAAACCACACTTTCTTTTAAAGCTTATTAACATGTATTCATTGTACTAAGTGATTTTTGACATGACATATTCTTTTGATTATGAGTTGTACTTTGATCATATTTACACCAATTATCCTGTCCTTTCCCAGTCCCAATTCTTGCAAATCTTGATTCTATTCTGACGTGAAAGTGTATATAGCATATGCACAGGTATAATATCGTGCTTACATAATGAAAGAAAAAATATATTTGTCATCCTGATTTTATTTTATTCAACATTCCTGTGGGGAGAATACAAAGACAAAGAGATAGCAGGAGAGAACACAGACAAATGAACTTTCTCTTAAAAACCATTGCATTAAGTCTGTTTTCTAGTATGAAATTATCATGACCTATCCACAAAAAGGTATAGACAAAGGACTCACTTCCTAATACAGTTCCAAAGGCCATTAACATCCTTGTATTTGTAGGAGGGAACATTCAAAGCATAGCAATAACTTCTTTGTATTGGGTTATATTTGGAATATTTTTATATTATTCTCACTCAGTCTTAAGCCTACTGACAGTATTATGTGAAATTATTTAAATTCATTTATTTTTTGGAATTTCCCTGATGTATTGACTTGAGCATGCTCTATCAAAAACATAAATGGGTACTTCTGCCTTTGTATATCAGTCTTTATTGCATAACTAATTAACGTAGCATAATGGTTTCAATGATAGTGACTTTCCAGACAATCCTACTTATCTTGGTAATAATAAGAATCTTTTTGTAATATTAGTAATGCAATATGATTCTATGCAGGTTATACTTGTCAGGGGATGCCCCACTTTATTCAAACTAAAATTAAAATATGTAAGATAGCTATAGTTGTGGATGAGGTATTATTTCAAGGTGTTATTCAGTCTTGGTCTACTTGAGACAACAAAGATTGTATATTAACTCTTTTTCTTCCATACCTTTTCTCTATCTTCCTTTCTTTGCTTTTCAATTAGTCTAAAAGCTTGCATTTCAAGATATTGGGAAGCTCTCTTAAGTGTTTACTAATGAAAATATTCCCAGTGATGATTATATCCAAAAGCATACACTGCCAAGTCCCCCTTGACTGAAGTTAAAATATATATGTTTTCCTATACTATTTTATAGAGAAAATCTAAAATTTACACACACACACACTCAATGGAGTTTATTCTTTAAACTAAAATGTATATTTTTTTGGAAAATGAGATTTTGACATTATTATTTTTGTTATGGCATTGCTGCTTAATTATTTTATTTAAGTTGTTAAAAAAAACCACCAATTTGTGCTTCTGACAAGCACAGGTGGATCTGAGCTAGAAACCATGATTAATGTTGTAGATATATAATTAGTTTAAAAACTTTAGCTGTGTTAATTATAAATGATGACAATAGCATTATACCCTCTTTGCATTTCATACACTATTTCTATGTTTTTAAAATTTATTAATAAGTTATTTTTAAAGTGAGAAAATAATGTAGCTTTTCTTGAGAAAATGTAAAATAGAAAGTAAAGTAATTGTTTTAATTATTAGAATAATTGGAGAGACTGATATTTTGAAAACTGCAGCTTGTATAGTTATTATCATATTATACTGTTGTTTTTCATAAGGTAGCAATAATTTCATACTTTTAAGAAGTATATTTATATTTTGATAACTGTTTTGGTTTCAACATTTTTTATTCTTATTAAAATATCCTTATGTTTATACAAAGAAAATACTTGAGTTCTGCAGGCAAATGGATGGAGTTAGAAAACATAATTTTGAATGAGGTAACCCAGACCCAGAAAGACAACTATCATATGTACTCACTCATAAGTGGTTTTTAAACAGAAAGCAAAGAAAACCAGCCCACAAATCACAATCCCGGAGAACCTAGACAACAATGAGGGCCCTAAGAGAGACATACATAGACCTAATCTACATGAGAAGTAGAAAAAGACAAGATCTCCTGAGTTAGTTGGGAGCATGGGGACCACTGGAGAGGGTTGAAGGGGAAGGGGAGAGGTAGAGAAGGGAACAGAGAAAAATGTAGAGCTTAATAAAAAACAATAAAAAATCATTAAAAATTTGGTTAAAATTATAAAATATAATTTCAATAAAAGGGTTAGAACACTTGCCTTAAATTGTTATGCTTTGTAAGGCTAAGATTGATTTTTAGACCGTTCCCCATCTAGTCTTGAGTCTTTATGTTTTGTTTGCTTAAGTTCCACATCTAAAGAAAGTGTTCTATGAAACAACTTTATTGACATTATTGCAGTTTTCTGTTTTTAGGATGCTTTCAGAAATAGCGGTGCCTTGCTTTCACTAGAGCATGTGTGTTCCTCGGAGCCTCTTCAGCAAGCATCCATGGATGAAGTAACAAAAGCGATTTGACCTAGCTCTAAGGACAACAGTTTGAGGAACACCCAGAATTCCCTTCTGTGTGACCACACTCAGCGAGGCACTACATGAATTAGACATGGCCTACCATCATTCTGCCTGGTTAGGTTAGTTCAGAAACCAGCTATTCCATACCACTATGTAGTGAAATGGGGCCTCAGAAGCACGATTTTGAAGAGTTTCCGACATGTAAACAAAACCCCTTCTTAAGGAACTAACTTCTCACAGGTGATACCAGGGTGCAGCCACCCTGGTAGTTCCCTTGAGGAACTATTTTCTCAGGCAAAGGTACTACTGCTTACCCGACTTGGCTGCAGAGCTTTTGTCCTTCACTTATTTCTGTATCATGAAAGAATATTGTGAGAGATTGTGTCCAGAGAGAAAATGTGATTTCTGAAGCAAAGATATTGTAAATATTTCAGATTGCTTACCTGACTAGACTTGGTACCATAAAGCTTTCTGCTATATAAAATTTCCAGCATCCATATTGATGATGTTTGTTGTGACTTTCCACCCTTCTCCTGTGATGGGGACTGGGTCAGCAGTTTCTCTTTCTGTAGTGTTACCTCATGTGTCTGTGCTAAGGTACACTCAGCAACAATATGGTGCCTTAAACCTCCAGTCTGAGGACCTATGCCCTCTCTGGCTTGTATTTTCAACAGACACCCTCGTGGGCAAAATGCTCAAACACATAAAAAATAAAAATCATTTAAAAATGTAGAAACTAAGCTATGTGTTGTGACTCGGGGCAATAATTCTAGTATTTGGAATAAGGTAGCCAGGATGATTAATTTTCTAAGCCACCCTCAGTAACATAGTGAATTCAAGGGCACCTTACAATGCATGAGGTTCTCACTTAAAAGGGAGATGGAGGTATAATCTTTTTTCTTTCTTTCTTTCTTTCTTTCTTTCTTTCTTTCTTTCTTTCTTTCTTTCTTTCTTTCCTTCCTTCCTTCCTTCCTTCCTTCTTTCCTTCCTTCTTTCTTTCTTTCTTTCTTTCTTTCTTTCTTTCTTTCTTTCTTTCTTTCTTTCCTTCTTTCCTTCTTTTCTTTCTATCTTTCTTTCTTTGGTATGTTTAAAAGTCTAGTTACTTTTTTTCCCCAGTGTTGCTTTTGGGAGTGTTCAGTGGAAGAGTCCTAGTCAGGTTGAAGCAGACTTTGACTCTATGTGACTGCTACGTAGTGTTGATGTGCTGTGTTGGGTCTTTCTCTAATGGTCAGGTATAATCTTATGTCAGTTATGGGTCTTCAGCTTTCCCTGTGAGTTGTGGAACTCTCTACACCCACATGGCCTTATGCAGAGTCTTTCCCTGCTTTCTCAGGCTTTTACTGGAGCTGCTAGGATGTGTGGAACTCTGAACACCTGTGGGCTGAACCAGGCGTTAAGTCTGTTCCTCACCCTGGCTCTGCAGTCTCTGCTTTCTCTGCAGATCCCCAAACACTAATAAGCTCTACCCAGTTTGGGGGTTTATAGATACCTGGGCTCTATAGAGGTGCTGTGGGGTGTGGATATTACCGCCAGACTGGAGGCCTAGCTCAGAATCAAATTCAATGCCCACCTGGGTCTACAGTTCTCTCTGAAGTCACCAGAACATGTGGCTAGTATTTGTCTTTTATGAAAAATACATGCCTAATTTGTATGGTTATCTAATACTTCAAAAGTAATCATTTTGCCTTGTTAATAAATGTAAATTTTCTATTAAACATACTCAGATTCACATAAAATGTAATTTATATGTCTTTCAGGACCACTCACTACTAGTGCTTTTAATAATTTCCTCAGCTGATAGTAAAGACTGAAATATAATTAAATGGCACATGGCCTCTTGCAAAAGATACTTTCTCTTTATTTGTTTCTGCATACCCTGAGACTTTTGATAGACCATAAACGACTTTTTGTTTTACACTGCTGTTTTTGACATCATGTGCAATGTGCTTAGGTTTATTTTTTACTGTATTCCTATGTCTGAAGAGCAAGAGATACAGAACATTGCATTTAAGCATACCAGAAGGTTCTAAAGCAGGGTATATAGTACAGTGGAGTTCATTATCATTGAAACACTGAATGATTATCACACTATATTAGCTTGCTTTAACTCCTTTCTTCCTTATACCAATACAAATGTCCCCACACTATAGATGAAAATAGTGAACTTCATAGAACCAAACAAATAGGCAAATAAGTAAAAACAATGAGTGTAGAGGTAAGGTCATTAATAAGGCTCCAGATTAAGGAATTTTTCACAATCATGTGCTAGCCAAGCAATACTATGATATAACACCCAGAATTGTTGTTACTTTGCCCTGGAAACCCCAGTCATTAAATGGGAATGAACTTTGACCAATTAAGAGAACCTGATTTTCACGTATTTTATCGGCATAGCCTTGGCGATGGTTTTAGTGAGCATAGCCCCTATAGACTCATATATTTTTATGCTTAGTCTTGGTGAACTGTTTGAGAAAGATCAGAAGGTGTGTCCTTGTTGGAGGAGGTGTGTCACTGGGCAGGGGTCAGCTTTGAGTTTCAAATCTCATGCCAGTTCCCCCGTCTGTCTCTGCCCCCCCTCCTTTACAGGTCAGAGTGTAGCTCTCAGCTAATTCTCCAACACTGCACCTGTTTGTCTCCATGCTCCTGCCATGGTGATAAAACACTGACCCCCTGAAACTGAATGCAATTCCCAATTAAATACTTTAGTCATGATGTCTTTTCACAGCAAGAGTGGCGATTATGACAGCCCTTATTCTTGTGGAAGAGATTGCATAACTGGAAATAACATGTAGACCTGCTCATATTGATGAGGACAGAAGAAACTGCTTAGGCAGCTCAGTTCAGGGACCTTGAAAGCAACAGTTTCAAGAATATCTTTGCTGCGTTCTAGGAATGTTAGAGGAAATTTCTGGTTCCTAGTCCCTTTCTGTATCTTCAACATGAAGAAGTGACTGAAACTTCATGCTAGACACTGGTCTCTTCAGATAAACCTCCCTGGAATTTTATCTCTTGGTTTTCATAGTGGTCAGACATATTCCATCAATGTCAGCTCAATTCTAAATGATTTTAGTTAGGATCTATTCTATGAGGGGATAATGTTGTAGGATACATTAAGGCCATAGAGGAAAAATCCCTCCTTATCTCTGAGACACCGAATTCTGATATATTCCTCTGATGACTGTTATTCTTGATTGTCAATGTGGCTATATTACGGAATGGACTCTAATCCAGAAATGGAGATGCATTTGTGATCTGGATCTTGAGGCAAGAAGACAGCACGCCTTTGATGTGAATCTCGAGGCAGGCCTTTAATTCTGACTTTGAGCCTGGGAGGCACACCTTTCCTCTGTGCCACACCTTCCACTTGAAGACTATATAAGGACAGTGGAAGAAGGAAGTCTATGTTCTTCGTCTGTTGCCCTCACATCAGTCAGCACAGTAATTTCCTTCTCCGAGATCCCAGAAGAGCAGCTGAGACATGCAACCTCATGGGACTGAACAGCTAACAGATTCTTGGGCTTTCCATTCATAACTAACCATGGTTGAACTGCAGCCTGTTAGCCATTCCAATAAATTCCTGTATGTTTAGGACATTATTTACTACTGTCTCCTCCTTCAAAGGCTAACAAAGCTGGAGGAGTCAGTCTTCTGTATAAGAGAACACTCTTCTGAAATCCTTCCAAGATAGGAATATGGAAGAGAAGTAATTACCCCCTTAGATATATAGTATATGTTCTCCTCCTAGAAACCCTGCCTTTTGTACAATCAATTGCAGAATTGCTAGGATGTACCACTTCAGAGTATGTCTGATTTTTTCCTGTGTACTAACATAAAAGGGGGAAAGCTTAGGCAATGTATCTCTTTGTTAAGCTTGCCTTTCCCTAAAACTTTGCTTTTACTCATTCTTTCTCTGAACTCCTACCTGGGACCTTTGAAACAAGCAGGCATGGCTTCCTTTCTTCCCACATTCGCAGCTTGCCTATTTCTGTACTAAGAAGTCCCCAGGCACCCTTCTGAATCCATTTTAAGACTCTTTTACTAATGTGACTAAGAACTGGAAGAGGAAACCCGAATTTTTGTTGTTACAACAGTAACTTCCCGAAACTTCACAGATGCCAATTTGGACTGCTTTCCTTCACAGAATGTGTTCTTCACGTTAGCATTGTGCACTAACCCTCACCAAACAAGTACTGCTCCAAAATGGAGACTTTTCTCAGCCTTGTCCAGTATCGAGGTGGTACTCCAGTTACTAATTAGCTTTCTTCAGTTGTAAGCACCCATAACAAGTCACCCTCAAATATCATTGACTAAATGGATCAAGCTCTCACAACATTGGGGAGCTCTCCAAACACGGTAAAGTCTTTAAGGAAGATAGCAATGCATTATAATTGTTTTATAGAAAGGTTATCGTGGCAAAAGACTAGAGCATGAATTGAAGAAAGCCTCCTTACGGAACAAGGAGAATAAACTTGGAAAGAGTTCAGTTGCAGAGAAGACAGACAGAACTTAGAAAGACTAAATAACTTAGACAAGGTTATACAACTAGCTAAATACTGGGAATCAGGAATCAAATCTATGTCCTTCTTTTTCTTTCTATTTTACTTTTCAGCATGTGTGTGCTCAGACAATTGTGTGTGTGTGTGTGTAGGATTTGGTATATACTTTGTGTGAGCCAGTGTGTAAAAGTATGAAGGTTAAATGAGAAATTCAAGTTCCCTCTCTTTTTTTTTTCTTCTTTATTCCCTGTGGCAGTTTTTCACTGAACCTAAAATTTAGTGTTTTGGCGAGGAGTGTTGGCCAGCAATCCCTAGCAATCCTCGTTTATTTTATTCCAGGGCTTGGATTATAAGCATGCATTCAGGTGCTGAGGATTCGAACTCAGATTTTCAAACTTGCAGAAGATACACTGTTTTTTTACTTAGTTACCATCTGCGTCCAAATCGTTGTCTTTTCCTTCTCAAGGCATTTGTCCTGTGTCTTCAGGGACAGCAATTTTTAAGATTTTAAAGAAAACTAGTCATAAAAAGTAAAGTTAGAAGCATGAACTTCAGAGTCATAGATCTAAACACAAAGAAGGGGTAGTGGTGGACAACTGTACCCTCAGCATGCAGGAGGCAGAACCAGGAGAATCCACTCAAGGTTATCCTCAGGTCAAAGAGTTTAAAGCCATTTTGCAGTATATGCGTGCCTATCTTCCCAAAGCAAAAAGAATAGCAAAACCATGAAATGAAGTTTAATTAATATTCATGATTCTGGTAAGAATGTGAAAACTTTCAATATCTAAATAATGTTGAATGACGAAAATTCTAACCCTGGTAAATTGGAAATAATTATATACACATGGGTTTGAAGCATATTCAGGTCAGAATTGGAGGAGAGGGTTATCCTAAGCAATGACTCTTTGTTGTGGTGTCCTATGAGTCTCTTTGAGCATCCAAACCAGCTTCAAAGGGATGCCCCAAGCTTGCCCTCATTCTCATATTATCAATTTAAATTTCCCCATGTTTTTTTCATAAGGAGCAGTGCTTTCCTTTGTACTGCTAAGATTTTTAGAAACAATAAACTAGACATTTCCCTCAAAACTCAGACAGAAACAAAATAAACTTCTTTTTAGCAGGATACATTATTTTTCCATGCAGGATGATTTTTTTTTTAAATGAACCCTGAAAAGGCATACAGGACATACATGCAGAGCTTACAGTCCCATACAGGAGAACAAGGTATCACAGACAAACCGCTTTGCTCATGCCTCAACTGAGTTAAAAATCTTTATCTAAGCAATGAAAACATTTTAAAAGACTCTAGATATGATGAGCTTTCTGGTTAAACGTAGAGTATATTTTCTATTTTGATTACAATAGTGGACTTGTAGTCTTTAACAGATAAGAGTTGAACTGCAACCAAATTCTAGCACCTTGAAGTTTGAAAGGCAACTCTGGCAAGATGAAATTCTTGCATTATAAAGGTCCCTGAAAAGTATATGAACACCATTGGTAAAGCAGCAATATAGAAAGAGGCATATTAAAGGTGGGCACTGCTTCCAAGGGGAAGGGAAAACTAGACTAAAACTGAGAGAAGTCAGTTGCCTTGGAAACTGAGATCAGCTGCCAGTCACATATGACTAGATGAAATCACAGCTTTTTTTACTTGGGGGAAAATGACTGGCTTATTCACATTATAAAGCTATCAATGCTGCTATCAGAATTTATCTTCTATTAATGCAAATCTCATACACCCAGGAGAGAGCAGAGGGTTTGGAACTGAATAATATCCCAAATGGGATAACAGATAAACCTGGTCAGAAGGAACGCACACTCTCCTCATGGGCCTTGCACTTTGCTAAGAATAGAGACTTTGTTTTATTGTTATGAGGGGACGTAATTCAGAACCTTGGGATTTTGTCCCTAGTCCTGGAGTTTTTGTTCCCATTTTTAAAGGAACCCTTTTTCTTTAAATGGAAACATTTGGAACTTTGTAAATTCTGAGGATATACAGTTTTATTAGTCTAATGGAAGTCTAGATTCGCAGGAAGTATTTCTGTGTGATGCTTTTGGGATAGTGTTAGGAATCTCACTTTAAAACCATCATATATTTAAGAAAAAGACAAAGTGATAGAGAATTGTTAAATTCCTGAGACATTAGGAAGGTTTCCAATCAACAAGGAAATAAATTCTGTGTCCATTTGTAAGTAATTTTTTAGCCCCCATATAAATGGAATGCCAAGCAACCAAAAGCAACAGAATACCCCAGAAAATGAAATTGAGGAGCATTTAGAGTAAGGGATGGATACAACTTGCCTTTTTTAAATTTGTTTTTTACAACATGCTTTTTTTTTTTTTTTTACAATTTCTTGACAAGGTGTGACTTCTAAGATATCATTGGTTTCAAATAGGGAAGTACAGGTCACGGTTTGCAGGGAATATTTTAGATGGCTAACTGCTTCTGTGTGACCATGCTTCTTAGAAGTTTCCATGTTAAGAAGAGAAATAATAACTATCACCCCCCAAATTTAGAGACTGTTACTATCCCTGACCTCAATTTGTACTACAGAGATCTATATTAAAAAAAAAGCATGATACTGGCACTAAATGTTGATCAATGGAATATATTTCTACAATACTAAAATCATGCTGCTGTGGACATCTGGTTTTTGATAAAGAGACCAGAAATACACACTGCAAAATAAACAGTATCTTTATCAAATGGTGCTTGTTTAAACTTGATGGCAGTGTGTAGAAGAATTCAAATAGATATGTATTTATCACCCTGCACAAAATTCAACTCCAAATAAATTAAAAAATTCACTGTAAGGTCAGATGCACGAATTTTGATAGGAGCCAAAGTGAGGAATAGCCTTAAACACACTGGTTCAGGAAATGACCTTCCAAACAGACACCGTTAGCACAGGCACTAAGATCATCAATTAACAAATGGGACCTGATTTAACTATAAAGTTCCTGTAAGGAAAAGGAGACTGCCATTCAGACAAAGCAGCAGCCTAAGGAAGTGAAATAGACAAAAATCAGTCATTCTTGTCTTCACATTTTTTTCTTCTTCTGATTTCCCTGATTTATTGTTACAAGGCAGGGATTAAGAACTTGAAAAATATAATGGCATAAGATCTAGGAGACAAATTAGTGTAATCTATCTCAACTAAAGCTGTATTTAAAAACAATTAACAAACATATTAAGGGAATTTGAAAGGCCTTTAATACCAGATGATGAAGTCTGAGTTTTCGTAGGTTATGTAGAATGAAAATAAAACTGAGAGAGAGAGAGAGAGAGAGAGAGAGAGATTGAGATAGATAGACAGATAGATAGAAAGATAGATAGACATTGAGGAGGGTACTAGGATTATAGTTATAGATACATAATGTAGAATGAGAGGGATAAACACTGTAGTTTATTTATTGCCCCATTGAGATATTAGTATCTAAATTAGGAATTCAAAACGATGAATCTATGTAACTACTGTTGATTTTGATGAGGACCAGGATTGAACACAGAGTCTCATACATGTTGGACCATTATTGTTGTACCATCCTGCTCTATCTGCGGATCTAAAAATATTTTAAAAGAAGATCTTGGGGGTGGGGTGGGATGGGGTAACGGGGGATGGGGAGAGAAAAGTGAGAAGGGGAGGATGAGGGAAACTTGGGGAAACAGGATGATTGGGATAAAGGAAGGTTGGATAGGGGAGCATGGAAGCACAATTCTTAGTTAAGGGAGCCACCTTAGGGTTGGCAAGAGTCTTGAACCTAGAGTGGTTCCCAGGAGCCCAAGGCGAGGTCCCCAGATAGTTCCTTGGGCAGCTGAGGATAGGGAACCTGAAATGACCATATCCTATAGCAATGCTGACGAATATCTTGCATATCACCATAAAAGATGAGCATTAGAATTTTATCATTATATAATGAATGCTCTTTTGGAGTTACATTCTGTCTCTTTTCCCAATAAATCCATCCATTTATTTATCCAGTCTCACATCATTCATTAAACAGCTAACAGCTGCCAGAAAGTAATATTTTACTCGTTATAAATCTGTGAACAGAATCACAAAAGACATGTTATTTCTCAAAAATAAACTTAATACGCTCACTTCTAAAACAAGGCCAAGGTTAGAGTTTAACAGCAGTTTAGAAATTAAATTAACTCTGACCATTAATCTTCTTGTTCCTTAAGTCTCCGCTCTGATTTCTTATTCAGCTAAAAGGTTTTTCTGCTACCTTCTAGAAACCATAATTAGTTCACCATAATTTGAATGAAAACAACCTTTGCATACCCATCTCTTCTATAAGACAGCCATGTAATTAAAAATAAAACCATGAATCAATACATGTTATTTCATTACCTAATTTGCCATTTTTACATGTATATGAGAATCACATATTTAGCTGTAGCTTTGAAGTGACTCTGCTTAGATTTCAATCTTACAACATCTAGTTTTATGGCTTCCTGCTGCTTCAACGTCTTCAGTAGTTTTATAAGGATTAAAAAGAAAGAATGCTGCAGTGAATCTTATAATCAGAGAGAGCAGATGCTCAATTATTAGATATCATCAATATTGTTATTTTGCACAGCATGTGCGATCTACCCCAGATTGAGCAAGACTTCAAGTGCAGGGGTTACAGATTTTTTTTTCCTTTTAAGTTTTCGCAGTTTGATTTAATTTAAAAAAGTGGTGTCTTATCTTTGTGTGCTCTGTATTGGAAAAGAGAACTTGGTTTAGTTGGTGAGTAGTTAAGGACATCTGATACTTTTTCCCAAATGGCCACTTAGCGATTCTGAGAGACTCTGTTCTAAGAGGCCATTTATATGGAAGGCCAGCTCATGACTCTGTTTCTGTTGCCTAGTCTAACTTGACAGTTTGCACGTGAATGAAATGTTGCACACCCTAACTTTATGAATAAAGGCTTAGAGTATGCTAGAGATATTTTATGTGTGGTTCCTTAATGAATCTAAAAAACTGTAGTAATTGAAGTTAAGAACTTTAGTTAACAGATAATTTGAGCAGAATATGCCATCGTTGAGAACATAGTTCTTTTATACACTGCCTGCTAAATGTTATTTTCCCTTTTCAAAACAAATGAGAGTTGGGGTCCTATGATGTTGACTTAGAAATGTTTCCATTCATATTGTGAAGTTTCACATTATTTTCCTGAGTTCTGTTATGACTGTTGGGACTTTGCTGATTTCCTGGAGACAGTGTTGTAGTAGGTAAACTCTTAATGGTAGAAAGTATAGTTGGCTGTTTTTACTCTCTGCCCTTTCCTCTTTGTGGGCCCAGCACTGAACTCCCAAATAATCACATGGAGACTTAATCTTATTTACAAATGCCTGGCATTAGCTTGGCTTGGTTCTAGCCAGTTTTTCTTAAATTATTCCATCCTACCTCTTGCCTCTGGACTTTACCTTTCTCCATTTTTGTATATCTTTTCTTTTCTTCTTATTTTGTGTCTGGCTGTGTGGCTGAGAGGCTAGCTCCCAGCATCCTTTCCTCCTTCTCCTTTTCTTACTCCTCCTTCTTCTCTTTTTCTCCTTCTTCTCTTTTTCTCCTTCTATTTATTCTCTCTGTCTGTGCTACTGGGGTTATATTTAGTAAGTGATCTCCAGTTCCTATGCATTAACGTGTACAATTCACAATCCCAGAGAACATAGACAGCGATGAGGACCCTAAGAGAGACATACATGAATCTAATCTACATGGGGAGTAGAAAAAGACAAGATATCCTAAGTAAATTGGGAGCATGGGAACCATGGGAGAGGGTTGAAGGGGAGGAAAAACAAAGGGAAGGGAGCAGGGGAAAATGAATAGTTTAATAAAATAAAAAAGAATCAATAAAAAAATGAAGAGTTAACTCTACACTCACGAAATATGTATTATGAATGGTGGAGTTCAAAGAATGCTACTTGCTTCCCTTGAAGGTTATTAGTTTTGTTACTCTACTGTGTATTGTTATATCAGCCATTGTATGTTATATACTGTATGACTGTATGACTTTAGAGACACATTAATTTATATTCTTGGTCCCTAGGCCAAACTTAGCCTTTATTGCTCCATAAGGTTAAGCCTTTGAATAGGATGTCATATACTCCATTGTAGGTAGAATTTGTTTTCAATAAGTAACTGCTGTTTATGTAGATGGGAACATTTTGAGTATTGTTTTTGCATCAGTTTGGTCTCCTATGCATCCTCTGCTGTCAATCTGTTCTCATTTTATTTTCATCCGACAATTTTCTGATGTCTTTCACAAAAACCAATGACAACACATTTGTAGTGGAATCTCAGAAGTCAGTTTCATTATTCTCATTCACAGATTCTCTCTCCAGACTTACACCACAAGTCTTTGTTTTACTTGTTTATCTAGAGTTCCCTGACAGTACACTTCAGTGACTCCTTAAGGTTTCTTCCTGCTTGGCAACACTTTGCACTAGTGCCTCTCCAAGGACCATGAGAGCATCTGGGAAATTTAACTGCCTATAGAACAGCACAAACTTGGCTTTACATCCGGAAAGATTTCTAAAAATTGAGGTAGTTGGTTTACTGGTATCAGGTCAAGATTACGTGCTTAAAAATAAGTAAAGCCTGACTAAGTACTAACAAAATTAAAAGTAATTTCTATAGTGCTATAACATAGATCTTATGAAATTATTTTTTCCAAGGATAACTATGTGAATTTTGCTTTTAGGCAGGGGGATTTACATTTTAGTTTTACTTATAAAGAGAGAGTTAAAGTTTGACAAAATTTAAATTCTTCCCAGACTATCCAAGGATATTGTAATTTTACCCAGACTTTTGAATTTCGCACTTGTGAAATAACAATAGAGAAAGTGGAATATTTTTTTCCTACTGCTTCTTAGTACACATGTAGAACTCTTACTGAAGCGGAGGACTTCTAAACATGGCAACAAACATGCAGAGGTGGGAAACGCTAAAGAAATGGCATCCCTTCCTCCATTCTGGCCAATTCTCATTACAGATAAAAGGAGAATAAATGCCTGGTGCAGCTGTTTTATTGAGTTCCCTAAATCCTTCTAGAGGATGTACATACACATTCAAAAAGTTTAAAGAAGACACACACAACACAATGAACTACGAAAGAATGAGTTTTAAGAGAATAAACGCATGAGAGACAAATATTAGGCTGAATGAAATGACAAGACAATCTAAAATTTGAAAATGGATCATTAAAGAATTAGACATTTCTAAGAAGACTCAAGATGAAATGGAAAACAAATTGAAAAAAAAAATGTAGTATTTAGACAATTAAATAAAAGTCTTACAAATATAATTACATTCGGCTCATTCTCTCTTTGGAATTGTTTCTTCCTTCTGATTCTTTTATCTTACATTATGTCAAATTGAACCAGCTCCTATTTGCCTATCCTACAGTGACTACATCTTTAACTTTCAATTTGATTCCATTAATCCAATGACAAAGTGGCTTATTTTGGATTGACATATTTTACTTACACTAAAAAGTAGTAGTAAATCTAATCATTTAGAAAAAGTTGTATTTCCAAAAGATAACTTGATACAAATAATTAAATCATGAATGTATTATGTTGATCTTTAACAAATGCATAATAGAGTCTTATCTATTGCCACGTATAAAACTCAAGTACAAATAGATCAAAGACCTCAACATAAAACCAACCACATTGAAACTCATAGAAGAGAAACTAGGAAGTACACTTGAATGCATTGGCACAGGAGCATACTTACTAAATATAACCCCATTAGCACAGACACTGAGAGAAGCAATTAATAAATGGGACCTCCTGAACTTGAGAAGCTTATGTAAAGCAAAAGACACAATCAAAAACTCAAAATGGTAACCCCAGAATGAGACCAGATCGTCATCAATCCCACATTGGACCGAGGACTCATCTCCAAAGATACACAAAGAATTCAAAAAATTGGTCATCAAAAGAACAAATAATTGAAAAAAAGGGGGAAACAGAACTAAACAGAGAACTTTCAACAGATGAATCTAAAATGGCTGAAAGCCATTAGGGAAAGATTGCTTGAGTTGTTTTGAGCTGTCAATAGACTTAGAAGTTTGGGCTTTCTGTGCATAATAACTTGAATATTGATTTTATATCTTTCTTATTGAGATCTATGTCAGTCCTCATTTAAAAAAACAAAGCATAAATACTAATCAAGTCATTATTTGAATCTGATGATTGTGTAACATGCCACAACATATCTCATTCATTTTTAAACTAATGTATCATTCAAGATACAGGAAAACATAAACATTTAGGGCACAAAATGTCCATAATGACACCAAATTTAATGATAGACTCTCACTGAAATCAATCGCCAACAGATTGCAGCTTTTAATCACAAATCTGTTTATACTAAACCGAAATGAAGCTTAGATTTGCTTCATGAAATAATGGAGTAGAAACCACCACTCTATTTCCAATTGTTCATATCTTAGCAGAATAGATTTCTTGGTGAATTTGCTCATTTGACTTTAAATATACAAACATCTTTAATGTGCCAGGATATTTCAAGCTGTATTTATTTTGTATTTAGCTAAATAACACACATAATTTACAAATGCAAAAGGACAGATGTGATAATATAAAATTTCCAAGCTATGACCTTAACAAAGCATACCACAAATCATAAGTTATTCTTGTACACCTAACAGTGTTTAGGAAGAGGCATGTTCAACGTTCAAGTTGGGTGGAGGAAGAGGTTTGTTTAACATTCAAGTTGGGTGGTAAGACATGATGCAGTGTGGAAAGATAGCCTCTCACCCAGCTGACTGATGGGAAAAAAGCGAGTAAAGTCTGTTTTTACTTGAAGTCACTGAGATAGCACATTGTTTATTTCACGGGTATAGCAATATGACTATGAATAAAGATGTTCACTGTGGAGCTTTAAGTTCTGAGGTCCATCCCCAGGTCCCACATGGTTGAAGGATAGAATCAGACCCTGCAAGTTGTTATCTGACCTTCACAGATGTACATGTGTCCACCTCATCTAATAAATTAATAAATAAATGTATATTTCAGTTACATAATAGACAAATTCATAACGATTTCCTGGAAACAAGGCAAAAAGGCTAGAAACAGATCCTGACATAGAGACAAAAGGTCTTCTTTGATGAGGATGGTGAATTTCTCACTCTTATAGATCCAAATATATAATAAATATAATAGCAGTTTCAAATAAAGACAAAACAAAGAGAATACTTTCTCCACTGAGTTAAATAAATTGCTTTTTCCATGTATTAATCATGTATGGAACATATTTTCAAATGTACAGTTTCAATTTTTTTTTCTAATTATAAGTTGTGATGTTAGGATTATCATGTTAATACAAAATACGTCAATATATTGGCAGCCCACACACTTCATAGTGATCATCTCAAATCAGAATGTCACAACCCTCCAGTGAACTTGAAGTTGATCTTTATTTCTAACAGAAACTGATAACTACATTTTAGAATTTATGTTGATGTTTTGTTTTTATAAATTTAGGATACCATGCATGGCTGTCTGGTACTAAGATAGACACAAATTTCATTATTTCTTCTGTGTTATATATATATGGGAAAATAATTATAAAAAGTATTTTAACAACAAAATGACTGTTGAAATCATACTGGGTTTAGGATATTTGTATTCTGTTATTTATGATATGTGACACTGAATTAGACTGAAGAAGAAGATAGAATATTCCACTTATAATTAATTAAATTGAAAAATGCAAGCTAGTATGATGTTCATATTAACATGTCGTAGGTTTGCTTTTTCTTATGAACTAAGTAGCAAACCTTCTGGACATACTTTTAAGAATATAGAGAAGGCTAAGCATTGAGAGATTATGGAAAACAAAGGCCTTCTATACCCTCAATCCATTTTGAGAGTATATGGGATGGAGAAATGTTCAATGGCTAAGAGTTCTTGCTGGGCTTTCTGTGAAGAGATCATAGGTTCTCAGCACTCATGTTTTGGAGGCTCATATTGCCTTAACTCCCACTGCAGAAGGTCATCTTCCCTCTGTCCTCTATGTATACTGCACCCATATGCAAAACACATTGCAGAAATTAAAATCAAATAAACTTTAATAGCTTTGAGAGTGTATAAAGTAGATGTCTTGATAGCTGTATAGGATTCTTAAAGAAAAGATATTAAGATCTTCACCAACCCTGCAACAGACAAAGGCCTGATCTCCAAAATTTATAGAGAACTCAAGAAACTAGACTTCAAAATGCTAATTAACCCAATTAAAAAATGGGGCACTGAACTGAACAGAGAATTCTCAACAGAAGAAGTTCAAATGGCCAAAAGACACTTAAGGTCATGCTCAACCTCCTTAGTGATTAGGGAGATGCAAATCAAAACAACTTTGAGATATCATCTTACACCTGTGAGAATGGCTAAAATCAAAAACACCAATGATATCCTTTGCTGGAGAGGCTGTGGAGGAAGGGGTACCCTCATACATTGCTGGTGGGAATGCAATCTTTTGCAACCACATTGGAAATCAGTGTTTCGGTTTCTCAGGAAATTCGGGATCAACCTAC
>JABTXL010005037.1:15682659-15709977 GCA_025134845.1 Neodon shergylaensis | reverse complement strand
GAAGTAGACAAAATTGCCGGGGAGAAATTTTGGGATCTTGGGGGGGGATGGGAGTATCGGGGGAAGGGGAGAGAAAAGTGAGAAGGGGAGGATGAGGGAAACTTGGGGAAACAGGAGGATTGGGATAAAGGAAGGTTGGATAGGGGAGCACGGAAGCACAATTTTTAGTTAAGGGAGTCACCTTAGGGTTGGCAAGAGACTTGAACCTAGAGTGGCTCCCAGGAGCCCAAGGCGAGGTCCCCAGTTAGTTCCTTGGGCAGCTGAGGATAGGGAACCTGAAATGACTCTATCCTATAGCCATACTGATGATTATCTTGCATATCACCATAGAACCTTCATCAGGTGATGGATGGAGATAGTCACAGAGACCCACACAGGAGCACCGGACTGAGCTCCCAAGTTCCCAATGAGGAGCGGAAGGAGGGAGAACATGAGCAAGGAAGTCAGGACCACGAGGGGTGCACCCAACCACTGAGACTGTGTGGCTGATCTATTGGGAGCTCACCAAGGCCAGCTGGACTGTGACGGAAGAAGCATGGGATAAAACAGGACTCTCTGAACATGGCGAACAATGGGGGCTGATGAGAAGCCAAGGACAATGGCCCTGGGTTTTGATCCTACTTCAAGTTCTGGCTTTGTGGGAGCCTAGCCAGTTTGGATGTTCACCTTCCTAGACATGGACGGAGGGGGGAGGACCTTGGACTTTCCACAGGGAAGGGAACCCTGACTAATCTTTGGACTGGAGAGGGAGGGTGAGAGGAATGGGGGGAGGGGGAGAAGGGTGGGAGGAGGGGGAGGGAAATGGGAGGCTGGGGGGAGGCGGAAACTTTTTTCTTTTTCTCAATAATAAAAAAAATAAAATAAAAAAAAAAGATGTTAATAGAAGATTACTAAAATTTGACAAATATACAAAGCACATAGATTACTATCTTCAAGTGCATACACTTGATAAACTGGAGATGGGTGAACAAAAGTTTGGAAATAGAAATATATTGAAATAATTATGTTCTTTATTCAATAAGATTTTTCAGAAGAATAGAATAGGAGGTGCAACCACAGGTCTAGACACACTAATAATACTAATTTGCAATCGTTTTGATGAGAAAAGGAAAACAAAACCAATGGAAGGAAAGTAAACATGATGAAATATTGTTAAGTTATAAGTGAAATACTTAGAAATCAAAAATATATTAAAACAAATAAGTAAAAAGCCTGTTGTACTATGGATAAGAGGGCCCCCATATCATCTCAGTATAAAAATGGAAATGTTTATACAAAATGAATAACTAATATACAATAAAGAAATTTGTGAATGATGGACAAACATCGTATAGTTTCTTATCAGAAGAATTCCAAATTCAAATGCCAATTAGCATAATTTTATGAATGTGAGAAAGAATAAATCAATCAGCAAAATTGTTTATGAGATACTGACAGAAATTTACACTCTTCACCTGGTCAGGATTATGGTAGGTCTTAAATATTTGCTCAGGTGGATCAGTGAAATTCACTTCTAAAAATATTTATAAAGTTTTAGCAACTATAAAACGAAAAAGCTTTGATGTTCCACATGCCAATGTTTTAATGGGCCTAATTCAGACAAAAACTATTAAAAATATAGTTTAAATTCCTATAAAGAAAGGAGAAATACCAATAACTAAAATAGATCTTAAAGATATCTGATACATTATATTAATTTCCAGTATAATTTAGGGTTTATAATTTAAAAAGGAAGAATATGCAACATTTTAGCCTTTCCTTAATTTTGCATCAAATTATCTAATTACCTGTTGCCAGAAATAAAATGTAACAACCCAATACAAATTTTTATAATTATCAAAATATTTACTCTATATACTCATTTTTTAGGTTTTATTTGATTTTTATTTGCATGAATGTGTGTGTACATAAAGAATGGAAGAAATAAGATTTTCTGTGTGAGAATTATAGGTAGAGTTAGCCTCCCAATGTGAGTGCTAAGAACGCTTCTCTGTTAGCACAGCACGTGCTCTTAGTCTCAAACACACATCTTCACCCTACATACTCTTTGAGAGCCATGATGGTCTCTGATGTGGGAGTTCCTTCTATATGCTGTCATATCTTTTATTACTATTGTTTAATAAAGATGCTGATTTGGCCAATAGCCAGGCAGAATAGACCCAGGTGGGAAATTCAAGCAAAGATAAAAGGAAAAAGAAGGCGCAGTTGGAGAGATGCCAACAGCTGTCATAGTAGCAAGATATAAAAGCAACACCATGGCCATGTGGCAATACATAGATGAATATAAATATTCTAAGATGTAAAAGCTAGTTAATAATAAGCCTGAGATAATAGGCCAAAGAGTTTGTAATTAATATTAAGCCTCAGACTGGTTATTCAGGAACTGGCTAGTGAGAGAGAAACCTCCAGTTAAAGGTTTCTAAT
The DNA here is from genome assembly GCA_025134845.1 of Neodon shergylaensis. Taxonomy (NCBI): domain Eukaryota; kingdom Metazoa; phylum Chordata; class Mammalia; order Rodentia; family Cricetidae; genus Neodon; species Neodon shergylaensis. The sequence continues at coordinate 15,707,553 of JABTXL010005037.1, read as the reverse complement.
TTCGGCAGTCTGTAAATGTTTAACATTCTCAATTTTTTTTAGAATAAATAAAATTATGTTCATAAGTTTCTCTAAGTAGTTCTTGGGAAAATAGCAACCCATTGCTCTAACATGAACACAATATTTTACAAAATAACTAATTTTCAAATTAAAATAGATAGTACTATTTTGCAGCACTGATTTAATAAAATTTCTATGGAATTTTTTATTTGCTGCCTCAATCTCATTCAGTATCACAGATCCTAAATAACAGGCTAAGAATATTCATATAGAAATAAACAAAATTAAGAATATACTATACCCAAAATAAGGAAAACAAACAAGACTTTTATGCAAAATAAACAAAGAAGTGAAAAAACAAGTATTCTCCTAAAATAATGTCCTTGTCGATGAACAAAGGAAACCTGTTTACAATTGCTGGGTGAAATATCTAGGAATAGATTTAATCAAAGAAATGGAAGATACCTACAATGAAACTATAAACCACTCAAGAAATTACTGATGGCATATAGGTGGAAAATGGCTCATCTACAGGCATGAGAAACGTGACTGCAGCTCAAATGAACATGCCAAGAGTAAATTGTGGAGTGTGGAAATGAGAATGTCATCTTATACCCTCATCTTGTATGGTTGTGTGTGTTAGTTTGGAACATGCACAAAGGTACAATAATTGGTGGAAAAATTTCTTTTAATATCTACTGTGGGAGGTCCTTCTGTCTATGTGTTCCTTTTATTGGTTAATGAATAAAGAAACTGCCATGGCTTGATAGGGCAGAACTTAAGTAGGTGAGGAGGCCTGGACTGAATGCTGGGAGAAATAAAAGTGGAGTCAGGGTGTGCCTTGGATCCATGGCTGGAGGTAGACATGCTGAAACTTTGCTGGAAGGCCATGACCTCGTGGTGATATACAGATTAATAGAAATGGGTTAAACTAAGATGTAAGAGTTTAAATAATATTAAATCACTGTGTGATTATTTTGGTTCTAAGAGGCTGGGACAAACAAGCACCTTTGCAACAAATATCTTACCAACAGAGTGGCAAACCATACGAAGATTATTTGGGCTAGTATGATCATTCCATAATAACACATGCAGTGCTATATACAACCACATGAAACAGGTGTTATTTAAAGTAGAGTCTATGTAGATGATTAAGCCAATCTTGGTGATACTCGCATTATACAATAAAATACTATAATTCAGAATAATATACCCATACAATATAGGCAGGTAGTTAGGCTGGTGTCTAATGTCACATTTAACATATTTTTACTATATTTAGTTTTTATAAGCATTTATTTTAGCAACTTGATATACTCACACTTTTAAAATCAAGAATATAGTGTATTTAACAACACTTTCTTCAAAATTAAGAGAGTTTGAAAACTTGGTTTTATGGACATTATTGCACATGATCTGATTTGAAGTTTCTCTTTTTTGCAAGAGCAACAAAATATACTTTAGAGGCATTTACCAGACATGCAAATGCCAAAAGAATGCATGAATATTTAGTGAATATGATTTTAAATATTGGTCAACAATGGAATAGGAGGAATGTACCATATTATTTCAATGGACTGAAAAACCATAGTGCTTATTAGTGTATTTAACTTATTAGACACAAGGACATTACCTATGAGCTTCACAAGGGACTTTTGTGTTGCCTTTTCAATTTAACTTAAAATATGTTATTTTTCAAAGCAATTAATTAATTAAAAATACCATTATCTTTAAGGCAAAAAGACCTCCTAGCATAGTTTAAAATATAGACAATGTTATAAAATTAAATCTGCATCACACTAAATCAACTCTTACACTGTATGCTAGCAATTTATTAATTTAATAATAAAATATGATTAAATTCACACATTACTCTTGATTTCTCTCACACACAATAATGGCCTGTGTGTTCTCCACTTTGAGACAGAGTAAAGCATTTGTCATGATTTCAGAATAGAATGCTTCTGTTTCTGTATGTATGTATGTAGCTCTGCTCCCTGTTCACATCTGCTTTATTCTCCTTGGTGATAGCATATTTTTCGGCACCCATTTAATACATTCGATTGCCTAGCTCCCTCTCTCCTAGTGCCTCATTTAAAAGTTCCCAACTTACATGTGTATGGTAAATATGCAAACTATGTTCATTAAATTTCAACGAGCCATCTGTGCGGTAAAGTCCATTAGCCATATGGCTTTATATTGGTTTCATGTTTTATCTGAGATGTTTCTGGCTATTGAGCATTTGTTAACATTTGATTGTAAATTATTCGAAACAGACATCATTTCCTTTGTTTGTGTATTTATCTTCCTACAAGAACATGGTGTAACTCGAAGACTGTTGGTCCCTTAGGAATTGGCTACACGGTTCTTTTATTCTGCCTTTATTGTTGCTGTTACATTCTCTAAAATCACATTATTCTGTACAGTAATGCTGGAATGAACTAGGAAGTTGTTAAACTGTCTTTTTGTTTTGCTATCCACAAGTTAGTGTATCAGGATCATTATTACATCTCTGGTCTAGCCAAACTCCAACAGCACACACCTTGACAGTAAGTCTAAATGCATATAAATATCCCTTCAGACTCACCTACCAATATATTGATTTGTTTTCCCCCTTGTAACTAAACACTTAGTTTAGGGAGTATATTACAAATATGCTTTTGTGGGAACTATACATAAGAAATGCAATATGAGAATCATTTAGGTATTTATACAGTGATTTTCCTAGCTTTCCTATACACAATAGCCAAAAGATAACCCAAGTATCCAACTACACTTGGAGGGATAAACAAGGTGTGTTATACATATAACAGAATATATGTATGTAGTTGTGAGGTGGAAGTAAGTCTTGACACATCCTATAATATAAAGCAACTCTGAAGACATTCTATTTAGGGAAATATGCCAGTCACACAAAGAGAGTTATTATAGCTCATGATATACTTTCATTAGCTACATAGGTCATCAAATTCCATAGAGAAATAAGTTCAATTATGGCTTCCCAGAAAGCAGGAGGAAAAAATTGAAAATGATGGTTAAACAAGTAAATAGTTAGAATTGATTAATAAAAAATGGAGAAAGGTGTGGTGGCTGTCTACAATGTTTGTACAACAACACTGGTTAACTTAATGGTTAAAGTGGAAATTTTTTTTGTTATGTATACTTCAGCTTAATTTAAAAATCTAATGAAACTGCGAATGACTACAGCAAATACCTAAGTTAAATCACTGACATTTTCTAAATTAAAATTTTAACTGTAGAAATGTTTCCAGTCTGACTTTCTAAATTCTACTCTGGTTTTTATAGTGAAATTACAGTTATTTCCTGAGTGTATCCCATTAACCCCACGCCAGTTAGGTAACAGATTAACACCTTCACTATTTGAGGGAAGCGTGGCAAGGAGCAGGACCTTTACTGGAGGTAAAACAACAGAGTGTTCTAAGTGGAGGTGAACCGTTCCACCCATCATGGAAGCTCATTAATCTTATGAAGTCCCCAAAGCTGACAAGAGTCCCTCGGGTTCTCCCTCCCCAAGCATATATAAGTTATAAGGACTTCTGAGTGATTCTCAGACAAGCTCAGATGCCTAGAAGAGGCTCAAACCCACTGAACTATGTGGAAGTGACACTCTCCAATTAGCACACATGACAATTTTGTGCCTGCAGGTTGTTCAGCATGCTCCCAGGTTTCTGGTTTCCGTAGCTGTCACCTATACTTGTCACCTGTGTCAGCATTCGAGATGCAGATCAAGTGTCTGAGTCATTTCTTTTTCGGTATGTTGCCTTAATAGAACTCATTGCTTCATCAAGGTGGACTTTGGCAGTATCTGCACTTTGGTCTGTTATTGATTCCCTATCAGGGGGAATGAGTTTGTTCACATCCCTTAATGATTAGGCTCACACAAAAAAGTCTAGCCCCTAATGAAACACACACACACACACACACACACACACACACACACACACACACAGCTATATATATATAGTCGTCTAGCTGGAGTTACAGGCAATTATAAACTGACAGATGTGGGTTCTGAGCACTGATTTTGTGTCCTCTCTAAGAGCACCATCTCCGCAGTCTCTCATCTGACTCATCTTTGGAGTGTGGTGGCTATTGAAATCCAAGCAGCCGAAGCAGCAGTTGTTTTCAGACTTCCGGATCATTACCCACAAGCCATTCTCCATTCTCCTTTCTGATGGAGGAAGGTCATTGGTAATAAACAAACTGCCTTGGCTCATTTCGATAGGCCATCCCTTAGGTGGGTGGAGTAGGCAGAACAGAATGCTGGGAGGAAGAGGAAGTGAGCTCAGACTCGACAGCTCTGCTCTCTGGAGCAGAGGCCATGCTCCCCTCTCCCGGGCAGACGCAATGAACTCCGACCCAGGATGGACGTAGGCTAGAATCTTCCCGGTAAGCCACCTCGTGGGCTACACAGATTATTAGAAATGGGCTAGTTCAGGTGCAAGAGTTAGCCGAGAAGAGGCTAGATATAATGGGCCAAGCAGTGTTTAAAAGAATACAGTTTGTGTGTTGTTATTTCTGGTGTAAAGCTAGCCTTGCGGGAGCCAGGCAGGACGAAAAGTAGGCCCGCAGCTCATACAACACCTTTCTAATGCAAACTGGTCCATGGTCCACATGTATTAACAGATTCCTCTTGGCTCCCCTGGACCCTTTTGGCAGTTTTCCTTCCCCTATAGCACTATAACTTTGTCTAAACCACCATTTGCAAGAGTTGGGGAAGTATTTACCATTTTTCTTATTTCACACAGTGAATCCTGCACAGTTTGGCATTCACTTTGCATCAAATAAAGCCATAATCAAACAAAAATCTTGAATAACTTGGAGAAGGCAGTGTCCAGTCTAGGACTCAGTATTCCCCCTTGAAATCTCCACATGAAAACACTCTTAATTAGCAGCATGGAACCATAACTTTGAAGAAAATGCAAATGAGAGCTTGGGAAGGAAGGTTAATTTTTTTTCTGAAAAATATGCCTTTTAAAATCTCTTTTGAAAATTTTGTCATGGAAAGACTTTTGCATACAACTGAGTAGCTTCCAAGTCTTTCCCCCTATTTTTGTTCATAGAAGGTAAATTGTATCTAAACCTTCCAAATTATTTAGACAAAAGTGGATTTTCTCTTTTTAGTCTATTTTTTACATCTTTATAATAAATAACATTAGCTGACAAAAATATATTAGCTGACTGTAATACCACAAAAATATCAGCCATCTCTATATCTTCTCTTAGTATACTTTTAAATTTTATTGTACTTTAGCTATTTATTTTCATTTGTTTTCAGGGAGAGCACAAACACAGTACCCCATGGTTGTAAATTATGCAGTTGAATTATTTTTGCAGCGGAAAAATGGCAGAAGTTAGCACATCTTGAGTGCAATGGATAAGGCTCGCCTCTGGAAAACCACTTTGGTGATCATGGTAACTCCCCGAGTTATATAGGTAAATATTTTAAGTGTATTTTTAAATAAAAGTGTCTTTCCTCCATCTTTGTCATAAGGACAATTGCCTCCTAATTTTGTGGCTTTGACCTCTTTACCTAGTGTATACACATGAAAAAAAATATACAGACCATGAGAACTGAAACCCAAAAGAGACATCTGGTCATCATAAGGAAATGTAGGACATGCCAATAGCAAAATGTCACACGTTTGGGTTACCATCTGTTGCTCAGAACTAATGGAGGAGGGAAAAGAGCTAATTGCAAATAAATGACAGACACACATGTTGCTGATCAAAACAGGATGGATGGAAAGAGCCACTCTCCCCACTGTTACAGTTTGACATTGATAATATGAATGCCTCGTGGCTAAGTTAGGAAGTACTTCAAGTGATAAACATCTCAGGAAGAATCAAATATTTGGATATAACATTGACGTCAATTAATTTGAACCATTAAACTCAACAAATGTAGCTAGACTTGGAGTGAGTCAATCATCTAATTAAATAACACTTAATAAACCTGTAGAAAATGCCTACTAACTTCTTGCTGAAGATGTTGTTTACTATTGGCAAGGCAACCTAGGGAGGGCAGAATTTAGATCTACGCTTTTTCATATAATGGATTGTGGGAGTGCAACACTAACTACAAAGATGTGGTTGCTGATAAGCAGAAGGAATATATTTATATATGTGTATGTGTGGGGGTGGTGATATTTGCATGCATGTGTGAGTATGTGCATGTGTTTATATCTATACATATCTGCATATGTTAATATAGATAAAAATATTCTCATAAGCATATACATATATGTTTAAGATATTTATGTTATAGTAAAAGTATATGTGTTAATGGTTCTCTGATAGCCATCCCCAACAGCTTTCAGTCTTTTAAACTCTAGGATATAGTCTGAATGCTATTTCATATTGTAGAAAGAAGTTTTGTGCCTTTTTTAAAATTTTTTATTGAGAAAAAGAAAAAAAAAGTTTCCGCCTCCTCCCAGCCTCCCATTTCCCTCCCCCTCCTCCCACCCTTCTCCCCCTCCCCCCACTCCTCTCCCCCTCCCTCTCCAGTCCAAAGAGCAGTCAGGGTTCCCTGCCCTGTGGAAAGTCCAAGGTTTGTGCTTTAAGCAATTGCCCTGGCACAGTTGTGAAGCAGTATGGGTGTGGGTGTTTGGAGGGGCTATCCACACTGTTGGTATTGAACCTGTTTATTCATGGCTTGACTGTACTGTTTTCCTTGCCATTTCTAGTGCAAGGTGGAATACTGGACTTCTCTTTAAGGTGACTGGCACAGTAAGGATCTGTGCTGTCATCCATGTGTCTGGGGATCCTGGTACCGAGCAATGACAACTGTATAATGTTCTGCTCAAGTCGCTGTAAAGATTTTCTTTTTGCTCTGTGAAGTTCAAATGTCTCTGGAATTTGTCTGACACATCCAAAATCTCCAGCAGCAAGGATGTTGCTTTGCTGGAATCGCCTGTGACTGTTGGCCTAGCCCCCACCTCGACGCTAAAAGTGAGATAAAAGATGGCGAGGGTTGAGGGAGGTTAGAGAAGCTCTCAGTGATGTGGACGAGAAACAGATCCCTGAGCACTTAGAAAGGAAGATAAAGCTGAAAATGCAGCCTTCCTAAACATTCCATTGACACTTCTCCCCCTGGATAATTTCAGTTTGAACTACAGAAATGGAAGATCAGCAGAAGCTCCCTGGCTCCGCGAGGGTTCAGTATTTACACAGCTCTGACAGGCAATAAAGTGTCAGTGGATGACAAAGTTGCTTGAGCTCAAAGACCCTGCAAAGGTGCTTTCTAACGCAGACTGCAGTTTGGCTTCGTTTCTTTTAAAAAATTATATTAAAACGTTAGTATAAAGAGTTAGAAAATAAAAACATCACATTGTGAAGTTAACCAGACCCAAAGTCCACACATCTCGATGAACATTTATACAGTTACAATAGTCATTCTGTAGCTGTGCAGCTCAGAATGGATTTTGCACTTTATACTTTCACGACTAGATATGTTTTTATACAATTTATTTATGGCAGAGTTATAACTAGAAAACAAGTAGCGTCACAACTTCTTTCATGGACTGAAATGTATATGATGGAGTAGAAGCGTCAAGCAGGCTTTTTGTTTTTGTTTGTGTGCACATATGTGTTTGTTTTTTCCCTTCTGAATCCATGTAGTCATGTATAATGATTAACATTATACATTTTAAATCTTGTAATTATCATGAAAAAAATGGGGTTTTAGCTTTCTTTAGAGTTGAATAGTGTTATGTATATACCTGATTTTCATTACCTATTCATATCATGAAGGGTAACTAGGTTGGTTCTATTTTTTCTAGTAGCGTAAGCAACAATGAACAGAGTGGTGCAGACATTTCTATGGTAGAGTCTGAAGGTCTTTCGGTATGTGCTCAGAAGTGGAATAGCTTGGTCACAAGATAGTTCTGTTTTTTTTTGTTGTTGTTGTTTTGTTTTGAAGTAGTTCTGTTTTTTTATTCCTTGACAGATCGCCCATATGATTTCCACGGTAGCTGTATTACTTTACAATTCAACATACAACATTACATACAACAATGAATGAGAGCCCCCTTTCTGTAGTATACTCTCCAACTGTTTGTTGTGTTTTCTGATGATGACTGTTGTGAGTGTAATGAGTTTATATCTCAAAGTTTTAATTTGCACTCTCTGATATATAGGGATGTAGAAGACTTTAAATAGACCTATAGGCTTCCTGTGTTTCATATATTGAAAACTGTCCAGTCTCCTTATCAGGCCATGTTTTGGGTAGCAGTTTTATTTCTTTGGCATTTAGTTTCTACAATTCTTTGAAAATTCTGGACATTAGCTCCTTGTCTAAGAACTGTTGATAAAGATTTTCTCCAACTTGGTCACTTGGTTTCTTGTGTACATGCAACCATATGTGTTTAAAACTCATAAAAGTTCACTAGAGTCCTATTGTCCTATTGACAGCCAGATTGGACTGTAATATTTTTCCCTTGCCCATTGACAATTATCTATGCTCCTCTTTTCTTTCTTTCTTTTTTTTTTTTACTCATACGTATTTGTCGATAGATGGCATAATAGTAGACTACATTTTATGCCCTGGCTCATGCACACCAGGAAAAAGATGATCAGCTAACCACTTTACTTCTGAGATATTTTAGCATCATCTCATCTTTAGAAGATGCTAATTTATAAAATAACATTTAAATATATTCATAATATATGCATTATCTCTCGCTCTCCCTTGCTTCTTCTCTCCCTCCCTCTCTCTATGTTTCTCTTTCTCTCCCTTTCTAACTCTCTCTCTCTCTCCTCTTTTTTTGAAACATGCTCTTTTGTACGCAGTTCTACCTGTCCTCTTGTCCTGGATCTGGGTTTGTAGATCAGGCTGGCTTCAGATTCACTGAGATCTCCCTGGTGCTGCCTCCTGAGTGCTTGTTGAGATTAAAGGCATGTGCCACCATGCCTTGCTTTGTGTTTTCTTATGCATTTTTTTTTGTAGAATCAAATGCATGGCTTAGCCTAGGCTAAGAGAAGTTTGAATGAGCTCATCTGTCTTACTTAACTTAAAAATCTTTCTGTCTATGTTCACTTTTGTGCATATGAGTAAGTGAAATCTTTACGTCATGTGTGAAGTTCAGAAAAAACTCTGTGGACTGGTCCTTACCATCCACCTCCACGATGGCAGTGTCTCTCATCTGTTATGGGTATGCTTAGGGGGCCTAGCCAGCTTCCTTAGATTCCTTGTTCCGTCTCCCGTCTCAGCAAATGGGCCCTGTAATTATAGATTCAGGGTACTGTGTGTCACGTCACATGGGATCCGAACACTCTAACTCAGGTTTTAACACTCATGTGGTAAGGTTTTTACCCATGAGCTATCTCTCAAGCCTAATTTTAGAATACAATTTCAATTTAAAAATTCTCTACATTTGGCTTTGATTACTTTAGTGTGTTGTATATTTTCTGTATCTATTAAAGATTATAAAATTCCAAGATGAGAGATATACTTTTGAGACATCAGAAGTAAAATCTTTAGAACCTGTTCCATGCCCTTGCTACATTAAGATTTGACTTGGTAAACATATGTAACAGTCCGTGAAACCACTGTAATAACATATGCAGATATGGAAAATGCTCCCTTTTGTGTCAGGGGCCAGGGAGAAATGATTTGTAACACATTTGAACTTAGAATATTTTTGGAGGTTGGACTCAATTTTCAGCTTGTTTATATGTAACTATCAATGGCATCTTTTCAAAGCATGAAGTTTGTCCCTTTAGTCTGTTTATGTGTCTGGCAACGATTTTTCCCGTGCTTTTTATAGTTTCTAAAAATATATCTTGAAATCCTCAAAATACATGAAAGCAAATTCCCAGCCAGTTTCTCACTTGAGCATATTTGCAAGAGCGTTATGATTCTAAAAATAATATTTACGTTTAATGTGTCCTGCTTTGAGATTTGTACAAGAGGTTTTATGGCTTTATGGGTTGTTAGCATATAGGATTATATAAATTTTTAAGGCTTAAACCAAGGCTAAATAAATGTCAAGACAGTTGTGAGGAAAAATGTAATAATTTATGTGGGCTACTATGTCTAAACATTGTATAAATATGGTGAAATCTTTAAGCCCTGGTTTTGATAAGAGTCGATCGAGCAGTTAGAGTGTCTGGTTAGCAATTTTCAAAAAGAACCAAGCCAAGTTCACTGAATTTGTGAATCTTCAGATTTGTGATTGTCCGGATCAGAAATATTGAGTCCAAACTAAGCCATCAAACTAATTGATACTTTTCAAACAAACAAACAAACAAAAAGACTCCTGCACTGTCTCTTTTCATGGCTCATATCCACGCTTAGCCCAGCCCTGGTCACATCTCATTGTTTTATTAATAAATATTTTTCTTTAATGGTGAAGCCTTTCCTCTTCAATCCTTAAATATTATCATAAAGGAAAAAAATAGGACTCATTTCTGTCCTCAATAATTAGGAAGGGATAATTATTGTTTAATTTAAGAATTTAGATTTTCCTAGGGGGTAAATATAAAAGCTAGTTTCTTGTGTCTTGCCCTTATCTCTCCTTTTCAACTGATTCTATCTCTCTCCGTACCTATGGTGGAGTGTTTAGCCTCACTAAAGTTATTCTATATTTTAAGACTTGTTCTGCATTTTGTTTCTGACTTTCTGCTGCCTAAGCTTATTATGTAACTTTCTGCTGTCATAATATATGTGCATTTTAAATGCTTTTTAGTAAGCTAATGATACAGTATTAGGGAATTAACAATGCATCTCAAAATCAATTATTATCTTTGAGGTTTCTTATTTTTGTGTAAAGCTTACACTGTATGCTAACATGGCTAAAATCATTAGAAATAGGAAGAATGATATTTCTGTATTGACAATTATAGGAAATTAGTTGATGTTATCAGTTGAAAAGCATGGGTTAATAATAGTGTGCTTCCATGACAACACAGTCATTCCCCTTTGCTCTTACAGCTGCAGTTATAATTATGGGTTGCATGAGTCAGTCACTATTGATAAGCCATTTTATATACTGAATGAGTAAGCCAAAAAGTTCTAAGTCTGTAAAGGTAGACTGTTAGCCTATTAAATTTGAATGCCCTCCTTAAATACCACACGTTGACAATTAACACGAGAAAACATGTCATTACATTTAGTACAAATCTCAAGCTGATTGGATTACAAATGCCATAGTTCTGCCTAGGAGACTTGAGAGCAAAATTTTTAGCCTAGCATTAGCTAAAGATAAAAGTCCTAAATTCCACAATCATTAAACATTAAAACATTGAATAATGAAATATTGAGCACTGCAGACTACAAAATAAAATGCTAGGAAGTTGAAGTCTAAGGAAAAGATTGTCATACTTACTGCATAAATATTTTAGCTCAAGTGAAAAGAGCACCTGGAAAACTACTAGAGCATATTGTGCAGTGTGCCTGCAAGGGGTTTCCTGTAAGCATTAGTGTATGATTCGAGTTGACCAGTAGCTGCACTTTCAAATGAATAGAAATGGGACAACAAGAAGCCTCAACAAATAAAGTTGTGTGCTTCAAAGCCAGGCAACACTAAGTCAGTCCTTGGGAATCCATACCTAGAAAAGAATTGACTCCATAAGATTTCCTCTGACCTTCATATGAATAGAATACAGTGGCCAGCACAAAAATACATAAATATTTTAAAGGAGAAAGAATAGATGACAAAACCTTTAGGCCCCAACATTCTCCGAGTACAAGAGTAGAGAATATTCCCAAGATTCAGAGCAAAAGTCAACACAAATGAAAATAACAAGCAATTCCCTGCCCAGTTGTTCAGGCATGTATTATTTTGTGTTTTCAAGCACCAAGCAGTTAGGACTAAAGACGCCTTCAAACGTTCTACTCAGCAGAGAGTAAAAAGTGTCTGTCTCCCTATGAGCAAAAAAATACACTCAAAAAAATCCCTCAGTGTTCTAACATAATCGTTTTATGACATCTCTGTGGTTAAGGATTTCACTGTTGAAGAAGAATGCACTAAGCTACAACATCTAACTCAATCACTCCTGTCTGCTTTGGAGTAATAGTAGATTTATTGTTATTCTTCATTATAAGATTGGAAATTTTCAGTACTACTTACACTGTAAAAAGTTACACATGTGACTGCTCTTGGACTGGAGAGGGAGGGTGAGAGGGAGTGAGGAGGGGGAAGGAAATGGGAGGAGGGGAGGATGTGAAATTTTTAATAATAATAATATTAAAATAAAAATAAAATAAAACATAATAAAAAGTTACATGTGTGCTCATTCATTCTGAAAAGTCTAAAACCTTTCTTTCACTTTTTGTATTTCTTAATGAAAAAATGAAGCCTTTTATGACAGTTTGTTCTATCATGATGACAGACATCAAAATACTTTAACAATTTCAAAATTTCAGCAGCTCATTTGAGCTACTGCTGTGTGATTGACCACCATCTACCACTAATGGACCTTTTCTTTACTTGTTAAATCTATTTTTATTTTTGTTTCTTCACCCTTCACAGTATTTTAAATTGCCTACATTTTTTTTAGTTTTCATATTATAAATTTCACTTGTGTGTTGTTTGCAATTCCAGGATCTTAATTAGTGTATGAGGTTTCAGAAGGCTCTAATTTGTCTTATGATTGTCCATATAAAACATTCTAAAAGCTCATAGCTACCTTATTTGGTATGTATAATTTCCATGTCTCTGAAAAAGGTCAAACAATTACCAAATATCATAATAATACAAAATTTAGGATCAATATACATATAAATATTGCAATTCACATATATATATATATATATATATGTAAATATATATGAACTTTCAGGAGTTCAGTTCTTTGTACAACTTATACAATGGTAACTCACTGTGCATTTGATTGATCTCATTAAAAAGGTAGTTGATCACAGTATTTCACATAACAATAATTACATGTTGAGGATAGAAAATGCCAGACTGTTATTATTATTTTGACATTTAGTGTATTGTTCTAGATCTTTATTAATAGAAACCATTTTCCACTTGCTGTATCTGTAACTGTTACCAGTACACCTGAATGTTCATACTTGTAAATGTACTTACATAATTACTGCTTAATCCATCACATAAGGAGGTCAATGGGATATTTTCATGTGGTTTTATGTATTTTTCAGAAAAATCCCCTTTAAAATGCACAAAACAAGTATCTTTTAAATAATTCTCAAAAGTTTGATTCTAAAAATTGTAATTAGAGATTTTTAGATTATACATATCTTAATATTCCATTGTTTCAACTTTAGGGATAATAGTATTTGGAACTGTAGCTTTAGTCTCTTCAATTTAAACTATGTGGCTGATTTCTAATTTAAAGAAAATTATAAATAATGAGATTTTATTTTATTTTTTAGTGTGTGTTTGTGTGCATGTGTGTGTTCTATTTGCATTTATACAAAATGGTGATAAATACTAGCCGGGAAATAAGACTTTAGTATTGAGTATTTCATCTAAATTGGGAAATTTAAAGAAGCTAGCTCAACACAAGTGTCTCTTATACTTGTAATTATGTTGTTGTCATTATTTCTTTTCCTGCCTAAACATTTCCTAGTTCCTGGAACGCAGCTCTCGTTATCCCTATCTGCCTCTTGACATCTGAAATAGTTCCCTCCTCTGGACTGAGTTTCCTCCCAAATATACAAAGCTGAGGTTCTGATTCTTTTGAAAATGTTAAAATCCTTGTGCACCCTTTCCATTTGTTGTATCTCAGTCTTTTAGATGTTAACTTTCATGCCAATATTTTTACTTACTTCCATCACTCTATTTACCATGACCTGCAGTTCAGTTGGACTTTCAGCAAGTAGTGCTGTATTGTCAGCAAAATGCAAGTTATTGATTCACAGACCACCTATCTGTGTGCCTTTCCCCTCATCCTCCAGGACTGTTGCTATTATTAATTTCAGGAATATATGAAAGAGTAATGATGAGAGGATGCATCTCTGCAACACTCCTACTATTGTCTTAAACTGATCACTAGTTTTCCACAGACTTTGACTAATGAAACGCTCCTCAGAACAGTGGCTGAATGTGTTTGAGATGGCATGACTCAGAAGGATTCTAAGTGTCACAACAGGAGATAGACTGCACAACAATGACATTAAGAAGCATCTCCATCTACAGAAGAAAGTAAACTATGGGGTACAGCAATAGCACATGAGATACTTTGGCCAGGTTGTAAGAATGAATGATGGCAGATACCCAAAGATAGCACTGCTTGCAGGAGTGCATGGGATAAGGAAAAGAGGAAGGCCCCAAAACTGCTTTAGACAACATAAAGGATGATCGTGGAAACTTGGGTATAATAATAACACGAGTATCTAGACTGTTCAGAATAGGAACAAGTGGAGAACTACCATAAACAAGCTGCTCATGCATGCCTAAGCATTGCCAGGGAACAAATGATGACAAAGATGATTTCAACTTAATACAAAAATGCTATTAACAATCATTGAAAATAAAATTTATTTTAATAGGAAAATAAGTCCTTCACTTATTTAGAATCTATGTGTTGATTGGCACCTAGTGTAAGTTCATTATCTTACTATGAATGTCCTGTCGCTTCATGTGCCACCCTGTCATTTAGTCTAGGATTTTGTGTCCTTCCTCTGGCTTTCATGTTGCTCTATACGTTGCCAATGGTTGACAATGACAGAATGTCTCTTAATCTGCATTCATTTCCTCTCCCCCATTTTTCATTGTTGGTCTACCCATTATGATTCTGTTCAACAAACTACCAAAGTGGTTTATAGAAAATGAAGTGGGATTCTTTGCAGGAATAGTACGAGCTCTTAACTCCTAGGTAATCTCTCTAGCCTCACCTTCTACCCATATCTGTGCCCAGGTATTCTAGCCTTTTGGTTATGAGAAAGGAATATCTGTTGTTTAAGCTACCTGATCTATGAGATCTCTGTTATTGTAGACATTGTTAACTAGGACTTATTTCATATAATCTTGATAAATACACCTAGGTACGAACATGATTTGCATTCAGTTTTAATCCTTTCTTTATATACCAAATACTTACCAAGAACTTTTATACATCAGGTTCCCATGTACTATTTCCAATAAAAGAAAGCTGTTTTGAACAAGACAAACAAGTTCCATGCTTTAATTCAGGATGCCATCAGGACTAGAATTAAGATAGACGGACATATCATGGCACAAATGAGTATCATGGACATTTCATTACCTCGATGAAAAACATAGATTGAGATGACACTGGCAGGCTTTCTTAAGAAGCTTACATGCGCTGAAGCATTTGGCTTCATACATTTAAGAGAATCACTTGCATTCATTGCACATTCTCTCAAATAAGGCTTCCTGTTGAAACCTCTTTGTGTTGATGGTTGATTGTGAGATGTTGTACAGATGTGTAATTGATGTGTTAGGATGCTAAGATCACAGTACTTGGCTAGTGAATGCTATGGTGGAGAATCTGCTGGTGATAAACCTTTTACTTGGGATTCCAGTCCTATATTCAATCTCATGGTGAGAACTAGATCCGTTGTCTCTGATAGCATTTGGATACCGCCTTTCTGATCCTGTACTCTACAGGTCCTTTGTTTATAGGATACTTTGCTAGCATGCAAGCCACTCCACCTTATAAAAGTCAACTCCCATGTCCTTCATGAGCTAGCTTCCCTCCCCATTTGTTCTTAGTGCAACAATTACTTCATTTCTTACTTGGCAGTGCCATTTATTGACATACAATAGAAAAGAAACAATAGGTCCTAGACTACTCCTTTGACTTAAAATGTGTGCAGTTTTGGAAGAATATTGGATGCTGGATGATTGCTTGTAAAATGTAATTGCTACTATATACTCCTGAAGATTAAGACTGATGATTTCATTTTTAGCTTGTTACTTCCTAATAAACATTTTGACTGTGAATTTGGGTGGCTTACCAGATGGACTAAAAGCTCAAATGAATTGTTTAAGAAAGTGAAGAAAATGTACATGTATCTTTCATAGCTTTTGACCGGATAGATTATATAGATTTGTCAAATCACATCATGAATTATATCTCCATGAGTTCCATTTATCGTTCAGATTTATTTGGTTTAAAGTAATTCATATCAAATGATCTGACAAATTTACAGTATTTCATACAAAGAAAAAGAAGTTGAGGAACTTAGCTATTAGCTAACTCAACCACAAAGACAGGCACCTACTCAGAGTAAAGGGCTGGGAAAAGGCTTATCAAGCAAATGGACCTAAGAAACAAGCAGGTGTGGCCATACTAATCTCTAACAAAGTGGACTTCAAACTTAAATCAATCAAAAGAGATGGAGAGGGGCATTTTATACTCATAACAGGGACAGTCCATCAGGATGAAGTCTCAATTCTGAATATCTATGCCCCTAATATGAAAGCACCCACATACATAAAAGAGACATTGCTAAAACTCAAGGCAGCCATCAAACCACACACACTAATAGTAGGAGACTTCAACACTCCTCTCTCACCAGCTATTAGCTTTTTATTAATCAAAAAAATACACAGTACAGAGTCACGGGGTCGAGTACTCACCTAGTGTGCACAAGGTCTTATGCTCAATTTACAGCACAGAATAAGCAAATATATGTTCATGATGTAGTTGAGTGCTAGCTTTATCCCACTGTTTTAAATATTCTAAAATTAATTTTTATAATAGCAACATGAGCTAATGCTAGGCTGTTTAACTTTCTGTTGTAGGGATGATGGGAATACAGCAGAGTGCTGAGAAACATCCCTATTCTCCACTAATTTGACATCAGCAGAGTCTCTCCCTCCCCTGTCTAAGGCTGTTTCCTAAGAACTGAATCAGAACTTAAGTGTCTCCAGACATTGCCAAATGCTCTTCAGCTCTTCAAGTATATCCACTCTATCTTGACCCAGTCTGCCTTCTGACCACTGTGTGTGCGCGCGCGTGTGTGCGTGCATGTGTGTGTCTGTGTGTGTGTGCGTGTCTGTGTGTGTGACCCAATGGGTACCACCCCATTTCTTCCCATAAGGGAAGATCCACTGACTCAATCCAAAATTGAGTCTATACCCAACTCAGCCGGAACCATAGGAGGATGTCTGGGAGTTAGATGAAAGTTAGCATTCCTTGGAACTTGTGAACTGGTTTCTATCTGAAAAAAAGGAGTCATTTCCCCTACCTCTGGCACAAGGGACATATGGCTCCATTCACTGATACCTAAGGCTTCTTATGGCCCCAGACTCCCTCAGTTCCTATGCACAAATATTTGTTATATATTTCAGAGTCCTCATTCCTAGCCCAGCTAGGCCCAGCTAGCCCTACCCTCCCTCCAAACACTCACCTTCCTGATAATGAACTATTTTTCTCACTTCCTATACTGGCTCTCTCTTATTCTCTTTATGTTTCTGCCTCTCTCTCTATTTTTCTCTCTACCTTTCTCTAACTTTGTTCTATTTTCGAACTCTTTTTAGCTTCACCATTCTTTTTTGCTATTGTCTTTTCTCTTAAGCAGAAAGCCCTGGCCATACTTAGTCTGGAGGCCTTGTCTAGTCTGTCTCTCCTACTCTTTGTTCTGGATTCTTCCAGATTCCTCTGGATGTTCTCACCCTCTTAATCACAATGAAAACCTTTCCTAGCAATGGAGGAGTTGTCTTGGTCATTTTCTTACTGATTCCCTTGTATTCAGTATACAGGTTACCACCTTACATTAAAAATAACTACACTCCATGAGTTTAGTAAAGCTGGAAAACAGACATAGATACCAGTAAACAAAATTTTAGCGTAAATGATAGATTCCAGCTTTGGGAATTTTTACCTGGAATTTATTACCTTATTTATACACAGTTATCAGCTTCATCTGGTGCTCAGAAAACAGTATCAAATGTCAACTCCCAGTGGTCTCATAGGAAAACTATGATCTATAAAAAGAAAGAAAGAAAAAAACTCAGGAAAACTGAGAAACAAATTTACTTTGATTATCAGAAGAAAGCAAAACAAAACAAGAAACACCTCTCAGAGGTAGTGTGTAAAGTAAAATCCATATATATGAGGGTAGAAAATTTGAGATGAGGAGGAAGAACAGTATGGGTGGGAAACATAAAAAGGATGTGAGGAGACCCAGGGTAATCTGCCTTAAACACAGCATGTTCTTTGATCTTCTCTATTTTGACTGATTTCTAGTATCACCATAAGTCTTATTCCACCGAAGTAAACTCTCACATACGAGAACCCCTCTATTTTTTTCTTGTAAATGTATGAAAATAGAAATACTTACTTCTAGAATAGATGTTGAAGTAGGTAATATGTGTGGGGGGGGGAAGGCTAAGTTATGCATAATAAAGTTAAGTTATACCTAGTTGGACATTGTTATCACTTATGTTTTCATATTTATAGCAATACCAGGCACAATACTATTAATGAGTAGAGATATACACTCACTTCATAATGCTTGGATTCTCATAAATTTGAATTTTAGATGATAAGTAGAATTTTCACTTTGTGAAAATCTTCGTCTTTTATCTCTCTGTGTGACTATCCAGCCTCATTCTATTATATTTCATTCTTAGGCTGGAAATGAACAACTTGTCAAGGTTATGATTCTCATATTCTAAGATTGGCATGTAATCATTTCTATAGTTCAAAGCTATAAACATACAATATTCCATAAAAAGTGGACTGAGTCAGGACCCAATTTGGGTTCTTAAATAGCATGTTTTGTTAAATAATTCCAGATGTTTTACAAATCTTACTTTTACTTAACATATTTAGAGAATTAACTCTATGGCAATGTGACTTTTACCACCTTACTGGTCCTGCGTGAATCTGTGCAACTCTATGAAACTTTCATCTCGCATAGCAAGATGGATTTGATTATTTCTTTTGATAATGTCCAATTAAATTTTTTATTTTGCATTAAAGTACTTGATTTCTGTCAACATATTTTCTCCTTGATTTTATTATTTCTAATAGACTTTTTAGTTGCAAATTTTATACAAACCTTCAAAAGAGTGGGCATGTTATCATTTAAATTCAAATAAATAGTAGCCTTAATGCTGTATCTTCATGTGATTTATACAATAATTGTATCAAATTTATATATGTATAGTATTTTTCAAGCAAAATCATATGTAATGACTTAGATCATTCAATGACAGCAGAGCTAATAATTTTTGTCATAATTATTAATAGTTCTACTATATGAGCATTTGTAAACTGAAGCTTATATATTTTGAATGTAAATAATGATGCTATGTTTTCTCTGTATTATGTTATGTGGCTGAAAAAGTTTTATTAACATAACTAAGGTATCTAACTCACTCATTGTGAGTTAATAAAAATGGAGATTATCCTGAGATGCCTGACCTAATAACAATCAGACTTCAATCATCATCAGCAGTTGAAAATGAGCCTTCTGTTGACTTTAAAGACTAAGTTGCCAGGGAAAAGTGAAGGTATGTGTCCATGATCTCTAGACCTCAGAAAGGCTCTGGTTATCCAACAAGAAAGTGAGACTTGGGAACTTAAAATTGAATACTGATATCCAGATGAGAGCAAGCTTGACTCACATTTTGATATCAGGTGTATGTGACCTTGAAAGAGAAACTGTCTACATTATATCATTACTTCTTACATCCAGATAATATGAAATAAGTTATGTTTCTGTCACTCTATTTATGGCTACTTATGGAATCACAGAAGAATACTTCTGTAGTTTCCTTTGATAATGTCCATTCTTAAAATAATGAGAACTTGACCCAATTTGAGATTTCAAGCAATTGTAATCCGTATTTAATTATGGGTTTGTTGTGCATTTAGTATACATATTTATATATATTCAGGGACATGTAAGTACTAAATCTATTCTCCTTTAGTCTACAAATTCCTAGGAACTTACACAAGAGAAAAAACAGCTACTGGAATAAGCACTTTTTTGAAGAAAACAAAACAAAAGATTTGATCAATTTTTCTATCAACACTTCAAGAAGTGGTACAGAAACACAAGATGAAATATAAAATATTGTCAATAACTATGGTAACTATTTACATTTCAAACTGCACTTACATTCTATCAGAGTTTACCTGTACTATAGATTATCACATCCATTTATTCCATATCTTTGCAACATTTCTCCTTTACTCTCAAATTTTGATCATTTTCTGATATTTCAGAAAAATATCAAGCCGGGCAGTGGTGGCGCATGCCTTTAATCCCAGCACTCAGGAGGCAGAGGCAGGCGGATCTCTGTGAGTTCGAGACCAGCCTGGTCTACAAGAGCTAGTTCTAGGACAGCCTCCAAAACCACAGAGAAACCCCGTCTCGAAAAACCAAAAAAAAAATATATATATATATATCAGAAACATTCTTTGGAATAGCTTTTAAAATTTATCAGCAATGAGATCCCAGGACTAGTAGATAACTGAAGTTAATATCTAGATGTGAATCTTTGGTGCTTTTGTAACACTGAAAGTTTAAACAAATTAGAAAAACTTTAACTTTGTAACATGGTACAGTTAAGCCAAAGTCGTTTTTTATAAAAGCTACAAAATGAGAATTTTTAGCTAATTAGTGAGACTTGGCAGGACATAAGTGGAAATATGCCTCATTGGCCAATATGTTCTGGAGGCATATGAATGTCCAAATAGACGATGTTCAAAAGAGTGTTTTTGACATTGCAGAGCCTCCAAACATTTTGATCGGGAATTTGATTGCCATATGTCCATACCCTTTCACTTCAATGGTGAGCAGACTCCACGTTTCCAGGGATCTCCTTCTTCCTGGCAGCATTCACTCTTATCGTTAAGCTCTGTGGCTTCCAAAATGAGTTGTTTTCCCTTCTTGCATAATTAGACATGCATTTAATATTTAAATATATGCTATTTGGACATTGAATTAAGGCAAGAATCGATTGAAGTTCAGTCTTAGGAAGAGCAGCCAAATTTAGAATTTTGTCCTGGGCTTGCTTCTGGGTATGATGGCTATGCTGTTTGAATACATTTCAATTGCATGTGATAGACACTTGTGAATGGACCTGCATGTGACCTATGAACTGACAGCGCCTTTCTCCTCTGCTGCTCTCTGCTGTCTCTGTTTGCAGAGACCAGGTCTCCTGCTGAACTTGTAGCTCAGTTTTGATTCACTCTATTAGCAAGGCTAGGCCTGCGAGGCCATTAAGAACATCTGCCTCCCAGAGCTGAGATTAAGCACCACCTCAGTGCCAATGATTCTAACTCAGGTCCTCTTCTTGAACAGCAAACTTGTGACCCACTTGTCTCATCTCCCCAATCCAACTTTGCTAAGAAACTTCCTTTGTAGAGATTCAATCTTAGTTATTGTTAGTCATTCATCATCTAAAAAACCCAGTTTATGATACTCTAAATTGTAATGTATCATTTTTGTATTTGTTTCTCTTTCTAACTTTTGAAATGGAAAGCCTTTGAAATTACTTGGGGATACATTAGAGAATGATATGTGTTTCATTTGTTTGAATGAATTCACCTTAGTATAATAAAATATGTAAATCTGAGAAAAGGTCGAAGTCTGAGTCTGTGTTAAAAACATTTTGACTGAATCCTATTCTAATGCATTTTCAGATTATATAAAATATGTAATGAAGAATTATTTTCAGTAATATCTTTCTTACTCATCTTACCATGTGCTCCATTTTTATGATAGCATGAGTATATTTAGAATTTACAAATGTTCTGGAGTGGAGGACCGAGCTCAGTGGCAGAGAGTTTGATTGCATATTTGAGGTCCTAGGTTTAGTCTCCAGTAACACGCATACACACACGCACACAAACATACAGAGAGAGAGAGAGAGAGAGAGAGAGAGAGAGAGAGAGAGAGAGAGAAAGGAAGAAAGAAAGAAAGAAAGAAAGAAAGAAAGAAAGAAAGAAAGAAAGAAAGTGAGAGAATGCTTTTGCATATAATATGGTTGTCTTAAAGAAGAGTTGCTTTTTATTAGTTTTCTAGATTGGACACTCCTGAATTCATTGTAAGTAGCAAATTGTTTAAAAGTTTAAGTCAATATACTTTGTTTTTAAAAGGCTTTTGAGGCTCAGAGAAAAAAGTGGAGATAGAAAGGTCTAGTGTACCTCGTATTATTTTATCTTACAAAGTGTAGTTTTCACTTTCTTTCTTATTATCTATCTATTGAATATCTGGTTTCATTAATTTGAATATCTGGGGTCTCATTAAGGATCCCCAAGAATAATGAAATAAAGTTCCTAATTAAAAGAAAGTATAATATATTGATTTCCACAGTACATAAGGCTGTTGTGCCTTCCAGGCAGTGATAGAAAGAATTTAATAGAGAGCTCAAATCCTATAATTGAAAATAAAGATATTTATACTTAGTACCTCACCTCTTGTAAAAGGAGAAGTTCTCTTGCTTTGGAATGCTTGAGGCCAGGATTTCATATTTGATAGTGTCTAGACACACTTAAGTTATACATCAATCTAATAGATATATACTGACTGTCAAACACTTCTGAGTACAGTTTGAATGATTTTATTCCTTCAATTTAACAAAGGAGACAGCATAACTCACTAGATTCTGTGCATTCAAAGTGTATAGAGCTTAGTGGTACCTACCTATGAACACGTGGAAGACGAGGAATGACTTTTTAAATCAGAGAAGCATTAAATTGTCTGCCCACTGGCTATGCATGGCAATCCCAATAATGGGGCATAGAATGACCTTGTTTCTCTCTGTGGCAAAATGCCATGCCAACATCTGTGATAACTGATGCATGTCCAAATCCCTAAGATTCTGATTAGAAATTTCTGCTATTCCATACAACTCCCTTTTCAAAATCCAAGTGTGGTGGTGACAGCAGAAAAAAGCCTGTGACTTTAAGTCAGAGGTCAGAGTGGGCAATACTCCCTCCAGTTTCCATGCAGATTTAATTTAGCAAATATGATGAGTCTAGTATCAAGGAAAAGACAGTGTTCTTGCAAAAATCATCTGCGTAGACACAAATGAAGAAGTAAGTGTAGAGGGATGCATTATTTATTCTTAATGAGAGTCCTGCCATGTCAGATTCATACCAAATAGTGCACATAATGCTTTCCTTAACAGATTGGTAAGTACAGAAAACTGGTTTGCAACTATTTGGTCTCCAGTGTATCCTCTCTGTCATTTCTCTGGGTGTCTATCCGTCTGTCAACTAACTATCCACTGTTTTGTACATTATCTATCTTTCTTTCTTAAAAGCATAACTTGTTCAGATTTTATTTTTCTGTGGAAACTTTTTTATCAAAATCATGTTATTATTAAAGTTTTTAGTTTAATTACCTCATTACAAAGCACTACTTGAAATACTATCCTTTTGAAAAAAAATAAAAAAAATTCTTGCTAGTTTCTCTGTTACACGAATTTACTGAACAACACTGTTTCCCACTCCCTCAATCATTTTGTAGAGTATTCCAGCTATACTAAACCAAAGCCTGATGATTTTACCCAGCTAGTACAAGCTCTCTACTTCTTACTGTAGTTATCATAGTGCAAGTGACATCTAGGGACCCATAAACATTGGTTTTATTATACATCACTAAAAGTAATTGTGCATGTGCAAAATAATTTCAGATAAATGATCATTAAAGCCCAATGGTTTACTTTATTGACAGGGGACTCTAATAATGATAAAGCAATGTAATTTTTTTTCCGTGAATGATAAAGATCATGCAGATTTCTTGCAGAATGCCACTGGGCTGAAATATGGAAGTCTGGTTTGGTTATAAATAAGAAGCATGCTCTTTGCATTGAATTGGTATATAGCCAAACAAGTTGCATTCATTTGTTTTCCTAGCCAGTTAGAGTTGAATTCAGAAGCAGCTAATTGCCTTAGGGACCTTCCTTTGGCGTCTTGCCCAATAGTACTCTTTGTGGGAGGAATAGCTGCACACAGACCTTAAAAGCATCTGGGTTGCTGTTGTGAATGCTACTGCCGATTTATTTAGCATCTGCCTTTGAGAAAGACAGCAGTCTAGGGAACTTTGATACTAAGCATCTGCATGATAACCTTTGACAGCCAAAAGCCTTCATTAAAGAAGAGATTAAAATAAACTGTACGTAAAGCAACCAAACAAATAGGGCCAGATTTATTTTTGAATATCTACAAATACAATGTAGACATGAATTGATAACAGAGGAATTTTTGAGGACTAGTCATTGACTGATGATATTCATTTTATACCTTACGTATTTCTTACGGATCATAACATATTTCAGTGAGTACAATTATATCTTCGTCTTAAAGTTTAAGAAGTTTAGCCTCTCAGAAGAAAACCAATTGGCTCAAACTTACTTCAAACACAGAACAAAAATGAGAATCTAGATATTCATAATAAGTTTATGATAGTGTGCATTTATTTAGATATAG
Source organism: Neodon shergylaensis (assembly GCA_025134845.1). NCBI lineage: Eukaryota > Metazoa > Chordata > Mammalia > Rodentia > Cricetidae > Neodon > Neodon shergylaensis. The sequence continues at coordinate 15,683,199 of JABTXL010005037.1, read as the reverse complement.
AATTTAAATTTATTTATTTATTTTGCCTCCCAACCGCTATTTCCCACCCCTCCTCTCCTCCCATTCCTTTCCCCCTTCCCTCTGACTTCCTATTACCCTCAATCCATTCCTCTTCTGTTTCTGTTCAGAAAGCGGCAGATCTCCCATAGGATCAACAAACCATGGCATATCAATTTGCAGTAAGACTAAGCACCTCTTCTTGGGTTACAGCTGGGCAAGGCAATCTAGGATGAGGAATAGGTTCCCAAGAGCCAGCAGAAGTATTAGGGACAGCCACTGTTCCCATTGTTATGAGTCCCACAAGTAGACCTAATCTACACAACTGTCACATATATGTAGCGGGCCTAGGTTGATCCCATGCAGGTGTCCTGCTTGTTGTTTCAGATTCTGTGATTTCCTATGAGTCAGGTTAGTTGTGTCCGTGGGTTTTCTTGTCATGTCCTTGAACCCTCTGACTTCTACAATCCCTTCCTTCCTTCCTTCCTTCCTTCCTTCCTTCCTTCCTTCCTTCCTTCCTTCCTTCCTTCCTTCCTTCCTTCC
>JABTXL010005037.1:15593379-15682649 GCA_025134845.1 Neodon shergylaensis | reverse complement strand
TCCTTCCTTCCTTCCTTCCTTCCTTCCTTCCTTCCTTCCTTCCTTCCGCAGGATTCCCTAAGCTCAGCCTAATGTTTGATACGGGTCTCTGCATCTGTTTCTGTCAGTTACTGGATGAAGTATTGCTCTCTGATGGAAATTGGGGTAGTCACCAATCTGATCACAAGGGATGGTCAGTTCAGGCTACCTGTCTGCTATCAGGAGTCTTAACTGGAGTAATCTTTGTAGGTATGTAGGAGTTTTCCTTGTATCAGGTTTCTATCTGACCCTGAAATGCCATTCCCCTTTCCAGTCATCTCTTTCAATACTCTCCCCCTCCATCCACTCCCAACCTAATCCCCCAAGTTCCTAGCCACACCTCACCCCCAGTGCTCTCAGAGAAAACCATGAGTCTCCTGCTCTTGGGCCCTCCCTCTCTGGGTCTATGCATTGTACCATGGTTATCCTTTTATTTTACAGGTAATTAAATGCAGAAATTTTATTCATTTTTTTTTCAGAGGAAGGTGATGTCCTGGAACGTCTTGGCATGGGTTGAATATTTTGTGAGTGACATATACACATATGCCTTTCTATACCAATAAATTATAATATTGGGATAGATTACTCATAACAGGCTTATGTTGAGATCAAAGTTGAAAGAATATTTCTTTGCATATTAACTTCTCCAGAGGACATTTTTCAATGAATATTTGTGCCTGTTATCTAAAATTGTCTCTCACAGGTTGGCCCTGGGGGAGAATCATTGATGTAAATTTATACTTTACCTATGAAATATCCTAAGCACCCAGCATAGTGGTTTGAAAGTACTTAGAAAAATTTAAAAAATCTACAACATCAAATGAAAAATACATTTAGGCAGAAAAATATTCATTACCATTTGTGATTTATAGAATGGACTCCTATCACCCTTGTATCTTGCTTTCCTGGGAGATTGATAAAATTGTCTCCGCAAGTGAGAAGTGAAAGGCATGTTTAATCATGTTTCTACACACAATTATATACACCAATTTTCTTAAGTGTAACTATTCTTGGGCTGACTTTAACCACTCAAGTGCTGATCACCTTATTAATATAGTCTATGTTAATGGTAAAATGGCAATTTAATTTAGTGTCCCTATACAGAAATGCATAGGTACACTTAAAATTGAATCGTATCTTTTAAAATTGCTCTCTGTGGACATTTCCTTCTGTTCGGTAACAGGCAGGCACATTGAAGCTGTAAGCACTTGCAGGTGGAATGCACAGCATGACCGATATTTGCCCTGCTCTCCCTTCCCTTGGGGAAATCTACCAAGCTGGTTGTAGACTGTCAGCTGGAAGATGGAATGATTTATCACCAGCCTGTGGCTGTTTATACTGAAGTGCATACAGCCAAATGGCACCGGAGGAGAAAATGGAGTGGAAGATATTGATTCATAGTTTTCAGGACCATCCCTAAAACCCACAGGCACAATCAATAGTGAGGATATTGAGTTTATTATTCAAAATATGCAGTATACCAATGAATAGTGGGGAAATTAAAAACAATAACAGAGCCCTAAACATTGTGATGAGGGAATACACAAAGATGACTTACAGGGGTTTGAAATTCATTGTATATTATTATTTAGTTTTAAAAAAGTTTTATTTAATGGTTATATGTGAAGACTTTGGATTATTTTCTGTACCAAGCAAAGAATCAAATTAAATTACTGGATAAATATGAAAGGTGTTGATATGAGCAGTCCACATAAAAGGGGAAGACATATGTATTAATTAAATATTAGATAAGGCAGATGCATAAGCATATTTTGAATATGCTTAGCTGGAAGGGACCAAGCCTCATGAGTCTAAATTTTGCTAAAATATAAGAAATTCTAGGACTGAAATATACTTGAAGAAAAATTCAAATTAAGTTTCTTGCTAGGTGTGTCTCTCAAGATAAGGGGATTAATGTTGATGTGCCTCCAGTTTCTCTGCTGGAAGACAGAATAATAACAGCAGTTTTAAGTGTTTTTTAGACTTGTCTAATTGCAAATGAATTGATTGCCAGGTGGGTCTTTTTAAGGCGGCCCTAGTTTCTAAAGATCCTCTTTGGTGCTCACTTGAACACCCGAGCATAGAGCTGTGTCCTCTCGGAGCTTGCACTGTAGTCTCCTACCATGATGGTGGAGATGTCATATAGATTAATGTCAGTGACATGCATTGACCAGAACACTCATGATGCTGCTGTCATCAGCAGACTGCATGATGATCCCATAATATCATAACAGTGCTGAAAAACTCATACTTCCTTGTGACTTTATAGCATTCTTAATGGAGCACAATGCACTACCCACAAATGCTCATGCTATTGAAGCAAACACTTCCTGTGGTGTCAGTCATGTAGAAGGACAGGTCTTACAGCCAAGCACAGTGAATGTGTGGTCATGCTACTCATCCATGGCTGCATTTATCTACTCTAACACACTTTGTAATTGTTAGGGTATATTGTTTCTACTTAAAAACCGAGAACAAAACAAACAGTAAAAGCAAAAATAAAAACATTAAGCAAACTTGTTTTATTCATTTCTGATTGGATTTCTACTTGGCAATAGTATTCACAGAATGACCATATCCAGCATATATCAACGAAGAAACACTATACTGTTTCAGCAATACTGTTTTGGTTCATTATTCACTGGTGTCCTAGACAGTTATATCTGTCCACTTGACACAAGCTAGAGAAGCCTGAGAAAAATGTTTTTATTGAGTATTAGCTTAGATCACACTGGACTGTGGGCATATGTGAGGAGAGTTGCCTTCAGTGTTAATTATTGTATGATGTTCCAGAATACTGTAAGTCATCCCATCCCAAGGCAAGTGGTTCTGAGCTGTATGAAAATGTACGGCAACAACATTCTCCATGCTTTTTGCTTCCAGCCCTGTTTACATTCTTGCTCTGACTTCTCTCAATGGTGGCCTGGAAGATTAAGCCAGGTAAAGCTTTGCCACCTAAGTTATTTTTGATCATAGGGTTATTACAGCAGCAGAACAAATCTAAAATACATGGCCTGTTTACTAAATAAAACAAATCAGTGCATTTTAAAAAATAAAATATTAATGTATTTCAGTATGCCACTTCCTAGAATATGTTGTCACTGATCTTAGCTTCTTTGGAGTTGACACTGAAATTTTGGTGACACTTATAAGAAATATTTTAAACTTATTTATAAACTTAACTATGTTTTTTATATGGGTTTAAAATATAACATATATTCCAGCTTTTCCATTAGTCTTGTTCTACAAGAAAAAATGCTTAAATAATTAAAATATTTAACAGATTAAATTAGGTTTTATACTGTTATAATCTAGTAGCTGGAGGTAAATGAAGGAAGATTGCAAGTTCTAATCCAGGACAGCATAGGCAATAGTGAGATTTTATTTATCTCTAATAAATAAACAAAAAATAAGTGAATAATTAAATAAATGGGAGAAGAATTGAAGTGAGTAAGTAATTAATAGAACCAGAATAGTATATTGTTCTAAAAAAAGTCTGGAGATATATTACAAATAAAAAGGTGAACAATTTTTGTACTCCTGATGTCCACAACAAACAGGTGATAAAATGGAATGAACTGCTAGTATATAAATAAAAAATTTCTTTGATGAATAATGCTATGGTACAAAACTAAACTGGGAAAGGCCATGGGCTATTGGAGACAGGTGTGGTTATTTGAATATAAATACTCTGCTGTGTGTATATGAGAAGATTGAAACCTTGAGGGCTGAATGATATGGAGCCAACTGAGGCTTGAGGAAACAATGGGATGTATCAACTGTCCATTGTGGAAAAACTGGATGGAGGCTCTTCAGTAACAAAGTAAATGATCTAACTTTCATGTGGTGGTAGCCTGGTTCATGTGCTGATATGCCTAGTCCCTCAGGGAACACAGGGAATGCACAAATTCCCAGCCCTGCCCTGTAAACCCTTGTTAGGGATTTTTACTTCTGTTTCTTTCTCTTCCAGGTCCTTGAGATTAGCAGAGTTTGTCACCCTAAACCATGTCACCTTGGGGGGACAATTATCCTGAGTTCACCATACTTGAACAAATTGTAGATACAGAAAGAGAGGCATTTTAATTTAGAGACAGGAGATGACAGATGCCCTCTCTGCAGTAGGAGACAGATACTAATACTGTGGTCATAACCCAGAAAACCTGTGCAAACATTCCTTTTCGAATAATTCTTGTCTTCCTTCACCCTGCCAGGCATTTTCTTACTGTACTGACGTCACCACTTTGTTCTAGCTAACATGAAAGCATATATGTTTTCATACTTTTTGGAATATTCATTTCACTAAGAGGACTCATTTTCCATGTTAATAAATACATTTTATACAGACCCCTACTCACACACACACTAAAGATTACATGCTTTTCAGTTTTGTGTCAATTGAAGTCTCTGCCCCATTTGAATTCTCTCAGTCACTACAGGAAAGATTTATATTACTCTCTAGATGTGTGTGGATAAAAGACTAGCCCAGAGCTAACTCAGAAGTTACAAGTCAAAGGCGAGAGATACACTGGGGGTATAAAAAGCTGGGATCCTTGAATCCATATTTAAAAAAAAAAAAAAACCTTATACACCCAAGTAGTTGGCATTGGACTCTTAGTAAGGGATATTTTCTTATGCCATTGGCACTTACTTTTCTTTGTTATAAAAGATATTTTTGCCTCAATATTAGTTAAATTTCCAGCATTAATAAAATTCATTAAAAAACAAAAAACAAGTAAAAAAAAATAAACACTGTAATCCTGTTCCAGGGTAAACTGACATTATGAAACCGTAGGTGAGAGAGTGAAGAAGAAAGGGAAGAGGAAAAGAAAAAGTTAAATAAAAATATCAAGTTAATTGTGGCTATAGTAGGATAAATGCCAGGAACAAATACATATACACATACATACATACATGATTATATTATTATGTATATTATATTTCTAATTATATGTATTATAACAGAAAATGCCTTAGTGTACATTTAGTATTGACTGGAACGCTCTTAAAATTTTGGACATATATGGATCTTAAACTGATGACAAGAATAATTATGTTATCTTTGCCATCATAATTTAAGTATTTTAATGATTTCTTACTATCTATTGGAATATCAAATACTTTTAAATTTACCAATGTGTGATATTTCCAGAAAACATATATTGGAGAACAATCATAAATAATATAGTGACTGGGATGGCATATGCATATTTTAAATCACCAGATGAAGATTTTTCCTTTTATCTTTTTGGTATTTTCTTTTGGCTTGTAATAGGCTTTTATGGTTCTGCTTGCATTGACTGATGTTCTAATTTTGATTTGTGAGTACATTATTGAATCTGATTAATTCACTATCTCTCTTTGATCAAAGCCTTCCCATTACACACCAAATTGTTCAGTCTTTTATATATGCTGTTGACTGATGTAAATAATGTATGAAATGATTTTCAAGGTAGGATCTTTTCCAAATCCAACACGAATTGTGTTGTGTTTATCATCAGTTTTTGACAAATTGATATTCAGAAAAATATCAGTTACAAAAGCCAAGTATTTGGGATTATTTAGTTTTTCAATAATTATGTCTAAAGTTTTTAAGAGGCAGGCTTGTGGCAACATGATAGCAATCCCTTGAGCCGTAATTTATATCTGGAGATTGATGGTAATTATTGTAAATTATTTGATTTCTAAGATTTTTAATGATAAGCTAAATGCTTTACCAAGAATATTATTAATTCTTCTTCAAAAACAACAATTACATCCCATGGGGCCCATAAAGATGATTCTAAATCCTGAATTCTTCAGATAAGGAATTGATTAAGGTTAAAAAAAGCCAACTTGGAAAGAAATGGGTGTACAATTTGTATCTTCAAGAACTACAGAGAGACCTCTAGACATGATCATAGACTAGAAGCTTCTCTGTATGAGCTAACAAAGGAGAATGTCAAACTGGAAAATAATAAACTATATACCACATAAAGGAGTAGGAGTTTAGGACATCTACAACAAAAGCCAGTGGAGACCTAAACAGCCTGAGCAATGAGAAGACAGACACAGAACCACAGAAGACAGTCTCAGCCACACAATAAACTGTCATATAGAGGTGAAGGAGTAGCCACTTCTCAAATGGAAGCCAGACAGAATTATGGGCCACATTCTATATCTGGGAGAATAGCATCTGCTGTGGGATTCCCCTCTGTATGCTATGAACATGTTTTATTTCCATTGGTTGATAAAGAAGCTGCTTTGGGGCCAATGGTTTTACAGAATATAGCCAGGCTAGAAGAGATAAATATATGGATATATGGAGAGAGACAGACGGACAGAGAAAAAGAGAGGGAGAGAGGAGTGATTGAGTCATTGAGATTACTGATAATAGTCTCTGATTTCCACAGACACATGCACATATATGCATACTCACCCACATATATGTACATACATGCACACAAGTGATCAACATTTCAACAGATGTCTCCACCGGAGCTCAATGAAACTTGCTGGTAAGCCACAGCCATGTGACGATACATAGATTAATAGAAGTGGGTTAATTTAAGATATTACGAGTTAGCCAGAAATACGATTAAGCTTTTGGCCAAACATTATTGCAATTAATACAGATTTTTGTGTGATTATTTCAGGAGTCTGGGCAGTTGAGAAACAAGCGAGCACCCTCCGTTTACAAGCAACCATGTACCAACTTCCCAGATAGTACATTCTTAAGAACGTGGCTAGTGTTCAGATCAGGCTATTTCTCCCCAGAGTTGCTTCATATTGTATAAAATGGTACTTTTTCATTCTGTACTTTTCCTGGAGAGACACTATTTTACAAATTGCAAAAGACTCCATTTTGTGAATGGAGGATGGCTTTGTACTTTGGTAGACGTATAACCCTTACCAAATCTCAGGTGCCAACCATTAGGAACAGGCTGATAATTAGTTTATCCCTAAAAGCAGACAGTGTTTATTCCATACATGTATAAAAGTAAAGTAGGATTAGAGGAAAACATAGTTATATTGAAATCATATCCGGTAAATAAGGTTGAGAACTCGTACATGTTAGAGTGTAAAAGGATGTAGCTGGCAGGATGAACAAGTGTTGTAATACTGCCAGGAAGACTTCAGTCACTGACATGACCAGAAGTGACATGACCAGAGGTGACATGATACACAATACAAGAGGACTCACTTAAGCACAGCCTTGAAGGTCACAATCCTTTTGAAGTTGCCTCTCATGCAAAAGAAATTGTTGAAGCCAAACAGTCAAATACTCCTATCAGGAAATGTGTCATGGTGCAGTTCGTCAGGAACGGCAGCAAGATCATAGCATTTATGCCCAGTGATGGCTCTTGGAACGTCAGTGAAGTTCTAGTTGTGGAATTTGATTGCAAAGGTCAAGCTTTAGGTGATATCCCTGGAGTCTGTTCTAAAGGTGTTAAAATAGGCCATGTGTCTCTTTTGACCCTCTATAAAGGCAACTAGGAAAGACCAAGATATAAATTTTGACAATGGAAACCCTGTAATAAACTTTCATATTCTGCAGAAAAGGAAAAGGATGTATTTTCTTCACTTGGGCAACATGAAAGGAAGGAAGTCATTATGAGCAGAAATAAATCTCATAGACTAAAAGTGCCACTCAATAGCTCTGAGTCTGAGATCAACGTGAAGATCACATCCTCGCTCGTTGCTGCAGATCTCAAGAACTCAGAAAAAACAGGTATATGCTTGACACTGTGACAGATTTTACCAGCAAGATAGTTAAAGTACATAATATATTAAAAGTATTAAGAAAGGTCTTCCAATTGTATTGTTCTCAATGATATGGCTGCTTCCATATTCCCAAAGCAGTTGGAAGAAAATCTCATCCTAAACCGTTAGCCACAGTAAAAGGTCCCATCTGGAGAGGCTTAGAATACGAATGAATCTGTTCAGTTCACATAGTGTTAAAGGAAGTGTAGCCAACACAGTCCCCTGACATGCAAAGAAGGAAAGTTAGGGATGAAAACGACCCCATTGAGTAATAGACACTTGTCCAAAGCAGACTCAATGACAGTTGTTTAAACAGGGAAATGACAGCCTGTGGGCTCCACTGACACTCCCTCCTCCATGCCTGTAGCTGGAAGTCTCCAAATTAAAAAAAAAATTAATGAGAATTGTGTGTAGGCATGTGTTTGTACAATATGTGTGGGCATAGGTACACGGATACCATAGAAGACATATAGAGGTTAGAAGGCAACTTTTGTAGTTATTTGGACCAATCTCAGGTCATTTGGCTAGCTGGGTTCGTTTACATGGAAACCTTCTCTTTGGTTCCAAAGCTGCCAGTTTAAAGTCCCAGAAAGAAAGTGCCTTGAAGTCTCACCCATTTTCTTTTCTATCTTTCAAATTTCTCTTTTGATCAAAAGAAAAAGGCACTCAAACACAAGGGACATTTAGACCCCTAAACTGACATGACCAGAAAAGATATGAAAAAGTCAAGAAAATATAAATATCTATAAGGAAAAATGACATTAGCCTATAAAATCAGAAGCATCAGAATAACATCACATTTCTTTCAGCCACTCTCACATAGTAAACTATGAAATCATGCATTTTTTCACCCTAAATTTAGATAATTACCAAGCAAGATGGTTTTATTTAGCAAAGCTAACTTTTATAATTAAAGAAGAAGTGAGGACATTTCAGGAGAAACTGGGGTGTCTTTGCTACTAGTCCATCACTGCAGAAGATTAGTAAAATAATACTGCTCAAATAGTAGGAGGAAGGTCTCAATTATGAGATATTTTATAAGTAGGAGGGAGAGGCTTCATGGGATGGAAAGACGAACAAAGGGAGAGAGGAAGGAATCCTTCATTCCAACACAATAAAGAGCAAAATCCTGCAGGCATACCTATTCTGATACCTGCTGAAGTAGACTTCAAACCAAAATTAGAAGATATAAAGAAGAACACTGCATATCAATGAAGGAAATCAGTCATTGTGAAGTTATACCACAATCATTATAAGTTGTTTTAATAAATATGTATACACACATATATCTGATCCTGATGCAACAATAGTAGATGATTTCAATACTTCATTATCATCTATTGCTGGGACATTTAAACTAAAAGATCAACAAATATATCTCAGAGCTATACTACTATATAGATCAAATAAGCTATATGTAGAATATTTCATCCACTATAAATAAAATACATATTCTTCTTGATAACCTAGATAGACTTCTCTACAACAGATGGCATTCCAGACAACAGAAGAAATCTAACAAAATAAAAATGTAGAAATAATAGCAAAATTTTTACAGTGACTATACAAGTACATTTTTGCTGTACACTATCAAATTCCTGCTGGATCACTGAATTCTAGAAACAAATAATCATTAAGTCTCAACTTACTAGAAAATTGAGATATAGCCAAGACAGTTCAAAGATAAAAAATTATGGCTGTGAGTGTATACATTTAAAAAGACAAACAAGAAAGATCACATATATACACATAAACACCCCCAAACACAAACCAAAATCCATAAAAATAAAAAATCTAAAACTGAAACAGATTAGTAAATGACCAGTAAGGTAAAATATTTTCAAATAAAGCAGTATGAGACAAAAAACATTCTCCTAAAACATTATTGAGTTTATTTTGTTTTGCCTGTCTACTGTTGGACATGGGATCAAACCATAAGAATTTTGTATACCTAGTGAGACACAAGCTAATTTTTCTCCTTTTAAAAATAAAGATATTTAATGCTGTGAGGGAGAAAATTATGTTTCCCTTGTACTGTAAAGAACTGGAAAGCAGAGAAGAAATGAATAAATTCCTCTACATATATGATCTGCTACAACTCAATCAAAAGACAAACACATTTTAAATCAATCTGTAGCTGCATTAGTTTGACTATAATAACCACAAACTGGGAGTCGACAGTAAAGCATTGCATTCACATTAAAGATAACAAATATAAAAGCACTTCCCCTTGGTGTAACTTAACAAAGAGCAAAGCAGCCTTTCACTTCTCTGCTTTTCTCCTCATGCCTTCTGTCCTTTCTTCTCTGTTGTATGAATCTGAATACATGCCTGCATGAATGCTGTCTTCTCTTACCTGTCTATGTTGTGTCCCTAACAAAGGGATTTTACTCTGTATTTATTGGTCGGTATAAATGACATCACACAGGGCAAAGAATAAAGAATGAGGGATACTTTATAGAAAATTTTAAAGAAGATTAACAATAGATTAAGTAATTGATTCCAACTCCAGCTGACCCAGATAGTAAATAAAACTATCAAGCAAAATCTGTATTTTGCATTCATCCTTTATGGTGGATATTTACTTTTTTAAAGGCCTTTTTAAAGCTATAGTTTTCAGTAAATAATAATCATATTATCAATGAACCTGTGCATTACTCATTGATTAGGGGCTTGGAAGAATATATAATTTAAGATTAAAACTACACAGTGGCTTTGGTTGTAATTGTTGATTACATAGGAAATTCAAAAGGAGTGAGATTGGTTGTTACATTGTTCTCATAAAACCAAGTGAAAAAGGCAAGCAGAGTATACATTACATACATAACAACAGCCTTAAGCCTAAGTGACCCAAAGGTATACTATTAAATTTGGCTGTAAGGGCTAGAAAAAGTTCTATTCTTTGGATGCAAGAAGTACTTTCAAAATAATTCATAATCACACATAAAAATCAGCGAAATTGAACCAATAATGGAGGGGAGAGGACCTTGGACTTCCCACAGGGCAGGGAACCCTGACTATTCTTTGGACTAGAGAGAGGGGGAGGGGTACTGAGGGGAGGGGGAGGGAAATGAGAGGAGGTGAAAATTTTTAATAATGATAATAAAAAAATAAAAAAGAAATGTCTCCCAACAAAGATAAGTTCTAAAGCAAATGGTTTTACTGCTGAATTCAACAAAACTAGTAATGAAGTGCTAACACAGATGCTCTCCAAACCATTCCAAAACCTGAAAGACATGGCACACTGCCAACTCATTCAATAAGCCAGAGGAGCATTACTATCACACCAAAACTAGACGAGGACACTAAAAGCAAACAACACTATACAGCAATTTACCTTATGACTCCATGCAAATCTTCTCAGTAAAATTCTGGCAAAGAAAATTCAAGAAGGTATTATGGAACATCAACCACCATGACCACAATGGCTTCATTCTTGCAATAAAATGTTGGTTTATTATTTACAAATAACAAAGTGTAAAAGAACACAAAGCAGGCATAAAGACAGCAACCATGCGCTGATATCAGTATCCTTAGGCAGCAGGGAAATATTGAATATTGAAGAATACTGAAGCTTCTTTGATGTTCCCTCACACAGGTAATCAAGAAAGGAAGTGTGAACAATTATTGGGTATCAGGAAAGAGGAACACTATTCACTGCAGTTAGGGTGGGAGTCATGTAGATGTCTCTCAAAAATCTAAAAAGAAGCTTGCCACATTTGGTATACCTGTGATAAGCTCCAGTGATAACTGCACATCTGTGACTGCATTCTGCACCCTCACATCTATCATGAATCTTCTGTCCGTCCAGTCAGAACCATATTCCTCTTTGTATTTCTGTTCTTCTAGGACAGAATGCATTTTACTCGAGGGATTAACCATGGGTGTGGGTCTTAGATGATGCCAGTCATTCAACCATCACATGACCTTAGTAAGGCCACTTATTTAAGAGTGTCATGTGACCAGAGAAGGTAACAAGGTTCAGGATGCTTGATCGAGATGCTGATATTCAGTGTGCTCTCCCTTTTTCTTTTGGGCAGCACTGGTTTCAGCCCTGTGAGAATGCAGCTTGTATCTGGAAAAAAGCAGATAAAGAACCAAAAATGAGTTAGACCATGAAACATTTTCTTCTGCTAGAGTCTGCATTCTATGAGTTAATATGATTTCTCACTTTAAAGCCAATATGAGTTTATTTTCAAATGACTTAGGCAAAAAAAATCCCAGATGTCAACAGATAGACTTTGAGCATTTTAATGTGGTGAGAGAATAGAGACTTGGATTAGTCAATGTGACATGTCTAATCCCATAGACGGATTGATTGTTGGAGAAATGAAGATTATCCTCAGGTCACCTCATTTCTGGTATTACCCCCATTATCCTTTTCCTTTTAGTAAGTATTTTCCAGTAAAGTTCATCACAATGAGGATAAACATCAAATTCCAATGCTATTATGTTGCTCCACGATGCTAAGAAACAAAACTTGTCAAAAAGGTTGGTGTCTCTGGTTTTTGCCCTTGGGCTTATAGTCTTAATTACATTCTCAAATCCCATGTCCAAATATTTCAAATGAGCTCATGGCTGTCATACTCATCTACATTATTAAGTAAGTTATGACTATGGAAGGCTATTGTGCAGCTGACTATAACCAACGAAAATGTCATTGCAAATAGCAACTCGGAGTTCCTGGTGTGAAGATAATTACATCATTGACTGAATATTTATCCCTGGTATAGTATATTAATAGTCCTTATTGAATTATTTTTTAAACATATCAATTTTAAAACAAAACTATATTTTCTTTCTTCATTTATAATTCACAAATGTATTAAATATGTAGATGGTTATTTCTGAAACTTCGATTATAAATTTAGTATAATATATATAGCAAACCAAAAAGTAAAATTAAACATTAAATAAATCAATAATATAATTGTAATGAAAAAGCAAGAGAACCCATAGAAATTAAAAGCATATTAATAAAAATGAAGAAACAACAAGCACAGAGCAAAAAAAAAAAAAAGAGAGAAAATGTAAGCATGTTGCTGCTGTGTCTCCAACCTAACAATGTGGCTTTGCTCATGGGGCTGGTTATCAGCCCTGGGTCCCTCCGCCCCTCTGTGAAAAGGCAGCAATAGCTATGATGACCATCTTTTTACTGATCTCTGCCATCCTCTATGTGGAGAGTCTGTGTTTTCACTTATAACAGAGACAACACTCCCTGAGGGAACAGGAATCACCAGACTCCCTGAAGTCTTGAGGCAGAATGAATCATGTATTTTAGATTTCCCTAACATCACAGAATTTATTTCTTTTATTTATATTTTTTAAAAAAGCTGATGTAACCCTGCACCAAGCTCTGTTTCTTAATATAAGTAGGAAGAATAAAGATGGAGACAGAGAGTGTGGGCAGAGACAGCTGGAACTAGAGTTGCAGTGGAAAATTCCTGGAGTCTTTGAGGATGATCCTAGTGAGGACTCCTAGTAGTAAAGAATATGGAGTCTAAACTGGACATTTTCTGTAGTCAGGCAATGGCTTCCAGCGCTGGTTCTGGGTTGTATTCAGTTGAGTAGTTTACCTGGGAGGTCCCATGGAAATCCTAGAATCAGCCTGCAGTTAACCTCACAGGTTGGTGAGTCTCTTTGAGGCATTTCAGCACCTTGCTTATGGGAGCATTATATCTGCTCTCCACCAGCTCTTTATTTTTTCTATGACTTTTCAGAATGTACTTTGTGAGTCTTGATTTCAGGAACTTCCTGAGACACACGTGTAGTTTCCTTCATGAGTTTAATGAGCTCTACCCATTTTTTTCTGAAAGGAATATTTCAGAAAGGTAGAAATTGCTATACCATCACATGATTCAGAGAAATCTCTCTTGACTCAGAGAATTCTCTCAATGAAAAAGCAATTGGTTCAGCAAACATTATTGTTTTCTTTATTGTATAAAAATGACAAAATAAATTATTTGGTCATCAAGAAGAATAAAGTTGAAATGATAACGATAAGCAAAATAAAATAGAAATAGCAAAGCAATCTAACTTTCTGATACATGTGACACCTAACAAGACAGGAAATTCTTTGTTTTGCTTTCTTTTTTCCAACATAGTATTTCTATTGATGTTTTGGGTATTTAATATCATACGGCAGGCTCATAGTTGAGAAACAGGAATATAGAAGTCTTTAGTGACAACCCGTGCCCCAACTCCTGCCAGCACTCCCCCCAAAAGTAACAGCCTAAGCAGACTGTCCTAGAAAACTATTAAACATCATGTTATGGATACTGGGATGTAGATCTACATAATTTATGGTTTCTTACATGAATGTAGGTAGGAAGGACTCAGTTTTCTTTAAGAGACTAGCTTCTGGGGGACTGATCATGCTCCAGTGCATATTATTGGATAAAAGAGAAAGAAAATTTTAAGCAAGCATGAAAGCAGAAAAGTAGACTATTAATTATAGGAAATAGAAAATCTGGTATGGGAAAGGAGGGGCTAGGTTAGGTAGCAGAAAATATAATTGATGTCAAAATACTACATAGGTACATCTGAAACTATTTTATATTTCATCTCATAATGTGCCATCTTTATGAGCATGAAAATTTGATTGAGTTCAACCCCTAGCACTGATGTATGAAAAGATAGTGAGCTTTTTCTCCTTCATCAGCCCTGGCTCTTTCATAACTCATTTTCATGTTCTAGAGTTTTTATTCTAGTTTTAAGCTTTTTTTCTTCAGTGTCCTCACCTTTCTTCTCTATGTTTGGGTTTGGCACCACTGACTGTTGAGGACACCTTCCTCTTCTGTCAGGTCACTTACATTTATTTCCTTCCCACCAGCAAAATAACATTATACTTTATTATCGCTTTGAATTTTCATCAAGAACTTTCCCAGTATGTTCACAGTTAGAGCAACTCTTGTATCTGAGTCCTGGCTTTCAGCCGTTCTTAGCTTTCGAGAACTTGTCATTAACCTTAATCATTTACAGCTTCCAAGTGTAAGTGACTGATTCAGGACACCTGCTATCACTTGGTCTGAACACCATGGTAGGGTCTTTCATTTGGAGAAGTTCTACATTTTTATATTCTGGAAACTCCAGAAGGAGAGAAAGAATAAACAGATTGGGGGACCAATCAAACACAGGTGGCACTGTTTAAGTATGATGTTTTTAAAATGAGTTTGGTTTATTATAACCCAAAACAATTATGGGAGGAACATCAAGTATCAATGATGAATAGATCATCATAATGATTATAAAATTATTGAAAAGCTTGAAATTTGGCAGCTACCAAAGTGACACCAGTATTTAAAACATTTGATAGAGAGCACATGTAAAGAAATGCCCTACCACATGCAAATACGTAATTTCTTATTAAAATTTGGGGTGTAACATGTCTGATTTAATAGGGTCATATAAGAACACTTATAACACTTATAATAAGAAGACTAATAACATGAAGCAAACAATGGTATGGATAAAAAGGAGCTATTATTCATTCTGGTTGAGAGTATAAGATAGCACTATTTTGGTGGCTTGTTTGGGGCTCTGTAAAAGCTAAATATGTCCTAACCATACTGAATTTTTAAACTATATCCATACAAAGAGCTGCATATGAATATTTATAGCAGTTTAATTCACAATTATCCAAACTTGGAAGTGACTGAGATGTTCAAAACTGAGTGTTGAACAATCTGTGTGCTTTCAGAAAATAGAATATTATGTCATGCTAAAAAGAAACTAGCTACCAAGGACATAGGACCTTAAATGCCTATCATTAAAGAAGAAAAAGAAAAAGTAACAAAACCCGTCAATACTTTTTTTTCCAATCATGTTTCATTCTATAAAAAACAAAACGAAAGTAGAAGACCAGCAATTGCTGGGACACAACGATGGAAGGACGAATAGGTGAAATAAGGAGAATTTTGAGACAGAAAAATTAATCTCTATAATATAACAATGGTAGATATGGGTCCTCATACATTTATCCAAATTTATAACATATACCACACGAAGACTGCATGTCCTTGTCACTACAAACTTCTGTGATGACTTGTCAGTATAGATTCATTTCATGTAACATGTATGTTAGTTTGGTTTGGGATGATGAAAGTTCAGGATACTGTGTTTGTGCCAGGGAAAGCACCCATAGAAAAACTCTAACTTTTTCTTAATCTTTCCTTGAATCAAAAAATATTAATTAAAACTAAACTGACTGGTGGCACAGGAGGAAGACACAGCATATAGATAGGCTCATGTGCCCTTGCCCAGCCTAGCCTGAGACAGGTGCTCAGCAGAAGAGCGAAGAGCTAGGTGAGCCAGCAACCTGTGGCCCACTGTTTAATACCTTACAGGAGATTGCACATGTTGCCAATGAGGGCCATACAGTCTTTCATGGTCTGTGTTGCCGACTAGAGTCACATCCGTAGGCCATGTTGCTGCTGAGAGTAGGGGAGGTGCATTCATGAGTGACCTGTACTGCCACATGAGGCCATGGTGATGTCTGCATCCTTGTTGCCATATTTGAGTCCAAGGCTCTACTGCAACCAGGTCTGTCTGTGTTCAAGTCCATGGCCTGTGTTGTCCCTGAAGACCAGGTGAATGTCTACGATTTATGCTGCAGCCTGAGGCCATGTTGATGTGAGCGGCCTACACTACTATCTGAGGCATTAGAGATGTCTGTGATCTGGGCTACCACTGAAAGCCTTTTTTGGGACTATGTTACTCTGTGGGGGGACCATGGTAAATGGGGCGGGAGCATGATTGTGCTGTAACAAGAAACTTCCTGGTAGCTCATGATCTGTGCCCAGTTTGTGGTGTGTATGCATGTGTGTGCATGTGTGTGTGTGTGTTTCTGTAATTTATTCATTTCTAAGAAACATTTTAGATACTGAAAATACAATTCCAAATTATATTTGAGCTCTTGGAATTCATACTGTAGTGGAGTTTTAAAAGCAAACAAATATACATAAAGAGCAAGGGGGAAACTTTGTCAGTGATATTGATGACAGCAGATGCACAGTTGAGAGAGGGACATGGAAAGCTTCTGTGTCAATCCCTGCCTCCCCCAACCCCCTAAAACATAGAAGCTTAAAAAGGAAGTCATTGAAGAGAACTATTAAAATTGTAAATAGAATGCTGACAGGTAGTCTCCACAATTAATGAATTCTGGAAGGGGTGTCGAAAGGGAAGGACTCAGCTTTATTTAAGGGGCAGGATACTGTGACTTTGACCATGCTTCATTCAATATATATATCACAAATTGGACTCGGACACTGCAAGTTTGACCATGCTCCAGTGAGTATACAGATAACACAAATTGGATTTTTTGGTTTGTTTGCTTGTTTGTTTTACTGAGAGGGTAGGTCACAAGGGTGGGCTGGGGCAGAAATGGAAGGGCTGGGAAGTGAGAGTGGTGAGTATGTTGTGGAATTCTGAAAGAATCAATAAAAATGTTATATATAATTATACTATGTAATAATATTTACTATACTTACATAAATTGTGTGTGTGTGTGTCTGTGTGTCTGTGTATACAAACTTGGGGTTGAAGAGATGGCTCAGTAGGTAAGAGTACATCCTATTCTTGTATGAGTTCCCAGAACCCATACTTGACAGACAATTTTTAACTGCTTGCAGTTCTAGTTTCAGGGGAGCTGTTGCCCTTTTCTGACCTGGGTATATATCAGTATTCACGTACATGTCCTGTAAATGTACACATAGGCATGTGTGCATACACACACTTATTTAAAATGAAATTTCAAAAAACTTCCCGGAAGCTAATTCTTAATAATAAAAAAGCTCCCACATTTCTCATGCCCTCATAAAGAGCACACAGTGATATAAATTTGAGCAAATGAACTCAAATACTAAGGGTGTCAACTTTTTTCTCTTCTTTTAATTAGCGTGATTATCAGCATTAAAATTACAAACTAAAATCCTGTCTAACTCTTTCAATCGCAGAGGAAATGGTTCTTATCAAAATTGTATATATTCTTTCTAACATAAACTTTTGTGCAAGTTGTGGTGTGTGAGTGTGTTTGTGTGCATCTGTAATTTATTCTGTTCTAAAGGCATTTTGAATAGTAGAAATACAATCTTGGATTAGATTTGTGCTCCTGGAATTTATATTTTACTGGAGTTTTAAAAGCAAATTAATAAGAGGAGTAAGGAAGAAAGAAAAATATGAAAGTAGCTGAGTAATTTCTTTTTCTTCATAGGAGACACAAGAGACAATTTTCAAAGAAAAAATAAATTAAAAATTATATACTCTAGCAGATAATTTATAGATAGAGACTTTCCATCTCAATATCTACAATAGAAAGGAATCTATACTCTTTAGTTTTCCATAAGGTAAAATGACACAAAAAAAATCAAAGTAATATGATAGGAACAAATGAAAAACAGAAAATCTATTGTAAAAAATATTACTCCCTTAAACTAAAAGGTCATATGGTATACAGACACTACTTAGAGAGATATCATGCTTTCTTTTTGTTTATTTATCTATTCGTTTATTTGCTAATTTATTTATGCTTCTCTTATATGATGCACCCTGACCTCAACCTCCCCATTCTCTCCTAACTCACAGTCCCTGTCCCCTTTCCACCATATTCATTGTTCCTCAGTTTCTTTTCAGAGAAGAGCAGGCCTTCCAGTGATATCAACCCAACTTGGTATAACAAGATGCTATAAGTCTAGGCATTATACCCGCATATCAAGGGCAACCTGGTAGGAGAAAATAGGTCCCAGAAGTCTCCAAAATAATAAGGATCAGCCCCATTCCCTTTGTTAGGTGTCCAACAAAAACTTCAACCTAGCTAATGAATAGAGCATATGTACAGCATGCATAGAGAGGGCCTGGCGCAGATCCCTACAGGCTCCGTGATTGTTGCATCTTCAATAAACATGACAGAAAAAGCAAAATGAATGAAATGATTACTAATAATACCCTGCCATACTAATAGATCAGAGCTTTGACCAGTCATCATTAGAGAGACTTCCTCCAGCACCTGATGGCCGTGGATGCAGAGACCCACAGTCAAACATCAGGCAACGCTCTGAGGGACCCCACAGAAGAGGAGGAGGCAGGATCGTAGGCACCAGAGTGGTGGAGAACACCACGAGAACACGATCAACAGAATAAACTAAGCAGGATTTACCAGGGCTCACAAAAACCATCATAGTATTTTGCTGTTGTTGTTGTTTTCTTTTAAAAAAAATAACCCAGGTTTAATGGATACCAATGTTTGCAGGAGGCCTCCCAGTCCCTCAGAGAGGAGATAGGAATGGAAGACCAAAACTACATGTTTGTTCTCTAGGTTGCTCTTTAAATACCCTGTGGGCGTGGTCTTGAGCACGCTTTCTCGGAGGTGGAGTCTGGTAAATTTAACCTATGTCTAATTTAGATATACCTGACAGATAATGGTATCTGTTTCTCAAGTGCCTTTACAGATCTGAGAGTAGGGCATTAAAAAAAAATAGCTTCTATGACAGGGAGACTAGCCAACTCCTGCAGCATCCTGTAGGTCCTCCAAGATCAATGGTTGCAGAAGACCTTCTGCCTGGAGGCTTGCTTGACTTTAGATATGAAAAAGCCACCCACACGGCAAAATGACTGCCTTCCACCTCATCAGCTTCCTGGATAACACATTGAGGGATCGTTCATCTCATCATAGCAAGGCAGTAAGACTGAAAATGTTCGGGCCTCCTGGACTCATCAGCTAAAGGCAAGTACTGCTTCTCAGACCGTTATTTGCCAAAGATTATGGAGAGACGTGGAATTTCCTGCATAGATGAAAAAGCTGTCTCATTTCCGCTCATTTATTTGTCCCTCTCAGATCCGTTTGATGACATTTGATGACTTAAGGTACCAGTAGTATATTACTTCATTTGTTAAGTTTCCTGCTAAAAATAGAGACAGGTATGCCTCTTTCGCGGGCATCATAGTTCAGAATTAACAGGCTTCAGTTGTATCTTCAGAAGTTCAGAGTTGTCAATTTCCTTTAATTGTCTTCTAAAATGTTCATGCCTTTTAACATAAAACATACTTTCTTGTAGTGTTACAGAAACAAAATCACGTTTATGTTATTCTTAAGGGATACATTTAAAGCCTAAGGAATCGAGAATTGAAAATAAAAAAAAAACTGTAGTCAGATCCATATCAGGTGTTATAGATGGCTGTGTTTACTATATCTGACTGCTGAGTGAGGTTTCCTATCTCCTCCTAGCTACCCTCCGTCCTGACTCTTCAATCTGTGGGAGGTGCACTGGATATAACGCAGACCAGGGGAGTTCAGCCCTTCATTATCTGTGCACATTTCAAGGCGTTGCTTAGGGGGTACATGCTTGAGGAAAAGATTTGAAGCTTTCTAAATTAGTCTCATGAGAAAAGCCTACTTAATTAAAGAGTCATAAAACCGTGTATGGCTAACAAGTTAATGACTTTATATATAAGGAAAGTTGGACTACATTGAATCATAATTTAATTATGAAGGCCAAGTTTCTTAGTCTCATCTTTAAACCTGGGAGATACATGTTTTTCTTAGGCTGACATTTCTTTTTGCACTTTTGAAATAATAAGTCTTATTTATTAATGAGAACTTGCAAATACAAAAGCCTTGACCAAACAAATTAAAGTTGTCTGAAGCAAACACTTTAATCTTAAAAAATGCCAGTTGTAATATTCATATAAAAGCAGTTGTTGACAAGCAACAAAACATTCAATGCAGGTCATTCCAATATGATTTTCAGCAAAGCATATGATTGAACTGCCAAGAAAGTTTGGCAAAAAGAATTCTGCAGTAAAATGTGTGAAACAGAAACTATGCAATGTAAAAAAGTTAATAAGTGAAAAGGAATTTTGGAAATATTAAAAAATATAAGTTCTTTTGTACTTCGCCAGATGAAGTGCAACGCAATCGCAAACATGGTCTCCTTTAATTAGTAAAGATGATTTAGTAGATAGACACAAAAGGGTGACCTCAGACTTCTATTCTGAAAACTTAAGCTTAACTTATACTATGAAAATGTTTAAACTTGCATTCATCTATGAAAGAGAAAACCGAAACTCAATGTCCTAAACACCTACCTCAGAAGGATACAGGGGAGAGAGAGACAGAAACACAGAGAGACAGTGAGATAAAAAAGACAGATGGAGACAGAGAGAATCACACACACACACACACACAGAAGTCAGACAGAGAGACAGAGAGAAACACAGAGAGAGAGAGAGAGAGAGAGAGAGAGAGAGAGAGAGAGAGAGAGAACGCAGCAAAGAGTGAAATAATAACTGTGTAAGTTCCAGACAAGACCAATGGCATTCATTTATTCATTTTCTCTTAGAGGAGACTGTCTTTTTATCAAGACTTGAAACTTCTGCACTGAAATCACTTCAGCCCAGTTTGGACGCTAGATCTTTTTGTTAAATCGTTTCTGGACCACTCACTCTTTTCTTTGGAGTTGGCTGCTGCTCCTAGAACCCAAAGTTTATATGAGAGGGTCGTATTCTTTCCTGTTCACTTTCTCTTCAGCTCTATGACAACAAGACTATAAATTACTATATTTCCTGGCATCAATTTCACTTCAAAATCAACATTATTGTAAGGAGAAGACACCTTCTTTTTTTTTTTGTTGTTGTTGATTTTTTTCGAGACAGGGTTTCTCTGTGGCCTTGGAGCCTGTCCTGGAACTAGCTCTGTAGACCAGGCTGGTCTCGAACTCACAGAGATCTGCCTGCCTCTGCCTCCCGAGTGCTGGGACTAAAGGAATGCGCCACCACCGCCCAGCGAGAAGACACCTTCTTGACATAACATACATACAAATATAAATAATTTTATATTTGTATATACACACATATTCACTTGATAATTTGCTTCTAAACAGTGTTTTATTTTGTTTATTTCATTTTTCCTAGTAATATTTCTTATTTGTTTTTAAACAGCCCATCCTGTTATTGTTACACCTGAGAATCCTAGTAAGTTTCCTTCACATTAGATTAAACAAAACTCTAAGCTACAGTTCTTAGAAAAGAATTAAGAGTCCACTCGAGGACTTTCCCTCCTGGAACAACTGTATTTCTTCTCACAACCTGTCCATTTTCTCTGCATCAAAGGCCAGATCGAAAGTGCTTCGCCATCTTCTGATTCTGAAGGCAATCTCTGTTACATTTCGTCATTGCTCTGATCATTTTCTTCATTGACAGAGAGGACGGTGGTGTCTGTCTCCGTTTTCCTGTAGCGTGCCATTTGTTTAACAACCTACACTCTGCTGAAACTGACAACAGGGCCCCCCACAGCTGACAGTGTGTTGTTCTCAGACATTGGCAGTAGGCAAACTTAGCTTTAGAGTCTTGTGGCTGCCAATGCATATAAACACACATTCAACACCATGCTTGGGCTTTTTTTTTTGGTTTTTTTTTTTTTTTTTGGTTTTTCGAGACAGGGTTTCTCTGTGGTTTTGGAGCCTGTCCTGGCGCTAGCTCTTGTAGACCAGGCTGGTCTCGAACTCACAGAGATCCGCCTGCCTCTGCCTCCCAAGTGCTGGGATTAAAGGCGTGCGCCACCACCGCCCGGCTGGGCTGTTTTTATTTAGAGCCAGCTTTGCTCAGTCTCTTTTCTGTAGGCGGAAGGTAGGTAATTGAGAGGGTGATGTGAGAGGGGCTGTGTGGCTACTTCCTAGTAATCTAAGAAGAGACATGCTCTCCATGATTGTAATTTTGAAGCTACCGATTTCAATCTTGGAGCTTAACTGAAATTTCGAAGCAGGGAAACTTCCCTGTTGGCTGCATTAAATTTAGCTAATATTATTTAAAATAATCGATGAATTCATCAAACCAAATCTTTAGAAAATGCAAAACCCAAAATAAGATGGTGGGGAAAAAAATCTTCTGTAGACATGCTTTTTAGTTAATGTAACCATAGAAATGAGATTTTTTTTCTGTACCTTGTCTTTCTTTATTGTCAGTTCCTTTGAATTGAGACCTTTTGTCTCTCAGGGTTTGTGCTCTGATTCATTAGGTTTTTCTGACAGAGAATTGTTGATATGTAAAACAACAGGCAACTACCTTGAGGATCTTGTGCTGTATTTAAAACAAATGTGATCTGGTTTAAATAGAAAGGCAAACAAGTGTCTCTCTGTCCACTACACTCACACTGCAGTTACCTTTTCCCTCTGTGGTTTACAATGGCCATTTGCCTTCATCAGATTCAACAAATCCCTCATGCCAAGCATGTACCTTTGAAAGAGAAAAGGAAACATGAAGAAATTGAGGCACAAGATATTGACCAAAATTAACTAAATAGGAAAGAAGAGAGGCAGGACATCTTCGCAACAGCTGTTCCATGATTGCATTTTATGTTGCTGTTGCCTTGGGAATTATTCCTTAGCACCGGTTTTTGAATGCCACCTTTATTGGTGCCACATTTTTATTGATCTGCATACCTAACTCTCAGGGGCTTATGACAACAGATCATTCTTTAGTTTTTGACATCATATCATATTATTTTACAAGATAACATAAAACCCATCAAAGGACCCTTTATGTTACTGAAGTTAACCACACTTATTTTTGTACCTACCGTGAAAACTGTACACTTCTTCGAAAGCAATTTTACATATATAGGTATCAGTGTTAGCTGACCACAACTGAGTAATATATACTTGGGTTTAACTAATTATTACCATTATTGTCGGCCCACTTAGTATTTGTTTAATAAATATCAAATTATAATCATTAATTTGCAGTATTTACAATGAAATAAAGTATTTTTGATCATAGGTACATTTAGTTGGAAGAAAGATGTTTAGGATTAGCCGTGCCCCAGAGAATGATTTATTACAGGAAACACTTGGAGCCACAGAATTTTGAGAAAGGTGGAAAGATATTAAAATAGTATAATTTTTATTTTAATGCAATACAATTGTGGCATAGAGACAAATAATTAATGATCTACTCTCATTTGGAGATATATTTGACTCTAAGCATATTACATATGTTTATACATGTGTTTATATTACATAATATAATGTGTCAATTATTGTAATATTTGCCATGTGTCAAGATATTAAATGCTTAAGTACTTTCCTTACTATATCTACTGTGACAAATGTAGTTCAATATTTTATACATTTAATAATCATTTAAAGTATTTTTCAAAATAATCACTTTAATATTTCTTTTGTAAGTTAAAATTTAAAAGCAAAAAATAGAACATATTTTTGGGTATTGGGATATCTAAGGAATGGAGAATAATTTAATAAAATTCCAAAAATTGTTATACTTTTTGTTTCAGTATATTTCATTTTTCTCTGGGGTCTATACAAGCCTTTATTAAATGATAGTTACAGAGTTCATTATACTATGTGTAATACACAATGATTAAATAAATGCTTCCTATTTTTTCCATGGTAGACTCTATCCCTCTAATCCATCTAGAGTCTGGAAAATGTGTCCTTTTGTAATAGGTTAACACCTCTCTCTCTCTCTTTCTCTCTCTCTCTCTCATTTATATCTCTATCTTATGATATATATATATATATAGAGAGAGAGAGAGAGACATAAGCTATACATATATAAATTTATATATGTGTACTTGTTTCATTTTTGCTTCATATTAATTTCAAAGATTCTTAGAGACAGCAAAAATTGAAATGATGATAATCCTGTGGAATTTTGTCTTTTTGGAATTCTCTCTTTCCTGGCTTTGTCTTAAAGCAGAAGAATTCAGGAAACAGTTCAAGCATTTTCAGCAAATATTCTCATATTTGACAATGATGAACCAATGCCATTTATATTTAATGGGAAGCACTACTAGCCAAGCGGAGCCAAGTTGATACTGTGGTCAAAGTCAGAAGTGGGGGAGTGACATAAATTGGAAAGACTGAGATAGCAGCTAATTGGATATAGTGATATGGTGATCCCAGATGGGGGACATCATAGCAGGAATCCTATACAGGAAGTAGGCAACGAATAGGTTTGAATGGCCACATGGATGAACTAGATATAAAGATAAACAAAATTAAGTTAAAAGACATGCTGTCACACATTAAGGTCAAACATGTTCTCTTAAGTTTATTTAGAAGTTTTTGTCTGGCATTGGTATAGGATGTTCTACTCACATTTCACTTTAAAACCTAAAGGGTGTAGATTTTTCTCTGGAGTTAAGACTAAGAAGGACCAGGAAAGCCACTGTGTTCCACTTATGTTGATTTCCAAGTTGAGGCGGCTTTGATCTGGTGCTTTGTGGCTTTTGAAAATACGAGTCGTACAAGCATTCGCTTTAAAATGTCTATAAATAGCCCCGTCTATCAAAGTTGAAAAATCTATTTAAGAAAACTAAAACAAGAACCTGATGTTGAACAAACCACACCATGATTTAGTGTTCACAACGGCACTTAGGACCTGTGAACACTGCCCGCTCATTTGAGCTTTCCACCAAATGGGTATATTATACGTGCTACGGGCATCATAGTGATGATGAAGGCTGTGATCAATTTGAGGGCCTCTTAAAACTTAAGGATAAGCTCAACATTAGTGTCTTCAAAAATGTCTAAAACCAGTAGGAAAAAGCCATATGGTACTCCAAACCACAAGGGAAATTATACATCTTTTTATAAAGCGTTCCCACTAGAAAAAGGAAAAGCCTTCTGTTTATCATTATATTTTATGAGGCAACTTCAATGAAGTCATGAAGTATTATCACATGAGCAGCGAAGGATAAAGGCTTTTTTTTTCTAGAGCCTCAAAGGATAGGAAATGTGGGCTATGGCACAAGTGAAGTTCATTTTCCACCCTGCAAATGAGGCTCAAGATGTGGTGTGGGTCACTGGGAATTTCTGGCCATCCAAGAAGATGGCCAACACTTTCAAAACTGTTATGTGGGATATGAGCGTATACTTTATACGCCCAATTCAGGAATTATGCTTCAGTTTTAATATAGTTTGCACTGATACTTTATGTGGGTAGCATTTGTCTGGGTTGACTCAAATGTTCCAGTGTGTGAAGGAAGTACTGGAAGACATGATCAGAGGCCCTCGTTACAAAGCACATACGTAGTGATGGTTGGGAAGGAAAATTGGTGAAGTCATAGCAAGGGTGTTTTTCAGTTCTTTCTATTCATTTCCTTTGGGAAAAAAGAGGATCAAAGAAATCTTTCCATAATGCATTTTTGTTCAAAAAATAAAGATATTTTTACAGTTATAATTCTATTTCTTTCCATCTGTTCTTTTATTCACTCACCAACCATATGCCACGTGGCAGATACTATATTGTGACTATAGTAAAAATATTCAGAATTTGATTTCTTTTATTGTGTTGTTTAGGAAACATGTGGCAAATGCAAATACACAGGCATAAGACACTGTGAGGAAGCTTATTCCCATTTTACAATTGAAAAAATAACATTGTGGAAATTATTTTATCTTATAGAGATACTGAGTGTTAGAGATAAAATATGAAAACATTTATTACCGTCAATAAAGAAACAGGTTTCAAGTTCCCATCCCTTCAATTAATCTCTTCTTCACCCCAGTTTCTCTAGTCTAGTTTTACCAACATTCAATTATCAAAAACAAAAGCACTCTTTTCCATGAGTAGAGAATGTTGATTATAATGGAGTCCGAGTTTTCTGCCTTTCCTTTCTTTCTCATTAATAAAATGCATTAGTTTTACTATATTAAGTTGAAACTGTAAAGTATGTAAGCATGCCTTCATTAAAATCAGAAGTTAGTAATTTTAATTTATATCTTAAAAAATTGAAAACTAAAGTTTAATAATTTCAAAACTTACCAATATAAACTTCGATTTGTTTCCTGAAGAAATAGGGAGAAATATTGAACTATTGGAATGGTACCGGTATCTCTTGAGGTCATAACATCTTCTTCATAAAATTAGTCAGTCACAAAACCCTAAATTAGAAATCAGAAAAATCGAGAATTTACAGTTATTTTAAGGTAATTCTTAATCAAATTTTCTCAGACCTAATTATGAAAAAAAATGCAATTTGCTAGATTGTATTGATTTCATCATTCATATAGTTTGTTTCCTGCATAGACTATACACACATCTTTGTCAGGTCTTCTGCCACAATACATTCAGTGTAATGATCTTTCAATGTATGTCAGATCATCCATGCGTCCAAAATAACCATACCTTTACGTCAATTGCAATCTGATAAATTATGTTGTTACAAAATACGTCTTAAAGTCAAAACCTGAATGAAGTTTATTTTATGTTGTTTAAGCTAACTTAATATTTCCTAATTTCTCTAATATCTCTTAATTTCTCTCTATATGTAGAACAGTGTTTCTCAACTTGTGGGTCACAACTCTTGGGAGGGGTCAAAGGATACTTTCACAGGACTGGATGTCAAATCTCCTGCCTAGAAGATACTTACGTTATGATTTATAATAGTAGGAAAATTAGAAGTAGCAATAAAAATAACTTTATAGCTGGGGGTCACCACAACACGAAGAACTGTATTAAAGGGAAGCAGTATGAGGGATACTGAGAACCTATGGTTTATAAGGTAAATTGAAGCACATTTTTCATGGGAACTGCATGCAGCACTTACTGTCTGGGAACGGTTAGTAGGAAATTTTCTACTGATGACTAACAACCCTTGTACGTTCATTCTGCCTCCCACCTGTCTTCATTATAAGCTAAAAATAAGCAGTGAATTGTGGCTCATTCCTGTAATTTAGGAATTAGGGAGATGAGGAAGGTTGAATTCTTTGAGTTCACAACCAGACTGGACTGTATAGTGAGCCACTGGCAGTCATAAACTGAAATGATACTCTGTAAGAACAATAGGTACTAATGTCAGTTATTTTACATAAACATGCAATCATATGATTTAATACTCAAAAGAACAAAAGCGAAGAAAAAATGCTTCTTATCTAATTAAAAATTTTCCTTTTAGATAAATAAGATTTTCTTTTTTATATCAAATGAGAAAAGAATAGTATTCTGTGTGTGGACCCTCCTGCTGTTATTTGCTCTATCCCTGTTTACCGAGACTGATAGGTGCAGGAAACCTCAAGAGAGTGCACTGTGAATTGAAGCTCTCCAGGCCATTTCAGAAAATGTCACAGTCACCAAATGTTGACTCCTGATCTCAAAGCTTCTATGGTAAAGGCTTACTCACAGCACTGGCTTTGCGATGTTTCCCTGAATAAGAGGAGGTGATACCCATCAAGGTGGAGTTTTGTGCCTGCTACTCAATACGAGTATGAGACATGGAAGACTCTAAAACAGATTTTGCACTTTACAGAAATTATTTTTGCTTCATTCTGTGTCAAATGACCAGGACTGCTGGAGGTTGCTATGCATACAACCTATATAAATGGGACCCATTAGTATAGTACTAAATATATAA
The DNA here is from genome assembly GCA_025134845.1 of Neodon shergylaensis. Lineage (NCBI taxonomy): Eukaryota > Metazoa > Chordata > Mammalia > Rodentia > Cricetidae > Neodon > Neodon shergylaensis. Next base: position 15,654,526 of record JABTXL010005037.1, on the reverse strand, counting down.
CCTTCCAAAAGTCAGTGTAGTTCTGGGAGAGCTGGCACTTCAAAATGGGTCAATATTTAATCATCAAATAATATCTCTGAATTGACTCAAACTTCCTTCACCTCTAGTTAAGACGCAATTTGTGTACACAGAATTAAAGTCATCACAGAAACGTGATTTCATTCAGGTAAAACTCCTAACTTGATGGAGCTTGATGTAGTATTTAATTCCTTGGTAGTACATTTCTAATAATTACATCATAATCTACTTGATATTCACAGACAGGTTTATAATATGTAATAATCTTTATAAATTTATTAAAACATATGCTGTGGGATATTATAATAAAAATTGACAATAGTACAAAATTGGTTTCCCTTTAGAAATGGTACTTCTTTATGAAAAGTCAGTAAAAAAATGCTACATTGAATATGGGCCTCACTAATGTAAATTACTCATTATGTTATGGATTAGGAGGGTTTTTAGTTTTTGTTTTCTGAAAAAGGAGGATGATGGAAACGAGACTGTTTTATTTTCACTTCCTTTCTTAGTGTTATTAAATGAAGCTGAATAGATAACATGTTAATACTATCTAAGGGAACAATACACTGTATAGCAGGTTCTATTTAGGGTCCTAGAGCACAGAGAAAAAACCCTTTGGAAGATGGATGACTCCAGGATATTCTGGATGTCTTATGAACATAACAAAGGACAGGAAAAATTTTCACTGTGTCTATGTGTGAAACGGATTTTGTCTCTAGAGAACTGGCTTAGTATGTCTCGGGCATTTCACCTTTAAATGAACTTACTAAGGGAATACCTGCTTTCTGAAAGAAAAAAATGCATGAGTGTAAAAAGGGAAAGAATTCCAAACATCTTTCTTTTGGGATATTAATTTAGGAAAAGAGGACTCAATGATGATTTCTTGGAACAGAGAATGAATTTAACTTATGTTAGACTGATCCTCTTCACTTACTTTCTCTCAAAACTGCATAAAAACACAGTATGTTCAGTGATGCTGCATTGACAGGAGTTAGAAAGTGGAACCAGTCTAGGTTCTATCAACAGATGAAAGGATAATGAAAATGCCATGTATATATACAATGAGTTTTATTCCTTTGGAAAGAAAAATGAAGTTATGAAATTTGTAAACGAGAAGAACTAGAAAACATACTGAGTGAAGGTAGCAAGACCCGGAAAGATACACATTGCAAATGCTTTTTGATTTGTTTCTTTGTTTTTCTACAAAGCTGGAGGTTTTTCATCATGCCCAGTCCTGTACTTGGTTATTTTAAAATAACTGCTCTGAGGCTTAATATTAAGTGCAAACTATTTGACCTAATAGCTCGGGTTTATTTTTAACTAGCTCTTACATCTTAAATTAACCAATTTCAAATATATTATATATTACCATGAGGCTTGCGGCTTGTTACCTCATACTTTGTTCCCTGGGGGCTGCTCATCTCCCAGTCTCTGTCTTCTTTCTCCCTGTATTTAGTTTGGTCTTCCCACCTAGCTATATGCTGCCCTGCTTCTTTATTAACCAATGATAACAAGACATGTTAAGAGCACACAGAGGGGCATCCCATACTATCTCCCCTTTTCTGTCTAATTAAAAAGGAAGGTTTTAACCTTAACATTGTAAAATTGCATACAGCAAAATAGATATCACGCAATAATTGCAGTTACAATATTTAGTCTATTTGTATTTGGCAAAATTAAAAAAAAATACTCATCTATCCTATCTTTGTCAGTTCTGGGAGCCATGCTCACCACCTCAACTCTAGGGATGCACCAGATCCATGCCCACCATCAAGTAACTTACATCAGGCTACCCTCAAACTCCATTCTAGCGTTCTTTAGCAGAACCTCTTGAAAAAGTCATCTGTGCTGCTATCATGAACCAGGAAGCTGTCTCTTAAAGGAGCCATGCATCTGCTCACCACCAACAAACAGCACCTATCTGAAAAAAATGCAGCTACCAAGAAGCTGTATTTGATTCCCTTTTTTGTGGGTCCAGAATCCTTGTGTTTTTAAAACTGTTTTAGGTCTTATGTGAATCCATGCTCGATGGTGTGTGTCATTTTTAAGCGTCCTATCTCTCCAACATCATATTAAGATATACTTTACTAGAATGGGATTCTTGAAACTACACTATATACAATTAAACATTAAAGAAAACACTATCAGATATTTACATAGAAAATAAAATTTAAAAATAAAAAATCAATTTGAACAGAAACATTGAAGTTTAATTTAATATGGAGTTTAAATAATGGTATTTTATTTATTTTTCTAAAGCCTCAGTTTATGATAATATCTAAAGGGTGGACTACATGGAGTTGAGATTAATAGATACAGAAAGAGCCACTTTAAAAAAATTAGATTGAAAACTCTGGTTCCATTAATTCAATTAGAAAAACACAGTAACTCCTCATAGAAAGAGAACCTCTAGTATTTATTTATACATGACTGGCACACTTTGCCATGAAATGGATAAGACTGCACATAAAAGACAGTATTCCTACCCACACAGAAAATATTTACTTTCATTAGAAATTTAAACTATTTTTAAAAATATTCAAGTTCTTCTATAGTTAATGTTTAATGTCTATCTTCCAAAAAGACATTTGTTTAATTTTATCGTGATGCTCCATCCTATCATTTTCTCATGACTAACTTTGAATTATTTATACAGATAAGGAAGATAACAAAACTTTTCTCCTTTCTGGTTGGATGTATGCTCCAATCCATAGGCTGAAACCCATATAAGACACTATTATTGGGCTGTTAACCGACAGCTGGAAAAACCCAGGCCCTGCTATTATTCAGCTAAATTGGCATAGTATTAAACTGACTTTTCATGACTTATTATTATATGTATAGATGAATATGTCTCATTTGAGAGGCTTTGTTTGCAGTAAATGGTGATGAACACAAAAACCCATAGCTGGTAAAGGTACAAGAACTTAAATACTGTGGCACCGTTACCTTTAAATGGGATCTCTCTACCATATCCTGTCTCTTAAGATTCAGGGTTCATTGTGAAAGAGGGGGCAGAAAAAGTGTAAGAGCGAGACGCTGTGGATTCAGGCAGGGACATGATATCTTCTGGGAACAGCTTGGAAATTGTGCATATTAGCTTACAGTGGTTTTGAGAGCATGTGCAAGACCTGTCCAAGCTCAAGCAATACTAAACCCCAACACAGAGAAGTGGGCATGGAGTATGCCAAGGAGCTGTTGTCAATTCATAACTTCTGGGAAATGGAGAGGATAGCTGTAAGTAAGTTAACCATGCCCATGGCAAGGTCACACATCCAAGAATATATAAGCCTTGAAAATTGGAGTGGAAAGGCATAAGAAGAAAAAAGGACGTATTGATTTGTGAGTAAGGAAGAGGGGCGGGTATGGGAAGGGTATGACTACATTCAAAACACAGGCTGTGAAGTTATCAAAGAACTAATAAACCATGAAAAAAGCATCTTAGAGATATTTTGAGAAAATAAAAAGTATCTGAGATTTAAAAAGCACTTTTAGAAAGAGTATTTACAAATTCTGGATGGAGTGAATTTATAATATACATACACACATGATGAGAAATTTAGTTCCGAGAATATAAAGACTTCTCAAAACATCATGATAGAACCATACAATCACTTAATACCAATACTTAGAAGCAGAGGCAGGTGTATCTCTGTGAGTTCAAGGTCAGGCTGCACAGGTAGTGAATTCCAGCACAGCCAGAGCTACAAACAGACCCTGTCTTAAGACAAAACAAACAAACAACTGAAAACAAACAAACAAATACCAAACTAAACAAATAAATGAAAAACCAAACAAACCCAACAATGATAGGATTTACTAGACAGCTTAGTAGGCACTAGTGTGACCCAGGCATGCTTCATAAGACTCACTTGCCAAAGAGGACAACCTATTTCATAAGCTGTTCTCCAATCTCTACATATGTGCTAGCATACACACAAATACAAACAGACAGACTCACACCCATTGTAATTCAAAACTTAAATAAAAAGGAAGTAGTCAGGAGGTAAGTACCTTTAACCTCAGCCTAGGAGGAAGAGGCAGCCAGATGTCTGTGAGTTGGAGGCCAGCCTGGTATACAAAGCTACTTTCCAGAGTAGCCAGAGCTGTTATTCAGAGAAACCGTCTCAAAAAAAAAAAAAAAAAAAAAAAAAGAAAAGAAAAGAAAAGAAAGGTAATAGCACTAAAATCATTCAGCTATTAAAGAAAAATAAAGGTGTTTATCAGAGATGATCCAAAAATGGCAAATAGATATAAAGAAGGACTGTTGTACATCATGAGACATTCAAATCAAAGCGGTAATGTGGGGCTACCCCATGCTACCTGCTCACTCAGCAATTAAGACTAAAAGCAACGCAGCCTGAACGAAAGAGTAGAATTAGAAGACTTAACTGATGACAGGTGTGTAGAAGAAGCAGCATGTCCTGATGCAGTGCTGCTAAGGAGGAACATTTGGAACATCAACCTGGGAAATTATTGGACATTTTTTCATAACTTGAAACATAAAGTTGCTTTGTGACCTGCAGTTTCACCCCTGGATATTATTCAGGAGAAACAAAAACATATGTCCATAAAAAGGCTGCATCAGCGTGTTTATAGTAGCTTTGTTCATAATTAAAAAATGATTAAAATGCCCTTCCACTGACAAATGAACACAACTCGCGAGGCGCTCACCCATATCTGGATATTCCAGTCAGTACAGTTATGCCTGCTGAGATGTTTAATATTTCAGAATAATGAAAAGTTTTAAAAGGAAGAACTCGGCCTAAAAGGCAACATGTTTTATTTATATAATGTATCCCAGCCAAGCCCTTATAGATAGAAAAATAATTAATTCATGGTTTCCAGGATTTCAGTGGGAAAAGAAAACTATGGAAGGGCAGGAAAAATGTTTAAATTCTGTGATTTGGTTTGATAGCAAAGGTAACTTTGAAACATTTTACAGTGTCTAGATATGCACGGTAATTGCATTTGAACTTTGGAAAAAAAGTTATACTTTGAAATAAAATTACTAGCTAGGAGGTTTCCATAATGCTTTTTATAAATCCTTAGTTTTGGTTGCCCGCCCACTCCCCTTCTTTTATGTTTTCCTGGTTCTCTACTCTAACTTTTCCACATGCAATATTCCCTTCGTTGTGTTTGTTTTACCTGTAGCCTACTACTCCCATCTCTTCATACAGTGTTGTCTAAGGACCCTCTCTTACTTTCTGATGTTGCCTCGCGTTCCAAGTATAATGCACAAAACAAAACAAACAAAGAAATTGAAGTTAGGACCCTCATATAAGGGAGAACCAACCATCTTTGTATCTCTGCCTGATATCTTGCACTCAGTATAGTTTTGCCAGTTTTATTCATTTAAATACAAATTTTATTGTTTCCTTTTTCCTTTTTAATTGTTTTTCTGTGATAAACATTTTTGTCTGTTCCCCTTCTTTCCCCCCCTTCCATTCTACCCTCTTCTGTGACACCCACACTCTTAATTTATTCAATAAATATTGTCTTTTTCTTTCTATTTAAAAGAAAGAATGTCTCTTTTACGGTCCTCTTTTTTGTCAAGTTTCTCTGGGACTGTGTATTATAATTTGGTTTTTCTTTGTCTAAGAGCTACTTATAAGAAAGTACATATGATATTTGTCTTTCTGGTCCTGGGTTACCTCACTCAGTGTGTTTTTTCCTAGATCTATCCATTTGCCTATAAATTTCAAGATGCCATTATTTTTTTTTTTTTTTTACCATTGAGTAGTACTCCATTCTGTAAATGTACCACATATTTTTTATCCTTTCTTTGGTTGAGGAGCATCTAGGTTGTTTCCAGTTCTGGCTATGACAAACAATGCTGCTATGAACATAGATGAGCACATGTCCTTGTGGTATGATTGAGTTTCTTGCGGGTATATACCCAAAAGTGTTATTGTTGAGTCTTGAGGCAGATTGTTTTCTAGTTTTCTGAGAAATCTTTATACAGATTTCCAAAGTGGCTGTATAAGTTTGAACTCCCACCAACAATTCTCTCCAGCATAAGCTGTGCATCACTCTTTTTGATCTTGGTTATTCTGACAGGTATAAGATGGAATCTCAGGGTTGTTTTGATTTGCATGTCTCTGATGGCTAAGGATGTTCAGCACCTCCTTAGGTGTCTTTCAGTCCTTTGAGATTCATCTGTTGAGAAATCTCTACTTAGTTCTGTACTCCATTTTTTGATTGCATTATTTGTTCTTTTGAGTCAAGTTTCTTGAGTTCTTTGTATATTTTTGAGATCAGTCTTCTCTCCGATGTGGAGCTGCTAAAAAATCTTTTCCCATTCTTTAGACTGCTGTTTTGTCTTGTTGATTGTGTCTGTTGCTTTATGGGACCTCTCGGTTTTAGGAGGTCCCATTTATTAATTGTTGTTCTCAGTGTCTGTGCTACTGGAGTTACATTTAATAAGTGCTCTCCTGTTCCAGTGCATTCAAGTGTGTTTCACACTTTCTGTTCTATGAGGTTCAGTGTGATTGGTTTTATGTTGAGGTTTTTTGATTCATTTAAACTTGAATTTTGTGCATGGTGATAGATATGGATCTATTTTCATTCTCTACATGTTGATATCTAGTAATGCTGCACCATTTGTTAAATATGCTTTCTTTTTTTCTATTTTATATTTTTAGCTTCTTTGTCAAAAAATGAGGTGTTTGTAGGTGTGTGGATTAATATCTGGGTCTTCGATTTGATTTCTTTGGTTCACCTCTAAGTTTTTAGGCTAATACCAGGCTGTTTTTAGTACCATAGCTCTGTAGTAGAGTTTGAGGTCAGAAATGGTGATGCCTCCATAAGTTCCTTTACCGTACAGGATTGCTTTGTCTCTCCTAGATTTTTGTTTATTCATATGAAATTGAGTATTGTTCTTTCGTGGTCTGTCAAGAACTATTTCATTTTTTTTAAGGACACAAGAGAAATGTTCCATTTTCTGTATGTGCCTCATTTTTATTTTCATTTCGTCTGCTGAAGGTCATTTATATTGACTCCATTTCTTAGTTGTTGTGAATAGAACATTGGTAATCCCCATAACCACCAAGTTGCAGAGAAACTTAAAAGTGGAGACAAAATGAATTAGAGCCATAAAATAGCGGGGAGTGCCTTGAACTGCTTTTATCTGTATATGACATGGCTATCACAATCATGACCTCATAGCAGCGGTGTTTACCTACAAAAGTCATATAAATGATAAAGCCAAAATCTTATAACAGCCAAGGTAGGTGAACTCCAGGTCTCACCCTGTACTGGTGAGTTCTTGGCAGTTAAGAGTTTCTAGGATACAGAAAAGTGCCCAGTGGTTGTTTCTAAGCTCCAGTGGATCGCCCCAACCTTACCTCATATTGACAAATGTGGGCATAGAGTAATATATCTATATCATATCTCTATCTATCTATCTATCTATCTATCTATCTATCTATCTATAGATATATAATATGTAGAGAGAGAGAAAGAGAGAATGATAAATAGGATAGACATGACGTTTCATTATATAATGCATGAAATTTTTAAAAATAAGGAAAAATTTAAAATTTTTTGGCATGTGTTTACATGTATGAAATGAATGAATGTTATTAGTACACATATTCTTCATTACAGATATGGATTTTACATTTCAGTTAATGACTAAATGATAGTAAAGGAAAATATATTGTTTCATATCTATGTAGATATTTCCAAGTTCTTCTGAGTTCTGTTTCTTACAATGATCTCAAAGTCAAGAAACAGTATATATATCTGAAGAGCAAGACACTTTTTTATGATTTAAGTTTGTTTGAAACAATGGGAGAGATGGCTCAGTGGTTAAGAGCATTGCCTGCTCTTCCAAAGGTCCTGAGTTCAATTCCCAGCAACCACATGGTGGCTCACAACCATCTGTAAAGAGGTCTGGCGCCCTCTTCTGGCCTTCAGACATACAGACAGAATATTGTATACATAATAAATAAATAAATAAATAAATAAATATTTAAAAACAAATAATCTAATTCTTGACTAGTCAGTTTTAATAGATGATGTTAGCCCATCAATTAATGAGGTGTTTGGGAATTATTTTAATTGCTAAGCTGACGCTGGACCTCAAAGAAACTTGAATCTCCTTTCCTTTCCGCTAGCATCTACTACTTGTGTGTTAGTCAAAGCATCTTCTTAAAGGTCATTGGCTTTTAAACTCTCTGCTCTTCTCTGCTCTTTTCACATTAAAATGGAAATGCTAAATAACTTAACATTCAGTGCCTTATGTATTTAGAATACTTTGGTTATTTGGTTTATATACTCACACATATTGTAACACTGTGTGGAAGAATATGCCTGTCTTTTTAAAAAAGACATAATTAGAAGAAATATTTACTTGGATAAAATTTCAAAATAAAAATAAAATCATATAAATAGAGATGATTTACTACTTTGATGAAGACAACTTAGAGCTTTTTGAATCTCTAAATTTAATATAATAGGTCTAACATCACATTTTGGATGATCACCTTACTAGACCTGGATGGAGGTGGGTGGTCCTTGGACTTCCCACAGGGCAGGGAACCCTGACTGCTCTTTGGGCTTACGAGGGAGGGGGACTTGATTGGGGGAGGGCGAGGAAAAGGGGAGGCGGAGGTGGGGAAGAGACAGAAATCTTTAATAAAAATAATAAAATAAAAAAACATTATTCTACATGTAAAGTAAACAGCATAGCCTAGAATAGGAATCAAAATACATATGATACATATAAGTGATTTCACAAGACACCATGAGTTAAAAATCGTATGATAATCTCTCTCTACAATGAAAGCCTTCTTGAACTCAGTGAATAAGCTTGTGCCTGAAGTTGTTATATTAGCAATCCCATTTTTATTGATTTTATAAGAGATTGTCCTTTTTCATTTCTTTTTCAGAGTAAGCAGGAGAATCTACAAATACCATCCAGCCCTTCAAAGTGACTTTGGAGCTCCAAGATGAAAATAATGACAATGGGAGGCTTTGGGAAAAGACAATTGCATGCAGGACAGAAAGAGAAGCTGATAGACTCCTAGAGAAACCTGGAGAAGGTTCCACAGGGGCGAGACTTACTAGTTATTAGTTAAGTTAAAAATCACCTAAAACCTAAATCATCAAGTAATAAACAGTACTCAACTGAAAAAAAAATGCTCTGAGACAATGATCACACGTGTATTTGAACAATTCTGGATAATTTTGTAGCTAACTTCATGTTTAGGACAGTCTTTGTGTTCAGGAAAGCAGCCCAAAACTGAAGCCCTGGCATGTCACCACATGTATATTGTACAACCTTGAGGAAATTGCTTCTGCTCTGAGCTTCTGCTCCTTGAACTGTGACAACATTTGCCTAGCAATTATTTCGTGGATAATGAACCAAGCTTAATACTGCAGAACATTGAGCTTATTGCTAAGTGTTCCCCCGTTACATTTTTGGAAACAGTGGGAATGACTCAAATGTGCTAGAGAAGAGAATACTTAGGTTCCTCAACCTACAATTTTCTCATGGATTGATAGCACTGCAAACAGCGTGATCTTGATGAAGTAGCTGCAGGTGCCTTACAAGCCTCCTGGTTCCTGGTTTACTCTTTTGTGTTTTAGTCTCTCAATTTCTATAGGGCTTCATGGATATTAGAAAAATGTCAGGTGGGCCGGGCGGTGGTGGCGCACGCCTTTAATCCCAGCACTCGGGAGGCAGAGGCAGGTGGATCACTGTGAGTTCAAGACCAGCCTGGTCTACAAGAGCTAGTTCCAGGAAAGGCTCCAAAACCACAGAGAAACCCTGTCTCGTAAAACAAAAACAAAACAAAACAAAACAAAAAAAAAAAAAAAAGAAAAGAAAAATGTCAGGTGACTTGTTTACTGTCATCAGATGCCCAGTAAAACTACATATCTTCTGAATGCCAAAGGAGATAGAGTCAGGATGTGTCTTGGATATACTAGAAATAAGGCTTGGTGAGACATAATCTAGTAGGAAGAGATGGCAATTCAGTAGAGTTTGGCGGCAGGTGCTTAAATGTGGCCTCTCATTTAATCCATAGGATGTAGAACGGATAGAAATACTTGTACCCTATTTCAGAGACAGTAAACTGAAATTTAGAGACTTTTGTTAAACTGAAACAAGTGAAAATCCAACTAGCAAATTGCATTTTTTCACTAAAAATGTCTGCTCTAGTGTCTGATAGAAAAGATGTTATACAAATCTCTGGGGCATTTTACTATCACCTGAAGCTAAGAATTTCAATCATATCTAATATTTCAACATACAGACCCACAATTAGCTAAGGCACAGAGAACCACGGTCATGCTCAGTCTCAAGTGGGACATCTGTAGTGGCATCTGTCCTTAGTCCTTGGCTGTTACATTTGTGGGTTTCATTTTAGCACTCCCCAAGTTAAAAAAAAAATTAAAAAGAAAGGTAGACAAGAGTTGCTGATTTTTAGGCTCTTACTGAGACTTAAGTTCACAGCAGTTGGCATATTTGAATGACAGTTCAATCTTAACCTTTTCCCTTTCTTATGTAATTAAAAAGCTGGTTGATTTTTCTGGAATATGAGTCTATTTTATAAAATCTTAGTTGTTTGGAAATGGAAGCTGTAAGCTATACAGAAAGCACTTAAATGTTATCCAATAGCAGATTTGATTATTAATTTCCATCTTCTCAAAGGTTTTCAAGGACATGCTCATTACAAGCATTGTAGAACATTGGTAATTCACTCTGAGAATTTATATGCATTCTTTTTCTCCCATATTAATAAAATTTGAAATATTAATGTATCATATGCAAAACTCTTCCATAAGATACACTTAAGTCCCTAGACATGTTACCCTATATTAAGAACTCCTAAATGTCTACATATTTAATCAATGGTATAGTTTTATCAATGGCTTTTTGACAGACCCAAGATTAAAAAATGGTAAAAAGAAGTGAACAAAGTAGAAAACTGAATATAAAATTGTTTGATGATAGAATAAATCTTTTTGCTGTCTTCAGATATTTTACACATGCCATTTCTTATTCTGCATTATAGTATGACAATCGCCATAAATTTCACTAGAAAGTGGTCAGTTCAGACCTGAAGGTCACTTTAGTAATTGGAGGTGAGTAGCTCCCAACGTGATGGCAATTGGAAAGCACAACATTTTACTTTCATGAGTGCTGTGATTTAGTTCTTTGACCTCCAGTTGGCTAAGCATGAAATATATGACATTCCACTTCTGATATATGTGTATGAAAGCTCCTGGGACTAAAAGCAGATGCAGGTTAAAACTACTGTCCGAACACCAACAAAAGTTAGGCTGAAGTCCTTCAGGTGAGTAAGAAACCAGGAAGGGAAAGGGAAAAGCAGGAAACCAGAATGATAGGAAAAAAAGCAGAAAAGGAAAGAAAGAATGATAGGGATGTAAAGAAAGAAAAAGTCATTGGTTTATTTTTCAATCTGCACAAATGGGATTCACATGTGTGCAAAAATTATTTTGAAAGGCCTTTAACATAAACAAGGACAGCTGTTTTAGGCATCATACCCTGTGCACGTTTGAAAGATACATATCACACACACACACACACACACACACAAATCCATGCTGAAATGTCAGGTTTATAATTCTACGAGACAGGTCCTACAGTTTAGAAGTTGAAAGTAAGTTCCTTGCTCCTATAAACATTAAACTGTCAGCAGGGAAGAGAGTTCAGAAGTTATGATGGTCTGAAAATGTGGTGCTAAATGAAGTCTGAAGACCCATTAGCCTGCCTGTGAGGTAAAGCAGGGCCAGTTACACTCTGCTGTTAGCATGGATACGTGCACTTGAGATCAGCAGAAACTCTGGCCACTAAAAGGCCAGTAAAGATGATGTATAGCGCCTTCTTCATAAACACAAAGATAATAGGACAGGATTTTGTTATTCATTTAGCAAAGGCATACACACTGGAAATGACAGATAGGTTTACAAATAAACTACTCTTTCCATAAAGATCTGCACAGGATTCGTACAGAGCTCAATTCAAAGTAATTAATCATAATCGTTTTTCCTTTGTTTTTGAGCTTTATGAAAATAAACAATGTTTAAACATAGAAATGATTTCACGTAAGAGTTTTGACAAACTCTTGTTTTTATTATGAATGATTTTAGAATGAATAACCTAGATAAATGTACTTAATAAATAAAATAGGAAGAGTTCAATTCTTTAGGTAAAGGTTATGTTCATTTTCATTCTGCAGTTGAGTATTTATTAGTCAGTGTAAATTTGTTGGCATGTTGCTCCTGCTTATGTGCTGTCCCCATTTCCCCAGCGGGGTGGCAGTGGTGGGAAGGGGGGGAAGGGAGTGAGAAGACTCAAAGTCAAGGACAAAGACTCTGAGATATTTCAATGCAGAAACGCTTTGCTGTAGAAAGGTTGGAAATTTTTATGGGGTTATGGAAATTAAGCTGCTGCAGGAACGGTTCTGATTGGTCCTTATGAAACTGGCAGTCATTGCTGGTGTGTTGTGATTGGCTAGGAGTGCGTGTCATTGGTTATGGTGCTTTTGGTCTGCTGACAGGTTGTCCTGGCTAATTTTGCATACTCATTGTGAGTGCATGCGCTTGCTTGTGCTTGTGCTATTGCCCTGCCTCAAATCAGCATCATGTCTAGTAAGAACACTTATGACTGTGCTATATCAAAGTCACATGGTATAGCTCAAAGTATAAGTGAACAGGAATGGGGGAGGTAGTTGTTACCTCTTCAAAAGAGGGAGAGAGAGGGAGAGAGAGAGAGAGAGAGACAGAGAAAGAGAGAGAGAGAGAGAGAGAGAGAGAGCAGAGGAGGAGAAAAGACTCAAGATCAGCTTGCCTGGGGGGTGGGGCTTGTCTCTTAAAGAGTACCCAGGTGACAGGGAAGGTCAGTAAAATGATAACAGTAAGAAGGTATGGACAGGCTTGGATAACATCATATCAATCATATCAACCAAAGAGGTGTTAAAGAGCATGGAAGGGTGTGGATAGCCTGGAAGAAAATCTGAACAATTGCACAGGTATAGAAGCTCCTACTCCCATAGAAGAAGGGGTAGAGAGCTGCTATTGCAATATGCAGCAGGTGGCAGTTACTGTGCAGCAGGTTGGCCCATCAGATGCTTGATTCCCTGGTGGGCAGCCCTGCCTGGAAGAGCCCTGGGGTCACTGACTGGGGAAACCAGTTTCTCCTGTCTTTACTTTCTCTCATGAGTCACTTCATTTGTCCCCTAAGAACTTCATTTCTTCCCTAATAACAGCTTTAGGTGCATTCCCACTGCTTGGATTCACTGCCCACCAATTTCAATACCATTTTAGCTCCACTTTGAATTTCATTACCTAGGCTCTCTCTTTTCACCCAGAACTCCTTATTAAACCAATGATGTCACTATGCCATTTTAGTGTCTTCATGGGAACTGGAGCCCACACTAGTACCTCTAACCCTCCAAATGCAATTCACTGATCAGCACCATTCATGCCACTTCAGAGCTTGCCAGAGATACCACTCACAATTGGTGCATTGGGAACCATTTAGAGATCCTAGCGTGGTGGCGCATAGGCACAGCCAGCAATGAGGCAGCTGAAGCCAAAGGATTTCCAGTCTGAAGACAGGCTAAAGTGCATATGTAGACTCTGTTGCAAAACCGTTAAGAGAAAAACAAAAACATGTATTTGTAAGATCTATGATTCATTTCATAAAAATAGTTTGATTCATATAAGTGACTGTGTAAGATTATTGCAATACTTACTAAACAGTAGTCAGTAATTGGTTATGATGATGGCAATGATAATATTTTAAAATTTTTGCCTAGCTGCTAAGTAACCATCAAAAGCAAGTGCCAAGGTCCAGAGAGATGGCTCAGTAGGTAAAAGTACTTGCTGCTATAGCTGGAACCTGAGTTTGACCCTGAATGACCCATATGACAGAAGGAGAATCAATTTTCAAAAGTTGTTTGCTGGGCTCCAAAATCTACATGTTCATACACACACACACATACACACAAACAGGAAAGAGTGAGCAGAGAATATAATAACAAAAGTAGATACTAAGTTGTTAGGTTCAAAGTAAACCCCATGCACTCCAAAAGAACAGTCCTACTGACTTTATCCAAAATGACAATTTGAATTCAACATGGGTGATGTGGGATGTCTGTCAGTATATGTGTTGCTTTTATGAATGAATAATGAATAAATAAAGCTGTTTTGGCCTCTGGCAAGGCAGAATATAGCCAGGCTGGAAGAGATATACAGAGAGAGTATGCAGAGTCAAGAAGATGCCATTTAGCTGGCAAAGAAGACAGATGCCCCAGAACCTTACCAGCAGGCCACAGCCTTGTGGGGATACATAGATGAATAGAAATGGGTTAATTTAAGATTCGGTGTTAGTTAATAAGAAGCCTTAGCTAAACAGTGTTGTAATTGATACAGTTTCTGTGTGATTACAGATCTGAGCTGCTGGGAAATGGAATGAGCAGTCTCCATTTACACTGGGGCTGGACGATGCAGGAAAAACGAGATTGCTGGTGGATATGTTCAGAATTCCTTAGGACCCTGCGAAATGAGCATTGTATATGCAAGTAATAGCCACTTCTCTTTCCCCTCTCTTTGGCAGACGAGGACTATAGCTCCCTATTGACATACACCTGTGGTGCATACCAAAGCCAGTGCTAACCTCCAGGCTCCTCTGCTCCCTAGAAACATGTAGTATCCAAGTCCTGACACCCTGAATGCCCAGGATGCTCCAGTTGACAGGATTCTCTGCCAAGTCCTGCAGCTTCAGAAGCTGCATTAGATCCAGGAGGTTTGCTCTACTCCCTCACTTCTTTTTACTCTTAGAAAGATAGCCCTGGACATTAGGAGTCTGCCCCTCTTCTCTCAGCCCCAGAGACTTAGCAATGATTTGGTCTCATCAAAAGCCTCCATCTGGCCATTTTCTCTTTCACATCTACAATGGAGATGCCAGTTGTGTAGCTTCTCTCACACCCTTGCTTACACAAGTGACCTTATGTTTTATTATATCTGAATTTAGAGATTTCTGCCAAACTAGGAACACACATCCAATACTAATTAATTTCAAATCATATTTTCTTTTCTCACCTTCCAAACTGCAGCTGCTAGATTATCTTCAGCCACTTCCCATTCTAGTGCTGATGAATTGTCATTCTGTTTATCATTGCCTAATTGCTATTGACTTTAGTCCATTTTCTGAAGGCTTTGCAAGTCTCTCCAAGTTCATGATATGCATTAGTGAGTACTTGACAAATCCATTGTACTGGTTTAAGGAATATAGACAGGATTGGTTGTTGTGGGGAGGTGAACAGACTTAGTCCATTTCTTCAATATGAGTCTCACACTGTTGTACCTCAAATCAAATTTTCTTGTTTGTTTCTTGTGATCATATACTTTTGGTTGCTTCTTCTGTTAATCCTAAAGATGGGAGGATAAAGACGACCCCTGACCCAAATCATCATGACCAAATTAATTGAAGTAATCATTTAAAGCAAGGTTTTTTTATTTTATTTATTTATTTATCTATTTATTTATTTTTTAATTCATGTACATGGGCTGCCTCTCCCAAAGTGAGAAAATGAGACTTGAAAGGTTAGCACTGGATTGAGGAAAACAAGAGTTTTATAGCTCAAGTGTCTGGAGTTTTAAAATGGAGAATTTGGTGAGCAAAATAGGCTGGGTTATAGGAGTAGAACAAACACGTTAGTCTTAGCAACCTCTTGAAACCAATACAAGATTGGAAGGTAGCCAAAACAAGGTAGTCATAAGTGGTCATATAACCTTTTGAAACAAAGATTGGGTTGCAAAATGCTTATAAATAACTTTTTGAAACAAAGGCATAATTACCTTTATATCTGAATTATTTTAATAGGGTAGAACTTGAAAATATAACCACTGGAATTTTAATGAATTTTAAGGACATAGATTATAACACATTTTGATAAAGTTTAGTCTGATGGCATGAAATGGGGGCACACAACATTCAAAGCTTTGGTTCTTTTACTGCAACATGACAAAATTTTGAAGACAGTGGCATTTCCATAAATAAAATGATGTACTATTTAGACACATTTCGTTGAGGTCAAAAAATCCCTTATGGATTTTATGTGTGCAGATTTTCCTGTATGCAGATTGATCTATTTGTGTCTTCAACCCAGATGTTTCCTTTGCTACACATTCTGACTGACGACTAAGTGCCTCCTCCACACTTTTACTGATACTTTTTAAGTGGTGCTTTGCAAAAACCAGCCTACCCAATATTGATACCTTCATCCCACTTTCCCTTTGAGTTCTGAATCTCCAATTCAGTTAAAGCCATCTCAAAAAAAAAATCTTTTACCAATAATCAGATCTGAATTCAAATGTTGCCTCATTTTCTAAAAGTAAACTATTATTATGTTTTTATTTTTTTAACTTCTAACTGCATTACCAGTTTGATCTTGTGTACTTCTCTCTTTCCCTATATATTTTATAATCCCCTCAACTAGACCACTCAGATAAGCTCATAAAACTCTACTTATATTTCGGCTCTTTTATTTCTCCAGAAGCTTTGCATTTTAGGGTAAAAATTATTAAAAACACAGATCTGATTTGGTTACCTTCTTTTTTTTTTTTTTGATTTTCGAGACAGTGGTTTCTCTGAAGTTTTTGGTGCCTGTCCTGGAACTAGCTCTTGTAGACCAAGCTGGCCTCGAACTCACAGAGATCCGCCTACCTCTGCCTCCCGAGTGCTGGGATTAAAGGCGTGCGCCACCACCGCCGGGCTTTGGTTACCTTCTTAACTATTTTAGGAACTCTCAGTTGTAACTATGCAAACAGAAAAACAAACAAACAGAAAACCAGACAGGTTGACACAATTCTCTTCCAGTGTAGTCTCTCTTGACTTCAGGTGAAGACTATCAAGCTACTAGAATGAGATATATTCTCTCTGACCACCAGGCATTCTTCTATCATCCCTTCCCTTTCACCCAAGTTCTAACAAAGAGATCTCAGACTATCCTCCAACTCCTGGCCAGCCTTTGTCTTTCAGAGCTCTTGACTTGGGAAGCCCCTTCATGCTTTCCTGTTAATGAAATTTGAATAACAACACATGGCTCTTATTTGGTTTCCTACTTCCCAGGGATTTATGAGAACGAAGAGACTGTGTTCCTAAGGCATCTATCATAGAAAGCAGACCAGAAAAGGCTCACTAAATGTTAATGCCCTTTCAGGAGTGCTTATAGTAAAAAAATCCAAAGTTATTCTCAACTTTGTGACATAGGTAATGCTAGAAAGGTTTCACTGCCCTGGATCATGCACCAAGATATTCAATGACTTCTTTCTTCTCTATGGATTTTTTCCCCTCTATTATTAGGTCTTGTGAAATTGGAGTACTTTAAGAATTTATGCCCTTCTTTCTCTGTAAATTTGATTCTTTTTGTCTCAATCTTTTATTTTTCTCTACCTTTATATGTTATAATGGATGTTCCTCAAGATGTTCTAGCCTAGGAATAAAATCCTAGATTTTATATGAATATTATAAAAAAGCAATTATCCATGATCCAGAAAATTTGGTGTCATGAATTTTATGGGATATCATTGAATATTCCCCCCCCCCTTTTCCTCCTCATTTTTGCTAACTTGGACGTAGCAGAGACAAGGACCTTGAATAAATTTTACAGTAAAAACAAAGATATTTGCATGCTTAATAATATGTAATACAGCTGTGACAATGGTCAATCATACAGAGTAAAGAATATAAACAGATACTATTTAAACAGATAGTTTTAATACATTTTGCAATTATAAAGCTTCATATTTTATAGAAAATATCTTGGCTTAAGATCTTTTCTTTGTAGTTACAATTAGAGGGAGTGTGCATTCATTAGAACAAATTTGTCTCTATTACTTGAGAATTGGCTTTTTTTTTCTCTTCCCAATGCACCTGAGGTTTATTTGCTAGATATCAAGTCCTATCTGTCTTGATATTTAATTAAAGGGGATCATTGTTGTAGATTTGCCACAGGGTTGATTATGTGCTGTAATTAAAACTATGCTGTAAACTGGTTTTTTTTTTCCACCTGTTCAGAAATCTTCCAAACCTCTAGAGCAAAGGTATTTCTCCCTTTCAGTTTAGTGATTAGCTCTCCTCTTTTCCTGCCTGTTTCTACATCTCAAGTTGAAAAGGATTTTGTAGCTGTCCCATTTTTTCTCCTTCTTATCTTTCTGATGTTGATGAGTATTTAATGTGGATATCTGACTAGTTGCTCCTTAATTTAAAATGGTATCTGTCATAAAAATAATATCCACTCTACTGGGCCTGATTTTAAAACTTCTATCTATCATGGTTGTTTCTTCTTATAATGAGTAACAGAAAGAATTTGACCAGTAACTGGGAGCAAGGCAAAGGTGTCATTCCATACTTAGCTTCTCACCTGTGGGTGTGGTAAATGTAGATTGCACCACTCACTACTATAGTAGGAGGCTGCTTCTTCATTTTCCAGCTGCCCAGACTCCTGAAATAACCACACAGAAACTATATTAATTAAATAACTGCTTGGCTCATTAGCTCTAACTTCTTATTAGCTAGCTCTTCCATTTTAATTTAACTCATTTCTAGTAATCTGTGTTTCGCCATGTGACTGTGGTTTACTGGGTAAAGTTCTGACTCCTACAAGGTTCCATGGCTTCTCTGAATTTACCTTTCTTTCACCCAGCATTCAGTTTCATTTGACCCACCTAGCTCTGTTCTACCCTATCCAGGTTTTTTATTAACCAATGGTATTCACAGCATACAGAGGGGAATTCCACATCACACTACTTCTCCCATTCTGTCACACAGCTCAGAGTAAAAATGTCAATCACATTGCCTTGGTGTTCCAACTTTTATCTAAATTTTTCATATCTATGGAACAAAATGTGATGTGTAGAATTTTGCATGTAATAAGGAAACTTTCATTGTCCCTGGCGTTTATAAGCCAGTTTACCATTGTATGTAAAATGTCAGGTTTTACAGTAGGAAGTTTACACACCCAGACACAGCTGATCGATCTATGAATTATATGTACAAAAGTCATGGAAGTTGAGTTGTGAAAACTGCTATTATTTTGGTGTATAAATGTCTGTCATATTTGTGTCAGAAGGCTCAGATATTCACGGCCTATCCTTATAACTAAGTGACCTACAGAGTAGACTTGCTCTGTTTCAGATATTTGTCAAAGTAAGATGACCTTAATTTTCCAAGTCAGCCTATCAGAGTACGCATAAATACCACCTTTCTTTGCTTTAGTAAAATGTTCAGGGAAAGTGGCTTTATAGGATTTCTAAAGGAGAACAAGGATGTAACAAACATAGGAGAAGAACTACCAAGCAAACTAACAAAGGGAGAAAGAAGTAACAGAAGTTGTTCTTGAGCAAAGCGTTTGCTTAAGCAAAACTGGGAGTGATTAATTTCTGTTGCCTGAAGAAACCAGCAGCCCTGTTGGGTCCTTCAGAGTATAATTAAACAGAGTAAGTTAAAAAAAATAGAAAATTTTAAACATTTCTGAAGCATCAGTTTCTAATGATCAGTTAGCAATTATATCATTTCTCTGTATTATTAAATTATGTTATGTCCTAAATAAATTGAACTGTACTAAGCCCCAGTGCCTTTCTTCTTTTCTTTGGAAATCTTAAAAGAATAACTCCATATAGGTACGTATAGCATTTCCAACCAAGAAAGCATCATAGCTCTATGTACAACACTAACCACCAGGAAAACAGTATAACTCTAAATAGGTACATAAAATATTACTGACCAGGACTCTACACTGGAATATACAACATTTCCACACAACAAAAGTTTACTCTGTCCTTACATAATTTGTTTACTTTAAAAATAACTGTCTATCAGTTTGGTTTTTAGATAAATTTGGGATACTGTGTGTTTTAGATACCATGACCTGGGAACAAAGATTTGGAAACAAACCCCAATTGATGTTTCAATGTGGGAGCCGTTTCATGAGGTTTTATAGATCTACAGAGCAAAGAAAATCATAAATCAAGGCAAGTTTAAAATACATTGGTAGGCCGGGCGGTGGTGGCGCACGCCTTTAATCCCAGCACTCGGGAGGCAGAGGCAGGCGGATCTCTGTGAGTTTGAGGCCAGCCTAGTCTATAAGAGCTAGTTCCAGGACAAGAACCAAAAAAGCTACGGAGAAACCCTGTCTCGAAAAATAAATAAATAAATAAATAAAATACATTGGTAGGTATATCAGAGATGTGGATCTAAACTCTGGGCCTGTCATAATCCAACTTCTGCACATCACTATGTTTTAACCAGTCAGTTAATCTTGGTAGACAAATTGGCTTTCTGGGAATTCATGTTTACTTTAGTGTCCACCACTTGAAGGCAACCTCAGTAGTTTTGTTTTCATGTTATAGGTTATATTGCAATCATCTTAAACTATATATCCTGAGATTATATATTTACTGTCAAAAGGTCTAAACAATACTAGATATAACACAGTGCATGCAAACAACATGGATAGAAAATATTTTCAAAATATTAAATAGTTATTCCTCTCTATTTCATTGCATCACTGAAAACCATTATCTATTATATAGTAGTACTCAAATGTATTCTCCAACCCAACAACTTCAGCTCCATTTGGGACCTTGTTAAGAATTCAGCACAGGCACACTGAATCAGAGAGGCTGATGGCAGGGCCCATAGGGCTGCATCCACAATCCCTCCAGAGAAATTCGGAGCTTGGTCAAGTTTGAAAACAGAGGCCCCATACATGATGGGTTGTAAAATCAACAGTCAAAAGAAACTTAGAGAATTCTATTTACGAAGAGTGCTCATTATGGGCACGTCAGTTTTCATACTGTTACTTTTACTTTTGACAATTAACATATCATAGTTTCAAAGCATTACTGTGATCCCATTGTTCTGGTTTAAAAATCGGGCTTAGAGTCTTTTAAACTGGGCACAGCTGATATCATGATTTTCTAACAAAGTCCTGACTAGAGCTTAGTGCTGATTGTGTATCTCAGGCAATAACAATAACAGAGAAAAATATGAAAAGGAAAAAAAATGCATTATCTGCAGCTCTCAGAGTGGCCAGGGTTGTTCATGGGATTGAAAGGGAAATTATGGGACAAGATAGTAGGGAGTTTAACACTCATAAAAATCCAGAAGATTTTGTTGTGTTCTGTAGCTCTGGGGTGCATTGGACTTCTGGGTTAGGGGGATACTCTGATTTCCACAATCAGAGGAAAGTCATATCTTAAGCAGGGTTCAGAAATGACAAAATGTCCTTAATTTCAAACAATTTATGTCCAACCTAAAAATGCATGCTTAGGAAGTAGTACTTTTTAATTTTGAAAATTATGATCATTAATATTTTCAAGTCTTGAAGACTGTCAAATGCTTTACTATTTTTTTCTGGTATAATAGCTAACACACTTTCATTATCAATATTTATATTTCTACTTTCAGTATCAATAATATATATTTATGCTTTCTTTATCAATATTACATTAAGATTTCCTCTTTACTGTTTAGTATATAAGTAATATTCTTACAGTTTCATTGGTCTTTGCTATGCCTTGAAAATACACAGAGCAAAATCTCAGTCTCTGTCGTGCAACATTCTACTCTTTTTATGAAAGTTTTTTAGGCTTATTTCTTTAGGTTTCTTGTATGACATCATGCATTTTTTTTTCCTTATGTGTCTGGTATATTTCACACAGCATAATTCCAGACCCTTGTTTGTGTTGTTGCAAATGAATTGTTTTGTTTGTTGAAAATATTTCTGTATATATGTGAACATACACAAAACACATGCACTCACACACCTCACACATCTTCCCTTATTTTCTTTATTTGGTAGTCCATAAGAGCTTATACTGTTTTGAATCTTGTTTCTGTGAGTATGAAATGCAGACATCTGGAAATACTGTTTACTTCTTTTGGATATATAGTTTCTTTTCTATTTCTATGATAAAACACCATGACCAAGACAGCTTGCAAAAGGCAGATTTGTATGTACTTATGGCTTCATAGGGTAAGTGTCCATAATGTAACCACATGGATCAGTTGAGAGCTCACATCTTGATCTTCACATGGAAGGCACATTGGGAGTGAATTGAATATTTTGAAACCACAAAGGGCATCCCTAGTACCATACCTCTACCAACATGGCCACAACTCCTAGTCCTTCACACACAATTCTAGTAATTGGGAACCAAGTATTCAAACATTTAAGTCAAAGGGAGTCATTCTTTCTTATTCAAACCAATACATTTCAAAGAAACATCTTGCTTGATGTTGTGTTTGTTCATTTTCCCTTCACCCTTATAACCATTGCACTGGTCTACTTACAAGGTATCTGGGAGAAAGGGACACTGGGAAAGAGATCCATGACACTGTCTAGCATGTTATAAAACTTTCTATAACTTAGACACAACATTTTTTTGAGCAGATAATTAAAATTGTTGCTGTATGTTTACTTAGAAGCACCCTCCAAGTAAGTACACCTACCTTATTGTAAGTAAAATAAGAAGAAATCTATTTCATCTATAAGAGAGTAATACAGTTTATTTTTATTAATTAATCAAATGTGACTTTTTTAAGTTCCTAGAAATTTAAAGTTGTCAAGCCAAGGGAACGTATCTCTTCTAAATTCTTAATATATTTTTACCTGTCTGTACTAACAGTAGCCTTGAGCTTGGGGTGAGTAGTACATTTTATTTGGTAGGTTACTCTGCCCTTGTCTCATTGTTATACAGAATTGACTTTGCACATTTTTATTTCTGTCCCTTTTCTATGAAACTGTGGTCACTAATGAATCCCATAGTGACCCATTCGAGCAGTCTGGCTTTGCTTGCAGTCCCTCCAACAGCTATCAAAAACAAAAAAACAAAAAAACAAAAAAAAAACCTATGCATTTCTTTCTTTCATTTACCTGGGAATGAATTGCTTTATGTTTCATGTAAATTCGCTAGAAGAGGCAGAGCAGTACCTATTTTCTGATGGTTGGACTTTTATTTTAATTAGCAGCCCTCTGATGGAGCAAAGCTGGTCTTATAAAACACATAAAAAATGAAGTATATTATTGGGAAAGTTACTATCAACAATTTATGTAAAGACCTCTCTACCTTAGATACTGAGAAAAGCCCACTTTTGGAAGAAGCATTTTAATCCCTGAAATGATACTTTAGAGTTATTTCAATATCAATATACACTATATAAATAAATATATATACATATGTACATATATGCAGTAAAAGTGATATAATAATATCAAAACACTTTTTTCCCTAGAGTTAATAATTTTGGTTTTAGTTCAGCTTGTTAGTGGGGATGGCTGAAGACTAGAGGAAAGCAATCTCTAAGCTTAATAAAAATGCTGGTTAATAAGAAATTCTTTATATAGCATAAACAAAGGAACCAATAGAATCCAGAAGCTTAATTTTAAGCAATATTTCATCCATTCTGATGCAATTTCAAATAATAATATGCCAGTATCTGGAGGAAATTCAAGGCAAACATGGTTTTAATTCAAAGATGTTTCAAGTGTGTGTGTGTGTGTGTGTGTGTGTGTGTGTAGGGTATAGCAGCCTACGTTTCACTTGGGAACATGTTAGAAGTGCAGGTGTCTAGGGCATAACTCAGACTTAGGGCAACGAAGACAAAAGTGAGGGTTTGGCAGCCTGCTTTAAGGAATCCTCCAGGTGATCCAAAAGCAAGAGCAAGTGAGAGAAATCCTGTCACTTTAGTTCCCAGAATTATGTGAGACAGAGGGAAGGGAGCAGTTATGTGTGCAGAGGCATAGCTGAGATGGAGAAGTCTCTGTTATAATGCTCATGTGTTGAGGGAATGAAGACAAGAAAATGGAAAAGGAACAGCCTGTCTCTTAGCAAAGACAAGGCGCATCCTATTCTGTACTAGACAGCTTCAATCCTTACAACCACTGTTAAAGAACTGGGCACACATTGGGGCTGCATGCTTTTCTGGGAAAGTATGAATCGTGAATGTTAATAAGCATATATATATATATATTATGTAATTTGCTGGTGGGGAAACTCATGATATTCATAGATGAGTTTTCATTAGTAACAATTTGAATGATCTTTAAATTATACATATAATTAAATCAAGTGTCTAATATAGAATAGTTGAAGACCACATGTACCATTTTCTAGTAAATTTCCCTCTTTGGCTCACTGAAGACAAACATGTCTTTAGAAGAAATTGAAAAGTGTTACATATGAGTCAACAAAATGGATTAGAAGTGGGTCTTCCCTAATTTTCCATGATTTAAAATTCTGATTTTTTAAAGTATAAATCTCTATAATAGACACCGTTACTTTGGTGATTATATTCTTATGTATCATGAAAATGGGTTTTAAGTACATAAATAAAACTGTAGAATAGTCTGTATGGCAGTCTTCTGATGATAAAAGAAGCCTCGAAGACTAGCTTGATTTCTCTTTTTCTAAACAAGTTTCTGACAAAGATATATAAGATCATGTTGAAAGTGGTGTGACATGGACTTCTGTTTATTCACCATACTATGTTTTTAACAAAATTTCCCCTCTTTTTTTCTCTGTACAATCTCATCTCAATGTAGTACATCTTACTCAGAGTCTCACTCATAAGATAACCATTGCATTTTGATCTATTATTTTGAAAATAAAACATTGATCAGAGGGAGTCCATTCACTAGCTATCTGAATAGAAATGGAAATCTGACAAATTCCAGAGATCTCAGTTGAACACATACTTCATAAACTATGACTTTGCTTTTTTTTTGTTTTTTGTTTTTTTTTTTTTTTGTTGTTGTTTTTCGAGACAGGGTTTCTCTGTAGCTTTGGAGCCTGTCCTGGCACTAGCTCTTGTAGACCAGGCTGGCCTCGAACTCACAGAGATCCGCCTGCCTCTGCCTCCCGAGTGCTGGGATTAAAGGCGTACGCCACCATCGCCCGGCTAAATTATGACTTTGTATGTGGTCTATAATATAGTATGTAATTGTTAGTTAGAAAAGGATTATTGTGGCAGTGATGCATTCTATTGTGTAACTCCCAATATTTATAGATTTAAAGAAAATTTTGGGCAAAGCAAATGAACGCTTTAAATTTTTGTTTGATTATGGTCTAGATTCTGAGGCAGTTTACTAAAGATGCTAAACATTAGTTTATACGACATGCCACATTATCTGGCAGTGGGAGCACACAAACACATTTTTCTTTTCTCACTTCATGGGAAAATGAGGTATACGAAGATATTTATGAAATAAGTCTGCATTTCGAGCATTCATTTTGCAACTTTAAGCTGCTGAAAATGTAGAGATTCACCAATCAAAGCATTATCACTTCTCAATTTTCAACCTTATTTTCTTGAATTTCTGTAGATAAATAAAATTCAAGAATTTGTTCTTACATGTTGTATCTAGTTCTGCATCATGATCTTGTTTTGTGACAGATTTTTTCCTGCAGAAACACACACACACACACACACACACACACACAGCCTATTTACGCATATAGAAATTCCTGACAGATTATAGGTGAAGGGTTTCTTACAGAAATAGAAATAAAAGTCAGTTGCTTCATTAAAGCCCATTCCTGCATGTGTGACTGCTAACCAAAGCTGGAAACTTGGGGTACATCATACAGCCTTTTTACAGCTACACAGGTTAGAGATCAAGTTATATTTGCACAAAAACCATTCATTTTTCATTTAGAAACTTATTACCACTGAGTAACTATGTAATCATTCTCTACTAGACTGTCACCTTTATAAAAGCAGTGAAGATACTAAAAAACTTTCCATGACTAATTTTTACAAAAATGGAATATTTTCTAAATATTCTTTGATTAAAAGCTACGAAGAAACCCTGTCTTGAAAAATCAAAAAAAAATAGTGAGAGGGTTTTATACTCATGTAACAATAACAGCATGAATAGTGATTTTTCAATAAACTTTATTTACTTCATACACAGAAGAGAATTTTAATTCTTGCTGATTAAATTTTTCTGATTTCCATGGAGTAGTTAGAATTCATGTGTAGCTTGTCAGAATCTCCACTATGTGACATTATTTTGTATTGTGTTGACAATCAAATGCAGTGTGACCCTAGAGGGGTGAACTCTCTCTTGATTTTTATATTGATCTCAGCAAATTCTTTCTATACCATTTCTGACCATTTTCTTAGATTTGAAATTAAACAATACTGTTCTATTTATATCTTTCAAGAATGATTAGATAATTCATCTTTCCACCTATAAGTTCATAGATTCATCTAACTAATGGGAAAATTGTGTAGTGATGTTCAATCGTTACTCATCACAAAAGAACCATATAATCAATACAAGCCTAGCGAGTCTATATTCTTGGTGTCCTAGTCACAGGGTGAAATAGAGACACACAAGAATTGCAAAGCAGCATTACTGCTCGAGGAAAAATCACATAGTTCAGAGGGGGAGAAATCTTTACAAGCAAACAGCAGGCCACGTTAGTGACAAAGTACTCAGGAGCTCCAGGTATTGTTTGGAGCTTCTTTTCATGAAGTCCAGAAGAAAGGGAAGAAAAGATAATTAATAGGGTTGATAACAAGGGTGTTCCCTATTTTAATTGATGTGATGGGGTTATATATCCATTCTCTTCTGCTCATGTTTTTCACATGATATGTCTGATATGGATAACCAGTTCTGTATAGGCATAAGATGATTAATAAATAGAGGCTTTCTCTAAAAGTTCATGCTAAGAACTCAATTGGTCGTGTTGTATGTATAGTCAAAACCAGTCCATGCAGGTTCAGCCCCTTACCTTAATTAAGTACCAAAACGTGTTCGGGGTTAAGTTTGAATAGAAGCTGCAACTGAAATGAGAGTACTTGTTTGTTGGAGGCAGAAAAACTTATTTCATTATTTTGAGTGTAATGTACATGACACTCGATTCAAATGCTGGTCCTGAATGTATTGTTGGGAGAGACATTTTGTTTCATATAAGCTCTTGAGGGCTCAAGCTTGCAATGGGCATTGTTTGAAAAGGGGAGTGTTTATAGCTTGGGAGTTTCATTTGGTGTTCTGTTTCTTATGTACGACTGCCATAATTTCTCTGAGAACTATATTTAGCACTGCCTTTTATTCTTGTATTTGGAAAATGTCAAACTGAGAATTCAGTATACGTAAGGAAAGCACATGCTGCCAAGTTGTATGACTTCAATTCAGTCTCTGGGAGCTGAATGATAGAAGAAGAAAAATCACCTCTCGTAAATTGTACTCTAATCTCCCCATGTGTGCAATGGAACGTTTTCATCCACAAATAAATAATAAGTAAATTAGTATGTTCACTCTGGTTTCTCATCACTTGGCGATTTATTATGCCAGTGTTTGTTTTTCTCCCTACTAAAATTCCCACCACTTTGAACTCAGGATAGATTCAGATGACCACGAGGAGTAAAGAAAACATCCGATTATGCTTGACTAGATACAATAACAGCTTTAATTCTAGTATTCATAGATCTCTGCAATGTTTGTTTCACCTTGAGAAATCATTTACTATGTATATTAATCACGAATTTAAAAGGTAAATGTGCTTATGAAATGAATTAATTGTAAAGGGTATAAAAAAAGAAATCAAGTTAATTGCAAAACCACTTAACCTACAAGTCAATTTTACTATAGACTTTGAACATCTTCCTGAATGCATTCTTTGTTCTTTGTGTTTGTTTCTCTTAAAGTAAAGCTAAAATAGTCTGTAGTTGGTTTTCAACTAATAATGTATTTCAATGCAAAGAAGAGAAACCTAATTAAATGAGAAACTTTTGGTTTATTAACTATTGTCTTCAAGAGACTGTTATCAAACAATGGTCTGCCCAATATTAGGTGATTATACTGATGAATGTTTAAACAGTTGACCAGAAATAATTACTGTGTTGCATGATACATCATGTCTTCTACTTCCTCTTTTCTGATCTCCTAATTGTCTTCTCTCTGTCCTCATTCCATCTTCTCCTTTAATAGTCTGTCCAAAGTTCTGCCATCTGACTTTAATTACTTAATCAGTCAATTAATCACCACACTCACCCAATTTTATTTGTTTGATTCTTTTTTCTTCCTTTTTTCCTTCCTTCCTCCCTCCCTCCCTCCCTCCCTCCCTCCCTCCCTCCCTCCCTCCCTCCCTCCCTTCCTTCCTTCCTTCCTTCCTTCCTTCCTTCCTTCCTTCCTTCCTTCCTTTGTTTCTTTCTTTTTTCCTTTAAGACAAAATTGTGATACACAGATAGTCTAGAACAACTTGGGAAAATACGATTCAAAACAAATTTTTTTCTTCTTAAGTGTGGGTATTTGCTCAGGAAACGCCACTCCATGCTCAGGAGGTATTGACTGATGATGGCTTGGGGCGTGGGATGGTCAGTTTTCCTCAGGAAGAGGGTTGCTGAGAGACCAACTGCTCATGGTCCAGGTGAATGATCCTATGTATATACTGGCAGAGGAAAAAATATGGGAGTAGATGGGAGTAATCTGAGGGAGGGAGTGGTGGAAAATTTGATCAAAACACATACCGTACATACTTGAAATTCTGAAAAAATAAATAAAAAAGAAATCAACTAAAATATATATAAACAAAATTGTCATGTTTATAAACCCTCTACTGTTTTTCTGTACTCTCTACTACAGAGACTGGAAGGATAATATCCATTTTATATCAAAATATTCAGAAATATTCTGAATGCAAGTGGAAATATTAGTTAACAGACTTTTCAAATTAAGGCAAGATGAAGTGTAATAAGTATTATTTTTCTCCTTTACCACTAGCACCAAGATGTAAATATATCTAGTCCTATCATCATAATTAAGGATCATTAATCTGTTTTATAGTAACATGCTACTTGTACCCAGATGAATACAAATATTCTGCTTCCTATTCCCAAAGTGGTGCTGGTTAAATTGAAACAATCATATGGGCCAAAACCAAATACTCTGTCATGGCATTCTGCTATTTCAGAAAAGCATCTATAATGGATTAATGCTTTTAATACATTATACTTTTCTAGACCATTTCAAAGACCAAAGATATATCTTTTTAAAGATATCTTTCATATCTGTACAAAAGATAAACTTGTACAATGAAATGATGGTACTTGATACTCCAACAATACTCTTTAAACAAAATTTCCTTCTACTTGAGTTATCTAATAAAATAATATTCAAAGTTATAGTTTAGCAATTGAATTTTAACTCATTGATAAAGAATAGCTTTTCACTTCATCTTGAGCTTGTTTGGATTCAAAGCACTGCCTGATAAAATAACTATTGCCAATCATATTTGAGAGGAGCAATTAATCCTATCAATTGTTTTAAGACTATCTTTATAAACAGAATTTAACAGAATTGCAATGATAATGTAGCTCAAATATTTTATGATAAAAACAACATCTGGAGTAAATAGGAGCTTTTCGATGTATGTAGTTTTATGTTGTCATATAGTATTCACTTTCTTATGTGTCAATTCATTTACCAAAATATTTGAAATCCATGTAAAGGGCAAATTGACTGTGCCACACTTAGCAATGAGTATGTAGACATTCAAACTCATCATGTATTTCATAGTTGTTTGTCTTAGAAGACAAGATAAAACCTGCAATCTATAAATTTATTAGACTTTGGTACGTTTTATTTAGATTATATATATGTAACTTTGATTGATGAGAGTAAAAGCTACACCTCTTTGCAGTAATTTTAGGACCTCATAGTGAATTATGATTTCATTACTGAAAACAAATAACTTCACAGATATTAAGTGAAATGTCAATCTTAAAATAACTAATATTACTGGGTTGGAGAGATGACATGGTGGTTAAGAACACTGGATGTTTTACAGGGTACCTAAGCACATACCAAAACCCCACAAATATAGCTGGCAATGGTCTCCAGTCCCAGGGAGTTCAATGCCCTCTTCTGGCCCCTGTTGGCACCAAACACTCATTTGGTAAACAGATATCTATCTATTATCTATCTATCTATCTATCTATCTATCTATCTATCTATCTATCTATCTCTGTAGGCAAAATTCCTACACAAGTAAAATCAAAATTAAAAATATTCTAATATGGTGTAATTATAAATTTTATTTATTTTTTTTCTGTTTCAATATTACCAAGAGTTTTTTTTTTTATTAATTTTTTATTGAGAAAAAAAAAAACGTTTCCCCCGCCTCCCCGCCTCCCATTTCCCTCCCCCTCCTTCCACCCTTCTCCCCCTCCCCCCACTCCTCTCCCCCTCCCTCTCCAGTCCAAGGAGCAGTCAGGGTTCCCTGCCCTGTGGAAAGTCCAAGGTGCTCCCCCCTTCGTCCATGTCTAGGAAGGTGAACATCCAAACTGGCTAGGCTCCCACAAAGCCAGAACTTGAAGTAGGATCAGAACCCAGGGCCATTGTCCTTGGCTTCTCATCAGCCCCCATTGTTCGCCATGATCAGAGAGTCCGGTTTTATCCCATGCTTCTTCCATCTCATTCCATCTGGCCTTGGTGAGCTCCCAATAGATCAGTCACACTGTCTCAGTGGTTGGGTGCACCCCTCGTGGTCCTGACTTCCTCGCTCATGCTCTCCCTCCTTCCACTCCTCGATGGGAACTTGGGAGCTCAGTCCGGTGCTCCAGTGTGGGTCTCTGTGACTATCTCCATCCATCCCCAGATGAAGGTTCTATGGTGATATGCAAGATATTCGTCAGCATTGCTATAGGATAGGGTCATTTCGGGTTCCCTATCCTCAGCTGCCCAAGGAACTAACTGGGGACTAATTATAAATTTTAAACCCAAAGTCTTTGATGACAGAACCAAGGCATTTAACAATGTACTATGAAAGCTAAACTTGTTGTTTATGAATATGCATTATCTATGTAGATCAACTTGTATTCACTTCAGCTTTTAAGTTTTTTCTGTAAAGAAGCTGATAATTCTGATTCAAAGATGAAGAAATGCATATACTGGTGGTTTAAAACATTCAATGTCTTAAGTGATGATATTATTTATAGAATTTATTGCTGAATCAAAAAAACATACTGGAGCTTATTTTATATACAATTATTTTTCTTCTTCTTTAGTTAGAATTAAAAGTCTCTCTCCAATAATAATGAATTATTACTGATACATAAATATTATTTAAAATGCATTTATGTGACCAGGCCAAAGTCAGGAGATCAAGATCAAATTAATTTTGGTTATCGTTTTTAAGGTGGTATTTTTGAAGTTAATAATCATTAGACATACTCTGATCTCTGCCAGTAATTATAGCATTAGACTGTCATTTAATTTCCTGGGAACTTTAAAGAATAATAAATGTTAATAATGCTGTAGGTGACTTTATATCAGGCAATATTCTAAGCACTTTGCATATGTGATTTCACTTAATGGTCACAATAACATTTGCATTGTATCATTATTATCAGTGTTCCAATTTATGGGTGGATGTATGCGAAAATAGAAACTGAAGATTCAAAGTACTTGTAGCTTCATTTGTTTTAATGACCTCCCCTGCATTTTTGTAACTATTAATAAGAAGGAAAGAAACACTCAAGACATTATTATAAAATTTAGCATTAAGTTTTATGCAATGCGTCACAGAACACTTGCTTCATCTAATTGCTAGTGTAATGTGTACTTTCATTTCATTTACAAGATCATAGGCTTTTGGCTATATTAAAGATCATCATATTTATAAAAATATTTACTTGATGAAAATTATCAAAATATATGTATATTTATTTATTCATATATATATATTGTGTGACAAAATGGAAGTACAAATACAACATCTGAGAAAGATTTGACACCATGTGAATCGGATATTGTATTTGAAATTCCATCTTGTCACAACAAATCTTATGAATAAAATCATTTAATTAAGGTGGCTTGCTTTCTTTTTAAGAGGTTCTATCCATTATCTTCAGGATGGAGAGCATGGCGTCATGCAGGAAGATGTGGTGCTGAAAATGAGAGTCCCATACATCTTGACTCAGAGGCAATAGGAAGTAGACTAAGCGTATGCTAATGAAGCTCTTGAAAACAGACCTCTAAGCCCACCCACAGAGTGACACACTTCTTCCAACAAATCCACACCTTCTAATAGTACCACTCCCCGTGGGGGACATTTTCTTTCAAACCATCACAGGTATGTTCTCAGTTATCAAGTATTTATAAAAGGCTATTTCTGTGAGTACTAGGAAGTAGAAAGGATTTATTATCCCAAAGTGAATACATTTACATTTCTGATTTCTTCATTTGTATTTGGCAGAGCTATGAACTGGCTCTACATAGATTCCATTCACATTGACTGTCTTCAACTGCCAAATTCCTTAACACAATATACTAAAAATTAAATGCTTGCTAAGTTATTTTGTATGTAATGGTAGAATAGACTAATGCAGCAGTTTTAGGTATATATCTACTGGAAGAAATAAAAGGATGTAGTATATAATTTGCAATTACAGCAAATTATAAGGCAAATAGTTTGAGGAATTAAATTAAAGTGATAGTACATGCAAAAAATTTTGAAATACACGCAGCAAGATAACTGAGCATTATTTTCCTCTGGGTTATATTTAAATAATGTAGCAAAATGTAACTATGTATCCTTGAACACAGCTCTCAGAGTTCTTGGATTTGGTCTCCCTATTGTATGCTCAAACTTTAAAAATTTTTGTTCCTTATAAAATTTTATTTAGCATCATCGGTTCTGTGTGAAGAGAAATATCACAAACTAAAATTACACTCTGCATAGGATAAACATCAGAAACATCTGCACATATGGCAATTTAGAGATAGTTTCACTGATATCTTTTTAGAATTCTAATGACAGTTTTGAAATTTTGTGAGTTTGTATTCTAAAGTAACACATTTTCTAAGCAAATTGGTTTTTTATCTATGTATCTGCTGTCAGCAACATATGGGCTTTAAAGATTTTCTTTGAATATATCTTATTGTTTTTAGTCTTGACATCATCTTTCATGTTTTCTGCTTATTTTTTCTTAGTTCTTTTAAATGACTGCCCTCTTTCCCATAATGAAATTCCTTAGGGATTTTTGAGTCAAGATGGTACAAATGTCATTTACTTCCTTATTTTTCAAAGTTTACTTGATATTTTATGCAATTTTCTGATGTATTCCCTGAACATAATCGAAAACACATGAATCTTCAATATACACTTCCACACATTTTTGAAAATAGTCTAAACATATAAACTAAGAGATAGTACTTAGTCATTGTAGAAGACAGTCTTGTACTCCTCCCTAATCATGACTTTTCTCCTTCCTTAAACTTACCATTCTCTCGAATTCTAGCACTTTTTGGGTTTAAAGTAAATGAAATAAGAGAGTAGTTATTTTCATAGTTTTGATATCCATCCACTCACCCATCCATCCATCTATCCACCCACCCACCCATCCATCCATCATCCATCCATCCATCCATCCATCCATCCATCCATCCATCCATCCATTCATCTATCCATCTATTCAAACATTCATCCATGAAGTTAGTTATTTTTGAGAATAAGTCCAATGTGTTCCAGGTTAGACTCTAATTTGCTACATATAATACAGGGTGACCTTAAAGTTCTGACCTTCCTAGTTCCCACTCCTGAGTGCTGGGATTACACATGGGCATTGCCACATCAGTTATCAATGTTACTGGATATTGAACACAAGGCTTCTCACCTGCTGTGCAAACACTCTATCAGCTGAGTGACTGGCCTAGACCAATCATATCAAATCTTGTCATATTCATTCTAATTTCTACCTTTTCTGTTTATGACATTTCATGAAAACAAAACTATTTATTTTCTTTTGGTTTATATCCTGCAACTCCTCATGCTTGACATATATGCATACGTACATATAAAAACATGCATCCATATATGTGTGAGTGTGTATATGTATATATACATATTTTTGTGCAACACATATATACATGTATATGCACATTTTTGCTAGGTTAACGATATACATCCTTGTCCCATTTTCTATGGTAGAATTTGATAATATTGACTTGTATTCCAAGTATTGATGATAAATGAAAATATTTATTCCCTTATCTTTTTATGCCTTTTTTCAGTCTTCTTAAAAGAGTGTATTTCATCTTTAAGCATGCTTTTATGCATCCCTTTTATTTCAATGTTCTATTTGTGTTAGGTAAATCTGTTTCTTACAAATAATCTGTTTCACTAAATGGTAGCATCTGCAGTCAATGGCTTCATCTGCTCCTACACAGAAATGATTCACAAATATTTACCTTCAGTATGGACTTCCCCATTGAACTCCTGATTGCTTTCCTAATGAGCACACTTAATAAGATGTCCCTCAGGCAATTAAAAATCAACACGTTGAACACGGAATGCATTATCTATCAAGTCTACTTCACTTTTATTCCCTGTCTAATTTGGTAGTAGTACCCTCATTCTAATTAACGCAACAATGCACTTGGGGTCAGCTTTGGCTCTTTTTCTATGGCTTTATTCACATTCTCCAAACCATCTAGTCTGATCCTTCGTTTTCTTTTTAATAGTAATTGATCACTTACAGAGAGACAGAAATTGTTCAAAGACAATCAAATTATTAATTAGTCTAATCCTAGTAACAAATTATAGGTTAGTTTTTAATATCACACTCATTTTACAATAACATCTGGGATAAGGAAAGCTATTACCAGAGAATACACAGGACTAAGAATACCTGAGTGAGTTGGGCATCTGGGAGCTCCGGCAGCCTATGATTAAGTAAGATACTCCAGCGTTTTCTTTTGGAATCATAATCTCTATTTCATTCACAAGAACCTCTCATTTCCTATTCATATATTTTCTTTCCCCTCATTTGCTTTTCGTTTCTTGTTTTAATACTCAATAGGCTATTTTAGACTATGTTTTAAATCCAAGACCAAGAAAGATGCTATATGTGCTATAGAAAGTAGAGATGAAAGGATAAGTAAGTCCTGGTGAGCCCAGAAGCAAAGGTACAAACATTAGTCACAGGATTCCATTTTTGAATTTGTAGATTTGATTTTGTTTTGATCTGCCTGTTTCTTGTAAAACAGTAATTTTTCTCTTTTGGAATAGAGTGTTAGCCTGCCTCATGAAGTACTGAAATGATATAAATTGCTTTTGGTTTTATTGGAGCCCATACTTAAGAGACTTGAGAGTTTTAAAAAATACTTCAGGAATTTAAAGTTGTATTACATCTTATAAAATAAACAAGAGGCTTTGGGACAAGAGATAGAAGGTTATGATTTAGAAGTTATGTGTTTGAGTGTTAGGCTGGCAAAGAGTGGAGTGTGTAGTTTTCCAATTTTATATAACCCAGCTTCACCTGGGAAGGTAATCTCAATGAGAGATTGCCTACAGTTGGTTTTCCTATGGACATTTCTGTGGGATTTTTGTCTTCATTAGTTTTTTGGGAAGACCTGCCACTCTGTAGATTGCACTATTCCTTAAGGAAGAGTCTTGATTTGTATCTGAGTGGAGAAATTGAGATGAAACAAAACTAAACAATAAACATTCATGTATTCTTTTCTTTCTGCTTTTGACTGTGTATGTGATGTAACATGTAAATTGTGGTCAGTAATCTTTGAATTAAACCCTTCCAGCTTAAACTGCTCTTTGTTAGAATCTTTGATCACAGCAAAACAGAGATGAAAATAAAACAATGGATGTTATGAAACATTGAATTTTTATTGGGTGATTTGTTTATAACAATAGCATTAATTCATGATGAAGCTATGGTTCAGCAGTTAAGAGCACTTGTTGCACCACAGAAGACCCAGGTTTGGTTTGAAGCATCTACATGGCAACTTATAGTAACTGGAGTATAGAAACAGAAGTAACTCCAGTTTCAGGGACTTGGCACCCTTTCCATGTCTCTTAAGTCACTAGGGAGTCGAAGAATCCACATATGGACATAAGCTCAAATAAAAACATTTCTACACATATCACAAAATAAATGTTTTAAAAGACTAAAGTACTATAGAACATTTATTATTGATCAATTGTAACATCTTATTATATATAATAATAGCAGTTTAATTATCTTTTGTGTTATTCATGGAAAGGTTGGTTGCTTCACGTTGGGGCAACCTGTGATCAATATTATAAGGATTTATGCATGCCTTAGAAGTAAGACTTTTGTGTCATAGGACTGGCATTGTTTTGGTGCAAAACAGTTTTCTAAGTACATATGACTGATAATAGTGTATGAGTCTCTTACATCCAATTCCTGAGTAAATTTGCTATTATTAAAGTTTTTTTTTTTTCATTTCAGCCACGCTTTGGTGAATTTTTTTTTGTTTGTTTGTTTGGTTGGTTGATTTGGTTTGGTTTTCCGAGGCAGGGTTTCTCTGTAGCTTTGGATCCTGTTCTGGAACTAGCTCTTATAGACTAGACTGGCCTTGAACTCACAGAGATCCACCTGCCTCTGCCTCCTGAGTGCTGGAGTTAAAGGCCAGCACTGCCTGGCCTCTTTATCTTTTGTCACATTACTCTGCTTGGATTTATACATGGGCTAATAATGATATTGAAAATATCATTCACCAGTATTTATTGGGTTTTGGCAGCAGATCAATTTAAATATACTTTTACAGTCCACTATATTTAGCTAAAAGGTAATGCTACCCATTTAAAATTGAAAAGAAAACATTCTTTAAAATGCACTTACCTAAAATGAATTCATTTTATTTACAAATAGAGCAATTTTAAAAAATGAAAGAGTATATTCATTTCCCTCTCTATTGTACACTTTTTATGCTAAACAACAGTTTAAAGCATTTTTGTGCCAACTGCACTATTTTACACTCACTTTAACCTATGTGAGTATTTGTTTCTTGGATAGGTTCATTAAAATTGTAGCAATCATAGTGGTTTGAAATAGAAACTAGACTTTGGCATGACTTTTTTTATTGTACATTTTCTCATACCTACTTCATTTTTAGTTGTAAAAAAATGCCTTTAAATTCCCTGGGAACTCACAAGCAATACTGGTCAGGGAAAGAACAAGATCTTCACTGTCTCTCCCCTCTCCAAATCCAGTCCCCCAGTCTCATCTGTAGCTCTGTAGAAAACCAACCTTTTGGGGCTTCTCTTTCCAACACTGTCCCATTCTCAGGAGACGAAGCACATCTTGTTGGAACACCCTGCTTTCTTCCCTCCTGTAGAGCTCTCATTCCACACCCCCTTCTAATCCTTTCCTACTCTAGAGTATCAGCTTCCAATACCTAGAAACAATTTGTATTGTGAACCTCCAGAGGTCGCACCTCATAGAACCCCCAAAAAGCATTTCCTGCAAGACAGAAGACAGCTACTGCACTCTCTTTAGAACCAGAGAGGACAACAGAAACTAAGAAAAAACACCTACCCAACAAACACAAGACCAGATATCAGCATCTGGAGTTACATTTATCAAAAGTCAGATTCCAAGATACCAATATAAAAACACAATCAATAACAATCAGGATAATGTCTCCACAAGAGCCCAGCAACCCTGCTTCAGTAGGTTCTGAGAAATGCGGCAAAGCTGAAGCACAAGGCAAGGACCTTAAAATAGTATTGAGGAATATGGTAGGCTCTCAGTTATTCCATAAAATTTAACCAGAAGAAACACTGCCCAATTCATTTAAGAGTCCACAGTAACTCTACTACCTACATCTCACAAAGGCTAAAAAAAAGAGAATAACAGTCTAATTTCTTTTATGAACATAGTCGATAAAAATTCTCAATAAAATACTTCAAACTGAATCTAGAAATACATAAAAAGATATCCACCATGATAAAGGAGGTTTCATCCCAGATATGCATGGATGGTTCAACTTACATAAATTGATAAATGGAGGTGACCTTTTTAACCAAGCTGAAAGTTAAAAACTACCTGATAATCTCATTAGATGCAGAAAAGGCCTTTGACAAAACCTAACACTCCTTCACGATAAAAATCTGTAGCTATTAGGGATATACACCTCAACATAATAAAGGCAGTTTACTACAAGCCCACTGTCAACATCAACTTAAATCGAGAAAAATTTGAAACAATTATACTACAAGCAGGAACAAGACAAAGTTATCCACTTTCTACACATCTA
This sequence comes from Neodon shergylaensis, assembly GCA_025134845.1. NCBI lineage: Eukaryota > Metazoa > Chordata > Mammalia > Rodentia > Cricetidae > Neodon > Neodon shergylaensis. Next base: position 15,616,433 of record JABTXL010005037.1, on the reverse strand, counting down.
TTTAATATAATACTTGAAGACATAACTAGAACAACAAGACAACTAAAAGAGATAAAAGGGATAAAAATTTAAGGGAAGAAGTAAAAGTATCCTGAAAAAAATGTGACAGTATATGTAAGTGACCCTAAAATTTCCATATGGAAACCACTACAGCCAAAAAACAATTTTGCCAAGAAAGAAGGATGAAACCCCAATAGAATCTAACCAGTAACTCATTTTTGGAAATGACAATGGACTGGGAATGAAATCAGGGAAACTAATAATAGAGCATTTTGTGCTAATTCTACCCTTTCAAGTATAAGACTTGTACAATAGAAAATTAAGACACTGAAGAAAGTAACTGAAGAAGATATCAGAAAATGGAAAATATGGAAAGATTGATCTCCCGCTCTCTTGGACTGGTAAGATTAATATAGTAAAAATTACCATCTTATCAAAAGCAGTCTAGAGATTCAATGCATTCCCCATCTAAATTCCTAATAGTTTTTCAATTTTTGGCTTCATATGGAGAACAAACACACACACTTTTAAATTTTAAAAAATTTTACTCTTTTAAAATTACACTTATTGCACCTTATGACTTACATTTATTTTTCCTGAGCATCACATGAGTAAATCTGATTTGGTTTATTAGTGCGGAGATACATGTGTATCATTCTCAGGGTTCTAAATGTAGGACATGGGGAATTTGACATGATTTTTTATTTTACTTGATTTTCCATATTTAGATTTATTTTTAGGTATAACAAATTCTTTATATTCAATTTTTTTATTCTTATAAATATAATGTTGCAAGCAAACAATTTAAAAATTATTTTTCTCTGTAGAGTTACAAATTAATCTCTTCATTGTGTACCTACGTATAGGGATTATATTATATAATGATTTATTAAATTTAGGTTAGTAAGATGGCTCAGTGGGCATGAAATTTTTTTAAAAAAGAATACACTACACAGTCAATGACTTGGCTATGTATGTGATTCATTAGTAAAACGTAAGATGTCCTATTAATTGAAAACCTATGTAGAATTTTATCTGCAACAGAGAAACCAAATTTTAGGTTCTTCCATTTCTTTTCTGAAGGGCTGAGATATTCCTTCCTCAAAATGCATTTCATAGCACACCGATTCAAAGAAATGCCTCAACTATCATGTATTTGAAGGGCATAGGAAATTTGATGCAATTCTGAGAAAATTGATTATACCCCCGTGATTAGAAAAAAATCACCCGAAAGAGAAAGTAATTGCCATTGCTGTCCTCTGCTATTTAAAGTCACCAGGTCCTTAAGCCTTACTTTCCCAAGCCTGGCACTTGCATGGTCCTTGTGTGCATGCAGTGTCATTCTTTGGGAATATATCTACATATTACATCATTTTTCTTGCTGTTAAATTGAATTCCTCAAGTGCCCCAATTATAAATTTTAGAAAAGTTACTAAAGAGATATCTGTAAAAACAAAAGCCTTATCTAGCCTTCTATTTATTTAACAAACAATTTTTGTAATCCTACAACACCAGCACAATGCAGTTGGTCATGAGATACACTAAACCTTTATCCCTCCCTAACTCACACATTTGCCATGGAAAACCAACCATGATGTATTAGTTTATGTCAGGGTAAGATAGTTTCTTAATCAGATTTATTCTCAGAAGTCGTAGAAGGAATTGAATAAATAGGATAGCTACATGTGAGTGTAATGTCAATTTATGCAAAATATTGCACAAATATATTAATGATAGGATATATAACGCACAATGCCAAACACACTGGCTTGGAAAACTAGGATGTAAAGAAATTAACTGTTATTTTTTAAAAAAAAATTCTTGAAGTAATCATTATAGTATTACAAAAGATAGGAACATTAAATTTAGTGATTTAATTTGTGCTCTTGTTTCTTTTGTTCTTTTTTGGATTTTGTTTGTGTTTTCTGAGACAAAGTTTCACTATGTAGCTCTGGCTGGTTTGGAACTCACTACGTAGAACAGACTAGACTATAAGTTACTTTGCCTCTGCCTCCTGAGTGCTGGGATAAGGGTGTGAGCCACTATGCCCAGTTACATTCTTATTTCTTTATACACGTACTTTTAAGTACTTGTGGCTGATTAAGATATGATAATTTAGAAAAGTGAAATTTATATTTTCGTGTTCCAGCCCTAGTTACAGAAGAAAAATATATTAAAGAATTGGTTGATATTGAATTTATAGAGCTTTGTTGATTTGTGAAATAGGAAAGGAAAGTGTGCATTGGGCTTCAGGCTTAGTGAGCTAGACAATTTTGACATCATTCTGGACAACAGGAAATGGGAAGAGAATCCACAAAGTTTCCAAGAAAGGCAGTGCTTAAAGTTCAGCTGATGTAGCTTCAGGAAATCCGGTGACTGCGAGAGTAAATTTTAGCATGAAAGGCCAAGGGGAAACTTGTATACATTGTGTTTCCATCAATAATGGAAGTGTAGCATTATTCAATCTGAGCTGGGCAATATTATATATTATTCTATTCTTGTAAAGTGGTTAAGTTATTTTATTTTCAAGGACACTAAGTAGGTGGAAAAACGTATGTTTTCAAAAATTTCTTTAGTTCATTAAATTCAATTGTTGCTTCTTGGCTTTTTCACTTTTCACTGACTCACAGAGTCAAGTCTGTATGAATAATGAAAATTTGTTTGTGGGATTTATAATAACCCTTCTAGAGTACTTCCTTCTCACTTGCTGTATATATTAAGAATAATGTAGAATTTTAAAGGTTTAGAATAGGTGAAATGAAACCCTTTTTGATTCAGAATATAAAAGTAATCAGTGAACCAGAGTCAACCATCAGGCCTAGCTCCAGAAGTCCAGTCAAAGAGATGGGAGAGAGGTCATATGAGCAAGTGGGCTGGGGTCAAGATCAAGAAGGGGATTGTGGACTGACAACTAGGGAGGCTTCATGGGACCAACCTAGGCCCTCTATATGTGGGGGACAGTTATGTGGCTTAGTTTGTTTGTGGGGCCCTTAGAAGTGGGACAGGATCTGTACCTTGTATATGAGCTGAGTATTTGGAACCTATTCCTTATGGTGGGATGCTTTGCTCAGCCTTGATGTAGGCGGGGAGCAGCTTGGTCCTGCCTCAACTTCATATGCCAGGCTTTGTTTACTCCTGTGGGACACCTTACCCTTTCTGAGAAGTGGATGAGAGAGTAGAAATTAGGTAAGTTGAGGGAAAGGGAGGAGAGGACAGAGGTGAAACTGTGATTGATAATGTAAAATATATAAAATTTTAATTAAAAATATAACCACTGAAATAAAATGTCAACTTGGAGTTCCTTTTTTTAAAAATCTAATATTTGATAAAGTGACATGGTGCTACATGGGAAGAGATATAAAACAAATGATCTCTAGGGCTAAGCAAAAATACTAAATTCAAAATGATTATAAGGTGAATAGATGGTCTTAAATAACAATGAGTGGATAAAATTGTTGGAAAGAGACTGATGTGTACATTTAGACAGACAATGGCTTTGAAATCTACACCCAAGGTGCTCAAATTGTATCGTTAGGGTGTGTTTACATAGAAGTACACATAGCATCAGTGTTTTAGAAAGATTATCCAAGTGGCAGTTAGGTTGCAGGTGGACTGAGAATTTATTGAAAACAGGACAGGTGAATACATCATTGTACTAATGTCAGTCAGATATAAGAGAAACAAAATACAGAGAAAAGTAAGAAAGAAGAAATACATTTGAATAATAGTGCCTTATAACTGAATTAATGTAATCAGTTGCGACAAACAAATATTACTTTGTTTACCACAAAAAAAATGACACTATGGCAAAGTTACAAGATGTCAGAACTTACTATTATGGTTCCAATTCATTTTATTTCCAGGAGCAGAAATTAGCAAACTGAATAGCATGGATCACATTGGAAGAGTTTGTCAAGATGGACACAAGAAATGGACATAATTCTATGGATAAGAGACATAGGCATTTTTAGTTGAAAAGAATTGTCCACACTTTAATAGCAGATTTCATAATGCATCCACAGTGGATAAAAGTAACCGATTAGAATTTATATTTGTACAATATATTTTAATTAAATGATTAAAGGAGGTAAAATCAAAATTGTAATATATTTGTGCCTTACACTCTTCTTTATTTACTGAAATTGTGACTTCTATTAAGAGTATATTACATGGTAGGTTTCTGAGTGTAAGGGTCACATGAATGGAGTTACCATCCTTCTGAAAGGGACCACAATGAATTTTCTTACCTTTGTTCTACTGTATAATGAGAGGACAGAAAACACTTTGGCACCCTGGTGTTGGGCTGCCAGTTTTGAGCTATCAAATACAATCTATTAGCTATAAGCCATAAATCATCCATCCCAAGATGCTCTCCTATAGACACAAGAACAAGTAAGACATAAAAAATTATGAAGTATATAGCAGAAAAAGTGAAACCTAAGATGCAGTCCAATAATTACCATTATTGTTTGGGTCACAATTGGTCATTTTCTTTTGAAATAGCCCTAAGCTTGTGATTAGTGGGTGTCTTATTGGTAGAAATAACAGCTCTCATTTCAAATTCATTCATATTTAAGGTTGATATCATCTGGAGATCTGAAACAATTAAAAGCTGAGCAACTCTCAATTTTCTTTTTCCTATGATGAAATTGTTTGAAAATCAACATGATGCTGTATTGATTCAGGCTATTAATTGATTCATAATGACCTTACAAATATAGGTGGTAAATAGATAAAAGACTTTGTGATGTTGAATGAAAAATAATTGAGGTTCTCTAACATTTTCTGTGAGCTATTTTATTTTTGTTATATTCAACTTATAAGGATCCCTTTCATAGTCATATGGTGTCTCTCAAAGATGTTTTGCAATATGTTAATTAGACAGCAGAGGGTTCCTGAGGACAGCTTGGCTTTTAATTATTTTTTGTAGTCAGGATGAAGAAATCTCAGCTTGAAGAGAGTTTCTAGAAACCTTCTGAAATAATATTTTTTATTAATTCTTAGAGAATTTCATATGAAGAATTTAATAATAAATATGCAATTTGGCCAACTTTTTCAGATCCATTCTCCACTCCAACCATTCAACTTGAGACATTCTTCTTTCTCTTCTTCTTTCTCACCCCTGCCCTGCTCTTCTTCTTCTTTGTCTCTGTCTCCATCTTTATCTTCATCATTTTCTTCTTCCCCATCAAGTTCAATTTCTGTTGCCTAACTAGTCTTGAGAATGGAACCTATCCTGGTGTGTGTTTTACCAACCAGGGTCACACCATTAAATAAAAACAAACCTTTATCTCTCAATAACTATCTAAATCTAACACAACTCCTCAAATAGGGATTTGATTTGATATTCAACCTCGCAAGCTCTATGTATAGATTTTGCCTGACTTGAGCTTTTAGAGTTCTGTACATGCTGTCACACCTACTATGGATTCATATGTCCAAAATCTCCCTGTGATCAGTAAACACTATTTCTTTGAAGTTATCGAACAACTTGACTTTTTATAAACTTCCCTCCTCTCCTCCTCTTCTGTGAAGATCCTTCAACCTTGGGAACATTAATGGGCTCTTTTTCTCATTGTTAAACAAACTTGAAGTCTTAGCTTGAACAAAAAGGCAATTGGAAGAGATAAAGGGATGCAACTAGAACAGAAACGTCAAAGTATTCTCATTTGCAAATGCTATGCAGATTCTTTATACCAAAGACCTTAAAGATTCCTCCAGGAGATGTCTACAGCTGATAAACACATTCAGCAAATTAGAAGCATATAAAATTAATGCAAAAAATCAATAGCCTTGCTATATGCAAATAAGAAATAAGTATAGAAAGAAAAAATCCATTCACAATGGTTGCAAATATTCTAATAAATTGTCTTAATATATTAAAAAGTATAAGCTCTTTATTCAACATAACATAGTTACAGAAATATAAATTAGTGTTTGTAAAGTCACTTGTTTGAATGGAAAGGTCTAATCAAGTAAAACATATTGTGCCAAATGAGTGTATAAAATTGTTTTTCCCTGAAATTCCTTGAGCACCTGCTTGCTTCGTAAAGGACATGTGCTGTAAGATTGCATGCCTTAAAGATGGCACATCACTTCCTGATATTTTAATCTGCTTCTGACACAGAAATGAATTTGCAAAGTTACAGAATTTCCAAATAGGCTTTCAATTTCTTCCAAGATGGTATCCTGCTATTCTCTTTGCAAAGAAGTGCTTCCTCTGATATGTAAAGTGCTATTTTTCCATATAAAACACTTGGAAAGCATTAAAGATAATCTAAAATTATCTTTTATTTCTTTTCAAAGTTACAATAGAGTTATTCCTAAATAACTTTTATTTAAGAAATAATATGCCACATAAATACAAATGATCTATCACATAAATACAACTAAAATACTTTTCTAAAAGTAATTTATTTATATTTATGTGATATGTGTGCATGTTCATGAGTGTGCATGTGTGTTTGTGTATGTCTGTGAGTGTTTGTGTTTGTGTGTATTTGCATGTGAACATACGTGCCTGCAATGGTCAGAAGGAAATGTTCAATCCCATAAAGCTGGTGATACTGGTGATAATGTTCTGATCAAAATGAATGTTGGGTTATAAAGTGTGTTCTCTGGAAGAGAAGTACACACTCTTAACCAGTGAGCCATCTCTTTAGCGCTCCCAAATGACTTCTTGTTTTACACTTTCTCTTTTGGAACTGCTGAAAATGATATCAGTTTTAGGTTCTGCAGATATTTTTCTATGAATTACAGGCTATGTAAGTGCCTGTAAATTTTATTTCATCTTTACAAAATAATTCAAATATCTTTGCGTCCATTTTCAAAGTTGAGTGTCAGGTTTATTGATTACAGAAACAATTTTGATTTCCAGTCCTGCCTATGTTCATACACTTGTAAGGAAATTTTGTAGTTTCTTCTATGGCGAGTTGGACTTTATTTTCCAACTCCTAATGGAGGTTATAGACTGTCTGAAGCCAAAGGATGTGGCAGAGTGGCATTTCCCATTCACATCTGGAAGCACAAATGCACTTCTGTCTTTTGAATTCCCCACTCACCTCCTGCATGTGCTTTGAGAACAGGTCTGGTCCAGGGTATGGAAACTGAGATTGTATGTGGAAGGAAACTAATTTTCCAGTCAGTGACAGACTGAATCCAGCTATATCAATGATCCAGACAAAAGTAGTAGTTGACTGCTTGTCCCACACTTGAGTGTAAATGCAGGAAACAGACAATATAGATTCAAGTTGCTTAGACTGTCAGCCAGAAGAGTACAGTACAGATGCTGCCTTAAAATGTCCTTAGAGATTGTTTATATTATAGAAGCAGATAACTGATGAAATATTTTATTTGTCACATTTATAGAGGGGTTGCCTTGCTTTTCTCACTAAAGGGGCTAGAAAAATTGCGACAGTTTTTTTAGATGTATCGGAGCCATAACATTTCTGGAGACAGGAAAAACTTGTAAGTTATTCTATAATAACAGTAGAACCAGTTTGACATTTTACTAAATGTCTAAAATCCCAGGACTTGGGAAATGGGGCAAGGGTGATAAAGAGCTCAAAGTCAACCTTGACTACATAGCAAGTTCAAAGCCAATCGTTCCTTGTCTAGATGAATAAATAAATAAATAAATAAATAAATAAATAACCTTAAATTTCAAAATAAAAAAAATCCCTGAGATGCAATAAAGGCCTGGGAGGGATTTATTGAACAATTTTATGTTACCCTGCTTGGCTTTCAGCTTCGATGACATATTTGCGGCCCTAAAAATATTGAGTTATTAAATCCTCTGTGATAATTATATATTGAGGCTAGTTCCTCTGAGATGTCCAAACTTATAAAATATTTAATATAAATGATTCTAGACAAGTAGGAAAAAATATTTTCTAATTATACACACATAACATTTTCAGCATCTGTATTTGTTTTATTTGTTTGTTTGTTTGCTTGCTTTTGCATGTATAATCTATTACTCCGGCAGAAACAATGCCATGGGAGGAGGCACAGCCTAGGTTCTAAGTTAAATTCCCAATTATATTGAAGGATCAAGAATGGTGGATATATTGGAAATTCATTAAAACACATGCCCATGAAAAATAGAAATATATTAATGTCAGAATTTAAAAAAAAATCTTTGACAATTTCATGCGTGTATATAGTATATTCAAACCACACACCACTCCCAACCTGTCTTGCCCTTTTTCTGCCCTTGCCAGCAACCTCTTCTTCACAAGCCCTCTCCTACTTTTATGTCTTTTTTCATTTGTTTTGTTTTGATTGTGTGTGCTTGTGAGTTTATACCAGGTTCATTTTCATGGGCAGGAGTAGGAGATATCCACTGTAGTATGGATATTTCACAAGTGGTCACACAACTGATGACAGTAACCCCTCCTAGCAACTATCAATGTTAACAATTTACCTGGGAAGGGTAAAGCCCCATGAGCCAGTGCCCTATCCAGGACTGAATGTTGATAGCCTAGGCCTGTGCTTGCTCTGTAGAGGTAATCACAGCTGCTTGGAGTTTATGACAGCATTTCAGAGCTCTATTCACCATTTAGTTTTTACATTCTTTACCTGAGCTGTCTTTGACGATCTACCCTAAGCTTTGAAGAAGGTGATAAAATGGCCCTTTTATGTCTATGTACTTTAAAAGTATTTATTAATCTGCATGGGAAATAGAAAAAGACAAAATCTCCTGAGTAAATTGGGAACATGGGGACCTTGGGGAAGGATTGAACGAGGGAAGGGAGAGGCAGGGAGAGGAGCGGAGAAAAATGTAGAGCTCAATAAAAATCAAATAAAAAAAAGTATTTATTCTCAGCATTTTGACCTGACACGATTCTCTGCATTAATTACCATTCTTAAAACAGAAGATTCTCTGACCGAGCATAGTCTATGAGTATCATATTTAGGAATCAGTTTAGAAATACATCCACCAAGAGATGCTTCCCTAGGGACTATGAATTCCCAAGCTCTGGGTCTTTGATCACAGTTCCAGGCATAGTTGTCTTCTTATGGAGTGGGGCTCAGTTCCAACCAGAAAACATTGGTTATTGGTTGTATCCATAACAGTCATGCCACACTTGCACATCAAGATAAATCTTGTCTTCCTGGTTAGGATTACAGCAAGGAACGTCCATTGCTAGGTAAGACTGCTATTGATTTTTCTTCCCCAGCTGTGAGCTTAACACCTTTAAGCACTAGGAAAGTTAGCCATCAGTGAGGAAGCTTCCAGATCAGTTTCAGCTTGACTTCAAGCTAAGTGGGTGGCATCTCTAGCAATAAGTTCTGATCTTGTTGACTAGTTAACCAAAAGCAATGGGGATATCTTGTATTTTTTTTGAAAGACTCTGATGCCTTCCAAACCAACAAATCCTAGAGAGCTGTTCCAAACTTGATAGCAGAATTTTCATTTAAAACCCATGGATTCTAGGATCATCGTTATTCACCAATTCAGGTGCCTCTCTTCAAACTCTTGATTTTAAGAAGCTAACAAACAAATAAGCAATTTGTAATTAAATTATAAAGCAGCGGACTTCCACATAAATTCATATGTCCTTAGATTTGTTCATCTCTGTAACACCCCTTCTGCTCACCCACCCTTATTTCTTTCTCGCTTTTTAAACTTCTTGCAAACCTCTACTTCCTTTTCCTTTCCTTTCATCTCACATATCTTCTATTATAATCCTCGTTGTCTATGCCCACTCTTTCTATTTTCCAGGTCTCTAATAAAATAATAAAATGGGAAAAGTAATTTAAGACAGATGAAAAACATTCTAGAAATTGAAATATAAGACTAAATAATGTAAATGAATAAATGATGGCATTCAGGAAGTTAAATGTTAAGTATTATATTTCAACTTTCAGTTTATTAGTTGCTTTAATCTTTGTAATTTTCTGAAACTTTAAAAAATACTTCAGTTCTAATTACTTTTACAGGAGAGCCTATTTTAAGGAGGAAGGCTGATAGCTACCAAAAGTAAGATAGCAGTTTCTTACCATCAATATCTTATTGAAGAATACAGATGGATAGGGATAAAACTTTACAGGGTTCTGATTTAGGGACTTAATATAATCCCACCTATTATCTATGTTTCTTCTCTTTACCAGAGAAAACAAAGAATTTCTGAACATCTCTTGCTTGAGGAATAACACATAAAATTTGTATGTTAACATTCTTGCTTAGAAATGTTTCATAATTACTTTAAAATTTCCTATATTTGAAAAGCGATTCTTTACAAATTGAATGTAGATCACAGACTGTGTGAAAAAATATGAATAAAATTTGGCTTATAAAAAGTATCTTAAAAACCTAAAATAAAAAAAGATACCATAGTATTAATTTAAGACAAAGTCTTTTTCTTTCTTTTTAAGCGGTTTCATATTTTAAGTAAAGCAATAAATAAAAAATTGTATTGCACTCTGATAAATTAGGTGAAAGATACTCCTAACAATTTCTGCATTTGAATAGCTTATAAAATTGCAGATTTATTTCTGAGTCACATTTTATGTGAGTAACTATAAGTTAGATGCTGAGTTTTTATTTTAATGTTCACTGTAGTTCTTTCCCAGCATGTCTTTTTCTAGGACAAACTTGATGCATACATCTAGGGTGTTAGCTTTACATGAAAAATGAGGGATAAAGTGTTAATTGTCAAATCATTTCATAAATAAATATTGTAATAAATGGATTGATTTTGAAAATATGGATTATCACCATGCAAAAACACCATCCACACATTTAAAGGTGATAACAATTAAAACAGTCCATTTTAACAATGACTCTGTAGTAAACTCTGTATTATTTGTATTAGGTTACCATTATCTTATTAAACTGAATGGAATGCTCAAAAAGGGAAGTGTGGGAGAGTGTTTGAGAAGAAAGCAGGTGTGTTTGGCTTTTACTAAAATCCTATAAATAATCGCATCCCTAGCTAAATCATTCTGTCTGACATTGTATACTTGTTTATTCATCTTGTCTGCAGTTCAAGAACCTACATCAAGGAATAAAAAAATGTAGAAACTTCTGGAATAAGAGTGACATTATTTAGCCACAAATTTGGGCCTTATTTGCTGTTCTCATTGTCTTCACCATTTAGTGGTTGTGTTGATTTAAGATTGTCACATATTTGTAGCTGAAGGTGTAACACAGAACGACTAAGCCACTTTCAACCCATCTTGCAGATGGTGGTACACAGGCTAGTCATTAATCACTTTTCCTAGTTCATTGTGCTTGTTACTGAACAATGCTAAACAAACACCAGAATGTTCTAACTTATTACCTCTACTTGTTGCTTTTTATGCCATCCAGAATCACTTAAAAATTTATTATAAAAGATGTAGTAGCTCCTGTCACAAACTTTATCTTTTTTCAGATACTGAGATAGGAGGACCATACATTTATAGCCTGAGATTTGTATTGAGTTCATAGATAGTTCGGACAACTTAACAAGATTCTGTTTAGGAAAAAAAAAAAAGATAAAGAACAAAAAAAAAAAGAAAGAAAGAAAGTTTAAGAATTGTGATGAGCCTTTTCCTTGCACTTGCTCCTAGGACTCAATCTCCTGCACTGAAACTCAAGTTGAATGTGTTGAAAATAACAATGAGGACTATTGAGACCTCAAGAACAATGGCAATGGGTTTTTGATCCTACTGCACCTATTGGCTTTGTGGGAGCCTAGGCAGTTTGGATGATCACCTTACTAGACCTGGATGGAGGTGGGTGGTCCTTGGACTTCCCACAGGGCAGGGAACCCTGACTGCTCTTTGGGCTGACGAGGGAGGGGGACTTGATTGGGGGGTGGGGGTGGGAAAGGGGAGGCGGTGGTGGGGAAGAGACAGAAATCTTTAATAAAAAAAGATAACATTTAACAAACAGTCACAAAATAGTTTTGTTGACACTGTTTTAGGTAAATTGAATTCTAATGCATATAACCATCACATTTTCATTAGTTTTTGCTTTTTTACGAATCTTTCTTAATAGCCTGGCTTGCTTGAACCACAGTAAACTGGTCTGCCTTCAAATAGATGGAGACACTTAATTCTGCTTCCTAACTGCTAGATTACAGGCATGAATCACTCTGCATGCTTATCATTCCTATATTTTAATACTTACTGCATGCAGATTTACCTTGATTGCCTTAAATCCATGCCCATGTCTATCATAACCTATGTTTTAGAAGACTGAAAGACAAAATGAGGAATGGGAAAAGCGAGAGTGCTTTGATCCAAATCACAAACACCAAACACAACTAATACATGACCATCAGAGCTAGTCATTCCAAAGGGGTTCAAAAGTTTCCTTTTGGTTGCTTGTTTAGTCAGGATGAATGTTTAAGTTGTATTAAATTCTTGAAAACAGCTCTTAAGCTTACACATTATAAACTAATGACAAAAATAGTATCTTGCTCTTTTCTCTTTGCTCATCCATCGCAAGTCATCACAGTTCTGTGAAAGTGATTACAGAAAGTGCACCTGTAGTAACATGTACCTACATTTATAAACCATTAGTAAATTCCTAGAATTTTGCATTAAAAATTTAAATGCAAAAAGACAAGCTTTTAAAAAACCTGTCTACTGGATGGGAAAAATCATGCAATTATTCTGCTCATTTTTTTCTAAGTAGACAGTTTCATGCTCAATTTTCTGCATTCAATATATTTTACATAAAACATATGGAATAGTTTTTTATGTCTTCCATGGAGGCATATGGAGGTTGGTGAGAAAATAGATCATAAGAAAACATTTAAATGGAATACATAAAATACATTCAAGATGTGCAAAAGAAACCAAATGCAGATTTTGCATGGCCTGGCATACTTAGAAGTGAGAAAAACACTAAATCCAATGATTTGATTACATTTTTGCTCAAATTACCAAATATGAATAAATCTAAAGAATATTTTGTAGTTCAATAAAGTATAATACAAGTTTTAGTTTAGACTAATGATTATTTCTTTATTTTAATGGACCTGATAATACTTAAAGGGAACTGAAAAAATCAATAGAGTCATTCAGAAGGAGAAACTCTAAACTAATCACATGTCATCAGAGATTAGAAATTGAAAACCTTAAGTTATTGACATGCGTACAAGTTGGAAAATTAGAGGAAACAAGAGAAAATCTCTAGTACTTTTTAAAATCATTCCCATAAAATGAATTATGATCATATGGTATATTGTACTTATTTTATACTGTTATAAATATAAGTATATATTTAATTATTTTATTAATTTTTAGCACTGAAATTGGGTTTAGTGAAGATGCTTTCTCATTTGACATACAGTATACATCAAACAGTGTGTTCTAATCACTGGTGTTAGTCAACTTCAAGACTACACAGCCAGTAATTCTATATATAGTTTCTCATGTAGGTACCACAGCATTTTTATATGTTACTCAAGCAATATATACTATTTTTATTTTCCATTTGAAAATACTGAGGTCTAAATTTGTCAAGAAACAGATCCAAGATTATATTTGTATAAAGCAGTAGAGGTTGAGATTAATTTTAGTATTCTGATGAGAGAGTTTAGTTCTAATTCATTAGATTAGATTATTCTTTTATGTAAGAAGATATCAATAACTAAATGTACAATTATATATTAGTATTCTATGACATATATTCATGCTATTACATATTTTCCTGTAGTTTATATTGAAAACAGTCTAGAAATTATAGCAATTTAACAAAGGTTTATAAAGACAAGATGGTTATTTCTCTGTCACATTTGAAGCTTAAAAGAATTTAAGAACCACACTATACAGAGTTTGAATGATTATGCTTCTACTTGTGTGATTGCTCAATATACATTGACTCATTTTCATATTCATTCATTACTTTGGAGAAAACTATGAGTTTGTAACACTAGTAAACAAATCATGTTTACCTCTTAATTCAACACGTTTGTCTATATCTTTTATTTACTAGGTATAAATTATTACTATGGATTAGAAACATAAAAATTACTCCTCCCTCAATACCCAATCTAATCTGCAGGGCAGTGATCAAGTATGAATCTGTGGGTTAAGTATTTTGCTAGTATGAAGTAACAGTAATCATGAGAACAGTGTGCTGTTCCTTCCCCTTGAAATCTGGTATTGAGTAAAGCTAATTCTAAATCAACACAGATGTCGCAATAACTAGTGTGTTCTAATCATTGGAATTAAGCAACACCAAAATTGCAGCCCAATAATGCAATATGTATGCTTTGGGCATTTCTGTTTGAGAAACCTTGCCTTTGTCCCTGCTGTCTATCACTGGGTGTCTACCCCCGGGAGCTCCTAATGAACTCAATGTGATGAAAAGAAGTTTCATAAGAAACTTTACTTCTATTATGAACAAACTTTGTTGGCTTTTATTCTAAAGTATTTGTAAGGTCCATATTTCGTAATAACTTCAGAAAATAAATATTGAAATAGATTACTAATTGATTATGGAGGGAAAATAGACCTTCATGTCACATATAATTAAAATAATCATATCTATAATTATTATTTTTACTTTAGAGTTTTAGGCGATTAAAGCATTCATTTTTCGTGGCTGTGAGGATAAAACTAATTTATATAAACTATTGGTTTCTTTCTGCTTATCTATAAAATCAGGAATTCCTAAATCTGATAAATGATTCAAGGGAAACCTTCAACAATACTATCTGAGAACAGCAATGTCTGAAGACTTATGATGTGCAACCAGTGTAGTACATTTATTTTGGACTACACAGATACTACTCAGCTGCACCTCTATCTCTTTAATTTAATACCTTTACTTTATACACACTGACTTTCCTATAAGTCTTTTACAGAAATAATCACTGTATTAACAAACATAGGCCCCATGTAAAATAAATTGTATAAATTCTATGCAATAGATTTGCATATATTGTTAACAATATATGATCATTGCTAAAAGGCATAGTCAGAAGAAGTCTCTCATAGAAGAAAGTATCCTGAATGTAGTAACATCAAGAGTGAAATATTACTCAAACAAATACAAGAAGCAAAAAAAAATCCAAAGAATTATTCATGTACTTGAATTGTGTAGGTAAAATTTGGACTTGGAAAAATTTATAATATGTTAAGATAGTTATATTTCTATAAAACTATGTCAGAAGCAACAGTGTTCCACAATAAAATAAGCATGGCTACCCTACGGTCAAGTAGACTTTGCTTAAAATTATAGCTAGCATGTACATAATTCCATAATATGTAGTTGAGGATATAAAGCATATAATCCTTTTAAGATTGTTAGTATCAAAAACTTTATTATTGAATATCCTTCACAGAATCAGAAAGTGTGTTAGATAATAAATATAATTTGTTGAAGATCAATACATTATCAGATTATTTATTTAATACATTTTAAGGTGTTTGTAAAATGCCTATTTCTGTGCTTCACTCCCAATATACTTAATTAGAATACCCTGGAATGGGGCCAACATAAAGAATGCTAGACATGCTGCAATTTAGAAACCATTCTATTGTATGTCCTAGAAGAAGTGAACAGCTAACTTAGTTTCTAAACATGATTTTATATACATGAACTGAGTCTGCTTCAGATTTCTGGTCTGTACTGTAGGGAAAATAACCATACCAGCTATATGCAATATTTTAAGGCCTAAATAAATAAACATAGATAAAGCCCTCAAATCAAAATCAGGGCAATGGTTGTCATTCACTCCATGGGAGCTGTCACTGTTATTGAGCCGTTTCCTTTGAGATACTTTCAAAGCTAAAAGCTGCCTCAGAGATGCACTATATAGTTTCATCATTACTCTCTACTCTCACCATATTCATTTTCACTCTAAAAAACCTTAATATCCCCCTTTTTTGCAGAGGCACTCATCATCTTGCCCATTACATTTCAGTTTTCTGAGTTCTTCCATCTACGTTATATCTTTCATTTCACTAGCAATCACGCTGCAGGATGTTGCAGAAGGGGACTCACCATCATTTCACAGTGGGATAAGCTAATGTTTTGTGTTAGCTTCCTGCCCTTCCTGACACTACTCTGCATTTTCAGTCCTTTTGTAAACAATGAGAAGGGAAAGATGCCAAAAAAAATACAGTTTCTTTTTTGTGGGTTGGAACTAATAGCTCTGAGTCCATCTATCTTAAGAAATAGGGTTTCTATAAATGCACTATCAGAATTTTAAAAAATAACCCTATATTTTCATAGTGCTTTATGATTCATAAAATCAATTTGCCTATGAATAAAGGCTCTATCTCATTTCGCATTTTTATTTTTCTATGGCATTTCTTGAATACATACACAGCAAACCAAAGTAATTATTTCCACTCTCCCAAATATTGTTCAATGATGAGTTTCATCTATAATTTGGAGATAATTTCCATAGTATAGATAACATATATTAAGAAAATAGACTTTTGACATATTTATTATTATAATAATTATAATCATAATTTCCTAAGAGACTTCACTTTTAACTAATTTTTTAAACTGCATAACTGACATTTTGTTGAGCCACAGATATTCCCCTGGACAGCACAGTCTATGAGATGAGAGCATTAGTGTATTCTAGACAATTAGACCTTTAACCTTTCAGTGAAATAGCTTCAATCTCAAGGTTTATTATCTGACATAGAATTTTACATGGAAAAAAGTTAGTTATCTTTTCAGGTCCTGATTAATTTTCTTTAAAGATTCATTGTCTCAGATGTGTAATTCAGGGAGGGGAATATTTCTTGAAGACCTACTTTCTTGTCAGGGTTTGGTGGTTACTGTTTTTAGGATTTTTAATTCTTTATGGATAATATGTTCTTTGTAGCAGCTATCCAACCTGGATAAAATAGTTCTAAAACAACGGAGAGGATACATAAACAAAAGAACATCTTACTGTCAAATCACACTCTTATGAAAACAGCAATTGAGATTGAAGGATGATTAATAAAAACTCGAAGAGTGAAATCAGTGTTCAACCTGAAGATCCAAAAAACATAATAGCCAGCCACTGGCTATTACCTTGAACTCAGTCTGAAATGGTGATCCTGCCTCCCAGAATCTTAGGGTAAGACTCTCTCTGAGAGCTGTCTTTCCCAATTTTATATTTATCTCTTGAGCTGGGATTAAGACAGGAACCACCTGTTTTCTATAGCAACTAATGTAGCTACTGGGATTAAATGTGTGTGTCATTATGGCTACTGAGATTAAAGGTATATGTTACCATAATCTGGTCTTTAATGCTGATCAGTACAACTGTTTTACTCTCAGAACTTCAGGCAGCCTTTAGTTATTAAAATACAATTGAAATAAAACTACATTGGTCAGTTGTGATCCATGGGTCATTGTTTATCAATTGTGTAACATATTGGTTACTGATTCAAATAATGTAGCACTTTCTGTAGAACTGCATTTTAATCATGATGACAATAGTGTTCAATTTTTTCATAATGAGTTCTATTATTTTGTTTCATAATTTATTTAGCTCAGCTTCTTCTGGAAGCTAAAAGGCATTTCACAAAAGAGAACTGAAATAATTGCTAAATATTTTGACTAAAAATGAGTCCCCATGGTCAAAGGAATAATGTATATGTTTCTATAATAGTGATTATGAGAAGAATTTCCATAATGATAATGGGATAGTGTTAGTGGCAGATTCATTGTGGATGAGAAATGAAATTCCATCTGCAAAAAGTCTCTTTATTTTTAGGAAGAACTAATTATTCATTTGTCCAGAGTGTAAGAATTCCAGTGTAATCAAATTGTTCTTCCAGGACACTAGTTGATTCTATATGTGAATAGTGTCTAAATTTGGCTCAGTACTGGGCTCTATTGTTTTCTAGTTCACTCAGCAGTAACTCCATTAAGAATATCAATGGAATTAATGACAGCGTTTGTAAAAATTTGATCATGGTCCTTTAAATGATAAGTACTGAATTAAGTAATTAACTCAGCAATATAACAATGATAAAAGTATACTTAAATAATAAATTATATAAATAAAATAATATTTCAAGCAATGTTTATTAAATTGTAAATCTGGTATGATTTCAGCTTTTAAAACGGTGTTAATCTGTATATGCAAATGTATTGAAAAAACTGTGAAGCAAATATGTTGTAATCATAATCACTGGAGAGTACTGAAGTACTGCAGATCTTTTAACAATAAATTAATACCTCTGGTAGATGAAATTCTTGTTGACTCAAGTAATAATCTTTTAGAATATCTTCTTTGAGATTCCTTTATACAAGAAGAGGGACAAATGAGCAAAGTGGCAGATCAGTGAGGCCAGCAATGCTTGCTGGTTTATTGAAAGAGATTTTGTGCAAAATGTTGCTTTGATAAAATTTCATCTGGTACCCAAATCCTATGAACAGACCTCAATCCCAGAGTAGTTGTCAATAAAACTTGTTTGGTTTTCCTTCTAAATTTCCAATGACTTTGCCTATGTAAAGATTATTTTCAGTTGCATTGTAGCTTTTGTTACCACAAATAATCATTGTGTTATTTGTGAATATTTGTGAATTTTTAACTCTGATAGTATGCGTAGCATCTTCCTGAACTATGAAAGCTGGCTAACAGAGATGAAGCTCCCTCTTCAGTAGCAACTTGATCTTTCATATCATTTGACCAAGGTATATGGCGTCTTCAATAATATGGTCTTGTCATCAAGTATTGGTCAGAAATGAAGAGTAAAAGCAATAGCTATATTTTTCTGAGGATCTCTGTATGAACAACTCAAGAGAAAATAACCCTCAGCCTCATGCTATGCTCTTTATTTGGCAACTTATGTCTAAGAGGAGCATAATTCCCCAAATAGTTTAACTGCAATTATTCTCTTTTATAAGAATACAAAATCCTTTAAATGTCTATTTCCAAATGCTAATCATCAGTGCAATAACCTCAATAATCTTTCCAAATAACTTGGAGTTTCACCCATTTTAAGTCACAATGATGCTTTGAATCCCTTAGGTACTGTGAATTACAGCAGAGTAGATATAGACATGGGGCTGTTGTGAGAGCCCTGGTGTCAACTGTTAGTCTTAGAGTACAGTATAGCCAATATATTAAGAATGCTAATATAGTATGGCCAAAGGAGGTCCACAAGACATGTCCTAGAAAACCATTTTCTGAGACACACTTCAAATCCTAGAAAAACTATTTTCCTTACTTAGAATAGTGTTGGAAATTTTGAAAACGTATCGTGATGATACTTGATAGTCCTTACCTGAATTATAAAATTGCGTTGTTAGAAAACAGAATTGTTACTCTGTGTGTTACTTGATTATGCTTCAGGAAAAATATCCTGATCCCACTGTCAGCTCAGGAAGGCGTGTTCTACACTGGGCCCCATTAATTGCTGCAACCACTGCTGGGTTCATTTTCCCATAATAATCAAATACTTTTGACATAAAAATAATTTCTTTGCCACAAACGGTGGTTTCTGCAAACATGCAAAATTGTACAAAGGATATTGGTGTTTAGACAAATTACCAGATTTTGATATGTATCACTCACATACTGAATGATTTGTGTTCTTGAGAGGATAAAAGGTTCCTGAATATATCTAGGCAAAACTAGTTTAATATGTTTTGGTACAAAAGATAGAAAGCAATCTTGGCTAAGGAAAAATTGAACAAGAGAAAGTAATATTTCAGGGGGAAAAAAGAGATGATATGGTAAAGATTTACTTGGTATTCTTCTGACCCTCAAAAGTTTTAAACTTTTTAATGTTACATTTTCCTAACAATCTCCTCTTACAGAGTCTCACTGTGCCACATTGGTTGTTCTGCAGCTCCCTATGCAGGCCAGGCTGGTCTCAAACTCAGGAAAATCAGCCTTTTTCTGTCTTCAGAATACCGAAAATAGAAGCATGTGACACTCTGTCCTAAATAAAATTTTTGATGAAAATACTTGAGAATATATTTTTGATATTAAAGTTGTGACATCTAATTTCAAAAGGTGAGTTAATATAGAAAGTTTTGAAAATACATTATTAGACTGAATCAGATTTTATATTTTACAATATAATATCAGTTGGAACACCAAAGTCTTAGTAAGAATTTATCCTCAGTCCCAAGTTAGAATCAATTACAAGTGAGAGGATATGTTGTAAAGGCCAAGAGTATTGATTACCAGCAATGGTGAAGGAGATCAGAGGAGTTTCTCAGTATCTTCCCATAATTGCCTGAGTACATAATATATCTACTATGCTTTGTGCTGTGTGACAAATTTAGTAGAAAGTAATTTCAATTTATGAATTAATAAATGTTCATAAGACTTAATCATCTTTCCTGTGTTTCTGTTATGTAGCTGATAAACCGGGAATTGAAATCCATGTGCTTTGGTTTTAAAGTTTATTGTCAGAAAAAAAATGTAAAGAAGAGGTTTATATAGAAAGGAAAGACAATTTCTATGAATTTTAAAATTAGGAGAAAAGAGGGGATCTTAAGAACATGTTCAAGAGGGAAAATTTCCATCAAGTAGTAATTTTCAAAAGCATTTTTCATAATAAGACAAATAATAGAATTATACAATTACTTGTAGAAATAAAGTGCTAATTCATATCTTTTTGAGATTATTTGTATTTCACATATTTTTGTGAAATTAAATTCTAACCTTTTTACCTGAGCTAAATTTGTGTTTGTGGTATGTATGGGTGTGCGCGTGTGTGTGTGAAAGAGAAAGAGAGGGAGACACAAAGACAGAGACAGAGACACAGAGAGAGAGTAAAAAATAAAGAAAGAGGGGGAAAGAAGGAGTGAGGTTGAGGAACAGAGACAGCATTATATATATGTGTGTGTGTGTATATATATACATATACATATATGTGTATATATACATATACATATATATATGTGTGTGTGTGTAGATGTGTAAATATATCAGTTTAGCCAAGCAATGCTGTAGGAAATCCTTCAGCCAGTAGTCTTTAAGTCACCTGCCCACTTGGGCATGGCCTCTCATACTATAAATGCCAATGTAAAATGCACAAACTCTTTCTTTTCTGGCTGCTGGATTTGTTTGCTGTTCCCCGTTTGAGCAGAAAACTCTGAACTGTGAGTCTACCTCTAAATAAATAACCCTTGACTATACTCAATGCTGAGCTATTGTGGGGTTTCTTTTTAGCATCCATCTTCATCTGGTGCCTCATGTGGATCCCAACTCAACATTTCCTGGTTGGACCGGTTTAAAAAGCCCAAATGGTCAAAGGCCCATAAGGACTAACACCTGCACCCACCTGGCTTTCTTTCACCTACTAAGCAGTTTTTTGTAAAGCTCTGCCACAGTGCTGCTGAGTGTATAGTGACTTGGAAATTTCCCAAGCGTGCGCACATTTCCCAACCCCCACTGCCACATTCCCTGCAGCCTGGTGACTTGTGCTCCCTGCTCATGAGTTCTGGGCTCATTGCTTCGTGTTTGGAATTGATTTAATTGCTTTTAATTTGTCAAGCAAAGCATATTTGTCAGTATTAACCAATGGTCGATCCTTTTAGTCTGTAGTGCCATTCTTTATAGCTGCAGTATTTATCAGAATGTGTGACATACAGTAGATTGTAGAAATGTCACGTCATTGTTTTCTCTTCTTTTTTTTTTAGATGAAAGGAAAGGAGGCAAAATTTTGAATTATAAACCCACCTAAGAATTATGATTGAAAGTGTAAGCATCTGAAGCAGGAAACACATTTGTTTTCTGAGTCTGTCTTCTAAAAGGCTTTGAGATAAGAGGATCCAACAAGAGAAAGAAAACTTCTGATAATGCTGTAGAGGAACTGAGTGTCCAAACTGATGAAGGTGGTGTTGCTAGAATTATGTTACTTTATTGTAAATGTATTCTGTATATGAACATACCACAATCTGGAAAGCTGACATGCTCATGTTGCTAATGTAATAAAGAAATTATACAGTCAAAACTATGTCATGTAACATTTAAAGAAGTATTACAACTTTGTTCCCTTTGCCCTTGAATTTGTATGTTAAAAATCTCATCCATATCTTTCATAGTCAAGGATATCTAGTCCTGTTTTTGATATATGTTTCCAAACTATGACCCAATATGACTATATATATATATCCTTATAGGTATTTTCAGAGATAATTAGCTGTGAGAGGAAGACCCACAGTAAATGTGGGCTGCATCACCCTAAGGACTGGGGGCCCAGAGAGGACAAAATAGGGAAAGGATGCTGGTTCCACACTATAACCCCTTTTCACCTTCTGACTCACTATTACATGAACACATCTGCTTTGCTCTGCTACCCATTACCTGCCATGGAAGACAGGACTCACTGGAACCATGAGCCGAAAATCAAAGCAAAACAAAACCATACAATACAAAAAAAGCAGGCTCTTCCCAAGTGGTTTGTTTGTTTGTTTGTTTGTTTGTTTCAGTGGCAAGAAGTCACTTAAACAGCTTAAGCTGTTTCCAGGACTTTTCTATTGTGAACTATGCTGCAGTGGGCATGAAGGTGAGGCACTGATGCTCAAATTTCTTGGCTACTTTCCTTGGAAAATGATTGCAGGATCATCCAGTTTCTATTTTTAATTTGGGTGGGATTTGTATATTATTGTCTACAAAAGCCTCACAGCTTTATCAACAGTATTTGTCTTTTTCCTTTCCTCCACACCCTCACTCACATTGCATTTATGTCTTGTGGTAAGGGAACATACCTTCTAATGGGTATTAAGTACTACTCCAGAGTGGTAGAGATTTAAATTTCTAATGTCGATGGACATTGAACATGTTTTCATTCACCTTTTGCCATGAGGATGTACGGGGAAATAAAAAATAAAATTAAAAAAACTAAAGATGTCCTTTATCCATTTTAAAATTGTGAGCTTTCACTCTTCCAACCATTGAATTATGTGCATTCTATTGAGCTTACAAAATATGTAATTCTATGTCTTTTCTACTACTTGAAAATGTCCTTCACTATAAATCCAATATGTTTCTGAGCCTTTCCTCTCTCTTCTGCTTCTGGAACTCTAATAGTAACACAAATATTTTCCACCTCTTACTTTCTTCTTCCTTTCTTCCTTCTTTCCTTCCTTCCTTCCTTCCTTCCTTCCTTCCTTCCTTCCTTCCTTC
>JABTXL010005037.1:15486004-15593369 GCA_025134845.1 Neodon shergylaensis | reverse complement strand
TTCCTTCCTTCCTTCCTTCCTTCCTTCCTTCCTTCCTTCCTTCCTTCCTTCCTTCTTTCCTTTCTTTCTTCCTTACTTTAAAATTGTCTGCATTTGATACAGTATTCTTGGACATTTGTTATTGAATATCTAATTTCTTACTGTATTTGTATGCTTTCCTATTTATGTCCATATTTTAAAAATATTTTCTATGAATTTGTTAATGTCCAGTTTATCTTGTATTGCCTTTCTTGATTCAATGAACTTTTTATAAACATTTGTCAGACTCTCTCTGTGTGTATCATTAATCCCTATTGTAGTAGAGTTGGTTTCTAGAAATGCATCTTACTTATTATTTGGCTGTTATTTCTCTGCCTTCCTTTAGTGTTCTCCTCTGCATTGTTTTATGCACAGTAGGTATGAAGCCTCCTTTCTCTAACTTGTCAGCCTGTATTCTTGAAACAGACATTAGTAACCAACATAAACAGAGACGTTAGGTGCCTGTCAAATGTTTCCAGTAGTTGAAACTGTTGTCTTTACTTTATGTGCCAAATTCTTCAGCCTTAGTAGAGACACCTGTGTTTTAAGACATAGTTGAAAATTTTGGAGGACAAAAGTTATTTTTTCATTTTTTCATCCCAGAGATGGAAATAAAACCTCAAGTTTATTTTCTATTCACTCCACAAAGTCAGAGAAAGAAATGATGGTAAATAACCTGAACAGATAATTAGAATTGCGTGCCCTGAACTTAAGAAGACAGCTGTGAATTTATTTAACAAGTATACCTTTGTTCTAAATTAAGTTTTAGAGAAACATATCATGGATGATCAGTCTTGGTTGCAAGTTTTGGGATTCTTATCATGTATAGGGACTTCTTTCTGAAATATATAAAATTGTTGTTTCAATTAGTGAGCGTAAGTTCAAAAAATGTCCAAGGATATTCATATCCAAGTTCTGGAGACTTTTCTTTTAACTGTGGCTCTTAGATGTAGACTAAATTAATTTCTTTAGCTGTCTCTATGCCCTCTGAATCTAGGAACACTTAAGATTATTTATTCCATTGTATGCCAGAAGTCAAGTGATTAAAAAGCCTTTTTTTTTAATTTGGAACCACACCTAATACATGGTTTCATTCTTTCATTTCACCAGGAAAGGGTGAGATTTGGGAATTTCTACATGGTGCGATAATGGAATACCTATTGTTTGGGAACAGTATCATTTTTAAGGAATATTTCTAGAATAATTTTCAAGTGGAATCCATGATATGGCGATATTTGGACTGGTGTTACACATTGGTATTACATTACCTATATAGGGAATTTCAGATTTTTTAAATTTTATAGGTGAAATATCTGTTAAGAATAAAAATGCAATAGCCTGAATTTAATAAAAGTGGGCATCTATTGCGTGATCCTAATGTAAATTGCTGAATTCTGAAAAAATAATTTTTAAAAAAATCAATCTAGTGGCATAACAAATGCTATATCTGTCTCACATAGGAATAAAGAGAGTTTGAAAGAGTTAGGTAATCACTTGAGTTCAGAAACATAGAGAGTGAATGGCAAATTTTTTCATCTGTAACAAAACCAAGTCCATAGCCCTCTTTCATGTAGGTAATTATACAACTCATATCTCCTATATCTCTTAGTCAACTAAATAAAAACAATTAAAAACAAATGACTCTCATTTTATCAAAGTAGATTTGATAGGTATTCTAGCAGAGGGAAGGTAGCTATGAAACTCATGTGCTTCTTATTTATCCGAATTTGCCTGATATGACATGACACTGAGAAGTTAAGTAGTAAGAGTACCAGGACCCTCTTAACTTTTCTTCCCATCATTCTCCTCTCCATGTTAATGTCCATTTTTCTCAGTTTAGCTTTATTTTAAGAGGGCATCAAGGTTCTTGTGAAATGGTGAATGTGCTATGGTACAGTGGGAATTGAGCAGATAGATGCCTACAATCTTTTGGAATATATACAGGATAGAATGTGTGAAATGAGCGAGGTTCAGGGCAAATTCTGCTGTCAATGATGGCACTTCTTTTCTACTTCATGATATACAAGAACATAATTCTGACAAAGTTAGGGATGGTATTAATTTATTTTTAATTACAATATGCTCCTTTATATTTAGTTTTATGCTTTCAGGTTGCTCCTCTAAGAAGTGATCAGAGTCCATACTCAGAAGGATCAAAACACCATGAAAGAAGAAAGAGCATTCAGGGCTGCAGTGCTCTAATGTTGCATCCCTGTCTTCCTTGAAGACAGAATAATAACGTCCCAGCACAAGTTACAAAATATCCCTCAGTGAAATAATATGCCAAACTCATAGGTAGGCAACATACTCTTTTATCTTTGTGTTTAATATGCTGTAATGTGACACAAAATTTGAGAATGCATTCATGGGCTGTTTACAGATGTACTTTG
Source organism: Neodon shergylaensis (assembly GCA_025134845.1). NCBI lineage: Eukaryota > Metazoa > Chordata > Mammalia > Rodentia > Cricetidae > Neodon > Neodon shergylaensis. The sequence goes on along the minus strand of JABTXL010005037.1, from coordinate 15,590,961 downwards.
CTTATAAAAATTGCTCCATTTTATATCATGACCCATTTCTATTTTCTGATGTTTGCTACATGAAAATTGATAAAACAACCATGTTACATTTTTCCTTTTGCAAATCATACTTATGAAGCATTGATACTTCAAGAAACGATTATAAAACAGAAAGGTATACTATAGCAATAAAATATTTCTTGGAATATATTACACAGACACATAAATATATATTGTGGAACACAACTTCAAAGACATGGAAATAAACCCAGTTTAATAGGTGAATCAGCATAGTATAGTTCATAAAGATGCAGGAGTGACAGGAAAATATTATTTATGTTTCTTATATTTATAACTTAGATTTGTTAGAGATAGGTGATGTTGACATAGGAAATTACAATTAAATATTGGTACAGAAAAACTTAGAGTTATCTAAGAAAACAAATTTCAAACTTTTAAAGAAAATTTGATCTACTATTGTATCAAATATGAATAAGGAGACAAAGCCTTATATTACTGTAGAAGCTTTTAATTTCAGAGAAGATTTTGATGATTAAGGCTTTAATAGCCTTCTCTGATAGCTGAATGTCATCTATAACAGTTGAATACATGGCTAGGGCCTTGACATATTCTGATTGGTCACCCTTTTACTGGCTGTGCTTTTGTTTAATCTCAACTGATATTCTTCCAACCAATTTTTAAAGCTTAATGAGACTCCATATAAATTAAAGTATATTGAAAAGCCTAAATAAGTATTATGGGTTTCAGAAGCTACCAACGTAATTTATCAGAAGCTATGTGGCAACTTTAACAATAACCTCAATATCTTAATATTAAAAAGGATATTAAGCAAAAGAAAATGTCCACATATTTATTACCAATTTTCTTATTAAGTCCCCCCCTCTGGTATATTCCATAATTATCTCTACGAATTCTAGTTGATAGATTTTTGAAAAGAAAATACCTTTTCAATACAAAATCTAATTTACTTTGATAAATCAAATTCACAAGCTTTGTTATATAATCCAATTAAGGTGAGAGGGTGAAATTTAATTAAGGCACAATGAAATACGACAGTATTTGCCAACATACTTGGAATTGAAACAAATTGAATGAACAGGCATTTGTGTTATATTCATAGAAATTCAATGAAGTTGTATTGCTTTAACCATCATAATGGCAATAATTATATATATATATAAAACATATATAATACATATAGATAACAATTATATATAAATTTTAAAGAATAGATTAATCTCAACAATATCATTTTGTATGTCAAATGCTATATATACCATTATTGCAAATCTGCCTCTTTTATTCACAATGAGAGTAACTATATTTTACATTTGAGTGTGTCTGAGAAATCTTTTTAGCTAATCAGAAAAGAAGGATATCAACACATGGTGACAAATGCAATCCATTGTTTTTTGGACCATATATTTTGCATGGCAAAAGGAGTATCAAAAGAAGTTTGAGGCCAGGCGGTGATGGCGCACGCCTTTAATCTCAGCACTCGGGAGGCAGAGGCAAGCGGATCTCTGTGAGTTCGAGGCCAACCTGGTCCAGAAGAGCTAGTTCCAGGACAGGAACCAAAAGCTACGAAGAAACAAACAAACAAAAAAAAAAAAAAAAAAAAAAAAAAGAAGTTTGAGGCCTTCTAGATATTTACAATGGACTTCCTGTTTACATTGGTAATGTTATGTCCTTCTGGGGTCTTTGAAGAGTTGAAGACAGATAGTTATACTTTGCCTTAGTTATGATAAAAGATAAATTAGATATAAAACTTAAGACGCATAAAGATAAAATAGATGATAACATTTTGTTTAATTTTGCCAGATACAAAGAGACTAAATATTGAAATTGTAATTCTTGCTTGAATCTGTTTGGTTAAATGTAATTTTACTATGTTGAAGCTAAAACCTTCCTTTTTACTTAGATAGAAAAGGGGAGGTGATGTGGAATTCCCCTCTGTATGCTCTAAATACGTTTAATTACCATAGTTAATAAAGAAACTGTTTTGGCCTATAGTAAGGCAGAATAGAGAGCAGGTGGGGTTAGAGAGATGCAGTATAGCTGCCAGAGGAGAAAGATGCCCAGAATCTTTACCAGTAGGACCCAGCCTCATGGCAATATATGAATTAATAGAAATGTATTCATTTAAGAAATAAAAGTTATTCAGGAATATGCCCAAGCTATTGTCCAAGAAGTAGTGTAATTAATATAGCTTCTGTGAGGTTATTCTTGTCTGTGTGGCTGGGAAATGCATAAACAATCTCTGCCTACACTAGATTGTGCTTTACATTACTAAATTTCATATTGCCACATTAACTCCCAAAACAATGGTCATAGAAGGAAAAAAAAAGGTTGTGTAGCTAGTACACTTTTCAGTCCCAGATTGGGTATCCCCTTTCTGATATTCTGAGATGTTGGTTTCTAAGTGCAATGGTGGAGAATATCAACAAATCATTCATCTTCTAAACCAGGAAGATGAGAGAGTGGACCATACATTATAACCCTGTCCAAAGTAAAGCCCATAATGACCTAAGAGCCTCCATTAACCTCTCAGAGTTAGACTTCTTTTCTCGACACCAACGCCATAAAGACCGAGATTTCAGCATATAAATCTTTGTGTACACTCATGCAAATCACAAGTCTATTACCCACTGGAGATGAGAGTAAGAGGAATCTGAGCGAGAGAAATTAGACACATTGCTTTGTCACTCAACAGCGTGAGGGGAGTCTGCCTTGGAATGCTCTGAATAGCAGCAGTGACTTTGAGCCTTTATAAGCCCGTGGTTTATTTTATCTATGGGTAGCAGATGTTGGGTACAGCTTCACAGTAGGCTCAAAGTAAGCAGGCTCTAAATGAATAAAAAGTCTGCTTATTTTGGCTCTGGTTAAAACACTGTATATGTAAGAATTTATATTTTGTGCCAGCAGGCTTTTGAGTTTACGGGTTTTGGCCTGCTGTTAAGAACAAAGCAGCATAAAGGGGGCATATTTGACTAGTTCATGTAACACAGAGTAACACCATCTCCATTCTAAATATATTTATTTTGTGAGCAATGTGGGAGAGGAAAATATACTTATGTTTGTAGTTAATCTACATATCTGTATTAACATTCTTCAAAAGAAAAGAAAACATCTGATAGAAGGATCTATTTATCTATCCACCAATCTTTGTCTATCTGTCTGTGTCTATCATCTATGCTCTATCCTTCATTTATCATCTATTATCCAACTCATACTCTGTCTATAATGTGCCAATAATATATCTGCCAATCCATCTAACTATCATCTATCTATTATCTACTTCTCTTCCTTTTTGAATCAATTATTTTAAGGATTGGTTTGCCCATCTCTGGAAGCTATGATACCCCATATCTTTCTTTTATAAGCTGAACACCCAGTTTGAATTCAGACAAAGCCTGTAGACTTGACAATCAGGTTAACATAATAGCAAAGTCTAATCAGAGGACTGGGGGTGAAGGGACAAATCCTAACACAACTAGCAAGAAAACAGAAAAATTGATTTTCTAACTGTATTATATTATATAACACAAAATGTTGAAATTAGTTTAAGAATTCTAATATCTTTTTTCTCCTATGATTTACATATTAATGAGAAATTAAACTCCATATTATAAAACAACACCAAAACAAACATTTTCATCACATATTAAAAGGAAAAAAATTACTTCTCATTTAAACTTTGAGAAATTTTTTTCTGTATCTTTTGAAGTACTTATTTGCAATACAATATGCTTTATCTTAATGGTTTCTATAATTAGAATTAATCCATTCAAAATATAATTTATTAAAAAGTTTTAAAAATCATTTTCAGTTAACATTAATCCTTTTTGAAGACATCAATATACATAAACATCAATAAACACTAATGATTACTCCAAATTCTATGATGTTGGAAACTATGATGTTTTTTAATAGTGTATTTTCATTTAAAACTTCATTTTCAAAATGTGTACTTTATCCATAACTAATTTGATTAATATATGTACTGTATTTTGAATATATAGTATATCATTTTAAAGTCTATTTTAGATTTCTATATGAATGGTCACAGTTGAATCCTAGCAACAGAGTCTCTGGCATAAAGAACAACATTTTGAATGACATTGCTGGTTGATTAGCTTCTCTTGATTCTGAAATTTACCTGAATGCTTTTCATAACATCAAGATGCCTCTTTTCTGTGCAATAGACTGCTTTGGAGGAAATACTCCAAGATAGGCGGTCGCCATGGTTTTGTTACTCATAGTTTATGTTGAGCTCTTAAAGCCCAGTTGAAGATTGGGAGGAATGAGAATATGAGCCAAGAGGTCAGGACCATGATGGGAACACCCACTGAAACAGTCTACCTGAGCTAATGGGAGCTCACCAACACCAGCTGTACTGGGTAGAACAAGCATAGGAACAAACTAGTCTTTCTGAATGTGGTTGACAGTTGCATATCTGGAGCAGACTGAGGGGCCACTGGCAGTGGTACCAGGATTTATCCCTACTGCATGTACTGGTTTTTTGGAAACCTTTTCTCTTTGGATGAATACCTTGCTCATCCTAGACATAGTAGAGCAATGTGCCTTACCCTCTCTGAGGAGTGGGCAAGGGTGGGGTGGGAGGGTATGAGGAGGAAATGGGAGAATGAGAGGGAGTTGGAACTTGGATTGGTATGTATAATGAAAAACGATAGTTTGTTTTCTTTAAAAAATAAAATAAAAGGGAAATAATTAGCAAAAACTAAAAAAAAAAAAATCCAAAGAATTAAAGGCAAATAAAGTAAAGCAACAAGAAAACTGATTGAATGTTGTACAATTTCTTTTTTTAATTAGACAGGGGGTTGATAAAAGTACAGTTCAAAGTCAAATCTTGAAGAGTTCTTGTGCTGTAGTTTGGATATGAAGCTTTCCCCAAATGAATTCATATGTTAAAGACTTGGTTGGTCCCAGCCTGGCAGTATCAGAAAGCAGAACCTAGAGGGAGGTTTCAAGTCAGTAAGGATGTTTCCTCCCAGGGACTCTTGGTATCTAAGTCTGTCTCCACTATGGACCCCATCATATAGTTCTACATCAGCTGAGACCAATAAAAACAAAACCAATCAAGAATGACTCATGAGGTAATCCAGATCCAGAAAGACAATTATCACGTTTACTCACTCATAAGTGGTTTTTAAATATAAAGCAAAGAAAACCAGCCCACAAATGACAATCCCAAAGAACCTAGACAACAAAGAGGACCCTAAGAGAGACATACATAGATCTAATCTACATGGGTAGTAGAAAAAGATAAGATCTCCTGAGTAAATTGGGAGGATGGGGACCTTGGGAGAGGGTTGAAGGGGTGGGGGAAGGTAGGGAGGGGAGCAGAGAAAAATGTAGAGCTCAATAAAAATGAATTTAAAAAAAGAATGCATTTGCTCCTCTAAAAACATGAGACAAAGTAATCTTTGTTATTTATAAGTTTGATGATGTCAAGTAGCTAAAACAATGATGGAAGCTTCTAATAACACTTGGCAAAATTTTAAATATTTTTATCAGAGGTTGGTAATCCACAATACTTTTTTTCTATTCAATATCAGCAGAGATATCATTAGAATTATGCTCTAGTGTAAGGTACTAAATGAAGACAATGAATATATTAAATTGATAGATTGTAACAACCTCCATCTGGGAAGGCCTACTCATCTCTTTTGACTAGCTTTTTTTGTCCTCTCATCCCCAACTTCAATCTCCTTTTTTCTGTCTCCCTTTCTCCTGCCCACCAGACACATAAAAACATAACCAGATGTTAGTAGTAGAAGCTGACATCCACTTCATGTTCTGTAAATGTTCAGGAAAGCTTAGGAAACATTATTGTGAACCTGAATTTTTAACATCAATTTGAGAAGCTTCACATTAACATGAAAACTCTGTTTGCTAGCACATTGGGGATTCTTTGGCAGTATTTGGTCTCCTAGGCTCACTGAATTTATCATTTGAATATTGTACAAATGTTCCTTGATACAAGGCATAATTTGTAGCGTGTTTTTTTTTAAATGATAAAAGTAAAATATTTGTGCTTAAATGCACTTCTGGGCTTTAAGATTGCAATTAACCATAATAGTCAGAAGGACTAATGAAATCCATTAACAAGGATTCTTAGTCACAGCAGTCAAGGACCATGAAATGCTTGCCATATAACGAGCATGAGACATTTTAGTCTTCATAATTAAATCGTGCATTGATTACTACAATTTTTTTCCATTTCACATATATAATAACTGAGAAATACAACACTTTATAATCATCTTCAACTCACAGAGCCCAAGTCATGTTTTCCTTTGAGTGAAAAAGTTAGCATTTATTTTTCAAGAAAATAAAGAACAAAAGTAAAAGTATAAATACCTAGCAAATGAAAGTTATTTAAGTAGAAATAAAAGTTCATACATGTTCAGACTCTAAATGGTAGATATAAATATTGAGAAACTAGATAAAATTTTGCTTCAACAATTATACTGCTCAGCTCAGATGTAGTGAGTCATTATATTGGAGAAGAAATAAAATTCTAAGAATCTTTTAGTAATGAGCTCTTCAGAACAAAAGACACACACATAAACATTCATATTCAAAAATATGAATATGAAGAATGTAAAACAAACTATTTAGAGCTAATTATTCCACTGTAGTTGTGAAAGCACCACTCAGTGAATCATTTTCACATTTCAAGGAGAGATATACAATTACTCCTACTGTACTTCTTTAAAAAAATCGTGTTCTTGTGAATTAAAAAGAGTATGGTTCATGAAATATCAGACTGCCACGTTCTCCAAACATCTCACTAAATTAACAGGAATGCCTACCCAGGTGTTCACACAAAAACTCAAGTGATATTTCTCCATCCTTTCATAATAATGTGAGCTTCCTTCCTAGAGTAGAAACCAAGACTAACACACACAATAAATATTTTAAAGTGCTGCCCCAAATAAATCACAAAAATATGAAGTTCCCAGAATATACTGCTCTTAATTGATGATACATTATGATGCAGCATTAATGAAATTCACTAGAAGTAAAATTTTGAATATTATGTAGGTGTGGACTATGGTAGTTTGGAAAAGATAAAACAATTGTGCAGTAGATTAATTCACAGGAAAATCTAAAGAAGTATCTTCTTTTTTTTTTGCAATGAAGAAACAAAAGCCAAAAATTACAAATCTTGCTCAACTGCCACTGTATCCTAAGTTAATATTAGAAGTGAATGAAAAAGAATCATCACTATAATTCACTTGTCGGTAATGAAAGCTAACCATACAGCAGAAACCAGTTTGCTGGTGGGAAGCAAGAACCCATTATCCTTTATCCCTAGATGAAGATGTTTTTAAAAAAGCAGTCTTTTCTTCCTCTTTTCTTACTCTATATCCTCCATTATTTCTTCTCTTTTTCCTTCCTCTTCCTCCTTTTCTTACTTTCTATTTTTCTATTAGAAACTTATATAAAACAAAATGAAAGAAAATAACATAGTACATGATTTAACATGCAGCGATAGATAAAAATAACTCCATAAGCCTCCTCTTTTTAAATCAAGAAATAACAACTTAATTTAAAAATGTTCTGATATAAAAGCATACAATATTCCTGAATAAAAAAATGTATAAAGCCTATTTTAAGGACAGGAATATATGAAAGAATAGGAAATTTCTTCTAGATAAAAATAATAGGGAAGATGTCATTATTTAAATGAGTTTTTCCTGATAACCTAAGGCATTTGATCGATCGATCGATCCTCAGATGGTGGCACTTTTTGTGGGAGCTTGGGGAGGTGTGAGCTTGTTGGAGGAAGTATGTCACTGGAGATGCAATTTATAGCTTTTTGACTCACAACATATTCCCCATTTGTTTTCTCCTTTGTTGTTGTGCTACATAGATGTGAGCTCTCAGCTTGGTGCTATGCCTGCCAGTTTCCCACCATCACAGATTCTTACCCTTTGGGGAGCATATACTAAAACATCTCTTCCTTCCATAGGTTCCCTTAGTGATGCTGTTTTGCCACAACAGTAGAAGAGCAACTCATAAGGGAGGGAATAAGAATCAATAAAGGAAACTATGAAGCAATACCTAGCAAGACATCAGAAATAAATACAGCAATCACATAGGCTCCCTCTCTTTTCATATAGCTTATTAGTGAGAGCTGTTCCAGTTATAGTCAGGGCTGCTATGTTTATATTGCACACGCATCAATCTGTGTTTAACAACAAGTCAAGAGGAGACAAATGCTCAGGCCCTCTGGTTTTCCAAAGGGAGAGAAAATAAGTCTGGAGGTTTGGATATAACTCTGACGGAAGGAACCTGCAATCAAGGCTGTAAATGAAGTCCTTGACATTGGTTTGTCTGAAAAACAGAAAAGTATTTTAAACAACTAAGTGTATTTCCTATAGCCCACATCATCAGATTAAGGAAACAAAAAGAGCTCAAAAAAATAGTCTTGTCTAGGATGGTTTAACAACAAGACACAATTTTTTTCTCTTTGACTCAAAAGATAAATGAGAATTTTCTGGTTTCCTGTCATAAAAACTCACTCTTAGTAAAAAGAACAGTCAATTTTATATAAAGGTATTTCACGGCCGGGCAGTGGTGGCGCACGCCTTTAATCCCAGCACTCGGGAGGCAGAGGCAGGCGGATCTCTGTGAGTTCTAGGCCAGCCTGGTCTACAAGAGCTAGTTCCAGGACAGGAAGCAAAGCTACAGAGAAACCCTGTCTCGAAAAAACTACAAAAAAAAAAGGTATTTCACATATAAATCATTCACCCATGTTATGACATCGAATGCCAAGGTCAATAAATGCTTTAAGGAATGTTATGACAAAAAATTATTCTCAGTAAAATTATTAATTTGAAGTTTGTGTTAGTAAAATCTGATGACTGAAATATGGTTAACTAAAATTCCACTCAAAACAAAAAATAACAATAATAGTTACACCTTCATTTTAGAGATATGATAAAATGATAATAAGTAAGTCTATTACTAATATATATAAACTAGTAAATACATTGTCAAAGATCACATTGTAAAGAGTAGCTGTCTGTCAGCAGTAGTGTAACTTACTGCGTTGGAGGGAGAAGTAAAACATCATTGCTATTGTACTATTATGTATGCTTTATAAATGTTTTAATCAAGTAAAATATAAGACATATTTCTTAAAAGTAATCTGCATATTTGTGGTCTGATAGCATTACTCGTGAGTTCAAAATACTAGGGACATATTTTCCAAAAAGCACAATTCCGAATTATTATTTTTTTTTTTGTAATTTTTTTTTAATTAATTTATTTATTTTTTATTAAAGACTTCTGTCTCTTCCCCACCGCCGCCTCCCCTTTCCCTCCCCCTCCCCCAATCAAGTTCCCCTCCCTCGTCAGCACAAAGAGCAAACAGGGTTCCCTGTCCTGTGGGAAGTCCAAGGACCACCCACCTCCATCCAGGTCTAGTAAGGTGAGCATCCAAACTGCCTAGGCTCCCACAAAGCCAATACGTGCATTAGGGTCAAAACCCATTGCCATTGTTCTTGAGGAATTATTATTTTTTACAGTTTTTAGAAGTCTGCGTTTGGATAATTAATCAAGACAATCTGATTTCTTCTCAAAATTTTGTTTCTGAAGTAAATCAATTTCTTATTCTCAGAGAACTCTATGTCATAAAATTTTTAATTAATCTTTTTCCCAAAATAAATTTATTTAATATCCAGGTGAAAAATATAATAGGTATAAAATATATCTTTCAATGGAGTGACTTACAGAATATGAACTCAAAATTTAATAATCATCTTACATCATGATCTTTCAACCTTGTCTCACTCACTGTTTTAACAAAAATATATCTATAATCTTTTTTTTTTTTTTGGTTTTTCGAGACAGGGTTTCTCTGTGGCTTTGGAGCCTGTCCTGGAACTAGCTCTGTAGACCAGGCTGGTCTCGAACTCACAGAGATCCGCCTGCCTCTGCCTCCCGAGTGCTGGGATTAAAGGTGTGCGCCACAATCGCCCGGCTAATATATCTATAATCTTAACAAATTTTATCTTTACATGGAAAGATTTTGCCTCATTAAAACTGTGCCAGTTCCAAGTAATAAAACATACCTGTTATGAAAACACAGTATGAGTATTAAAATATTCAACACACTATAATAAATCAGCATTCTATAAGAAAGCTCTTAGTGTTGATTGCATAATATTAGAGTATACAACCAAGGCAATCTTTAGTGAGTTATTGCTCATAGTACATGGTGTTTAGTAACATAATTTGTTCTCATGCAGCAATAGAGCTATGGCAGACAGCAGTCAGACATGGTACTACTTTTTCACTGCTGCAACACTGTACTCAACAGAAGCATCTTCTGTCCCTACCATTGTAAAGGCATGATGTTCACGTTAGTAGAAGTGTGTGTGGCAGGGTTTCTTCCCATCTGTGCTGATCAGGAAGCAATGAGATGAAATGTCAGGGAACATTGTTATGTTTTTCAAGGGACTAGCTTTACTGGCTTAGACCCGAAAGCTAGACACTATGTCCCCAAATTTCCTCAACTTTACAAAGTATTCTTGCCATGAAATATGAAGAATTGAAGTTTGTGAACCTGTGGGGCAAATACCAGATCCAAACCACACCACAGAGTAGGTGGGAAATGCAGAAGATGTGGCTAAGCTTTATTTTGCACTAGGATAGAAGATACTTGTCCTTTATTATCTGTTTTTTTGTTTCACCTTCCGGACATTCAATACTGTAAAGTGGTGGGAAAAAATGTAAGAATTATTCACAGATTTACCACCTCTGCTAGGTCCCTAGTTTTGAATTTTCCATTTCTGCTATTCTGTATTTTCCACACTGCTCATGAAGTCCCACCTCTGGAATAGAAGCTGCCAGTAATTGATGACTGCTGTGGCAGAGAGAGTCATTTTTCTTTAGGGATGATGCCTCTAAAGGGGCAACCTGCACACATAAATGATCTCTACTTCGTACAGTTACAAAACTGCCTTCTTTCTTCAAGGTTCAATAAAAGCATCTGCACTTGAAAAGAAAACGAAGTATGAGATAGAAGGGGAAAAAAGGCAGGTGATGGGTGGATTTGATGAAAAAGCATTATATGCAAATTCTCAAAATATGAGAGATAATGTGAGAATAGAACAGACAATAAGCAGTAAAAGTGTAGTTTTGGAAATATATGCTACTCCTTAGTATTCTAACTTAGAAGATATACTGAAGTTGACAGCTAAGATAACCATGGAATATTGGTTTTCGGATTCTCCAAAGCATGCATTTGAAGCTCAAAACATCAATGATAAGTAGCTGATAATAAGTATAGTTAGAAAACTACATATTCATGGATGATTCATTCATATTTACGCATGGGGTAAATGGAACAACAGATGTTGAAATTATTAAGAATATTATGAAAATGTCAGAATTCTGGCCTTTATTTGTTTTGGATAGAGGTTGTGGGCTTGAATGTTATCTGAATCCTGTCAGAACTAACGTAAGCAAAACGTTCAGCTCTGGTTCATAGACAGTGCGTTGACCCTCTCTGTGGAGTCACTTCATTCGTCAAGAATTTCTCTGAAGGGTTCACATGTGTTTTCCAAGTAATATTCAGAGACTGTTTGTGGAAACTTAAAAGTTTTGCTATTTCTGAGAGGGTCGTACAATTGAAACTGAAGCTTCAAAGAAAACTTAGATCATTGAATCTGATAATATGATTTCTCACACAGAGAAAAATATAGAACATGAGTAAAAATAGTTTTCAAGAACAGGAACAAATGTCAATATTTACAAGAACTAAAAATTTACTTTCTCATTTTTATATAAAAGTCAAATTAAAATTAATGATTTCTTCAACTACTCTCTAGAATTGTTTATTCTCTTAAAATACTTTATGAAAAGTAGTATGTTATTTTATTTTATTAGTTATTATTTAGTTTATTTCTCTTCCTTATGAATCATTTGGGTATATTGTAATGATTCAGGATTCTTTTCTTTCTTTTTTTTTTTTTATTAATTTTTTATTGAGAAAAAAAAAAACGTTTCCCCCGCCTCCCCGCCTCCCATTTCCCTCCCCCTCCTTCCACCCTTCTCCCCCTCCCCCCACTCCTCTCCCCCTCCCTCTCCAGTCCAAGGAGCAGTCAGGGTTCCCTGCCCTGTGGAAAGTCCAAGGTGCTCCCCCCTTCGTCCATGTCTAGGAAGGTGAACATCCAAACTGGCTAGGCTCCCACAAAGCCAGAACTTGAAGTAGGATCAAAACCCAGGGCCATTGTCCTTGGCTTCTCATCAGCCCCCATTGTTTGCCATGATCAGAGAGTCCGGTTTTATCCCATGCTTCTTCCGTCTCATTCCATCTGGCCTTGGTGAGCTCCCAATAGATCAGCCCCACTGTCTCAGTGGTTGGGTGCACCCCTCGTGGTCCTGACTTCCTCGCTCATGCTCTCCCTCCTTCCACTCCTCGATGGGAACTTGGGAGCTCAGTCCGGTGCTCCAGTGTGGGTCTCTGTGACTATCTCCATCCATCCCCAGATGAAGGTTCTATGGTGATATGCAAGATATTCGTCAGCATTGCTATAGGATAGGGTCATTTCGGGTTCCCTATCCTCAGCTGCCCAAGGAACTAACTGGGGACCTTGCCTTGGGTTCCTGGGACCCACTCTAGGTTCAAGACTCTTGCCAACCCTAAGGTGGCTCCCTTAACTAAGAATTGTGCTTCCGTACTCCCCTATCCAACCTTCCTTTATCCCAATCAACCTGTTTCCCCTAGTTTCCCTCATCCTCCCCTTCTCCCTTTTCTCTCCCCATCCCCCGCTAATCCCATCCCACCCCACCCCCAAGATCCCAAATCTTCTACCCGGCAATTTTGTCTACTTCCCATAGCCAAGAGGATAATTATATGTTTTTCCTTGAGTTCGCCTTCTTATTTAGCTTCTTTAGGTTCACCAAATATATACTCCGTGACCATTATTTATGGCTAGAAACCAATTATGAGTGAGTACATCCCATGTTCATCTTTTTGGGCCTGGGTTACCTCACTCAGGATAGTGTTTTCTATTTCCATCCATTTGCATGCAAAATTCGAGAAGTCATTGTTTTTTACCGCAGCGTAGTGCTCTAATGTGTATATATTCCACACTTTCTTCATCCATTCTTCCATTGAAGGGCATCTAGGTTGTTTCCAGGTTCTGGCTATTACAAATAATACTGCTATGAACATAGTTGAACAAATGCTTTTGTCATGTGATAGGGCATCTCTTGGGTATATTCCCAAGAGTGGTATTGCTGGGTCCAGGGGTAGGTTGATCCCGAATTTCCTGAGAAACCGAAACACTGATTTCCAAAGTGGTTGCACAAGATTACATTCCCACCAGCAATGGATGAGGGTACCCCTTCCTCCACAGCCTCTCCAGCAAAGGCTATCATTGGTGTTTTTGATTTTAGCCATTCTGACAGGTGTAAGATGATATCTCAAAGTTGTTTTGATTTGCATCTCCCTAATCGCTAAGGAGGTTGAGCATGACCTTAAGTGTCTTTTGGCCATTTGAACTTCTTCTGTTGAGAATTCTCTGTTCAGTTCAGTGCCCCATTTTTTAATTGGGTTAATTAGCATTTTGAAGTCTAGTTTCTTGAGTTCTCTATAAATTTTGGAGATCAGACCTTTGTCTGTTGCAGTGTTGGTGAAGATCTTCTCCCAGTCAGTAGGTTGCCTTTTTGTCTTAGTGATAGTGTCCTTTGCTTTACAGAAGCTTCTCAGTTTTAGTAGGTCCCATTTATTCAATGCTGCCCTTAATGTCTGTGCTGCTGGGGTTATACATAGAAAGCGATCTCCTGTGCCCATTTGTTGTAGGGTGCTTCCCACTTTCTCTTCTATCAGGTTCAGTGTGTTCTGACTAATATTGAGGTCTTTGATCCATTTGGACTTGAGTTTTGTGCAAGGTGATAGATATGGGTCTATTTTCATTCTTCTACAGGTTGATATCCAGTTGTGCCAGCACCATTTGTTGAAGATGCTTTCTCTCCTCCATTGTATACTTTTAGCTCCTTTATCGAAAATGAGGTGATCATAGGTTTGTGGGTTAAAATTTGGGTCTTCTATGTGATTCCATTGATCAACTTCTCTGTTTTTATGCCAGTACCACACTGTTTTCATTACTGTAGCTCTGTAATAGAGTTTGAAGTCAGGGATGGTAATGCCTCCAGAAGATCCTTTATTGTATAGGATTGTTTTGGCTATCCTGGGTTTTTTGTTTTTCCATATAAAGTTGATTATTGTCCTTTCAAGATCTGTGAAGAATTTTGCTGGGATCTTGATGGGGATTGCATTGAATCTATAAATTGCCTTTGGTAGAATTGCCATTTTTACTATGTTGATCCTCCCAATCCAAGAGCAAGGGACGTCCTTCCATTTTCTAGTATCCTCTTCAATTTCTTTCTTCAATGCCTTAAAGTTCTTGTCATATAGATCTTTCACTTCCTTGGTTAGAGTTACCCCAAGATATTTTATGCTGTTTGTGGCTATCGTGAAAGGTGAAGCTTCTCTGATTTCCCTCTCTGCTTCCATATCCTTTGTGTATAAGAGGGCGACTGATTTTTTGGAGTTGATCTTGTATCCTGCCACATTACTAAAGGTGTTTATCAGCTGTAGGAGTTCTTTGGTGGAGTTTTGGGGGTCGCTTATGTACACTATGATATCATCTGCAAATAACGAAAGTTTAACTTCTTCTTTTCCAATTCGAATCCCCTTGATCCCCTGATGTTGTCTTATTGCTATTGCTAGAACTTCAAGCACTATATTGAAGAGATATGGCGAGAGTGGACAGCCTTGTGTTCCTGAGTTAAGTGGGATGGCTTTGAGTTTCTCTCCGTTTAATTTGATGTTAGCTGTCGGCTTGCTGTAAATAGCTTTTATTATATTTAGGTATGACCCTTGTATCCCTAATCTCTCCAAGACTTTTATCATAAAGGGATGTTGAATTTTGTCAAATGCTTTTTCAGCATCTAATGAAATGATCATATGGTTTTTTTCTTTCAGTTTATTTATATGATGAATTGCATTGATAGATTTTCGTATGTTGAACCAGCCCTGCATCTCTGGGATAAAGCCTACTTGATCATAATGGATAATTTTTCTAATATGTTCTTGGATTCGGTTTGCCAGTATTTTGTTGAGGATTTTTGCGTCAATGTTCATGAGTGAGATTGGCCTGTAATTCTCTTTCCTGGTAGAGTCTTTGTGTGGTTTTGGTATCAGAGTAACTGTAGCTTCATAAAAGGAATTTGGTAATGACTCTTCTGTTTCTATATTGTGAAATACATTAAGGAGTATAGGTATTAGGTCTTCCTGGAAGTTCTGGTAGAATTCCGCATTGAAGCCATCTGGTCCTGGGCTCTTTTTGGTAGGGAGGTTTTTGATAACAGCTTCTAATTCTTCGCGACTAACAGGTCTATTTAGATTGTTCACCTGGTCTTGGTTTAACTTTGGTAAATGGTATTTATCTAAAAAAGTGTCCATTTCTTTTACATTTTCCAGTTTTGTGGCATACAGGCTTTTGTAGTAGGATCTAATGATTCTCTGAATTTCCTCTGTGTCTGTGGTTATGTCCCCCTTTTCATTTCTGATCTTATTAATTTGCATATTCTCTCTCTGCCGTTTAATTAGTTTGGATAGGGGTTTATCAATCTTGTTGATTTTCTCCAGGAACCAACTTTTTGTTTCATTGATTCTTTGGATTGTTTTCTGCGTTTCTATTTTGTTGATTTCTGCCCTTAGTTTGATTATTTCCAGTCTTCTACTCCTCCTAGGTGAGTCTGCTTCTTTTTTTTCGAGAGCTTTCAGGTGGGCTGTTAAGACTCCAATGTGTGCTTTCTCTGTTTTCCTTAAGTGGGCACTTAGTGCTATGAACTTTCCTCTTAGGACTGCTTTCATAGTGTCCCATAAGTTTGAGTATGTTGTTTCTTTATTTTCATTGAATTCAAGGAAGTCTTTAATTTCTCTCTTTATTTCTTCCTTAATCCAGGTGTGGTTCAGTAGTTGACTGTTCAGTTTCCATGAGTTTGTAGGCCTTCTGAGGGTAGCATTGTTGTTGAATTCTAACTTTAGTCCATGGTGATCTGATAAGACACATGTGGTTACTAATATTTTTTTGTAACTGTGGAAGTTTGCTTTGTTACCGAGTATGTGGTCAATTTTCGAGAAGGTTCCATGAGCTGCAGAGAAGAAGGTATATTCTTTCCTATTTGGGTGGAATATTCTATAGATGTCTGTTAAGTCCAATTCATTCATTACCTCATTTAATTCTCTAATTTCTCTGTTAGGTTTCTGTCTGATTGACCTGTCCATTGGTGAGAGAGGAGTGTTGAAGTCTCCTACTATTAGTGTGTGCGGTTTGATGGCTGCTTTGAGTTTTAGTAATGTTTCTTTTACGTACGTGGGTGCTTTTAAGTTAGGGGCATAGATATTTAGGATTGAGACTTCATCCTGTTGAATTGTTCCTGTTATGAGTATAAAATGTCCCTCTCGATCTTTTCTGATTGATTTAAGTTTGAAGTCAACTTTGTTAGAAATTAGTATGGCCACACCTGCTTGTTTCTTAGGTCCATTTGCTTGATAAGCCTTTTCCCATCCCTTTACTCTGAGTAGGTGCCTGTCTTTGTGTTTGATATGTGTTTCTTGTAAACAGCAGAATGTTGGATCCTGTTTTCGTATCCAATCTCTTAGTCTGTGCCTTTTTATAGGTGAGTTGAGCCCATTGACATTAAGTGATATTAATGACCAGTGGTTGTTAACTCCGGTCACTTTTTTAGTAGTAGAGTTTGTGTGTTTCCCTTCTTTGAGTTGCGCTGGTGAAGGGTCTCTAGATGTCTGAGTTATTGTGGTCATTGTTGGCCTCCTTGGTTAGTGATTTTCCTTCTATTGCTTTCTGTAAGGCTGGATTTGTGGCTACGTATTGTTTAAATTTGTTTTTATCCTGGAAAATTTTGTTTTCTCCATTTATAGTGAACGAAAGCTTGGCCGGGTATAGAAGTCTGGGCTTGCATCCATGGTCTCTTAGCTTTTGTAGTACATCTATCCAGGACCTTCTGGCTTTCATGGTTTCCATAGAGAAGTCCGGTGTAAGTCTGATAGGTTTGCCTTTATAAGTAAGTTGGCCTTTTTTCTTTGCGGCTCTTAATATTCTTTCTTTATTCTGAATGCTTTGTGTTTTGATTATTATATGGCGAGGGGATGTTTTTTTTTGATCCAGCCTATTCGGAGTTCTGTATGCTTCTTGGACCTTCATAGGTACATCCTTATTTAGGTTGGGAAAGTTTTCTTCTATAATTTTATTAAATATATTTTCTGGACCGTTGAGTTGCACTTCTTCTCCTTCTTCTACTCCAATTATTCTTAGGTTTGGTCTTTTTATTGTGTCCCATATTTCCTGAATGTTTTGTGATGAGAACTTGTTGGACTTGCTGTTTTCTTTGATCATTGCGTTTATTTTCTCTATGTTATCTTCAGCATCTGAGATTCTTTCTTCTATCTCTTGTATTCTGCTGGTTATGCTTGTTTCTGTAGTCTCTATTCGTTTACCTAATTTTTCCATGTCCAGCCGGCCCTCTGATTGTGTTTTCTTCTTTGCCTCCATTTCAGTTTTCAAGTCTTGAACTGTTTCCATTATCTGTTTGATTGTTTTTCCTTGGTTTCCTAGGGTATCATTCACTGATTTATTCAATTCTTCAAACTTTCTGTTATACTTCTCATCCATTTCTGCCAGGGCATTTTTTACATGCTGTTTAAGGGCGTCAATCACTTTCATAAAGTCAAATTTTTCTGCTTCTTCTTGGTTAAGGTGTTCCTGTCCTCCTGTTGTGAGGTCGCTGGGTTCTGGTGGTTTCATGTTGTTCTTCAGATTGCTGGGTGAATTCTTGCATTGGCGCCTGCCCATCTCTTCCTCCGAATGCTCCTCAATGGATCTTCTTTTACAGGATCAGGTCTCCTTGCCCACTGTTGTACCTTCTCAGTGATGTCACTACCCAGTGATGGCTCTCCCAGTTCCCCAGTGATGACTCTCCTGGTGCCGGGAATGGGTCTCCCTGCTGCTTGTGCTGCTTGGGTAGCTCATAAACAAAGGGCCTGCCTTGCTTGCTGCAGGCAGGCCTTCCAGATGGCACTTCTCAGCACCTAAACCGGGCCTCCTGGTGGCTCAATGCTCCGGGGACAAAAGGAAGGAAGTGGCAGGCGGGGCCGGGTCCAGGAGAGCACAGGAGAGCCTGGAGCACAAGGTGGAGGTGCCTGGCTCCCTTTCTGTGGACCTTGAATCCTGCCCGGCAGGCAGGCACTCACTGCTCTGCCTGGGTAGCCTTAGTGCAGGAGCTCAAAACTGTTGTGGAGCACCAATCCTAGCTTAGAGCAGGGCAGGGTTGGGGGAAGGGTGCTGGGGGGCTGAGTAGTGAGTAAGAAGGAAGGCCCTGCCAAAGGAGCAGGGGGAGCAGGGGTTGTGCTCTCCCCTGGGACAGACTGCCCCTGGATCACACACACTCACCCGTCCAGAAGGCCGCAGCTCCGGGGACAAAAGGGAGAAAGTCTCAGGATTCTTTTCAATTCAAACTCATTCTTTAAAACTAGGTTAGATAATATTGCTTTATAAGATCAATGTTATTCTTTTTAGTAACTATTCTTTTGTATCTTGTGTTTCTTTAGAAATTGCCTGGAACCAGGATCTGTGCCTAAATGGTTACCTCTATTAACTTTTTTTAGCTGCAATTAACATATCTCATTATACATTATGAAAAGGTCATAAGTTAAGACTGATACTGCATGCCCCAAATGGCTGTGCCAGCTCTAAAGATAGTGAGACAAGGGTATTACAAGCTAAAGGTCATCCTATGCTAGAGTGAGACCCTGATGGGTGAAGAAAAGAAAGATTATTTTGGCTCATAATCTCTTTGGGGGCTTGCTGTGAGTAACACAGTATGGCAGGATGGCAAGGCAAATCTACTTATTTAGAGGCTTAGACATTTTGAAAAAAAAAGCAATGGAAATTGATGGATTATCCGTTTCCTCTAGAGGGCATGGTCTAGTGACCTAAACAAAATCATAGCCCCTTTTCTTAATGCTTCTCCCAGTTTACAATACTACCATCCTGAAAAATTAGTCATTAATGCTCGGGCAATGCATTGGTCAGACTGTGGCTAGACCTTCTTTAGACTAGGGTCTCTAAAATGCCCCCTGGAGCATGTTCCAGATCACATATCCAGCCTTTCCATGGGTCATTTCATTCTCAGCATCACTGTTAGATCGCCATTTTAGTGTCCGTCTTCCTTCACTGGTGGGTCATTGGAGCATTTTAGTGCCCCAGGTATGGATGAAAACCTCTAGGCTTATTCATTGTTTGTTCCAAAATTTATCTCCCACAGAAGATTTGTGACTTTTTTTCATTTTTGACCTCGGATCAATCTGTAAAGCTGGTGGATACAAACTATTCATTAATTTTTTTAAATGCTGAATAATAAAAACTATTATTTTATTCAAAAATTCTATGTTGGTTATTGTACAAATATATGTCCAAACTGTATAAATAAATATTTTTCTAGGTCTATACTTTGCATTTGTCTATTATTAATATAAATAAAATTATGGATACTATTGATTGATATATTCTTAACTATATATGTGTTTGTTTTTGTTTCTTGCTTTTTTAATTTTGAGACAGAGTTTCTCTGTCTGTCTCTTAACTTCTCTGTTAACTTTGACTGTCCTGGAACTCCCAGTGTAGACCTGATTGGACTTGAAAATCATAAAGATTCATCAGCCTCTGCCTCCTGAGTGATAGGATTAAAGCCATGTGCCCCCACAACCTGGTTTTCAACTAATATTATGAACGTGTCTATAAAATGTGCTATAAAGCATGCTCAAAGTAAAGGAAAAGGTTAGATAAATCACCTTTCAGGAGACTGTCCATTTACTTAGTGCTTTGGACTTCTGAAATAAAGAATTTCAGTTGTAAAACTGTCTTTCAGTGAATTGATGGGGGGAATGGCACATGAATCATGGTCTTTGGAATGAGTGAGCCTTCATGACATACACTTATTCAGACATGGATCTTCTTTCTGTCTGAAGGACATGGGTATGAAAGGAGAGCAGGTTTTCTTGTCTTGAGGCTTGAACGATAAGTGAGATTCTTTTCTACACCTTACACTAACTTGGAGTCAAGCTTTTTAACCATACATGTCATTTTCTGTCCAATTTTCAAAAGTACTTTCTATAATCACTTTCTTCTTGTTCTTTGAGTTGGAACATAAGATCTATGTAGTTAGTGAAAACTTTGCCCAGTGTTAAGCATAGGGTTTCATCTTCCAGGGCAAAGTCAACTATCATAGGTGTAATCTCATTTTGATTATGAAAGTTGATAATATCACTTGTCTACTATTCCTTTTCTATTGCTTCTTCATTTCTTTCTTTTTTGCTCTGTAATTATAGTGTTAAGATGAAAGAACTTACTTAAGTTTTCAAGTGTTCCTGGATGAATTTCTACAGTGGGCAATTGACATTAGAACTTGTTTTAATAAATAATGTGCAGTGGATGAAATAATTCCATTTTTGTGAATGGTTATCTTTATAAAGTTGCTAATATACAATAAATTATGTTAAAATTTTGTATTGAGACATCATTTTAAAGATAACTAAAATATGTATTTAATTTTTTCATATATTTATTAATATTCATAGGAATAATAGGTAATCCTCTGTGGATTCAAGGCTTCTTCAGAAATTGTGAAATACATGTATGGGTTCATATTTTAAATGCTTGGTCATTTTCTAGAAATTGGATAATTTCTTAAATTGCAAAGGCTTTCCTAATAAGATCTTGTTTTATATACTGTATGTGTTCATTTAAAATTAAGACCTCTGAACATGGACAATAATAACAGACATGATAACCTGGATGAGGAATTGCCTAGAGTCCTTAAACCGACGCAATAAAGTGCTGGAAACTAAAAAATACTGAGCGCTAGAGAAATAGGCTACCATGGGAAGCACACACCAATGGTTATCCAATACCAAATGATAGATCTGAAAGCATATGCACATGTAACAATATACAGACTGAACTAGATGTACTGACGTATTTCAGGGAGTAGCACTATTAGGAGGTATAGCTTTGTTGTAGTAGATGTGGTCTCCTTGGAGAAAGTGTTTCACTGTGGAGTAGACTTTTAGGTATCTTTTGCTCAACCTATTCCCATTGAGACAGATTGTTATGGAATGTTACTTTAAGGTGTGTTACATTCACTTATGCTGTGAAACATTTGTTTAATGATGCAAAGATATGTTGTTTTCTTTTATGTTGCATTTGTCTAATTCTGCGAAAATGTGTTACTTTAGCTGACTAAAACACCTGATTTTTATAAAGCTGTATTGTTTTTCCCATCTAAAACACTTGATTGATTTATAAAATAACTGAATGGGCCAATAGCAAACCAGGAGAAAGCATAGGCAGGACTGAGAGACAGAAAGAATAAAGAGAAGGAGAAGAAGAGAGGGAAGGAGGAGAGGAGTACTCCAGGGACTAGTCACCCAGTCACATGGCCAGACATAGAATAAGAAGGAAAGAAAAGGTATACAGAAAGAGAAAAAAACCATAAAAGTTATAAAACATAACAAAAAATGATTGAGGCAGCAGAAAGGTTGAATGCAGTTATGCAGTTCCTGATCATGAACCTTTGACCTTGCTGTGAGCTTTAGCTTTGCTGTCAGTCACCAAGAAGCAGGTGGAGCCAGGAGAAAGCTGCATGGCGGATCCAGGTGTAGCTTAGCAGTATCAGGTTTGCTCCTGCAGTTAACAAAGCCTAGAGATATGCAGTAAAATTGTTCCAGAAAGAAAATTCCTGTAAAGAGGTTCTACTGTATTTTATAATGTGCTTAAGTTTTAAAAAGAAATAATATGGGTATAGACAGTCATAAAAAGAAATGAACAGTATAAAAATAATAAAGTTCATGAAGAGAGAATGAAAATAATACACAATTTTTTAAAAAAAAAACGTCACGGAAGGTGAGAAATACACAGGGAATCTACATCCTGTGTGATATTGCATTGATTTTTGACTTTTTGAATGCCTATAAGTGAAAGGCAGCTGCTGACATGATATTGTGAACAGGACTGCAAAATTGAACCATCTAGATACTTTAGGCCTACCTAATGTATTTTATTATGTTATTTTAAGATGTGCTACATACATTTATTCTATGGAATATTTGTTTAATGATGAAAAGATGTGTTGTAGTCTTTTATGTTGCATTCATTTAACTCTGTGAATCTGTGTACTTTGCCTGTAAAACACCTGGCTTGTCCAATAAGATGCTGAATAGTCAATAGCAAGTTAGGAGAAAGAATAAGCAGGACTAGCAAGCAAAGAGAATAAACAGAAGGGAAAGAGAGATAAGAAATCATGGTATTGAAAAAAGGAAGAAAGGAGGACTCCAGGGGTCAGCCACCCCAGCCACATGGCCAGAACCAGAATAAAAAAGAAAAAAAAATATATGGAGAAATGGAGAAAGGTAAAGACCCAGAGCAAATAGATAGACAGGAT
Organism: Neodon shergylaensis; assembly: GCA_025134845.1. Taxonomy (NCBI): domain Eukaryota; kingdom Metazoa; phylum Chordata; class Mammalia; order Rodentia; family Cricetidae; genus Neodon; species Neodon shergylaensis. Next base: position 15,568,386 of record JABTXL010005037.1, on the reverse strand, counting down.
AATTTACAGTTAAGAAAAGAGGCTGGGAGGAGGCAGAATTTTTTTTTTTCTTTTCAAGAAAAAAAATTAAAAAAAAACGATTTTTAAGTTTCATTTTCATCACTGTCCCAGAAATAGAAAGAAATTTCATTTGCTAACCACAGACACTGAGAGTAACAATTAATAAGTGGGACTCCTAAAATGGAAAAGCTTCTGTAAAGCAAAGGACATGGTCAACAAGACAAAATGACAGCCAACAGAATGGGAAAAGATCATCACCAACCCCACATCAGACAAGGTCTGATCTCCAAAATATACAAAGAACTCATGAAATTGGTCATCAAAAGAACTCATAATCCAATTAAAAAAATGGAGTACAGACCTAAACAGAGAACTCTCAACAGAGGAATCTAAAATGGCTAAAAGACACTTAAGTAAATGTTCAACATCCTTAGTCATCAGAGAAATGCAAATCAAAACAACTCTAAGATTCCATCTTACACCTGTAAGAATGGCCAAGATCAAAAACACTGATGAAAATTTATGCTGGTGAGGTTGTGGGGAAAGGGGAACACTTCGGCATTGCTGGTGGAAATGCAAGCTGGTACAACCCCTTTGGATGTCAGTGTGGTGATTTCTCAGAAAATTAGAAAACAACCTTCCTCAAGACCCAATAATACCACTTTTGGGTATATATCCAAAGGATGCTCAATCGTGCCACAAGGTCATGTGTTCAACTATGTTTAAAGTAGTATTGTTTGTCATAGCCAGAACCTGGAAACAACCTAAATGCCATTTGACTGATGGATAAGGAAAATGTGGTAATTTACACAATGGAGTACTACACAGCAGAAAAAAATAACGACATCTTGGATTTTGCAGGAAAATGGATGGAGCTAGAAAACATTATTTTGAGTGAGGTAACCCAGACACAGAAAGACAATTATCACATGTACTCACGCATAGGTGGATTTTAAACATAAAGCAAAGAAAGCCAGCCTACAAATCACAATACCAGAGAACCTAGACAACAATGAGGACACTAAGAGAGACTTACGTAGATCTAATCTACATGAGAAGTAGAAAAAGACAAGATCTCCTGAGTAAATTGGGAGCATGGGGACCCTGGGGGAGGGTTGAAGGGAAGAGGGAAGAGGCAAGAAGGGAATGAGAGAAAAATATAGAGCTCAATAAAAATCAATAAAAATATGTAAATAAATCCTTTAAAAAATAAAAAAAAGAAAAAAAAGAAAAGTGGCAAAAAAAAAAAAACACAAGCCAAGCTAAGGCCTGGCATTTATAAGAAAGAATAAGCCTCATGTATAATTTATTTGCAAGCTGGATGGTGGGTTTCCCAAAATAGTAAAAGAGTAAAAACAACCACCACCAACAGATCACTGTGAGATATAGGCCAATTTTCTACTTACCAATACTAAGTCTGTATGAAAGCCACTATGTCACACCATAATGAAAATTGACTAAACCACGAAAGCAAACCCAATTAATTTTTTCTTTATTAGTGTTGCTGTGTACATGGTGTCTTTTCTTTTTTTTAATTTTTTTTTATTGAAAAAAAAACAAAAAAATCCCTGCTTCCTCCCAGCCTCCCATTTCCCTCCCTCTCCTCCCGCCCCCTCCCCCTCTCCCCACTCCTCTCCCCCTCCCTCTCCAGTCTGAAGAGCAGTCAGGGTTCCCTGCCCTGTGGAAAGTCCAGGGTCTTCTCCCCTCCATCCAGGTCTAGGAAGGTGAACATCCAAACTGGCTAGGCTCCCACAAAGCCAGAACATGAAGTAGGAACAAAACCCCATGCCATTGTCCTTGGCTTCTCATCAGCCCTCATTGTCCGCCATGTTCAGAGAGTCCAGTTTGTTCACATGGTGTCTTTTCATAGAGATAGAAACCCTCACTAAGACAACTAGGGTTGCAGCTATTCCAAAGCCATTTGTGTACACAGCAAGACCCCATTTCAAACAAGGAAACACAACAAAAACAAAGAAACACTGAAAATACATTGGCACAGATATTTAAATGGTTCCTGGTTGCTCGATGCCAAAATCTTTCTTAACTTTTCCTATCCTAAATGAAAAGTGTTTTGATTTTGTTGACATTAAACTCTGGAGTACTTATTAGGCAGAGTACCTTAGAAGACCATAACTGATAAAAATACAGATGTGCATCTTCACAAAGCACCATTTACATTATTGTCATTATTAAAGAGGTATGTTTGATTTCCTTACTTGATTCAGACTAAGAAATCCAACAGTGAATATCTACATGCTAGGAATCAGGTAATTTTGTAGTTCGAAAGGCTGGGTGCCTAACACTATTAATCTTTTACTGAAGGTTCAGAAGATTTCTGGACATTTGCTTAAATTTAGTCCATGTAGGAAGGCTGAGGAAGGTGGAGTCTGAGGCCAGTGGACGATATTGTCGGTTGTGGTGTGTCGATAGCAGCAATGGTACCTGCAGCACTATAGCACACTTGTTTAAGTGAAAGTGAATGCGAGAAAACAGGAACTCTTTTTTTCCTTTGGAAGGTGCTACCCACTCTGTCTGGGATCAGTTGTTTCCACTCATTGATCCTCTCAAATGATCTTATAGACAACCCCACAGTTGTATCTTCTAGGTGATTAAAGATTTATCAAGTTAATCAATAAGAACAGTCATCACTTTCTGTTTATTATATATGTATAGCTTCAGCTTATGTTGATTGAGCTTACTGCCCCGCCCAATCCCACAGCCATGTGTCTAAGATTGTACCTTCCTTGTATACAACATATAAGAGCTCATGGACTAATCCTGGTTCTCTTCTTAAGATGTTGTGATGCCAATTTCAAGACTCTCCAAGGGATCAGGAAACAAACATTTCTTGGTCCCTTGTTTGTTTTTTCACCTCCTACTCTCAAGAGCACATTCCTACCAATACTAGAAACAAAAATCAATTTCTCAAAGTCCGTTTCCCGGGTATTATTATACCTGTCGTAATGTGAGGTTTTTGTTCTATGGGACAGCAGTATAGAAATGAAAGTTAGGTCATCCACAAGGTAGAGAGTACCTTAAGAAAGCCTTACCACCCAACACTTGGGTCTAGAGGTCTACACTCACAGAGCAAGCATGACAAAAAATAAAACCTATCCAACAGAGAAAACACATACATGGATACCAAAAGTTTTCTTTGATGCCAAGGAGAGCTGAGAGTGTAATATATCCATCCTAATGGTGTGGCATGGCAGGCTTTTTGCTAGGAGGAAGAAATAGCCTTAATAGAGCTATATTCTGATATAATACAACAACATATTTATCAAATGAAAACTTCAAAAACAAATACCAAAATTTTGAGAAGTAAAGTAACTTTAAAGTTGTCCTTAAGGATTGCAGTGGTTAGATAGTAGTCTGGATTTTCTTTTAGTATTGATTGTTTCAAGGTAAGACCCTTAACTTGAACATTCCAAAACTAAATTTATTGTGACAAAATGAATGGTGGAACTTTTTATAATGTTTGAGAAACAATTTTTACTAATTTGAGTGAGGGACTAAAGATAGCCTGATTAAATGATACCTTGTCAATATTCCTAATTACGTGTGCAGTGTTGGATGAGTAGTAGAACACAAAGTCCTATTGCAAAGGAAAAATAAAAAGAGAACACTTTGCTTTAAATCAAATTCAAGTGCATGTGAGTCATAGGAAACAGCATAAATGAAAAATGTATGTTTTAAAACAATTGCAAAATATACACATACACAGAAACACAAAAATATTACATATGGGTCTTTGTGTAGATATGTATTTAAAAGTTTAGTTTTTTTCATTCCATGAATACTAGCTAAATAAGTTTCCCTAGAGAGAAATTGTAGGAACTGTATCATTGTTCAGGAAGCAGAAACTGCCTTTAATAAAAGGCTTCCTTTCTCATGCACAATGCACCTGGGACCTTCACAGTTGATTACTGGATATTTATACAATATAGCCTTGATATAAAGCTGAGAAGTATAACACATTTTAATACCATAAAAAAATTGGCCAGCATCTTATATTTTAATGAATTGGAACTCAGCCTACTTTGCTTTGTCTCAAATCAAGAAACAGTGCCAGGTTGGTTACTAAATACTTTTTTTACGAAGAATGTTTGGGACTTTTTTTTAGATGTGGATCCAAATTCCTTCACCATTACTCTATAAAGCTGAAATGAGTACAGACCTCATCTACCAGGATAGCAAATTAAAAGTTTTTCTTTATGAATTCAAGATAATCATACTGCATCATGTTTATAGATCTTTATTTTCTGTGTAGGGAATAGTTAGAAAATCTCTTATGTTAATTTTGAAGATGAAAATAAGAATTGATTCCTTTGCCCATATAAATATTTTAATAAATACTATATTATCACATTTTAGGTAATATTTATATCAAATTACAAATAAAATGAGCAAAAGTAGAAACCAAAACTTTATATGAAAATGTTGATTACTAAGGCATCTCAAGTGTCATGTCATTAACTTTTTACATAATTTAAACAAAGAATATAGGCAGAAGCTACTTGTTAATTTCCCAGTTGCCCAGACTCAAAATAATAACAAAGAAAATATATTAATTGCAATACTGTTTGGCCAATAACTTAAGTGTATTTATAGCTAGCTCTTACATCTTAAATTAACCCATTTATATTAATCTGTGCATCACCACATGGATGTGGCTTACCAGAAAGTTTACATCTGGTGTCTCTCTTCTTCAGGGGCTACATAGCTTCTCTCTGACTCTACCTTCTTTTTTCCTCTACCTGCTTGGAATTCCCACCTTACTCTATTCTGCCCTGACATAGACCAAAGCAGCAAACAGCTTTATTAATTAAACAATAAAAGCAACAGATATACAGAAGGACTTCCCACACCAATAAGACTTAGTAGAATATAGAAGAAAATTTCAAGACAATTAAATTATGCATGAAAATCTTTTGCTTCTCAACTCAAATCAAGCATTGTTCAAGTGCGGTATTTACAAAATAATTTTGTTCCTGTTGTATTTTTGTCAAAAGTACATAGCATCAAACTATTCATAAAAAATGTCAGATAATCCAAATTAAGATTTATTCTGTGTGCTGATTTGACTGAGAATACCTCTATTGACCCGTTCATTGTAATCTCTGTTTCCCAGTTGGTAGACTGTTTCAGGATGGACTAGGAGGTATGACCTTGCTGGTACAAGGTTGTCACTAGGAGTAGGGATTGAGGTTTTAACGACCAAAAAGGACAAAAGGACCTCTCTCTCTCTCTCTTTCTTTCTCTCTCTCTCTCTCCAACATGTAGATAAGATATAAGTTCTTAGTTGTTGCTCTAGTGTTTGTCTGTCTGCTGCCATGCTTCCCACCACAATGATCAAGGACTAAGCCTTTGAAACTCCAAACAAGCCCCCAATTGAATGCTTTCTTCTTTAAGTTCCTAGCTCATGGTGTCTCCTCATGACAGTAGACTAGTAACTAAGACATTCTTCAAAAACAACTGGTCAGGAGTTTAGAAAACTGTGTGAAAATTAAAAATTAGAATATATTAGGAGTTTTCTTAGGTTGTAAGAAACTGTTTCATGAGCTATTGAGGGCAAATATAATTTATATTAGTTAATTAAAATCCACTAGAACTCAAATAAAGTTTATTTAATTTATTGTATATGATCCACTAGGATCTGCATGCCCAGGTTACACAGACACCTTTATAACCGTCTATGCTGCTTTTACAATTAACAATTTAAAAATGACTCTTTTTGCTTTCTCAGTCTAAGCAGCCTATCCTTAACAAGGAATTAAGACAGCTATTAAGTGGACTTTCTTCCATACTTTCTCTATATTGTGCTAAGACAAACTTCTTTCACAAATATATCCACACATGTGCAGAAAATTCAACATGATTGTTTTGAGTCAAGTAATAGATTATGTTGCGGAAGTAACAGGTTAGTCTAATTTTAAAGGTAGCTCACTGATTTTTTTCAATAAAATGATGTAGGTAAATTATGTTTTTTGTATGATTATTATAATTTATTAAAAATTTCCACCATCCTATATTCTAAAAGGTCCTTTTGTTTATGGGTATTTACTTCATTTTATTTTGTAACATTTGATTAATCTTTATTTTGATTCATTTCACATGTAATTTTAACTGAACAATCAATTCTGCAGCATCTTATATTTCATATATCTTATGCTTTGATTTTTGTGAGTTGGGTTATCAGTAACAGGAATATTGGAATACAAAAGACAATACAGTAAAATTTCCAACTTAATACAACAGACCAGAAATATTACCATCCATTAACAGTCATTGGGTAATAAATAACTCTGATTCGAACACTAGGGTTGAATATTATCTACTTTCAACATAAGTTATGTGAAATAGCTGCTCATTCAATTGTTATTCCATATACTTTTGTACTGAAATAATTTTAAGATTTTAGTATCTAAGTGTTATAGTATCAATTACTTAACCTATATTATGTAAACTACTCATATTTACTTTTAGACATTATTTACATTCTCAGTGTCTCTCTGACTATATCTGTCTCTGTTGCTGTCTTGCTCTGTGTGCGTGTGTGTGTGTGTGTTTGTGTGTGTGTACACCCCTCCTCAGTAGTGGTAGTTGTGTATATGTATGCCATTTTGAGCGGCCCGATTAAGGACAGCTTGCATTACTTGGTTCTTATGTTTCACCATGTAGGTCCTGGGCTTCAAACTCAAGTTGCCCTTCACATCAGGGACATTTATCTACTTGCACACGTCACTAGGTCTCTTCCTATGTTTGCATGGGTTTACTCTTTTGATACATTTTTTTATTGTAAGAGTGTCAAAATACTGTATTTTGTACCTTAGAATATATAGTTTCAAAATTAATTTTGAAATTATCTTTCCAAATTCTAGATATTTTTGCAACATTCTATACAGATTTTCAAAAAGTCATTTTCCCATTTCAGTCTTTGGTCATCTGTGATTGCCTTTATAATGTGCCCATTACTGTTGTTTATTTGTGTTTCTTTTCATTTCTGGCTTATCTTTCAGTCTTCAGAATGGGGTTTCTTAGCTTCCTAACTCCAGTACTTCAACTTAAGTCTTTGTCTCATATGGATTTTAAAGAAAACCAGTTCAAGCTGTATTCCTTTGCATTTAACTAATTTGGGCATATTTTAAACATGAGGTATTTAAATTCTCGGATTTTAATTAGATTTTTTATAGATTTTTAATAAGATTATTTGCCAGTAATCTATGCCAATATTTTAAAAATGGAAGGTTTTATATCTAAAATAACTTTATCAGCCCAAGACAATTTTGATAACACCAATCATTCCAACTTAACTAATACTCCTAATATAGTTTGCTTAACTAGAATTTTAAATGTAAATGAGGAGCACTGTTCTAGAGAAATGATCTTAAAGTCTGTTACATTTATTCATGTTGTGGAAAATTTATTTAATGATGTAAAGATGTATTGTATTTGTTTAAGATGCTGTGATTCTCTGCCTGTCTAAAATATCTGATGGTCTAATAAAAAGCTGAATGATCAATAGTGAGGCAGAAGAATGGATAGGTGGAGCTAGAAGGCAGAGAGTATAAGTAGAAAGGAAAATTAGAAAAGAGGGAGGAGCAAAATTGAACAAAGAGAGGAGGACATCAAAGGCTAGCCATGCAGCCATCCAGCCACCCAGCAGCCGTGGGTTAAGAGTGAACATAAGATATAAAGAAGTAAGCAAAGGAAAAAGTTTGGAGGCAAAAAGGTAGTCAGGATAGTTTAAGAAAAGTTGGTGAAAAATAAGCCAAATTAAGACCAGGCATATATAAGTAATAATAATACACTCTGTAATTTATTTGGGAGTGGGGTGGTAGGCCCCCACACAAAAGAATCCAAAAGAGTAGAAAAAAACAAACAACTACAAACCAACTTGAATTTTAGGAGTAGTTCTCAACCTTTCTAATGTTGTGACTCTTTAATATGGTTATGGTGACCCCCAACCAAAAATTATTTTTGTTGCTATTTAAAAATCATAATTCTGCTGCTGTTATAAATCATAATGTAAATGTTCAATATGCAAGGTATTAGATATGTGACCCCGGTAAAAGGGTACTTCCACCTTCTAAAGGGTCATGGAGCACAGGTTGAGAACCACTAGAGCATCTGTAATAATGTCAGTGTGTCAAGGACATATCTGAGGGTCTGAAAACAACAACAACAAAATGTTATTAAATCTTTAAGTTAACTTCTTTTGCGTTATCCTAATGGCTTATGTATTTCACATGGCTAGTCCCTTGACGGTAGTTCATAGCCTGTAGTTCATGTCTGTTGATGAATGAAGGGTCTTTACCTTTTACTTCATTTCATGGTTAATTTAAATTTTTAGGTCCTGTGATATTAGTCAATGCGTGCAAATAAGAACTCTTGTAATTATTATATATTCAGTTTATTAGATTAACAATATACACATAAATTTATAAAGTGTCTCATTAAAATGTACTTAGTCTAGTTTGAAAAATTATCTGCTTATCTGCTTGTATTTATATCAATATTTGCACATAAAATTTGTAAAGAAGTTCAAGCACCTGAGTGTAAATGACAAATGAGATAATTACTTAATTTACTCATTGAATCAAATATTATATTGAAGTTTACTCAGAATCATGCAGTTTTCCTCTTAATACCGTTTTAAGTGAGATACTATTACACTTTCTATAAATATTAATTTAAGATCTCCTAACCTCTTTTAGCCTCTTGTCTCATTTCCCCAATTTTAACCATATTGGAATTTTTTTTACAAATTAAAAATCAGTTATTGTCACTTCTTTCTTAGAAACTGTTACTTCATTCCTTTTGCTTTTACAGTAAAGTGCAAAATACAATATATTTTTTGTTCCTTCTTCTGTCAGAACCTGATATTTTATTATCTATATTTTTCATTTCAATATATTCTTTGAATATCTCAATACTCTATTTTAATATTTTTGTGCTTTCTGTTTCTTTCCTTAAACATTCTAATATTCCCATCTCAACATAATCTTTACTTGGCTTCAGTTTACCTTAATAAAACCCATGTTGAAGTTTGATTGTCCATGTAAATAGTCTTAGACGTGAACACATATTCGGGACTCATATCTTTCTTATAATACTAGATTAGTTATCATGTAATGGCATCCTTTCATGAGCAAATTTCTACAGAGTGGTTCAGCTCCTTTTTCCTGTCTTCTCTTCTACATTCATCTACTTCTTTCCTACCTTTCCAGCCATGCATGTACACCTCTCCCACCTCATCTTTTGTGGATATGTTGTGAGTCCCTGTGCAGAAGGAACTAACTTGACCTGACCTTTGCCTTTTGGGCTCAAGAGTTGAAGTAAAAGTTCCTTTCTTAACCTGATGGTGGTGGTGCATGCCTTTAATCCCAGCACTTGGGAGGCAGAGCTCTGTGAGTCGGAGGCCAGCCTGGTCTACAGAGTGAATTCCAGTTCAGGCCACAAAGCTATAGAGAAATCCTGTTTCTCTATAGTGTTGACAATAAGCTATAAAAAAAAACAAAAACAAAAACAAAAACAAAGCAAACAACAACAACAAAAACAAAACTTCTTTTCTTTAAGACTTACCACACCAAATCATCTATTATGGCAAAAGAAAACGGACTAACATACTTTCTTTATGTGACATATTGAAAGCTAGAATATTCCTTATCATCTCATCAGCCACGCCATTTACTTAAGGTTATTTTCCCTCAGTCCTTTCGAAACAAGCTACTGATAGAGCTTTACCATCAGGTGAACTTCCTTTCACATTCTGAATAACATAAGGAAAGGGGATTAAACAGGGACACGTGAATCCTCAGTGAAAAGAAATACAAGAGTAGGGAGCAATCCATAAGTTTCTCACACTCAAAATACTCAACATTCCCCCCAAACAAGTACTTTTGTGTATCATGTAGCAAGTGCTCCAATAAATGTTACTATATGAAGATTAGCATCTTGAAAGTGTATTCATAGATTAAATTCCTATGCATTCCTCAAATATTATCATGAACTAGAGATTTTGGTAGTGTCGACTTTTAAACTAAATATGAAATATAGTCCTTCTTAAAAGTGTGCAGTTGATGGAGAAAAAATGGTATTTTCCTTCCATGATGAGAAGTTAGTGAAACTCAAATTTTGTTAAAGACAATTTTGACATTTAGATGACATTACCTAATCCTAAGTGATTCTGATATGATTGAGAGAGTTAAATCTTTTAGTTAGTCGCTGCGGGATATTTTCATTTTATCATCAAGACTCTTATTTAAATAAATACAATAGAACAAATGAATCAAAGATCCACTGAATCAGAATCGAGAGTTGGCACTATTCATTTCTTAATTAAATTTTTACAGATCATTGCTTCCAGAGCATCAAGTATAATTTATGATTAATTATGAAAACAATTTCCTAAGATCCATGTCTCTTTTGAGCAGTGTATTGGGATTGATGAATATGAAACCCAAGAAGCAAAGGCCTTGAATGTTAACAGTTTCGAAGCTGAAAAATTACCATTGTTCTCAGTCAAATGGACAAGCTTCACTTGTCTGCTATAGCCTTTTTGCTGGATTCTTTTTAAATTTCTTCTTCTGAGTGCTTTAATACTGTAAAGAAGAAATTAGTTTTAATTGCATGGACTTTGAAGTATTATAATAAAATATAAATTACAATAGATGGAATAATAAAACAATATTAATTCAAAGTAGCACGCAGTGATCAGCTTGCTTGTAAATAAATTCATATTCACCCACTGACCTACCTGAGTACACATTACTCGCAGTTATAAAAACATGAAGCAGAATCAGTCAAGCTTAAATTCACCTTCTGTTTGCATCGAATATATTCCCTAACTAAACTAAAATTGAAAAAATATCCTAGAATTGTTTTATTTTGAAAAATATTATTCACTATATAAATGGTTTATAAAGTAGAAAATAAAACTGGGCATGGAGATATATATCTTCAGTCCTCGCACTCAGGATTTAGAGGCAGGAGGAACAGGAGGTAAATGCCTGGCTGGGCTACATAATGAGACTTTTTCTCAAAATGAGGAGGAAGAGACTTAGAAAGAAGAGATGTGAGGGAACAGAGAAAGTTCCACACACCTTTTGTCTAGATTCACCAGTTGTTTGCTTGACCTTCTTTATCATTTTGCTTTACTTCATTAATCCCTAATTCTCTGTCTCTATACAGTTACACAGATATTCTTATAGATACCCATACATATATAAATACAGAAATGTACTATATATAATGCATGAATAAACAAATATCTGCAAAAATATTATGAATACATGCATATAAAATAATAAATTACATCTATATAAGTTCTATTTATATATTCATATATGTAACTGATGTAACTATATCATCGATTTATTGTTCTTCCTGTATATGGAGATACTGATGAAAAAGTTTTTGAAATACCCCAAGGAAAGTTGGAACCCCTGTGTGACTTAAACCTAAATACTAAATAAGTTATTTGCCACGTGCCTGGCTGGTGATAAGTTTTTGTTTTTTGACAGAATTGCATAGCATGCCTGTAGTCATAGGTTAAGTCTCAGGACAGGATTATGAAAACATATTCAGCATGATTTTCTGAGAGTTTTTACTGGTCCTTTAATTATGCTCTATACTCAAATGTGCTTTGTTTGCCAGCCTCTGAACAATGTCTAAGTAAATACATTTCAATTAATTTTAAGACTATTTATTGCTCTTTAGTTTAAAACCTTTCAGTTTTAACTTATGAATCTATCTTGGGTTTTCTGTAAGCTGTGGTTCTTTTGTTTAGTTTTTTTTTTTTAATGTTTGTGTCTCCTGTTTATGTGTAGATACGTGTTTGCATATATGTGCATGGATGTGGATCATAATGTGCATCACAGAATATTCGAGAGCATCAGAAGGTAAGGTTGGATGCTGATTGAACACTTCCACCGTGTGATTTGGAAATGAATCTCGTGGCTTCAGGTTAACACAGTAAGCACTAAGGTTAGGATCTGCTGATCCGCTTTCTGAATTCATTTTATTATTAATAGAATGTCTCTCATTTGGAATCATAGGTAAAAGTGAAAATGCAGCATTTTAATTTATCTTAGAGACTATTGATAAGCATGATAAACATTTGTTCTGCTAAGGATAATAGTGACTTTGATATACTATTTAAAAATGATGCCTGCCATGTTTCCCCATAGAGATATGTGTTGCTTTCGAATTGAGATGTAATTAATGGGTATAATTATAAGGCTATGTATCTCATTTATTATCAAATATTCAGCAATTAATTTTAGTATGTTATCATGATCAATCACAGTTCATTTCTGCTTAATATGAAATTATTTTAATGTCTAATATTTATTGTTAATTTGAATTGATTGAGAAAGACCTAAGAGATTAATAAAACACTCTATTCGAGGTGTCAATAATGGTGCATTTGGAGATATATCATGTGCTCTCAGACATAATAAATGACTCGGTTTTTCAACAGATTCGTGATAGAACGGCATTATTGGAGGTAATGAAAAGCACATGCATGATAAGGCATAGTTAGCAGAAGTAGGTTTCCATGGTATACATCCTTGGGGACCATAACCTGTTCTGCCCTCTCCAGCACAGTCCCTTTCTATGCTTCATGGGCTATTCTCTCTTGCTTTCCATACCATTGTTGAACAATCTCTTTGTACACTGTGAAAATGTGCTGCCCTTACTGTTTTAAGATAAAGAGCTAACTGGTCAGTAGCTAGGCAGGAAGAGGTTAGGCTAGAGAGCTAGACAGAAATAACTCTGAGAAGAAGGGCAGAGTCACCAGGAGATGTATGTATCTATGACATTTCAAAATAGTAAGAATGCGCTTTTATAATGTTTTCTTATGTGGTACATATGAGTGGTCAAGTAATCCAACTGTTAGAATTTTTAGCTAGAAATTCATTGGTTGTTTTTCTCTACCATATTTCCACATTGTCAGAGGTATTTTTTTGGAAAAAATAAGATATCCATCAATCAAAACTTTAAAAACCTTTAAAAAAATACCCTTGTCTACCATTATGTAAATATTTGTTTACAAAATTAACTTTATTTAGCTAGATCTCAGGTAGATTTGAGAAGATCCATTTTCTTTCTCAGTATCCTTGTTGTTCTCATCAGCTAATAATGTGTAAACTAGCACTAATTTGAATTTACTAAGTTTAGAAACATTAAGGGGAACATGCCTGTGCACAAGTGAGTTCTAGGAACTGAGTATGAGTAAGTGCCGTGCACCGCGCCCCCGTGTCAGCATTCTGTTTGCTAGAATCCAGTTTCCGAGCTTCGGGCACGGGAGCTGGAGGTTAAAATACACAAACACACACAGACAGAGAGACAGCAACATGGGTCATCCTTGAATTCCCCAAGAATGCCCCCTTTATTGTGTTCAGGGGCAGATTATATAGAGATAGCCACGCCCCAGCCAAACTCACCAGAAACCACTCTCCTGCTATCAGGGACTCCTGAAGGTCTCATGCTCAGAGCAGCTGTAGGCACTCAGATCAGGGGATTACAAAAAATTCAGGATCTGGGGGCTCACTGCTCCCAACAAGTAAGTGCACGTATAGAAGTTGCATTAGTTGTTTTTACACTTGTAACAATAATAACTTTAAAAAGGAAAGATGTTTTTGGTTCATAGTCATTATGGTCAATTCTTCATGGAAAGGAAGACAAAACATCATAAGAATGTTCAGAACAAGAGACCCTGGCTGCTATAGGGTCATGGGCTGAGACATGTCCCTATGCCACAGCTCACGTTCTAATGATACCATGATCTCAGTTGATGCACTGGCCACCAAAATCAGCCTGGCCCCAAAAGCAGCACACCAACAACAAACAACATGGTTACAGGTTCCAGGTCAGAGCCTAGGTATCCATGTGGGCCCTAGTGGTTACTTGGGCCAGAGACATCATCACAGACCCTGGTTGTAGCAGAACCATGGACCCGAACAGGGTTCTTGGCAACAACCAAAGTTGTTACCATGGCTGCTTGTGGCTGTGAAGGCCACCTAGAATGGCATGGTCCCCATGGCAGGATAGCCCTCAGACACCATTTTGACTCTACCTCAGGTCACTTCACAGTTCCCAGTGATAACAGGAGCCACAGATATCAACACAAGTCTCACTGGCTGCTTGAGTGCCGTGAATCAAGACCTGCCTCTTAGTCTCAGCTCACGCCCAGGCATTGCTCAGGACTTCAGCGGCCAGCTGGCCATTTATGTCTGCTGGTTCCTCAACACCCTCACCTCTCAAGATCTGTCTCTCTCCCCAGCTCCCAAACCACTCTGCCTCTCCCTTTCTTCTACCCGTCCACCTTGTACTCTCTCACCACAGTAGTGCCCAAGTACCCAGCTGGGTCACAGGTGGTGCCTGGTTGAGCACTCCCCAACCAAGCCCTAAGGGATAGCAGGTCATTGTTTCCTATCTTCTCTCCCATGCCGGGGCCCAGAGACCTCAATACTTTGAATGATGGTACCTGATTTCCGGGCACCAGAGGAGCCAGGCAAGCTCCTGGCTGATTGTGGCCCCTCCATACCCAGAAGTATGGATGAGGGAGGGGTGGGTGCCATCTCTGTTCATCACCAATTCAGGCCTGGGTGGATGACGAATTCTCTTGGTTTCTGTGGAAACGGTCAAGTTGACACTCTGAATCAACAATCCTGACAACGTTGTGCTTACTTGTCATATCGCTCTGGATTTTAAGGATGAGGATCAAAAGAAATCTAGGCCATGAGTGCTTCGGTGCTTCACTGGTAATTAAATGTTCTTGTCCAGGGAATGATACTGGGAACTGAGGGCTGATATCAACTATCACGATTAAGTTCATGTTAGAAGCGTCAGAAAGAAAACTTGGTAGCAGCAAATGCTTTTTTTTTTCTTCTCAATGCAGAACCTACCTTTGATGCTCATTACCTGAACATAACAGTGAGCCACATTGCAGAGAATTGTGATTCGAGCACCTCTCTTACTCAATAGATTACAGAATAGGAAAATCTGTGATATAACAATTATGAAAACTGTTCAACTCTGTTATAATTAGAATGGAAAAAGTGCTAATACAGACAATTGCTTTGAAACAGGAGGTCAATATTCAGACTTCCTTCAATTTTGTCAAACTGTAGTTGAATTGTTGATTGTATATTGCTATAGACTTCTTGTACATTTTGTTCTGTGCAATTTATGGGCTCCAAATATCTTCCACATGTTCTGACAGTCCCTTTACTTTTGATAGAAAGAGTTTTTGTCAGCAGTGATAGAATTTCAAAGGTATTGAACACCTCTTCTTTACAGTCAGAATTCTGGTCATAATTTTAGTATATTATTGATGAACTAATTTAAAAACTTCATAGATTTAGAATATCTATTTAATATGTATGTAATAATCTAAGTCATAGTAATACTAACCTTATAATACCTACAAAAAATATGTAGTAGTTTATGATATTTTAGAATTCTAAGATTTTTTTTTCTTTTTCTTTTATCTTTTTTTTGGGTAGTAAAGATATTGGACCTTGAACTCAAGGTTTTATACATGCCATTCAATGGTTTTAGCACTTAATTTGGTTTTTAAAAACATGAGTAGGGACTTATATAAAGCACAAACATATGTATTTAGATGAAAATACATATTGTGGACTACTTATAAGCAACTATGTGATATTTGACATCTTAAGGAAGAATACTATTTCACATTCAGTGTCTAGGGAAGGTTTTATATTCTCATATATGAATGAACTTTATAGAAGTAAGGAACCAAATATGAGCTAAATAACACAATGACATTTCCACATATGGAAACAATAGATAAAGCCTCTGAGAATTATTATTCTTGCTGACAACTGCAAGGTTTCATCAGAAGATAATTAAAAATATTAGTCAATAAGGCCAGTAAGGTCATGTGGCACCTGGAAAATCTAATAGTAAGTTTAGACCTTATAATAAAATGGAAAATCATTCTAGTATTTTTTTTTTATAAAGAAATTAGTTAACCCATCTCTAAAAGAATTTCTGACTGCTTGCTCCTAAACAAGCTGAAATATCTCAGTCGGAATTGGATGCTATTGGACCATTCTAGGATAGGAAGGAGAAGGTCTGGAACATTAAAGGAAGAGGATGAGTTGAAAAGAAACTGTATAATAAGCAAACAATCTTTTTAATATCAGGGATTGCTTCTTAAAACCATTCTGCAGAAGGGAGTGTCATTCACTTTTCTAAATATATGAACATTTAAAATATCATAAAAGATGGCTGGAGAGATGACTCAGAGATTAAGAGCCCTGGCTGTTTTTCCACAGGTCCTGAGTTCAATTCCCAGCAAACATACATATAGTGGCTCACAACCATCTAGAATGAGATCTGGTGTCCTCTTCTGGTATTCAGGCATATATGCAGGTAGAACATTGTATACATAATAAACAAATGAATCAAATCTTTAAAAATATTATAAGAGGCTAAAAGTCAAAATCAACAGGAAAATTTCAGACCCTATGTGAAATCTAAGACCACGTGTCAATAAGCTGAAGGAATGAAACTGTTCTAAAAGAATAGAAGAAGCTTAGCATTGCATAGGGATTATCAGCTAATATGCTTTTAACAAAATGAGGCATATAAATAATAAAGGATGAAATGAGAAAACACGATTAAAAACAATAAGATCTTAAAACGATGTTCTAGAAAAGGCATTGCATAATTAAAAGAATATGTTAGAAAAAAAATCTCCTCAATGTGTTTGCCACAGGATAGTTGGGAAATAAGAGTAACAATACAAAGTTTAATCCAAGGCATAAAATAAATGGTAGAAGTGGAATGGTGAGAATATATAAGCAGATATTTTCAGGATGAAGACATAATTAAAGGATGTAAATCCGAGTGTCCTTCATTCCCTCTGATTCTTACAATCATTCTTCCTCTTCTTCCATGGGATTCCCTGAGCTATGAGAGGAGGGCTTCGACAGAGACTTCCAATTTAGACATATTTGTGGTATTGTCGGGCTTTGGGTTCTCTGCATTTGTTCCCAGTTCCTACCATAGGAAGCCTTTCTTACATTTACTGGATCTATGAATATGGCATAATATCATTAGGAATTTTTTTATTGACTCTTTTCCATCTTTTCAGGCCAGTCATGTTTGGTTATACCCTGGGTCTCTGGGTTACATAGTCCAGTCTCTGGTTCATGGTTGCCCAAGTAGGATTGTGACGGTTCCTTCTGCTGGCATGGACCTTAAGTCAAATCAGATTTTTTTTTTTTTTTGGTTTTTCGAGACAGGGTTTCTCTGTGGTCTTGGAGCCTGTCCTGGAACTAGCTCTTGTAGACCAGGCTGGTCTCGAACTCACAGAGATCCACCTGCCTCTGCCTCCCAAGTGTGCCATAACAAATTTTGCAGGCAGGACAGATTGTATGTCAAAGGTTTTGTGGCTGTTTTGCCATCCACATTTCTATTTTTTTTTCATCTGCAGAGTACCTTCCCACACCAAAGAGACTAGAACATAGAGGAGAAGGATCCATGTAGGCACCGGCTTAATTCCTCTGTGTTCACTAAGTTGTGTGGATGCAGTCCTAGGATGTGAGAACCAACTGTCAGTTTGCAGAGAGTAACCCTTTATCTTAGCATCAGCCTGGGTTGTTGGGAGATTTCCATGGGACTCCGGGACTCCCTTGGTTAACAGCTCAACTGAATGAAACCCAGTTCCGTATGGTTTTCTGAATCAAGCAAGCAAAGTAATATGAGCTCACAGAAAATGAAACTGTAAGCACAGGACCTACATGCATCTACACTAGTTCTTCTGGGTATATATTATATCTACTAGTTTAGTATTTTTATGGAACACCTGATTATGAAAACAAATTGGTTTCTGACTCTTTTGCCTGTTTTTGTAACTCTTTTCCTCCTGTTGTATTTGTATTCCAACTTTAATATGAAGGTTTTTGATTCTTCTTATTGCATTGTATATTGTTATGTTTCTCAAGCTCCATGACTCCACTACCACCACAAATACTAAAAATAACCTGAAAAGCTTTTTGCCATATTTTAATCCTGTAATCTAAGTTTTCGAAGGCTACTCAGTAAATTAGCATACTACTTTCGTGTTAATGTATGGACATTTATTGTCTTATATGCTTGATTGTTTTTGCCTTTATAATTCTGTATGAAAAAGGAAAAATATTAAAGCTAACTGTTCACATTTCTACTAAGAAATAAAAGTATTAAGAAAATCTAGCTAAACATGAGTGGATATGTAGAGGCATTACTTTATCTGAAATGTGAATATTTTATCTTAAATGTTTGGATCTGCTGAATTAGTCCCAAAGCCCATACAATCTTCGGTGATGAATCAGAAAGATTGCTTTCTGAAATAAGTATATTTTCCAAGCTAAAGTCTTTATGAAGTTGTGTATTTAACTATCGATGTCGAAAAATTAGAGCTACCAATGTATGAACTAATCTTTACGTGACTGGCAGTGTCTTATCTAATTTTCCTTGTGCACAGGTCCTACTTGAGATTCAATGAACATCACACAAGTCTAGATTGGATCAAATCCCTCAACTTGGACTAACTTAACTCCTCAGGTTGACATTGGAATCCCTGCCTCTAAAAGTCCGTGCTATTTTAACTACTCTATTCTTTTTGTTTTATATATATACTAGCCAAGCAATTTATCATATTTATAGGCACAGGTTTAAATTATTGATATAATTTTAAAAACAAATGTTACAGAATGCAAGTTTCTTGAATAGTTTAAACTTTTCTATTCATTTATACTTTCTGTTGTGCCTTTTCAAATTGCAAGCATCCTTTGATTGTGTCAATAAACACTTTATATAATCTTATCAATGCTAGAAGATTATTTTTGTGGTATGCATATAGGCAAGCATACTGTGATTTTTGTGCATTTGTCTCTGTCTCTCTGCCAACACATATGCATGTATGCATTATGTAGCTTTTCTCAACAGATCAAAACAGATTTTGTTCTAAACAAATCAAAGCATATTATTATAAAGTATGTATAATCAAAAGCATTTCTGCTCTCTCATTACTTCAGCTTTATGTGCTATCAAACCCCACAATGTCTTTTAAGGAAAGTAAATCTCTAATATCTGAATAGTGTTTCTCTGACATATTGCCAGCATTTCACTTATTTACTTATTTGCTGTCCATTTAATATAAGCTTGCAATTTCTTGCTAAGGAGTTTAAAGTTTGCATCTTCCATGAAATAAACAATATACAAAGAGGGTTCTCTATTTACAAGATACAGAAAATTATATCATCTGTGCTGTGGGTGGGAGCAGAGAGAATGTGATTCTAGGCAGAAGGCCCAGCGTGAGCTGGAAGGATATTCAGGAAACATATGTAGTTTGGTGTGATTGCAGTGTAGGTTACAACTTGTTTTGACAAATGTGGAGACGCATCTTATGTTCACTGTCTTCCATAAGGGCTAAGGATAAAGCATACTTCTTGCACATATCAAATGACAGATAACTGTACATTCCAGCTTTGATCCCAAGGACAGTCGGCATCTCCAATGACTGCATACACAAAGGATGTTAACACTTATGTCTTCTGTATCAATTGACATTTCTCCTCTTTTTGTATTTTTTTAAAAATTAATTTACCATTGCTTATTTTACCATATAAGTGTTTTGCTTATGTTCATGTTTGTACAACATGTGCATATCTCGTGATTACGGAGGCCAGAATAGGATATTGGATACATTGAAGCTGGACTTACAGACGATTGGGTGTTGCAATGTACAGGGAAAAGGACCTGGGTCTTCTTAAAGAGTGGTCAATATTTTTAACCTTAGGCTATAACTTCAGGAACCCTATTTTTGCATAAAAAGATTCTTACCAACTCTATCACTGATATCGAAGATTTTATTAGTCAGTCATAAGAAAACACTCGAAGATACTGTACAAATACAACGAGATTCTGAAAATAAAAACTACAAAATTCATTAACTGGAAGTAGAAGAATTAGTATTGTTTACATATCTATACCATCCACATGATGTACAGACTCAGCACTATTAATAAAAAAAAATCACAAAATGACCGCATAGCCATGAGCTGAACAAACACAATTGACATGCTTATGTTGACAGGAGTAAGCCTAGAAGACTTCCACCCTACACAAAGAATTTCATGAAACTGAATAATTCGAGGGCAAGCAATATAGTCTTTCTCAGGAAAAGCATAGGAACTGATTATTCAAACTAAATCACCATCCCTAAAAACAAACATATAGGTTAGCATATAGACAAAGCAGATTCTTTTTTATGTACTTAGGAATATATATGTATAACAATATACCCGTATGTATGTAGAAACAATTAATAAAAAAGAGGGCACGAAATTGAAAGATAGATATAAGGGTTATATGATAGTAATTGGAAGGAGGAAAGGGATATGGAAAATGATGTAGCTATAATTTTAAAAAGGGAAATGTAAATGGTGTATTTGAAACAGGTAGGGAGAAAATGTCCCTAAATTCACACAAACGCTAAAAATAAAACGATCACAGTTTAAAACAATAGCAATTCAGTAACAGCAATCGCTGCATGACTCCATATCAGTGAGGAATGTATAATAAATAGCTTTACAGAAGCAAGCATTGTTCATTGCCCAGACTGTAGACATGGAGAGGAGTCTGTCAGTGGGTACAAAACTACATTTATCCCAAACATGCAATCTCTAAAGAACTTGTAGAATTCTTTAATAGGCCTGCAGGTCTATTGTGATAATTAGCAATACAATATGTCAAATTTTACTGAAAGCTAGATCTTGAGTTAAATTTTACCCCAAATTAAACCATTAAAAACCAAATGGACAAAAGAACCATTGAAAATATTGAAGACTTTTATTGCCTTGTATTTGTCATGGTTGTAGGGCTATTTGTATGTCCAATTTCATCATGCTATGCATAGTAAATATATGCAATTATATACATGTTGACTAAACCTTCAAAAGGTGGTTAAAATTTCTAGTAGAGATCAATTGCTCTTAAATAAAAGGTTTGCTGACAATGAATTTTCTTTGGTGGTGACATTTTCAAAGAAATAATTCCATGAGCTTTGTGTACCTTATTACACATACCATGCAGAGCTTGGGTTTATGCATGAGATCTTTATTATGTTGGTTTTTGCTAAGGGCCTGCAAGTCTATTTATCGAGGTATCTTGATGCGACAGCTATATTTTTATTTTAGGATTTCAGGCAAATTTGAATGTGGTCTGTGCTTTCACACTGTCACCTGCTTTGGAACATCCCCAAGTCTTTACTGAAAAAGTCTGCTAATAACATGGTATCCTGTATAAAGGAAAAAGAAAAGAAAAAGAATTCCAGAATGATTTGAATAAATAAGCATGCAACCTCAACCACATGTTCATTGAATTTTATTTTTCTTGCTATTTCTGAATCGTAAAAAATTCTATGGGAGAGTCATGGATATAAAAGAAAAATGTGTTCCTAACTTTTATTGTTTTCTTGCTAAATAACATTGCATTAAAAGCAGTTTTGTGAGTCATTGGAAGGCACAGTAATACCCTTTTGCAAAATCGGGGCATTCACAGCTTCAAAAAGTGTGTAGAAAATATATTCAGAAACATGGCATGTTTTCAGGTGAATGTGTGTGTAGTGCATGCTTCTGTGTTCTCGTTCCAATGTGTATACATACATGTAGGGGCCAGAAGCAAACTCGAGTGCATATCCTTAGGAATTGTCCCTTGGTTTTTGAAACAAGGTCTTTTAGTACAATGTAGGGCTCATCTGTGACGTTAGGCTGGATGGCCAGTATGTGCTATTATGTGCAGCATTTAATGTGTATACTAGGGAAGGAATTAAGGTCCTAATGCTTGTGCAATAAGTATTTTATCAACTTATTTACCTGCTGAGTCCTCAACAAATAAACTTTGTTTTGTATTTCAATTATCATGGACTTAAATTACAATCTTCTGGTATATTGAATACCAGAAAATAGGGTTATTACCTACATCTTTGGAAAGGCACCAAAGCGATCAGATTTGTACTGTGTCTGACTAAAAAAACTACTCAGTTTACAGCAAGATCCCTACCTCTCCCTGAGAACAACAAGAAGAGAACAGACTTTCTTCTCTGGTGTCCTTCACTAAATAGGAAAGTTTCTAGGATACTAAGTGCTAATGATTAGAAAATATTAGAAATAGTTTTCACTGAGTTCTCTTCCTGAAATTAGCTGTGAAAATAATTAACTGTAAATAGAATGATATCAGACAGAAGTTAATGTTAGAAAACTTAACAAATTCAAAGTCCTCCCCACAAAATGGAAGCAAATTACAATGTCTCAGAAGTATTGTAAAAAAAAAAAAGTGTTCCCCCCATAATCACAAAATTGCTAAAAATGAATAGATGTAACTCTTGGTATGGTATTATACAGAATGTGTAAAATTTTTAAAAATGTTCTCAAAAAGTATCTTATCAACAGAATATACAATGGAAATTTTATTTCAAATTATAATTACAAACTCTATAATATTAAACTGTTTATTTTGGTCAATGGGAAAAATCTTCACGTTATATTAAGTCCCCATAGACTCCAAGATCTATGTGCTTTCTGATAATTAACAACTATTGATGATTTATTTTATAATATACTTATTCTGTATTGCATATGAAATATTGGATTTAAGGATGATTTTTATAAAGAAAAATATAGTTGGCATCATTACTTGAAGTTACTAGATTACATGGTTGTATCATTATATTTTATCATCAATTTAAACTACATAGAGTTACCCTTCTAGTTATACATATAGCATCAAGAATGAAGACTCTGCAAATTTACAAAGTCATATGATTTCTTACATTACTGAAAAGGGTTTTTTTGCTGTAAATGAATTCTATTCTAACCCTTAGTCTTTTTTGACAATGAAACAGACAACTTATTCTGAACTAAAGCAAAATGATGAAACAAAAACTCTTCTACAGTTTGAAAAATAAATTATATATTATTGATATACTCTTTTAGGAAGCAAGTTACAACTATTATTCCAATATGATAAATTTAATTAAAAAATATATTATTGTAAAATAATATTTCCTTACTGTTTTCAGGAGAAATTCTCTATACAATTTCAGGGAACATTTTTCATTGTTCTGGTCTTGTCTTAATGATCCAGAAATTTAAAAGGGTTATAACATATTCAATAAATTTATTCAGATCTTGAAATATTCAAGTAATGGAAACTATGTCTTTATAAAGCCCAGGAATGCTAGTCTTTGATTTTTTATGGTTTAGACTGCTTTATGACCTTCTCTCAATAAAAACTATAAAATTAAAATGACCATGCAAAGGTTTATGGAGCGCCTCTGACCCAGCCTGGTGAAGCTAATGGCTGCATGATTGCTTCCTGGATCTGCAGAAAGTAGCCAGAGGAGGGGGTGGGTAGTTATTTTGCAAGAAATGGGCAGAAAGAAAGTCTGGTAAACCAATTTTGTGGGAAACCCATCATCTGTCAGCTGCACACAGAAATAAAAACTCTCCATTTGCAAATTATGTTTCAAACATTCCAATATTGAATATATTAAAGATGCCACAGCTATCATGACTTGAAAAAAAAATGAGAAAAACTGATAAGAATTTATATACAAAAAAAAATCTCTCCCAAATAATCACAAAATGAATAGATATAACTCTTGGCATGGTGCTATATAAAAAACATAAAATTAATAAAATGTTCTCAAAAATAGGTTACCAAGAGGTTATATAAGGGATATTTTGTTTTGAATTATAAAGACAATAATGTTAAACTATTAGTTTTAGTCACTGAAAAAGTATGATAATAAAAGTATTCACATATATAAATTCCCTATACTCTCCAAAGTAATTCCATTCCTGAAATCATGAAGACTACATTACTAGTACATTAATCAATTTACATAACTTGTTGCACTTCTTTTCTTGTGGTATAGAAAACAAGCTAGTGATACACATATTGAGTCATGAATTTACATTCTGTTATTTATATTTTTCTTTAAAGGAAAATTATAGTATGTGAATAATTGCTTTTAGAGAAATATGATCTATGTTCACATTCTATTTTCTCATTCATCAAACTAAGCAGATTTTTTACTCTTCTCACATAAATATTCTAAAGTAAGAATCTGAATATATATATATATATACATATATATATATATGTATATATATATAAACATGAAACAAACTGACTGCCTTCACATGATAGGAACAAGACAGCAGCTGACACATTAAGATGGACAAGGGTAAACCTGCAGACTTCAACCCTACACTTCATACTACAGGAATGGTATGAGTCAGAGAAATAGTTTTCCCGAAAGAAGGTTACACCAATTGGTTATCCAATACCAAACATTCAGCCATGAAAACATACATACAAATAAGAGTAGACAGACTGAGACTTACTGATTGTGCTTCTGTATTTAAGAAAAATGTATACATATGTTTGTAACAAAATTAATGATAAAAGATGGAATAAATTTGAAATAAGCAAGGAGTAGGATATGCGAGAGTTTAGAGGGAGAAAAGAGAGAAGAAATATTAGTCTCAATATATAAAACAAATATTTTTAAATCAGTAATTGATGCAATCGATGTATAATCACTGCTTGCGGATTGCCTGCATAACCTCTGAAATCAGAGAACTGATAAATTCAGGCAATGCTATATAAAATATCTTGTAGCAGGAAGTACTTGTAAGTGATAAGCACAACTGAGTGATGAAATATTATTTTGTGATATTTCTCTTTTACTTCATTAAGGATAATCTCCCAAATAGTGGCCTAATCAAATCAAAGAGGGTTTTGCCTTCACTTTTTCTTCTCTCCTTTAAAGATGAGATAGTTACAATGAGACCTGGAGTAGGAGTAGTTGAGTACCACAGCATTTGTGATTCTCAGGCTTTTGCATGAGACAGCATCATGTGTCTAGCAAAACAGCTTCATTTAAGTAAAAAGGATGTTGGAGTTCTTTCAATTCAATTATACGTTTCTAAGGAAACAGAAAACTTTTCATGGGTACTTTTAGAAGAGTCTCCTATAAATCATGATGCCTAGCATATACCACATGCCTTCTCCAGGTGCAACAGAGGCTTAGATTGTGAGAATTAAGTGTTGTAACCTGTATTTCTTGGCAAGGGAAAAAAGCAGAATATCCTTGAAAATAATGATTTTATTATCTGAGCAGTAGGATCTGTCAAAACTGTCAGAAACCTTGCTTTATCATCTAGTACAAATTTGGGAGATATCAATCTTGTTCTATTTAAATAAACTACACCGAGCAGATCCGTTAGTTGATGTATATGAAATATTTTCCCATAAATACAAAAGTTATGAAACAATTATAAAAGAAAGTGTTTCATTTGTCTACTTTGTTTTCATGATAAGGTGATAAATCATTCTGACAAATAACTTAAGGGAGCAGGTTTTTATTTTTCCACAGTTTCCCGTTATGCTCCATAACGATGGGAAAATAAAAGCATCACGAGCTTGGAGCAGTTACTCACTTGCATCAGCAGCAGGACAAGAACAATGAGGGAAAGAATGCATGCTCGATTCCCTTTTTACTTTCTTACAGCTTAGGATCCCATTTAGGGAATTTTGTCACCAATGGTCAGCAGAGTCTCCGCAGCGTGTAATTGAGATAGTGACATTCAGGCACACCCAGTTTCCTTTCCCAGGTTGTTCTTGTATCTAGAGTATCTTTTGTCAAGTTGATAGTTAACAGTAACCATCATACCAATTGGAAGAAAACAAGGGTAATGCTAAAACTTTGTTTGTTTTTTTTTTAAAATATACTATAATTCCTTTTCCTTTCCTCCTTTCAACCCTTCTCATTCACTCATCTCTGAAATTTCCTCTCTTGAGTTATCTGTATGCATATATATATATATATACATGCAAACACATAAATATACACACATGTGTATCTGTATACATGTGTGTATATGTGTGCATGTGGTTTGTGTGTGTGTGTATGTGTTTGTATGTATTTGTGTATGAAGCTACAATGGTATCTACATACATATTATCTTAGGTACTGGATCATCAACTGGGTCATCCAGTTGGTCCTTAGAGAAAAACAATACCCTCACTCTCAGGATCACCAGTTTCCCATAGTTCATTGTCTAAGGTTGAAACTCTGTCAGCGTCCTCCCACTCATGTTAACATGTCCATTATTGTTGCTATTGTTTAAATCTCTTCAAAGAATCCATGCTGCTGAGACTTCAAAGATGAGCTTCTTTTAGGTTTCAAGGAAACACAATCTCACCACAAATTTCTTGTTCAAGGGACTCATAAATATTTAGAATGCATTTAGGAATTATGCTGGTTTAGATAAAAAAAGAGTTGTAGGCTCTTCTTCAAGATCCATGACCTCGCTATCTCCAGGAAATTGTTTAGGCTTTTTAACACAAGGCATTGTTTCTTTTTTGATGAACAGGCCTTACGTCAATTTAAAGTTCTATTGTCTTCTGCCAAAATGAGTGCCACAAATGCACGCTTAGGATCATCATGTCATGAGGGTCATTGTTGTGCTTCCCAAACATCATACTTGTGTGGAAAGATTGAACATTTCTGTTCCTTTGAAGTTTACATTGAACTTTCCAGTATAAAGCTAATCTTTATGCAAGACACTTTCAGAAAAAGATTCAGATCTCAGGTCCTCTGGGAATCAAATCCAACTTCAATTCCTTGGCACCCATATTTAACAGGTCATGATAGTCATGCTATTCAACTGCATCAATTGGGGAGAGAATTGTTACCTCAGATGAGAAAGTTCCAATTAAAATATATATATGTAAATAGAAACTTATCACACATAATTCCAAGTACACAGACAGTAATGTGAGGACCTATGACATTTTCAGACATTCCCATCATTATTTTGCTCTCTTTCATGCGTACTTACCTTTCTAGTATGTGTCCCCTAGAAATGTGCTAGACTCATGAAATCTTTCCAACATGGTGGCTTAACCTAAACATGACCTAAGCAAGGAGGACACAAGTAGACATGCTAACCTGATAATGAGCAGATTTCACAGGCCCCCACCCTATACGAAGAATTACAGTCAACTAAGGAATGAGGCTCATGTGAGGAATAGTCTTTCCCAGTGAAAAGACACTGCTTATTTATCCAGTGCCAAATGACAAGTCCTGGAAATATATATGAAAAAGTAGCATTATGTGTACTGAGCAGGCTGTATTTCTATATTAGCAATATAGACCCTGACACCCCCACCCACATCCTTGCATGCAACAACAATTAAAGAAAAAGAGACTATAAACTTGAAAAAGAGGGTTAGGCTCTTGGGAGGTAGGCACTAGGAAATAGTACATGATATAATTATATTTCATCCAAAATTAATAATTAAAATAAATACATTGTACTTGGATTCCTTAAATTACATGAAAACACATAATGAAAAGAGATATAAATTTTTGGGAAAGTTTGCAAATCTCAGTGTTTTTTGAGAAGATAAAGTGATAACACAACCATAATGAATATAAAGTATCTTATGAAATCCCTAGACTGCTTATATTTTTATGTACTTGTCAATCCCTTACTACTTAACAGGAATTTTAAAACAGATAACTTACTCTAATAATTTTTGTAGTGTGAGAAAATATTGGTCAATGGAAAAAAGTGAATTAAATGTGAGAGATGAATTGTGAAATTTCATATAAATTCCTTAAGGAGACAAAGATATTATATATAGGAGTACTGACATTGCATAATGATAATATCATTTAGTTGCATAATGATAATATCCTCTAGTTGGTAAATTTAAGCATACTTACAGTTTTGTTCATGATGCATCATTCCTTCTATAATCTTATCAGAATGTGTATTAGGAGTATTTTCATTTTCACACTGAAATAAATTGGAAGAATAAATGCACAAAGAGAGTTCCCAAGGATCACCTTAGTTAAGGATCACCTGCAAAACCTCTTAAATTAGAGAATTCTGGGCTGCAACTAGTGTCTGATTAAGTATGTCTGGTTCAAGCATATACATTTTTAAGAGCTACATTGTGACGCTGATGTCAAGATAACTGTATGTTTATCATGAGGGACAAGAATGCATTCCTTTTTTTATTAGTGTCATGCTGGAATAATTTGCTCATATGTGCTATAAATTCTGCATATCTTAGAGGGAAGATAGCTGATCCCAATGAGACCATATAGCTCACATATTAAGTATACTTTTATTTCATATCCACTACAACTACTTTCTGATCTTTCTGAGTTTTCATTCCACTACTAAGAGAGAAAACATTTGGATTGCTAAGGTTTGGTTAACGGCACAAAGTATGTTGATTTATACTAAATGTTATATACTAAATGATACACACATACTAAACAATGAGTACAACCAAAAATGAGGAAACGTAGGAAAGAGTAACCACGAAAACCATTGGCTATGGAACACAAGTAATTGCAGACTAAACCATGGAATCATTCTTTTTCTTCAGAAGGATAGTCCTGAAATTTCCTTCATATATACATCATGGCTTTCAATTGTATGTTTGTATGGGATTCCTGAGTGTGCCGAATAATTTCTCTCTCTCTCTCTCTCTCTCTCTCTCTCTCTCTCTCTCTCTCCCTCTGTGTGTGTGTGTGTGTGTGTTTCATGTATCTTTTCCTGGGCTCTTTGCTTTCTGTTTTGTCCTATTCTGGTTGTTTTAACTTATTATGCCATATTTATTTTATTATTATCCCTTAGATGCCTATTTGATTTTAAGGAGAGACAGAATGATGGGAAAGAACTGAGATGATGAATAGAGGGAGGATATTGTCAATAAAAAAGTTTAAAATTCAGTAACAATTTGTATTTATTTTCCAATTTTTTAAGTAAAAGTCAAAGAAAATTAGTGCACATTGAATGTTTGTCTTATAAAAATAAATGAGATAATTAAGCATTTTACTAAACATACATACATCTTATATTTAAAATTTAGAAAATGCCTATGGATATATTCTAGTATATTTAGTATATACTAAAATGAACATGTATTGAAGTCAACATATGAAAATGATTATAAGAACATTTTTTCATGGCTTGTGTTTTAAGTTCATATGATATATTAAAATGCTATAGTGATTTGTATTTATTTTCCTCCTATTTTGAATGATCAATTTAGGGTTACTGGAAATGAAAGAATCTACTATATGATAAAGAAATAAGATTTTGCACCCACTTACAAATAGGTGAAGTTAAGCAAGTTTAATTTCTATGTATGAATATCTTTACAAAGTAAGAATAAATAATTTCTTCCATTTTTCATGAATATGCTTTTATCATAAAAGTTGATAGTGGTAATTTTATTTCAAACACCCTTTTTCTTAATAAAAATTATATGGATTACCTCAAAACTATCGATCACAACTTATAAATCATGTTTTCCAGCTGTTTTTGTAGAATTACCTTTCGTGCTTCTGCTGATACTCAGAAAGATAATTAATGTTATTTGTTCTCAGTCTTGACAAAAAGTAAATGAAACTTAATTTTCAGTCTATATACTTGGAATAGTTTGTTCAAAATAATATGGAGAAAAGAAAAAGGAAGCAACACAAATAATTAATTCAAGGAATCTTAGAATATGAATGTATGGTAATGATTTATGGCATTATACTGACCAAGGACACACCCAGTCTCTGTTGATAGAGGAAATAAATAGACCAATCTACTGTACAGTGAATTCCTGCCAGTTCTCAGCAGGGACCATGGCTCTGTTTTGACGATTAAACAGCAAATAGTCACATCTGGAAATATGAAGGTCAAAGGTCATTTTACTCATAAAACTACACTAGTATGACTCATAATAACCCATAGGTGACCCTTTCAGGAATTGCTGCTGCTGATATTGCTGTACAAATATATTAAAAGACAATTTTTATGATCTGTTGTGATTTTATTTTGGTGGTGTGTTTTACTTAAGCAAATGGTATAGAATATACAAAAATAGCAAAGGCTGAACCCATATGTTCAAGCTAAAAAGTATCTATTTTTGCTAAAATTCATTCCATCCTACAAATGTTATAAAAACCCTTGGCACTCGAGGTTTGTTAAGTAAACTGTTTCCATATTCAACATTGGTCTGGTACTTTTAATGTTCTTCCTTTATTGGTAGTAGAATGTATTTTATTTATATTTTCAACCTTGCATGGTTTAAGCAATAAGAAAATTTTGATCCACCTCCCCCATCTCTGTCTTATTTTACAGCCTACTCTTTGATTAGTTTTTTTTTTTGACAAAAATGCTACCACTGGGTAGCTCAGGCTGGCTTCTAACTCACTATGTTTCCCTGAGTGAATTTAAATGACTCATTTTTCTGCTTCAGCCTTTCCAAATTCTGAGATGACAGGCTAAAGTCACCGTGTGTACTTCCACCGTCTATCCCAAGATGATATTTGTGCCCTTATGTCAGATTTGTACATGGAAACCTTAACTAATGCAGCTATATTTAAATAGAGGTGGGGCTTACAGCAGAAATAATTAAGTGTAGATAAGGGAAAGAAGGATAGGGCCATGGCCCCAGTGGGTTAGTGGCCTCAGAATAAACAATGCATGGGATCTCTCTGATTCTCACCACATAACTGATGTATATATAGCTAGCAACAAGAGCATTTCTTGCCCAAAACTGATAATGCTGATGCCGTGAATTTAGATTTCCAGACCTCCACAGATCCAGTGGGAGCCCAAGAGGCTAATAGTTGAAAAAATTATGCTCCCAAAGCAGCATTTCACTTCATATGACACAGATGTTGGAATAGTTGATGGGGAGTGGGTTGGGGGACAGGTTTGAGAATATACTGCTTACAACTGTAGAGCCATGATAGATTTATAAATCTTATCATTCTTTTTTAACTATCTAAAATTCTAAATTTTAAACTTGTTTCCAAATAATATTTGTATAAGTCTGAAATGAAATCTCTGGCGTTTATGTGTCTAGTTCATTGGTAAAAAGTATATGTGAATTCTGGATTTGATCTCTGAGACTAGAATAAATAAATTACAAATAAATAAATACCAGGTCTTGACAGAATATAAATAAAAACAATTTAAGTATTTCATATATAAAAAATGATTCATGTGTAATTAGAATTCTGTTTTCCTTTTTCCCCTTTTTAAACAACATGTCCCCGTATTTGCCTCTCTCCAAGTTCGTCAATATAACTGTAAAATCTCTCAGATACAAGTCAACGACAGCACTGACTTGCAAAAATTACACTGGAAAGTTTTAAATCACCAGATTTTAGTAGCTGGGTCTTTGAGAGAGCAGAATAGTTCATAGTGTACAAATTAGGTATCATTGGCGAATCTGTGGGCTTATGATGTGGATTATCTTTCTCAGGTATTGATGACACTTGGTGACCAAGTAACTCGTCAGGTCACCAAGTAACTGCTGGAACCTTATCAATATTAGTTCAATATTAGTGAATCTTTGGGTGTTAACACTTTCCAAACTCATACCTTTAGCTATTTAAAATGCTTAACAGTAGAAAAAAATGCATTTTAAGCATTCATGCTTGTAATCTCTATATCAGCATGGAATTTTTTTTTTAATCTAAATTGATCAGAGTGGTTTTTTTTTTGTTGTTGTTTTGTTTTTCGAGACAGGGTTTCTGTAGCTTTGGTGCCTGTCCCGGAACTAGCTCTTGTAGATCAGGCTGGCCTCGAACTCCCAGAGATCCGCCTGCCTCTGCCTCCCGAGTGCTGGGATTAAAGGCGTGCGCCACCATTGCCCGGCCAGAGTGGATTCTTAAATGGTTGTTGCTACTAGCTGTAACTCCTAAAGAAACTTTGAACAAACCTCAACTAAGTATGACAATTATCTTTAGTGAAATGGAGACACCTTCATCAGGAAGAAAGATTACAAGGTGTTATCACTATTTTTGTTGTATTTTATATTTTATTTTTATAATACAATCACATAATTTACTCTTTCCTTCTTCTCCCTCCGTACCCTTCCATGTACCAGACCCATTGTATTCTTTCAAATTCATTTCTTAAAGTACTTTGTGTGTGTGTGTGTGCATGTGTTTGTGAGAGAGAGAGAGTGGTGTGGTGTGTATTCTTAAATACAGGACTATAACGTGCTCAATGTATAATGCTGTTTGCATGTATTTTAATTATTCCTTTGTTTTGGAATTTGAAAGATGATTGAGTGTGTGTGTGTGTGTGTGTGTGTGTGTGTTTGAAAGCAGCTTTCTAAGCTCCAATTAAAAAAGACTGATTTAGAAACAGTCCCAGAAATTTAGACTTTGTATATTGCCTAACTTTTTTGAAAAAGGGGTTTACCATCTTGGTGTTTGTTCTATGCATTTTCCTATTTTTCTGTTTATAACTTTCTGAGACTGTTGAATATTCATTTACTTTTAATATGCCTTTTTGTACTCTACAGAATCAGTTAATTGCTGGAATGTTCATTCCCTTCAGACTCCTTAATTTATTTAAGAACTCCATGCACTGGAATGGTTATTGTAAATAAAATATTTAGAAAAAAGTCTTTTGATTATTATATGAAAATATAATATATATGTATATGAGAATATACAATGTAAATATTCTGATATATGTATTGGAATTGCAGCCTAATATTCGAGACTCACAATTCAATTTTGTGCTTGATTTATTTATATAGTGTAAATCAATAGTAAAATAACACATTTTATGTTCTTTAAATAATGCATTCTATTGCACATAGATTCTGATGCATCTTGAGTTTTGGAAATGCAATTGTAATTTTATCTCAGTGTTAAGAATGTATTTCCTGGTTAAGTTTGTACAAAAAAAAAGTTTTTAGAGGTAAAGTTGGAAAGAATAAGGGTTGTTTAGATAATTTTAGAATTAAAACATATAGTGCTTCAGATAATCTTGAAGAAGTTGGAGTAGACAGAGTAAGAATATTAATGAAATCCAGATTGTTGCTTTGGTCTCTGTAGAAAGTTAAGCTCCTTTGGCAGACTCATAGGGAGAGTTTTGGTTTTCTTATCTTCCCCCAGGATTAGTAGAAAAACCATATACTTGAGTAGTCATGAAGGGATCACAGCGGTTCTGATTATTTCCTGTTATTTGCCTACTTCCTTGCGCAAGGAGCTGTGCCCATCCTCTGACAACGCTTACACACACAGAAATTAGCAACAAAGAAACATAAGCAGGGTCTTTCCTAGTGCTAATTCATCCATTACTCGTTTATTTTATAAGACTCTAATTTCATCTATTTAATTTTTCTTCAAATATGTATGATAACTTCTGCTTTTCCTGACAGTGACCCCATTGTTCCCATTTACATAAAAGAATTCTGCTGGATGTAATAACAAAAAGACATATATCAAAAAAAAGCTTCAATAATTCTATTTTATGTGATGGGTAGGGACAATTAATTATTTAAAATGCTATTTTTATCAGATATGTTTTTCTTGATTTTCTAAAATCCATAAATGATGTGGGAGTGTCATATATCAATCTGTTGATTTCATTGGTTAAGTAATAAAGGAACTGCTTGGCCCTCATAGGTTAAAACATAGGTGGGAGGAATAAACAGAATAGCATGTTGGGAGGAAGAGGAAGTGAGCTCAGACTCGACAGCTCTGCCCTCTAGAGCAGAGAAGCCATGCTCCAGTCTCCCGGACAGACGTGAGCGATGAAGCTCCAATCCAAGATGGACGTAGGCTAGAATCTTCCCGGTAAGCGCACCTTGGGGTGCTTACACACACTATTAGAAATGGGCTAATCCAAGTGCGAGAGTTAGCCGAGAAGAGGCTAGATATCATGGGCCAAGCAGTATTTAAATGAATACAGTTTGTGTGTTGTTATTTCGGGGCATAAGCTAGCCGAGCAGGTGGCTGGGGTGTTGGGGAGGCAGCCCCGGCCGCCCCTATTTCAACACATAAATTGATATGTTGCCCTTATTGTATAATCAGAATAAAGAAATATATGAACCTCATTTAGGAAATCTCGATAGTTTCTTAATTTATTGATAAACTACCTACCAGTTATAAGACAATCTTCTAGGTACTAGACATATAGTTTTTTTGTTGTTGTTGTTGTTTATTTGAGACAGGGTTTCTCCATAGCTTTTGGTTCCTGTCCTGGAACTATCTCTTGTAGACCAGGCTGACCTCGAACTCACAGAGATCTGCCTGCCTCTTCCTCCCAAGTGCTGGGATTAAAGGCATACGCTACCACTGCCCGGCTAGACATATAGCTTTTACTGAAAAATTCATTTATTTCATAGCTTCGTTCTAAGTAGTTAGATGAAAAGAATCATAGAGAACACCAAGGGCAGGAAGCATGAAAGTGTTAAGCTGAACTCTTGAAGGACTGGCTGCCGAGTCTCATCAGCAGCTCAACTATATGTCAAAGTGGCATCAGGTGGAGTGAGGTTGGTATAGGCACATTTAACAGAAGACCAAAAGTATTTAAAGATGCAGCATTATGTCTTAAATGACATAATCTTTGACTTCATGAGAAATTTTTGGTGTAGATTCAGTGTGACTTTATTTGGTCTGAGATTATATTTTTCAAATATTTAAATAATATTCAGATATTATCTAAAGCCATTCTCTAGCTTATATGTGCTAAATGGTCTAGGAGGTTATATGGTTAGCAATATATCTCAAAGTTGTTTTAATTTGCATTTCCCTGATCGCTAAGGAAGTTGAGCATGACCTTAAGTGTCTTTTGGCCATTTGAATTTCTTCTGTTGAGAATTCTCTGTTCAGTTCAGTCCCCATTTTTTAATTGTATATTCTTATCTTTTCTAAAGTGGTATCTATTTATATTTACTTCCTATCATATAACTCATAAACATTGAAATGAAAATACAATGAGAAAATGTCAAGGAAATGAAAATTAATGGTCTGTGTTTCCAAGTTGGTGTGTGAAGTTGCCCAATGAACATAGAGCTATTTATAAAGAATGCTTAAATATCACAGCACAGCATTCTACAATAGAATAATTACATGCTATATTTTTGGTGAATTGGAGAATCTGAGAAAAATTTTACTATCTTTGAAGGTCATGATATCCCAATAATATGTTATCTCTTTTAGCTTTCTTTTCTATTTTCACTTACATTTTAAGAACAGTATATATTTTACTTATTGAATAGAAACTGAAAGACCTGTGTAAGAACATTGTGCAACAGATATAGTATGAGATTCTGTCATTAGAAAAAAGGTTTAAGTCTTACATATAAGCTGAGCATTATTATTGGATTTATCTATTTCAGTTTTCACAGCAAATCTGTTGGGTGGGTGTTACTGTTTTATGCATAGAGAGACTTCCTGTGGGTACAGAAAACAAAGGCAGAGGAAAGATAGTGTCTGGTTATTTCTAAAAGCCAACTGTTAAAAAATCGAAAAAAAAATATTATATTTTCTCAGTTTCCTTCCTTAATTAAAAATTAGTAATTGCATCTAGCAATCCTCCTGGCCACTGGACTATTCACTCAATCATCATTCTGTGTAGAAGGATGCTCTTCTAGTCTGAGCTTACAAATGAGAACAATGATGCCTAGAGTATTGTTTGGGCTGGAGTCTAAAAAAATTGAAAATGCCTTTCTTCTGATTGACGAAACTGTAATTATGGGTACTTACAAGAAAACTCTTCAACTTCCAGAATGTTCTTGACATGTGAATGTTTTACAGAGATTTATTCATGCTTCCTGTAACAATTTGTTTCACAGGTATATTCAAAGTACTTTCATAAATATTTCCTTTATGAATATATACTATGTAATTATTTTATATTTCTACTATAGAACATGAATTTGGTGTTTGTTTTATTCATTTTTTTTAATTTTACATACCAACCCCACTTCCTCCTTCCTCCTCTTCTCCCACTGTCCCATCTTCCCAACCTTTCCACTCCTCAGGGGGCATAAGGTCTTCCTTGGGAAATTAACAACATCTGGTATACCTAGTTGAGGCACGATTAAGCTCCTCCCCGTGTTTCAAGGCTAAGCAAAGTCGATTGGGAATGGACTCCAGAAAGGAAGCTCATACATTCAGGATAGGTCCTGGGTGGACTGGGAGGAGGAGGAAAGGAAAGAATGGAGGCTGGGAACATGAAGAATCCAGAAGGCCAAGTTGGGGAAGGGACATAGAGAGAGAGAGAGAGAGAGTAAAATGAAAGAGATATCTTAATAGAGGGAGTCCTTATAGTGTTAGGAAGAAACTTGGTGCTAGGGAAATTCCCAAGAATCCACAAGAATGACCCCCCAGCTAAGACTCGCAGCAATAGTGAATAGGGTGCCGGAATGGGCATTCTCCTATAATCAGATTAATGACTACCCTAATTGGCATCGTAGAACCTTCATCAGTAACTGATGCAAGCAGATGCAATGACCCACACCCAAGCTCTGGACTCAGCTCAGTTGAAGAGAGCAAAGAGGGATCATCTGAGCAAGGGACTTCAAGATCATGATGAGGAAAACCACAGAGACTGCTGACCTATGCTAGTGGGAGCTCACGACTCTGGACTGACAGCTGGGGAAACTTCACTGGACCAAACTAGGCCCTCTGAAAGTGGGTGATGGTTTTGTGGCTTGATCTATTGGGGGAGGGCTGACAGGAAACATGAGTGTTTTTGTTTGTCCAGTTTTTAAGACAGGGTTTCTCTGTAGGACAGCCTTTGTTGCCCTAGAACTCACACTGTAGACCAGGCTGGCCTTGAATCCACAGAAATCTGCCTGCCCCTGCTTATTGAGTGTTAGGTGTACAGTTCGTGAAATCTTTATGACACAGTTTTCTTCATATTTTGTAGATAATTATACATAGTCTATCAGATGATGTAATAAAGGAAACACTTTTGAAATGTTTTTTTTTAAATAATACTTTTATCCATCTAATTTTATGCACATATTTGAGAATGATAACTCATGTGTATTCACCCATAGGAATTGTTTTGCCTTCTTTCCTTTTCCTTTATGCTTTTTCTTATTTATGTGTTTGTTTGTTTGTTTATTTGTTTAATGAGTGGTATTCAAATACCACACCATTCCTTTAAGTATCAGCAGACAACTGTTGAGAGTCTCAAGGAGTCAAACTCAAGTCTTCTGTCTTGGAAGCAAGCTCTTTTTCCCACTGAGCCATTTCATTGGCCTGGTGTCATGTACTCCTGGTAGTCAACTG
The DNA here is from genome assembly GCA_025134845.1 of Neodon shergylaensis. Classification (NCBI taxonomy): domain Eukaryota; kingdom Metazoa; phylum Chordata; class Mammalia; order Rodentia; family Cricetidae; genus Neodon; species Neodon shergylaensis. The sequence goes on along the minus strand of JABTXL010005037.1, from coordinate 15,531,215 downwards.
CTTGCACCTGTAATGTGTGAGAGTTGTATTTCTTTTCCATCCATGCCTTTTCCTAAGTGTTAGAGCCAGAGATATGTAAATATGTCCACATTTTATTGTTTTACTGAGAGCACAAGTCAAGATTTTCTACTCATAGTACTTTATCCCAGAATAAGCTTAAGCTGTCTGTAATAACCGAGTTTCCATTTATTACTTGTGCATTTATTTAAAATGAATCTTGGTGGAGCTTTTTTATGTGTTCTTTCCCTGTTTCCCCTAGTCCTCTTATTCATTCCTTAATTCTTACTCCCTTTATTCATTAATTACATGATTTTCTCAGAATTCCTGTCTCCAATCTTCCTCTTTTTCTACTTTTTTGCTACTTTTCTTTTTAAAAGAGAGAACATGCAGGATTTCACACTATGTTAGGACGTTTGATAAAGTCATCTATTTTCTTATACAATAAAGGACATTTAACTTTTTTATTTCAAGGAAATAAACAACCACAACAGAATCAAAGCAAAAGCTGAAAGAAAAAGGAATAACAATGAATTCATCACAATTGCCTTTGGTAAGGAAGGCAATCATAGGAAGAAGACTTGATTTGTAAAAGTTATTTATATTAGCAAAATTGTATTATAAGATTTTTCAGTATGTAGCCATTTTGTCAGAAATATAGATATTCTACAAAGACAAATCCCCCCATCAGTTAACTATTTAAATAGTGGACGTCACTCCAATATTTGAATTCCCTCAGGCATCTCACTCTGGAAGAAGGGAAAGGCTGGGACTTGGTAAGAGCAAGAGGGTAGCTTGTCTCCCAGAAAAAGATGTTACCCAGTTCTGACAACTTGTCGGACCACCTTGGAGGAGAGAGTAGAGCACACACAATGACTGATTAATGATGCATGGGACCACACATGAGGACTGCTTAGTTATGCGTGATCCTCATCTCAGTAGATGGAAGACAGACTTGAGCGATCACTGGACCTCTTAATTTATTCCTCTCTTAATGTGGCCTCTTGAAAAAAATTTTCTTTAGGTCTTCTACTATTACTTGTTAACTTAATTAACCAATTGTTAGATTTGGCACTGAACCAAACTACTCAGGTAACAATTTCGGCAAGCATGGCCAGAAGATGAAACTCATTCAGAGTTTTAGGCATCCACAGCGACTTGATCCAAGATGACAGGGAATGGTTATGTAGCTCAGGAAGCTATTGGAGTCATTTTATTCCTTTTAATTTTTAAATTCTTATCTTCCACATTTTAGTCAGCACCATATGCTTTTTATTTAAATGGAAACATGGGAATAGATAGAATTTAAGGAAGGGGTATTTTAGAATTTCATATTGGCTTATTCAATGCTTTGTGGTATTATACATTCTATTTGGGATTTTGCTTTTTATACAGAGAAATTTGAAGGCAGAACGACTTTCCTTTTTGCACCACAAAATGTTACAGATTTCTCTGTATAAAGGCATTTCTATTAGTTACTATCACCTGATTATGATAAAACACTATGAACAATCCCACTTCTTGAAGAGTTTATTTGGCCTTAAGGTTCCAGAGGGTTAGATTTTATAATATCAGGTAAAGGACAGGAGGTAGCAAGCAGGCTTGGCTGCTGGGCAATACAATGAATGTTCACATCTTAAACTACAAACACGTATCAGAGAGAGAAAACTGGGAGTGAACGGAGGACCTAAGTTTTCAAAACCCATCTTCAATGCCAATCATTTCTAATAGACCATGCACCCCAAGTGTATCCAAACTGCAGCCCAAGTGGGTTTCAGGTATTCACATACATGTGTCTATAAGGGACATTCTCATTAAAACTCACACTCTTCAAGATTCCTGAGATTATCTACAATTAAGATTTCTAAAATAGATTTTCTTCTAGAAAAAGAAAGAAATCTCAACCAAAAATGAGACGTTATATTTATTTATTTATTTATTTATTTATTTAATAGTTAATTCTATTGATGTTCAATGTGTAAGCAGTTTGTCTGCAAATATGTATACGTACTCCATGTGTGACGATCAATAGAGGGTGTCATATGCCCCTAGGACTGCAGTTAAAGGCAGTTGTGAGTTGTCACATGCATGTTTTGACTTGGGCCATGGTCTAAGCAAGGGGAAGAATGGTAAACTATTTCCATTCTAGTATATCACACACCCGTCAGCACAGAAACCAGCAGAATGCAGAATTAAATTTCTCAGAACGCATGTGAAATGAACAAACCAAACATCTCAACAAAGGATTCATGAGAAACAGTTTTATAGTGGTTATGCAAGTGGTTTGTGTCCTTGTGCTGTTTGTTCTATTATCTTTTTATTTAATTTTAACATTCTGTTTTATCCTAATAAATGATTCTTTTGTTATAAAAGCCATTACTTATTTAAAGTAAATTGTTTTTCTTGATTGAATTTGCTTTTTCTTCATTTTTTTCTCATATTGAAAATGGATTGCTTTTCGTAGGGTAGTTGTTTTTACTATGTTATTTTTAGGGCCATTGTTCCTATGTGTTAGTGTTCCTGGTGAGGGAAGTTACTCTTCATACTATCTAAAGAGAAAGGTAAACCAACACAGTCACAAGCCTTTGAAACAACAATGGTGTACTCCTTGCAAGTTATGCTAATGCAATATTGGCACAGGTTTGTGGGAGTAACCAGCCAATATCTGATAATAGATATGTCAGACACATGATAAAATGTAATATAAAATTCAGGTACACTACTGATCAGATTATCCCATAAAATTTCTCATAAATTATGTAGTTTGGTTGAGAAGGAGGCTTCTCAAATCTCATGATATTGTTTAAATACTTATTCAATGCTGTTTGGTCTCATATGTCAGCCTTCAATTAGTTCAAAACTCAAACCTTACTATATACCTTGTAAACATGGAGATATTATATTTAGATAAAGCAGCAACACTACATGTAGCAGCAATTAATGGGAAAAATAGGTCATGAGTTAGAAGGAAATAGAGGTTGACCATGTTTGGAGGGATAAAACACAAAGAGAGAAATATAATAATAATATAAATAAAAGTAATAGTTAAAACAAAGCCAGTGAGCAGGGCAGTAGTGGCACACGCCTTTAATCCCAGCACTCGGGAGGCAAAGGCAGGCGGATCTCTGGGAGTTCGAGGCCAGCCTGGTCTACAAGAGCTAGTTCCGGGACAGGCATCAAAGCTACAGAGAAATCCTGCCTCGAAAAACCAAAAAAAAAAAAAAAAAAATCACTCACTGATCTAGAAAATAGCATGAAAAGAGACCCATATAATTAGCAGTTTTGGGCTGTTGTAGACATAAATTTATTTTTGCCCTTTAATAGAAACACAAATATTATGGCACCTTATTCAAGTGGAAAGTGATTCAAATCCCCCCACTCCCAAAAAAGTAGGTGAAGCCGCTTCTTCAGATGAATGAGTAGTTCTATTACAGTCCCAAGGTCCAGTAATAAACACAGAGTCATGAGCAAAAATTTCAGGACCTGAATTCACGCAATCTACAAGTTGAAGCAAAGGAGGAGAAGGAAACTAAGACAGATACAGATATTCAGAGGCACTCACCAAAACACACAGGTTAAAGCAGCTAGAACCACCAGAAAGAGATTGTAGGGTGACATAGGCTCTGAGCGTTTCATGGAATAACCCCTCCCTTTGTGCATAAGACCTTAGATCTGCCTGAGGTGGGCAGCCTTGACCTCTGATGATATAGTTGGTATCTCCTTTTGACCTTCAGCTGCATGTTTGCTATCTTTCTGGTGTCTTCCACTCTTGCCTCAACCTCTGCCACTGTCCTCGATGTCCTTGGACCAGGAGAGTCAGAGAGGAAATCATAATATTTCAGCAGATCCATCCACAATAACAGATGCATACCACTTCCCAGTTTTCTTCCAGAGAAGTAAAATGAGGGCAGGATAATGTATTCGCTTGCTTATTTCATTCCGCAATAATACTGTGTAGGTTAGAGTGTGCATTAATATAAAGCTTACTGACATAATCCTACAACATAAGCAGAATCTGAAACAATATTGAGGGTTTATGGATAAACTGTAATAGAGGGATAAAAACATCCTGTTCCTTCTGTCGGGCTGAGAAAAAAACAAAGCCTTAATAAATTGATGAATATCTGGACCACAAATCCCTCCTATACAGTGAGATCAGCCACAAATAAAAAAAGTATCCAACTGTGGAATGGGAAATAGCTGGACATATTTTTCAATTACAAATTCTGTTGGTATGAGAAAATTCCATAGCTTACCAGATGGATGATTTCCTATCATTCAGGAGCAATCTGCAAATGAAATTTGAGAATCTATAGACTTATGTAATGCTTTTAAAAATGGATTGTTAGATAAGAGGAACATAATTTAGCCAGGATCAAATACATATAATTGTTGACATCAGGTCCTTCCTGATTTACTAATTGATCAAGAAGAGTAAAGTAAGCAGTATTTTATGCCTCTTATATTGTAAAGAGATTCATTCCAAAGCTCTATCCTCTTGTGCTGTATATAAAACCTGTATGAGATATTTTAATGGGGAAAATAAGAAAGTTAAAGGAAATCAAGGATTTACATGATAAACAAATGTTTATTTTAGTCTGGATTCAAATAGCTGTAATTATTTTCTTGCCTCTGAAGACTATATATGAGACTGTCCAATGCCAACTTTCCTTCTAGAGGTTTAAATAGATTAATTAGTAAATTGCAAATATCAAGCACAGCTCATGAGGCTGGAGAGGAATTGGTAGACAAATCTCATTTCCCTGTCATGTTCTAGCTTGCCTATGAAAACTTGGGATTTTCATAGGCTCTCCTAAACCTTCATCAAAAATTGGAGAGAATTATCAAATTCCCCACATCATGCTTCATTGTGTTTTTCAGGTGATAGATGATATGTATCTAAAGGAGGAACCAGTAACAGTGCTGAGGGAATCAATTCTGGCATTGTTATTGGTGGTAATGTTGTTTTTATTTTCAACTTTTCCTGATTGTGTAAGGGAAGACTGTTCATTCTTGCCTGGCCTCCCAAACCTGAATAATCACACAGAAGCTACATTAATTACAACACTGCTTGGCCAATAGCTTAAGTGTATTTCTAGCTAGTTCTTACATCTTAAAACATTTTTCTATTATTCTATGAATCACCATGAGGCTGTGGCCTACCGATAAGTCCCGACTGGCATCTATCTCCTCCGGCAGATATATGACATCTCCTTGACCCCACCTACTCTCTTTGTATATTTCTTCCAGCCTGGGTATATTCTGCCATAGCACAGATCAAAGAAGCTTCTCTATTAACCAATAGTAATAAAACATATTGATTGCATACAGAGAAGAATACCACAATTGGAATAAATCTCTCCTTTTTTCTTTGTTTCTTTGTTTCTTTCTTTGCCTCTTTAACCAGTTTTCAAGTTTGATAGTCTGGTTTATATTTATTCCAGGAATTAACCATCTCATCTTCATTATTAATATCCTCATCATCCTCAAGAGTCCAAATTAATGCCCAAGCAACACAAAATTAAACAGAAATCTCTCCTCCATTTTATATGCTTTTTCAATATTCTTTTGAACTCTGTCCCTCTCTTCTTCATCTTCTGCAAACCATGCCTTGTAATCATAAACAACTTGCAAGCAATCTGTTAGTCATGATTTTTATACTGGTGCTCCTCTTTTCATTATAAAATAATGTATGAGGTCCACATAAAACAAAGTTTTCCCTGGTTTCTTCTATATTATTTTTACTCAACCGCTTCTGTGAGGGTTCTCACACTCTTATCTTGTAGCTGTCTTTAGGTCCCTGTCCAGGTGCCACCTCTGTAGATGTGCTGGGATAAATAATAAACCAAGGGCGTGAGCAAGCAACACTTGATGAACAAGCTGCACTTGATGAGCAAGCCATACACAACAAAAACAGGCTTTTATTTTTATTCCATAGAGGCACACAAAGAAATGAAAATAGCCAACTATATTGAATTGCATGAAGTATACGCACTGCTATCCACTATACTTGCAGGAGCACAAAACAAATTCCAAGAACAATTCTAGATTTGAAGAAATGGAGGTCACAAGACTCTTGTGTTATTTTCTTTGAGATTCTTCACAAGACACAGAATTCTCCTCATATAACTCCATTCCTAGACCATGTTCCATATTCTATCTTGAATTTTTATTTAAAAAGGAAACTTACCAATATTTGGCTTGCTACAATACTGCTGATGTTAAAGAAATTTACCTATTCCATTTTCTGAAATTTCAAATTTGAAATCTTATATCATCAACTTTGAAAAGTTACAGCTTACTAAAGTTTTAAAATTTGGATGCTATTAAACTATTTTTGGAGAACATGCTAAGTCTATATTTAGCAATCACTTTTGGGTCATTTGTAAAATTTATTCAATTTAGTAAATAAAGAAAAATTGTAATTTTGCCCTTTGTTTTCAAAGCAAGCATCTCATTTTGCAAATAACATATCCTTTAACATTAATTGTATGAGAAAGAAATGAAATAATGAGATAATGAAAAATGAATGACTTAAGCATTTAAATAAAATACTATTCTAGCATTCATAGAAATGAAGTGAGTATCATATATGATTCTGTAAAGATATATGTCCCCTACAATATATCTAAAATAGTCCATGTATCTAAAAGTACAATAATATATTATTGGTTCCTGGCTGCTTAGCCCTAAAATAGTCATATAGAACCTATATTATTTAAATCACTTGGCTCAATAGCTCTAGCTTCTTATTGGCTAACTCTTACATATTAATTTAACCCATATTCAATAATCTGTGAATCACCATCAGGTTGTGGCCTACCAGTAAATTTTCAGCGTGTCTGTCTCTGATGTCAGCTCCATGGCTTCTCTGTGACTCTGACTCCTTTCTCCTAGCATTCAGTTTAGTTTTCCCCACCTAGCTCTGTTCTACCCTATCAGGCCAACCTAGTTTTCTTTAATTTACCATTCGTATTCCCAGCATACAGAGGGGAATCCCACATCAACAGTACATGAAAATAAGGGTGCATCAGACAGGGAGATAACATATATTCGTGTGTGTGTGTATACATACACACAAAAATATATACATTTCTTTTATTGACTTTAAAATTAACTCGAGTTCTCAGTAGTCCTCATTGTCCACTATGTTCAGCGAGTCCGGTTTTATCCCTGGCCTTTTCAGACCCAGGCCAGCTGGCCTTGGTAAGTTCCCAATAGAACATCCCCATTGTCTCAGTGTGTGGGTGCACCCCTCGCGGTCCTGAGTTCCTTGCTCATGCTCTCTCTCCTTCTGCTCCTGATTTGGACCTTGAGATTTCTGTCCGGTGGCAATGGGTTTTTGATCCTACTGCACGTACTGGCTTTGTGGGAGCCTAGGCAGTTTGGATGCTCACCTTACTAGACCTGGATGAAGGTGGATGGTCCTTGGACTTCCCACAGGGCAGGGAACCCTGATTGTTCTTTGGGCTAACGAAGGAGGGGGACTTGATTGGGGGAGGGGGAGGGAAATGGGAGGCGGTGGCGGGAAGAGACAGAAATCGTTAATAAATAAATAAATAATAAAAAATAAAATTAACTTGAAACTGAATTAGAATATTTTAAGGACAGAACTTCAATTTTGAATCATGCAAAAAATGGGAAAATTAATTTCCCATATTTAAGAATGCATAAAGAATAAAAATCAATCAAAATATTACAGTATTTTTCTCACATGTCCAATAAAAATATGTGATGATAGCAGCATGAAAATCTGCTGAAATATGATGTACATTGAGAATCTCAAATATCTAGTTCATTTTTCTTTAAATCTAAATGTTCTCTAAAACAAAGTCTGTCTAAAAGTTGAAAGTTAAAAATATTGAACAGCAAAAGTTTTTTATAACATTAATTGGGGCACAGCAGACTTCACTACTCAATTATCAGGAATGACCTCAGATAAACTCGATGTTCTTGAATGATTTTTTGTTTGCTATTATTTGATTGGCTCTGTTTGTAGCATGCTGCATCTGGAGAAACATTGTTGAAGATACTTCACAGTAGAAAGTTCCAAGGAGCTTAATTGTTGCCAAGGAAAGTTCTGGAACCACCTTTTTCTGCAGGTGTTTATAAATAGGATTATCTCAAATGTAATCCAATCAGGAGACAGACTGATGGATGAGATGCCCTCCTAGATTGGTCCATTCTGATAAATTTAACTTTACAGTAGCAAGTTGCTGTCCTGAATAAAATAATTGAGCATGGGAGCATGATGAATCACAGGCACGGTCGACATAGATGAAATGGAGCAGGTACTGTATTTGAAACCATTAAGGTGATGAAAAGCCTGTACCATGGCAGCAGACAGGTATTTATGTCCATTTCACAATGTCAGAAGTCAATTTATTGAATGATAAATTTGCTAAAATATTAAATCCCTATAATTAATATGTCTTGCTAAATGATAGATGCTAGGGTATTTTAAAGTTCTAGCGTGGGAATGAGAATATTCAAAGTTTTAAATGAATGTCTCCAATAGCTGCCTCAGAAAGTTAGGAATATCTCTGCTTATAAGAAATTCAGCTAATTCTATCTGCAGTTCACAAGAATCAGGGGAAGAGAGACCAATATTGTGGATGATTTATTCAGAATTGAATGTATTCTGCATCCAGACAATTTTGTAAAATTGCTAAACCAATCTTGCTTTCTTATTTACTGTTCTGGCCTTCAATCATTTGATTATTTTAATTTTCACAAAACATATTTCCTAACATCCAAGAAAGACTCTATCAATTTTAATAGGCAACTGAATTTATTGAAGAAAACTGAGAATAATCAATATAGAAAGGCGTTCACTTCCTAGGCATCTCCTTCATTTATTTATGTTGTGATGTTTTTGAATGTGTAAGGTCTCCATAGGTTCAGACTCTTGTATCTTAATATTTGGCCTTCAGTTAGAGGCCGGGCTTGGGGAGGTAATGCAGCCTTGTTTAAAAAACATATCACTGGAGCAGGATTTGAAAGCATAGTCTTGTCCCACATCCATTTCTCCATCTGCTTTCTGTTTGCAATTTAAGATGCTATACCTTGGTAGCCTACACCTGTCACTAGGCTCCTGCTTGTAGTCAAACCTTCCTGACTTGATGGTACCCTTAACCCTCTGGAACAATACTCCAGTTAAGCGTCTTCATTCATACATCACTGCTGGCCATGGTGTTGTTATCCCAGCAAGAGAAAAATAACTAATACATTTAATAATCTAGAAATATATCCAAAAAATTCTTTTACTTAGTATTATGTGATAAATTATCTTTCCATTTGTTTACCGATGAGTAACAGGATTTTTTTCTCTGTGCTAGTAAAACATAAGAAGATACACAGTCTCCCTCACACTGCTGTTATAACTTCTTGATCAATCACATTAACATTCATGCTTCAGATACCTCTTAGCTCCTATTTACTAATTTCTGACTGCAAGTCAGCTTCTGTTGAGTTGAGACAAAACCTAAAATGTTATATAACACAATTTTATTTCTATAACATTCTTCAAATAACCCGTATATTGAGAAGGAAAACAATTTGGTGATTGACAGGGGAAATGATTATACCGGGGAGGAGACAAAAGTGAATATAAATGTCAGAAAAGACAGCATATTTGTGACGATGAATTAGTCTGTATTTTTATTTATGGTGTTTGCACAAATATACAAATGCTTTGGGTGTCTTAGACCCATAGATACACATTAACATGGCTTCAGTCTTTCCTATCATTTTATAAACTGCACTCTAATCCTCATGTAGGCCAAGGCTGAGAGATTCCCAACCTTTAAGAGTGTGTCCAGCTAACAAAAACCCCAACAGAAGATATGTAAAGCCTTCTTTGGAGTATCAACCATTAGGGTCAAGTTCTCCAAGAAACCCAAGAACATTACAAGAAATTGCAATTTGCCTTGGTTTCTTATTCAACCCCCTACCGAGGTAAGTTCGTCTTTCTTACTGAAGATATCATTCATTTTAGACAGAGGAAACAGAGGCTATTGACCTGGAACTAAAATGAAAACCTTCTCACTGAGCATTAACTTTCATTGTACCGGAAAGCAATATGCTAGAATCCAAAGTAGGGAAGCAACTCACCAAGAAGGTATTGAGATCCCTGTTGTGTTAACATCAGAAGGGATTTGTTTATTTCTGTAGCTCTGGATTCTTTATAATCCTAATGAGACTAGGTTGTTATAATATATAGTTAAAACACTAGCGTGGCATGCTTGTGCCTTTGAGCATACAGCACATGATGTGGCACTCCCCTCTGTATGCTTTTAATATGTTTTATTACTATTGGTTAATAAAGAAGATGTTTTGCGCTATGGCGGGACAGAATATAGCAAGGCCAAAAATCCCAGCAGAGATAGAGAAGGAAAGAAGGCTGGGTCAGGTAGATGCCATGTAGCCACCCAAGAAGGATAAGGTAATAAACCACAAGCTTCGTGGTAAAGTATACAATAATAAAGATGGATTAATTTAAGTAATAAGAGCTAACTAGGAATATACATGAGCCATTGCCCAAACAATGTTATAAATACTATAATTTCTGTGTGATCATTTGGATCTGGGTAACCGGAAAATGAAAAGACAGTCTCCATGAACGAACACACCTTTATCTGTCTGGTGTGTTGTGGTATAACCAAGGGGATGAACACCAAAATGGTACAGACAGACGAAGTCTCTTAGAATTTGATTATCAATTTATCAATTATGGTAAACTTGAGATAAATAAACTACTTTAGAAAAAACTTATTTTGAAAACTGAATGAGGAAAACAAAGATTTTCTCTGTACTACCTTAGCAACTACTGTGCGTCTATGTGTATTTCCAAGAAAAGATGAAAACAGGTGGCAAAAGGTAACATGCCTCAGAATCAAGTATTAGGTGGGATTCAAATGTAAAGCTGGCTACTTTGATGTCTCACTGATGCTAAATTGCTGAAGAGAACATATTGGAGAAGTTTGTGTGTTCGTGTGTGTGTACCCAACACAGCTCTGTCTATCCGCTCCCAGCTGTCATCAAAACCATCCATTTATTACGGTGTAGGCCAGCTGGGAAGAAGCCTAGCATAAGTCCATAAGCACGATAAGCCGTCTCTAGAACACATTTAAAATATGAAGCGAGTTAATTTGGTTTCACGTACGCACTTATTACCATAACTGGCAGAAAGTAATTGTTTTCTGCTCCAATTAAATAGCAACTTAAAACTTGGTGAGGACTCATCTATCTTTAGGTATTTTTGGATCAGTATCTGAATGTTGCATAGTATAACCAAAGGCATATCCCTGACGCAAAAGCAAGCCTGACTGTGGAAAGATCTTGGCAGTCATCAGCAACTGACATTGAGAAAACGAATCTGAAAAGCATAGCATGGTGAAGTTTATGGTGGATGGGTGATTTATTTTATAAAATCTAAACTTAATTCAAGTTAATATTCTGAAGCACTTCCAAGTGCAGAAAGCTATAATCCGAAGAAGAAAAGAACAACCAAAGATTAAAAAATAGCCCCTCAAATTCACAATCCAAAATATCTGCCATGTGTTTTAGTTTATTATTTAAAAGATTGAAGCACAATTCTTAGTTAAGGGAGCCACCTTAGGGTTGGCAAGAGTCTTGAAACTAGAGTGGCTCCCAGGAACCCAAGGCGAGGTCCCCAGTTAGTTCCTTGGGCAGCTGAGGATAGGGAACCCGAAATGACCCTATCCGATAGCAATGCTGACGAATATCTTGCATATCACCATAGAACCTTCATCTGGGGATGGATGGAGATAGTCACAGAGACCCACACTGGAGCACCGGACTGAGCTCCCAAGTTCCCATCGAGGAGTGGAAGGAGGGAGAGCATGAGCGAGGAAGTCAGGACCACGAGGGGTGCACCCAACCACTGAGACAGTGTGGCTGATCTATTGGGAGCTCACCAAGGCCAGATGGAATGAGACGGAAGAAGCATGGGATAAAACCAGACTCTCTGATCATGGCGAACATTGGGGGCTGATGAGAAGCCAAGGACAATGGCCCTGGGTTGTGATCCTACTTCAAGTTCTGGCTTTGTGGGAGCCTAGCCAGTTTGGATGTTCACCTTCCTAGACATGGACGGAGGGGGGAGCACCTTGGACTTTCCACAGGGCAGGGAACCCTGACTGCTCCTTGGACTGGAGAGGGAGGGGGAGAGGAGTGGGGGGAGGGGGAGAAGGGTGGAAGGAGGGAGAGGGAAATGGGAGGCGGGGAGGCGGGGGAAACTTTTTTTTTTCTCAATAAAAAATTAATAATAATAAAAAAAAAAGATTGTAAATATCTATGAATATAATACACTTATATAATTTCATATAAATTTAAACTACTTCTATATACACACGTATATATATATATACATAAATATATACCTTACAAAATAAACATAAATAGATTTTAAAATTATTTTATTAGCATGTATTGCTTAAAAATAAAGTAATATAAAAATAAAATAATAATACTGTATTGATGATATTTGTATTCATGCATTTCATTTATTCTGCTCATAATCAACTCTTATTACTTTCATTCCTTACTACTTCAAGGACTAGTCTTTGCATTTTCTCTTCTTTCATGTCTGATTCAATGCATTCCCTTAGAATCATGCACAGGAGTACAGCTAGCTACACCACTTAAGAGTGCCTGTCTCTCTTAGATTAACAATTAACTACTAATAGGTCATCAGGAAATGGAGAGCATATATACTCAAAAAGATGGCCCAATATGTGGGATCAATGCATTCTAGGTAATAATAACTACTTTGAGATTAAAAGAGCAACAGCAATGCCAGGACAGAGTATTTCAGAATATCCATAACATACCACCCTTTCCTCTGCCTCCAATGAGTATATTATTTATCTATTTATTTTTTTATTTTACAACAGAGTTTTTCTTGTGTTACTGTCTGTGTTTCTCTGTGTGTGCATGCATGTGTGTGTGCCTGCCTGTATGCATGCATGTATGGAATGGAAGTATAACAAATAAATGCTCAAAGGTAAAAATTAAGAAAAATGAAACCAAAATATAGCCAGGAAAGGAGCAGATGAAATTAATATAATCTTCTGAATATAACATGTTCATAGTTTTTATAATATTATGTAAGATTTATTTTTATCATTTTTAAATTATTAATGTGTATATTTATTTGTTGTTTATAGGAATGTGAGTTCTTGAGTCTTTGCCTGCCAGAAAATGGCATAGGATCCTACATTGATAGAATTAGAGGCTGTTGTGTGCTACCCACTTGGATAATGGGCACCAAACTCAGACCTTTTCGAATATTCTTACACACTCAGCCATCTCTTCATTTTGTTGGATTGTGCTCTATTAACTTTTATTACATACCATAAATACGTAATGAAAATCTAAAAATGCAAACGTGAATTAGATCTCTGTTCTTTAGTCAAATGTGCGAATAAACAGAGTTAAATTTGGAAATGTTCATTACAGTCAATGGTTTCAGAATCATCATTCTTGACCATGCGACTATGCTTCTACTCAACAACATGGGTTGTTTCGGTGCATCAAACTGGATTTATTTGGTACATCCAAACACCTTGCCTCATATATCCACATGGGCAAAGAAAAGGCAATACAAAGCCAGGTATACTTTGCATGAGAGTTCCCACATCATTTTCCTAGGTCTCACCTTTTCTTCTATTACATCTCAATAGCCCAGCAGATTGTGAACCTATTAGGGGATTTACCTATTTGGGTCAGAATTTTAATAATGTGCTCATTTCCCCCAAACTCCATTGCTGCACAATGATGCTTTGAGGTTCGAGTCCTTAACACATGATCCTTTATGGGATACTTTGTAAGTCAACCATTATCTAAAGTTAGTATCTAATATGTAAATTGTACATAGCCATTCATATAGAATCCAAGGAATAAATTTTGAAATTATATGTGAAATAAGGCTATATTTTTATGTAGACTTTTTAGAAGTGCACACATAGATAAAATTACATGTTATTCCAAGCTTCTATCATCTCCATCACAAACAAAATTCTATATGTCCTGTGGGATGTCTATAAAATGTATAGCAGTGTATGTAGTCTAACTCAAAAATGTCAGATTTTTTCCCCAAAAAAATGCTATAGGTTGAACTTTTCCTGAAGTGGAACACTAAATAATTAGATCCATGGTGGTTTGGATTTAGGCCAGTCTTCAAATCCACTTAACCCCAAATGCAATTTAAAAATTGATTCTAATCTTCATATGTAACTACTTTTTATGGGAAAAAAAAGGAATCAATATATCATTCTCACTGATACAAAACTAGTTACTATTCTACTTCTTTAGAGCTTTTAGATTTTTGAATAGCATTTAAAAACTCTTGTTGAAGTGGCATATTACATTTTCTTTCTGCAAATACTCAGCTTTATCTACACTCGGTCATCCCTGGCAATACCTACATGGCCTCACTCCATTTAGAGTAACATTTGCTATCAAGTGGATGGAATATAGGCTTCCTTGGGTGACTCTGGGTTTGCCTCTAGGACCAACCTCAGTGAGTAGAGACAATCGATACAGAGCCTATAAATGTGCATGAATTTTTGGATGATTGCCATAGCCATAGATAACATAACTTGATCAAGCCCCTACTACTCTACCTATGGCCTCTGGATGAAACTTGTGAAGTTGACTCTCCATAGACAACCCTTAGATGTGAGAGCAAAAATTATTATTAATAAAATTTGTCAATGATATTCTGTGATGTTTTTATGAAGCTTGACAAAAAACTAACCATTCTCATATCCAAATAAAGGTCATTTATCTAAATAAAGATCATTTTTTTAAAAAATGAAAATATATGTAAAATCTTTGCCAGGTTGAAATTAGTGATATGTCATTCTATATGCAAAAATATGCCTTTAAAAATATTTTTAATATAAACCTTAATTTATAAAAAATAAATGAAGTATATTACAAAAAAGATACAGCATTGAGGCTAAAGAAAGTTCTTTTACATTCCTAATTACCTTGTGATAATTTGTTCAATTAAAATTGAGAGGAGGGGATCACTTATGATTACTATGAAATGTAGATCAATGATAATAAAATTAATGAAAGCTATAACATGGAAAATATTTGTATTTAGAAGAATAAAGAAATGAGACTCTTGAAAGCAAAATATTGAGAAAGTGGGTGTTTTGTGGAGTGCAAGGCATACCAAGTATTTGAGAATTAGGTATTGTCTTCTCACTCTTTTGTAATGTAATACTTTTAACTAAAGTGGTTTCTTAAATGAACTCTTCATTAAAACATTCATTTATTACATTTTATTATTATCTTTATTATTCATAAAAGAATAAGATACAGAATAATGCAAAGTTAAAAAAGGAGTTCAGGGAGAGGACAAATTCAGAGGGAATATTATAATATATGGAGACAGTCATAAAGACAGCATTGAGTAAACAGGTGAAATGCTTCAACTCAAAGCATTCCAGCAGAGTGAACTAGTGACTTGGGGTTAACTACATACAGGTTCACCATCATGAGAGGAGGGTATCTATGGGCACCCTTAGGATGCAATGGCCAAGATGTTGCATTACCGTGTGCCAGAGAAGATTAGAAACATCCAGAGACAAGAGGAATATAGGCTTACTTCTCTTTCATAATTTACCTCAGAATGATTTTGCTTCAAAGTAGATTCTCACACCTGAGACAGAGTTGGCAACTGTTTCTAGTGAGCAATGCTTCCATTTCCTGGGTGTTTTAGGAGGAAGTGTGAATCCATAGGGCATACCAGCATTGCATGCATTTAAAAACATATTCATGGTCTAGGCACATTGGGTCTAAAGTTCCAAGCAGCTCCTTATTCAGATGTCATGCAAGTGAAATCCCAACAGATATAAACCATAACATCATTGAAAGATTTGTTAGAAAGGGCGATTGTCTGCAGTTTTATTAATGTTGTCAGAATGCAGCATAAATATCCTCAGGCAACATGCCCATATCTCCATTTTTGCCAAGAAATCATACATGGATTTTAATTGATCAGACACTATTTATCTCAAGAGGAATCATGCAAAAGAGGACATTTCTAATGTTATTTTTATTTTGCTTGCTGACAAAAATCAGATTTAAATTTTAAGCATTCATTCAAATACAATTGTCTTCCTTAAGCAATTCCTAGTTCTTTGAAAAATTTGTATTTTTAGACTAGAGCTATAAAATGGGAGTGGGGGAAACACCTCAGTTTGTGATGGTGAATGTGTAAAAAGTTGCATGGTGTTTTGTTTTGTGATTTTCTTACATGAAATAAAAGTGAGCTGTGAATGATTTATAAACAGGTCTATTTAAACCTTTCTTAAGAGTGAAGAAAACAATTTCTATTTCTTGTTCACCCGAGTGACATATATGATAAAATGGGATAAAGATTAAAACAAATGTTATAGATGTAAGGACACTATAATTGTGAGTTATCTTTGTCACATCTCTAGATTATGTCCCCATCTGTATGTTAAAAGGCCTGACATTAAACTATTCATATTTATTATTTGGGAATTTCCTCAGATTATTGCTGTTGAATTTTTTTCCTCTTAATTATACATCCTTAAAGAATTTCAATGGTGTTAATTTTACATTAAATAAGCAACTTATTGAAAGGTACAAGATAATGAATGACTTTTCACAAACATACATATATGCATGTGATCTCATCCCTGCCATTAATATAATGAACACATTCAGAACAGTGTCTTCTAGTGCCAATTTAAATTCTGGTATTCCCACTTCTACTTCTCCTTAGTGAAGCACAGATTTTTATGTCATTGCGTAAATACATATTTCAGTATTTGGTATGAATGGAATAATAAAACCTAATCTCAATTGTCTGTTACTTTCTAGCTTGGCTTTGACATCCATTTTTTGTATAAATTAGTAACTTAATGTTTTCTCCTTTGGTAGTAACTAAAGTAGCTTCTAGTTTTTTATTATCAAAACATGTTGTTCTTTATATCCCTGGGAAAATCATTTAATACATGTATGTCATACATCTTAAACCTACTTAGCTGTGGAAGGTTGAATCATGTGACTTATATACAGATAATACACAAGAACTGATAAAATAGTTTCCAAAATGACTGTTTAATTTGACATTGCCCAAAAGGATGTATACTAGAAAAGTGTGAGCTTTAATTAAAATAATATTTCTTGAAATATCAAAAACATCATGATTTTAAAGTGAAGCAATTGATTCAATTATAATTTGAAAAATACTATTGTAATGTTAAAAATGGACTTTCCACAGGGAAGGGAACCCTGACTACTCTTTGGACTGGAGAGGGAGGGTGAGAGGAGTAGGGGGAGGGGGAGAAGGGTGGGAGGAGGGGGAGGGAAATGGGAGGCTGGGGGGAGGCGGAAACTTTTTTCTTTTTCTCAAAAAAAAATAAATAAAATATCAATATCATAAAAAAATTAACATTCATAGACTGATAGGAAAGATTTTAATATTTTTTCCAGATAACAAATTCTCAAAACTGAAAAAAAAAATCCCACAAGATAAATAAAAGCAACAATGATATGAGTACCAAGCAAAAACTTGGCCAAAACTCTACATAGATGACAACTTAACATAAATAATTTATTCTGCAATATTAACTTTCAAGCCATTTCAAATTCAAGCTAGAATCAGATTCCTTGGATACATTAAAATGGCTGTGTTGAACGATCAACAACGTAAAAGCATCAAATGCTATTGCAATTCTAGAACCCCAGACAATCTTGTACATACTTGTAACAATTGCCTCAAGAGTATGCAACATTTGTGGGAAGCTGCTGTAGGAATGGGTGAAAGTGTAAAAGTACTGATTATATGACAATGCATTAGATACTTTGCTTTTGCCGTGTTAAAATATGACTTGGGCAACTTCTGAATGGAAGAGTTTATTGGGACTTATGATTCCAGAAAGATAAGAGACTGTAACGGCCTGGAAGTATAGCAGCAAACGGCAGCTAGTAGCAGGAAACATAATCTGAGTGCATACCTTCAATCTCAAGTAGGAATCAGAGCACTGAGTGGAAGCACCGGCCCTCTTTACTTGCAGTGCCTGAGACTAGTGATGTACCTCCTTTAGCAAGGCTGCACCACCTAAAACTCCTTAAGGAGTGCAGTCAATTGGGAACCAAGTGTTGAAATAAAATGGCTGTGGGGAACATTTCTCATTCAAACCACCTTACCCAACTACTCCACACCTTGATATTTATTTAAAAGAAATAAAAATTCATAATGACACAAACATTTTATGGAACTATTTGAGGCATATTTATCCAAAATTGTCCTAGAATAAAACAAATATTTTCCCAATGAATTTAGAAAAAGAAATTGTTCTAGTCAACGGTAGATCACAGTTCAAGTTAATGCTTAAGAAAAACAATTGAGTTCCAGTAGCCCAGCAAGCTTAAATTCTTTTAACTTAAAGGTTGGGAGATGTTCATAGGTTTTAGAATGAATCACAGCTGAAATAAAACATGGAAAATAACTCAAAGTTAGACTAAGACACTTTTGTCAAATAGATTTGAGTTGAGGTGAAAAACCTAAGAAGAAAATCTAAAGTTTTAGGAAGGCACATAGTTGAATAGGGAACTAGTTAAGATCAGGGAACAAGAACAAAGCATCCCATAATCATTAGCTAACTTGCCTTTCTTGCTAGGATTTGGTTGATGACCAAAGGTGATGATTTATTCTTTATACTCATTTCTACCCTCAGTGTCCTGGTATAAAAAGCTATTGATGAGTGGGTATGTACCCTAAAGATTTAAATTAGAGCTTATTGAATATTTTTCATGTATAAAAGTTTAGGTTTTGATGCCTTTAAGATTCCTTATAAAATTACTTTTCAAGATAGGCAATACAGTATTTGTTGCTTTCTCTGTAACTGCAAAATGCAGCCTGCCAGTTAAAGACCTGACTGAGAAGATTAGCTTGTTTGACCACATGGCTAATCTATAATAAGTTGCATGGATATGAACATATGTGGATTTTTGAGATAATTTGTTTTTCACCTGTAATACGTAGAATGTTTAATTAGGTAAGAAACATGAAAAACATGCTGTTTTTTTGCTGTTCCCTTTGTATTCATTGTAATCATTCACTTGAAAAACAGAATGTGATCACATTGTAATTCTAATATTGCCCAGAAAACTGTGTTGGGGTGCAAAACTACAGAAGCAAAGAACACAGAAAGAACAGGAGAAGAATATAGAATAAAGAAGAAATTATCAAGAAGGTGTGATTGTCTTTTTCCCTAACCCTCTCAGATCTCAGATAGAAATGTCTTAGCACATGTCCCTCGCTATGAATTCCTTTTGAGCCCTGTGATGCTGGAAGCTGTCCCCGACCCCAGGAAGCGATAACTGATAGTTGTAGGGTCTGACTTGTGAGGGTATGAGCTTCTGTGAATTTGACAGTAACAGTAGCTGCTGTGAGTTCATGACTAATATGACTATATCCTGCTTAAAATGGAGCATTTTCACCTCTTCTCTCTATTGCTTGGCTCTTGTATTCTTTCTACCTTTTCCTCCATAATGTTCAGAGTCTGAGAGGGAAAATATGAAAGTTTTGGTTAGGTCTGAGAATTCAGGGTTTACTTATGCTTGTTATTTTTGGTATCCACAAGTTTGGCATTGGTTACAACTCATAGATATATGGGTATTTTGCAAGTATTGTTCTACATGTAATGAAACATGTACTCTGTATATTTATGTCCATCCATTGTCCACTGCATAGAAGTCATTCCTCTTTTGGGCTGATACACAAAATGAATTCCAATACATTTTAGCTATTTAAATGTGTTGTCTGGCACATCAAATCCTACATAATTTTATGGACGTGTACTTGCCTGAATTTGCACTCTTTTAAAAACATATATAAGTCTTATACTGTGATTAGTGAAGTCATTCTTGATTAAATGAGCCTAGGCTAGTCAATTAAAATCTATCAGCATTCTATTGGTTTATTCATTTTCCTTTATTAATATTTTTAATTTTTTATTCATTTAGTTATTTTACATTCCAGCTGCAGTCTCACCCCAGCCTTCTTTTCAAATACCTTCGCTCTACTACCCCGAAGCCCCTATACTTTATTCCCCATCCAGGAAAGAGCAGGTCTCCCAGGTGTATTACGTTTCAGTAAAACTAAACACCTCCCATGTATTAATGCTGGGCAAGGCAACCCAGTATGAGAAGTATGATACCGAAAGCCAGCAAACGAGTCAGAGATATGCCCTCTTTTTGCTATTAGGAGTCCCACAAGTGGATCAAGACCTACAAGTGTCACATATATGGAGATGTGTCCCATGTAGATCAGTCCCATGTAGGCTCCCTTGTTGTCAATCTGTGCAGGCCCTATGATCCTAGGTCAATTGATTGTGTGAGCCTTCCTGTTGTGGAATATTATTTTATGATGTGTTAAATTTGTTTATGATGTGGAGTACTTGCTTAACGATGCAAAGATGTGCTGCATTCTTTTATGTTGCATTTGTTTAACTCTGTAAAGCTGGGTTACTTTGCCAGTCTAAAACACCTGATTGGTCTAATAAAGAGCTGAATGGCCAATAGCTAGGCAAGAGAGAAAGGTTAGATGGGTCTGACATGTAGAAAGAATAAATGGCAGAAGAGAAGAAGAGAAAAGGAGAAAGAAAGGAGGAAGTCAGGGGCCAGACAGCCAGGCACACAGCGAGCCACGTAGTAAGAAGTAAGGAAAGATACATAGAATAAAAAAAGGTAAAAAAAGCCCACAGGCAAATTGTAGTAGAAGAGAAATGGGTTAATTTATGGTAGAAAAACTGGCTAG
The DNA here is from genome assembly GCA_025134845.1 of Neodon shergylaensis. NCBI lineage: Eukaryota > Metazoa > Chordata > Mammalia > Rodentia > Cricetidae > Neodon > Neodon shergylaensis. The sequence continues at coordinate 15,510,385 of JABTXL010005037.1, read as the reverse complement.
AATTAAAGCAAGTTAAGGCCTGGCATTTATAAGAACAAGTTTCTGTGTATTTATTTGGGAGCTGGGTGGCAGGCAACCAAATAGCAAAGAGTAAAAACCAACCATCAAACAAAAAGCCAACAACACCATCCTGTGTTGCCCTTGACCCCTCTGGCTTCTACAATTTTTTCTTCTGCTACTCAAGATTTCTGAACTCAGCCTAACATTTGATTGTTGTTCTCTGTATCTGCCTCCATCAGTTTCTGGATAGTGCCTCTCTCATGATAACTGGGTCAGGCACCAATCTGGTCCAGGAGATGGCCTGTCCAGTCTACTTAGCCGCTATTGCTAGGAGTATAAGCTGGGTCATATCCATAGGCACTCCTGGGATAACTCTTTTGAAGCCTTTAAAAACAGTATACAGGAAATACTAATGCTGGTCACCGTGCACACATATAGTCACTGTAATATTAAGGGAGTATGGAACTGGAGAACTGGTTTCTGAGTATAATTGTAAAGGGGAAATCCAACAACTGACTTCTAAGTTGGTATCATTGATAGATAAATCAAAATTGAAAGATTATGTTTTGACTCAGTTTTTATTTGTAAATTATGTTAAATAATGTGTGAACAAAATTAGCATTAAGAAAAATTAGTCTGAAAAATACTTAAGAAATCATAGCGTACTTGACTTAAATTGTTCAACAATAACCGAGAAAGTTTTGATTAATCAATTTACAACACATTTCAAAGAATTTGAGTTATTAATATCTGTCTTTATGCATGACATGTTCTAAATAATCCTATAAAACTTAATTTGAATGTAATGTCTGTGCAGTTCCAAATTAAACAGTTTTCTGTGGACTGAATGCAATGTCTGTTTTTCTTGTACTCAGTGCTATGTAGAAGCCTGACCTCATCCCAAGAAAGATAGGATGTAGAATGTGTGATAATGGAGCAGAAATGCATGACCTCTCTTTGATATTTTGAAGGTTAATGGGATTTTCTCTTATTGAATGTTTGATGTCTTTTAATGAGAGAAGCTATATAAACATAAAATATTACTCTAGGCAAAAGAGGTTCATTAATGCTTTATTTCCCATTAATATTTGCCAAAAGCAGATTGGAATGATTCCGCAGACCATTTGGCAACCACTTACACTCTGTCAAAAGCACTTCATGACGCAAGTGGATTCCATTTTCAGAGGAGCCAGTTAGAATGATAGCTATGATTAAAATATGGAACTGAAATGATTCTTAACATGGGAAATGCCTGCTAGAATTCATACAATAATGTAAAACTGTGATGAAAATTGACAAACCTCGTTGCAATATAAAGTCACTAAAAAGAGCTGGTTATGCTTTCATAATGACTATAAGCCAGCTCATGGAATCACTATACAGCAAAGGGAATTTCTTTAAATTTCATAGTGTATAATGCTAGTAATGAAGTAATATTTTAGGAATTCTTTGAGCATCTCATATAGCTTATTTTAAGTATATTTACTCTTGTCTGTTTTATGCCAATACTATGCACCTTTTTTTTCAGAGTTCTGTAGTACATCTTGAAATCAGGAACTGTGAATTCTCCAGAGAGTTCCTTTCTTGTTCAGGATTGTTTTTAGCTATCCTGGGTTTTTGTTTTTCCATATAAAGCTCAGAAATGTTCTTTTAAGGTCTGTAAAGAATTGTGTTGGAATTTGGACAGGGATTGACCAAGATTTTGAATCTTTTGTGTCAGGAGATTTTTAGATGTAACATTTTCTTTTATCTATGTATTCATTTCTTCTATCATGCCATCCTTGCCTGAGATTCTCTATTCCATCTCTTATATTCGATTTGTAAAGTTTTCCTCTGAAGTTCCTTTTCACCTACCTTGTTTTTCAATTTCTGGAATTCCTTCAGTATGCTTTATTTATTTAACAATTTTGAACAGTTTTATTAATTTCTTTCAACTATTCCTACTTTTTTCTTTAGATTTATTTAAGGGATTTATTCATTGCCTTCAATGTTTTGTTTATGTTTTCCAGAATTTCTTTAAGGGATTGTTTGATTTTCTCTTTCAAGAACTATATCCTCTTCATATGGTTAGCTTTAAGGTCGTTTCCTTGTGTTTTAGATATGTTGGAATCTTCGGGGCTTGTTGTGGTAGGATAGCTGCACTCTAGTGGAGGCAGTCCCTTGGCTTTTATCGATTGTTATTTTTTTTTTTTTTTGCTGGTGTCTAGGCATCTGGATTTGGGATGATTGTAGATCCAAGTGCTGATTTCTGAAACTATCTTTGTTGGGAGGGTGTTTCTTCCTAGGTCTCCGGTCACTGCCACCCCTAGGTTGATTTCTGGAGAGTGTGATAGTTGAGAGTTCCTAGCCTGCTCAGTCTGTGTGTTCACTGGGAATGATTGTCGGTGTTAGAGGCCTCAATACTGTGATGAGTTGGGGAAACAGAAATTGGAAGATGTCTTTATCATCCTTTGGGGATAGGGTGAGAAAGAATAAGAGACCATAACTGATGTTAAGACTCAGAATTGCTAATGAGACTAGGAGTGCTGGGTCTCAAGAGCAGGAGAGGTGTGGGTCTGCCTTTAGTCTACTTGTTGGTCTGGGAGGGCTTAGGTTATCAAGGGGTAATGGCTAGTGTTGGGATCTGGAACAAAACAAGAAGTTGTGGAAGGAAGCTTAGAAAGGGAAGATCTGTGGGAGCCACAGGAGATGGAACTTGGCACCAGGGAAGGCTGAAACAGGTGTTCTGCTGCAGGGCAGGGAATGAGACAGAGGGATTGAAATTGATGGAACGGAGAGAGAAGAGAAGGTCATCCGGCAACCTACCTGGATTTCTGGCAGACTTGGCTTCCTAACTGCTCTATTAGTTCTAATATTTGTGTGATTTTATTAGGATTGTCTATAGAAAGAACATATGTTGAAATTAGTACTGACTTTTTTTCCTTCTTTGAATCTTTATTCATGCTATCCTATCAATTGTCTCCACGAAAGTGCTGTCATCTCTTGAAAAAGTTGAGAGGAACTGGCAACAACAATAATTCTTTCCTGCTGCCAAAATTTGAAGGGAAACTTGTTTTACCATGATGTACATGCTAAGAATGTAAAGAAGCAGTATTGAGTATGTGTCAATCAAAATTAGGATTAAATTCTAATTTAAAGACACGAGGATGGCTATACTAGTAATATTTAGGAGGGATGTTGCAGGTGCTATTGAGAAAAAGTTACATTTAGTGCCCTTGATGATAGGAACGTAATGTTATACAGCAATGCAAAAATAGTTTGGCAGTTCTTCAGAAAATTAAATGTGGTATTGTTTTATGTGGTCTATAAGTTCCTTATCTTAGCATAGATCCAAAATAATTGCATATCTTCCCAAAGACTAGTGATGAATACTCATAGCACCACTATTCATAGCAGAAAAGGAAAAGACAAGAAACGAATACATCAATAGAAAAATATACCTTCAGTGGAACATTACTGAACCATGTAATGAATGACTATGCCTATTGTAATGTGGATGAACTTAAAAAATTGTTATACTTGAAAGAAACCAGACACAAAGGCTACATTGTATATGATTAAAAAATACATTAAATCGACATGTACTTAAGTCATAAGTATCAGAATATTTGTGTTAATCAAGATGAGGAAAGGGGTCCTGGGCTGGTAATAGGAACAACGAATGAGAGCTGAAACAGTGGCAATGTTTACACATCTTGTTTCTGTAAAGGAGAATGAGAAACTGAGAGCAAGGATTAACCCATCGTATAATGCTAGAGAGATTCCCCCATGGTTAAAATACTAACAGGACAAGCAAGAACAGGAGTTTTTATTTCCAGAGTGCACAAAAATTTCTTCTGGTTATAATAATCAACTGTCTAGGAAGGTGAGCATCCAAAGAGACTAGGCTCCCACAAAGCCAGTATATGTGGTAGGATCAAAACCCAGTGCCATTGTCCTTGGCTTCTCAGTCAGCCCTCCTTGTCCGACACGTTCAGAGAGTCCGGTTTGATCACACGCTCCATCAGTCCCAGTCCAGCTTGCTTTGGTGAGCTCCCATTAGACCAGCCCCACTGTCTCAGTGGGTGGGTGCACCCCTCACAGTCCTGACTTCCTTGCTCATGTCCTCCCTCCTTCTGCTCCTCATTTGGACCTTGGGAGCTCACCTTCCTAGACCTGGATGGGGGGGGGGAGACCTTGGACTTCCCACAGGGCAGGGAACCCTGACTGCTCTTTGAACTGGGTTCAAAGGGGGAGGGGGATGGGAGAGGGAAGGGAAATGGGAGGAGGTGGAAATTTTTAAGTAAAAATAAAAATTAAAAAATAGATGTTTATTAGTAATAAAGTGATTTTAAACATCTTGTGATAAAAAATAATAATCAACTGTAATCCTAGCCTTAAAAAGTAGAGACAGATTCCTCAGAGTATCTATGGACAAGATTGTCCATATCAGTGGATTCTCTATTTTATAGACATTACCTCATAGAATAATGTGTAGAACAATGGAGAAACATTTTCATATTAAGCCTGGTCCTCCACGTAAATACTTAAACACATATAAGAACACGCATACATACACATATATTCTCACACAATAATAGTTATGCACATATGCGCATCACATCACATATACACATGGAAAAATACACAGCTGAATAGGAAAATTTGAAGTTATGAAGTGTTAGCATACGGCTCTTGAGAAACTGGATGAGAGACGAGGGTGTAAATAGGAGGCAGTAATAAAAGGATTTTAATGCTATTTTGAAAGGTGATGAAAATATACTAAAGCTTAATGGGAATGAGTCTATAAACGGGAAATATTAGATCATTACATTTTGTACCTCACTTATCTGTGGGTGGATGAATGGCTCAGCAGTCAAGAATGCTTGCTGGAATTGAATCTAAAGTTTATACCAAAGGCATAGAATGGAGTTGCAAAAGAACGAAACAAATTATAGAACCTGGGAAATGACAAGTGACAAAATAAGTAGATGGAAAGTTGTTGATTACAAATTCACCAACCAAAATAATTGTACAATGATTTAAATGCAAATAAAGAGTCATATCATTGCATTAAGATCACTTTACTATTCAATTTATCTGACACCTGTCAAAATAAAGATTTTAAAAGACAGTTATATGTTGAATATTCGATTGCAAATCAAGGACATTCACATCTCTATCATAATTTTATGAGCAAAGGACATATGAATAAAATGAATCATGCAGATAGGTTGGTGTTTTTAATAATATAAACTAAGGATTGAATGGTTGAAATTTTACACTTTTAGTACTTAATTTATGAGACAATAGAATATATAGACTAGTCCCTTTATTTTTGAAGAATGTATTGGACACTAGAAACAGGACAAAAAGAACTGATTGTTCATTTATATCTGATTATTCTGTCAGTACCATATCTTTTAAAATGGAACCTCTAGGATGAGGCATCAGTGGTGAAGGTTATCACTTCTCTAACAGAAGAACAGAGTTTGGATCCCCAAACTAATTTCAATCAGCCCCAAATCACCAACAGATCCTGAGGTTGCCAGATCCTCTTCTAGATTTCTATGGGCACATTACAAATGACAAACACACAGACACACAGACACACACACACACATGCACATGTACACACATAAAGATAAATGCAAATGTGTTTTAAGTTAGATTTTCAAAAATACCTTGCTATAAATTTCAAGAAGTGCCAAGTGTGGTGACAGACACCTTTGATGCCAGCATTTAGGAAGCAGAGGCAGGAAGATCTCTGTTACAATTCAGCCTTGTCTGCATAGTAAGTTCCAACATAGGCCATTGCATAGTAAGACCCTGTCTAAAAACCAAACAAAGAACAAACAAAACCAAACAAAAAATCAAAACCAAATAAACAATAAACAAAAAATAATTATGAAAAATAACACCTCAGTTCCTTCTAACCTCTTTATTTTGCTTACTTTAGTTCCCATGCTGTGCTAAACTCATAATTATTATGTAACTGAAATATTGTATTCCTTTTTAAGCAAACTCTTTCATGTCAAAAGTATAAAAGCAGTAACCTTATTTGCAACTAGGCTTTTTTTCTTAGCACCCTATGTTTTGTTGACTCGTGTCTAATATATCAATGGATATAATTTCACTATGTTAAAATATTTTACTATGTTAAAGATTCAAGTAAATGTAAAATTGGATAATATATATTGTACCTAGAATAGTGCCTGATGCATTCTGAAGGTTAAACTTGCCTTTAATCTTGACTTTTCTTTAAGCAAATTCTCTGGATTCGAGAACCAAAATGAGATACACAGACCACCTGCTGGGTTCTTAAAACTAAGAAATAAGACTTTCACTATCATATTTTGGTTGGGAGAAAACTTTTAAGTGCCCTGTTGCAGGGTATGATTTATTTGGCATTTTAATTTAATAGGTTATAACAAAATTTGGCTACCAATACTGCAATCTGCTTTTAAAAGTTTTACAACATTGCATAATGAAATCAGAGCCTATGCTTTAATGAATTCTAATGTATACTTCATAATTTTGTAACAAGTTATATTTTATTAATTTGAATCAGAGAAAATACTTAAATTTATATAGACTTATTTAATTAACTCTTTAAACATATTAAATGGCTGACTGATAAACTAGCTTCAACAGAGCTATAAATATAGTTATATTTAAAGAATTTAAAATCAAATGTTAATGATTTTTGTCTTCAGGAAAAGGCTTTTATATAATTTATAAAAATTAATTTTTACAAATATTATGAGTAAATTGTCATTGAAATGATCAAACACTCTCAAAAACATTTGAGGAAAATTGGATGGACTTCATGATAACAATCAAAGATTCCATAGTTAAATTATTTTTAAAAAATCTTAATATAGCTATCGTATCCCCCAGTTGGAGCATTGTGGATACTGCAGCCATGTGCTTGAACACCTGAAGTTGCAGATCTTACTTAAAGGCACTGAAATGATTTTGTTTCCATTCTGAGTAAGCTCTACAATATTTTTCCTGAGTGGGTGTTTGTGGTTTTGGGTGCATAACTAAAATTCAATTCTACAAATCAAGGTAAGAAATCTTTCCTAAATTTCCATTACTAATTTTATAGATTTTTGGTCTTGTATTTAAGTCTTTATTCAGTTTTGAGTTAACTTTTGTATATGATATGGGAATTTGATTTACCAACAAAGAAATATTTGATTTTTGTAGTCTGATAAATCTCTTCTTTATTATATATTCCTAGGTAACATTGTAAAACACAACAATGAGTAAAAGATATGACTTCCTTTATGAACCTTCTATTCTTTCTCATTATCTTCTTCTCTTTTTATTCTAGTACAAAAATCCTTCTTTAAGAACATATTTGTAGAATATTAAGAAAACAAATCATATCATGTATTTCTCCTAACTGCAAAAATTTAACTGTTCTATTTTTTAACTATTCTAATTTTCAGTTCTATACAAATTGTAATTTTTCCATTTCTGAGACAGTGACATAGAAATGTAAGGTTTCTTAAAGGTAATATGGTCATTTAAAAATATTAGCTCTCAGACCATGTGCATTAGCTGCTTTTTCCATTAATTTATATATCCTTCCATTTCTTCCATTACTGTATCATAAATTTTATTGTACAGATATTTCACTTTATATTCCAGTTTCATTTTAATTCTACTGTAAAATGGTTAGTTTTATTTTTTAAAAAATTATTGTTACACAATTGATTATATTTTGCAACTTTATTGAATTAATTCACTAAATATCATTATAATATATTCTATGGTGATTCCATATTCATGCATAGACACATATAAATTCATGAAAGACGTGCTAATTATAGAGACAATTTTACTCTTTACCCTCCATGTCCACTTATATGTCTTTTACCTTATTCCCTTGTGTAATTGTTCTATTTAGTCTCTTGGGTCTGTATTGGATAGAAATAATGAGCAGTCATTATCCTGTTTACAATAATTCATAACTATTTCCTGCTTCCAGTTTCACCATTATTCTTGGATCATCATGGCTTCGACAAGTTACACACACCTGCAAATACAAAACAAGACAGAATGCCACGCCATCGCCCCATGATTGATCCCATTCCTAAACTGTGAGCCGAAATGATGTCTTAAGGAGAACCCTCTGGGACGGGGAAATAGACAAAATCTCCTGACAAAAATTGGGATCATGGGGTAGGGGGAGAAGGGAGAGCAGAAGGGAAATCGGAGGGAAGAAAGTGAGGGGGAAAGAGAAGTTGAGGGTATGGGATAGTTGAAATGGGAAAGGATGAGACCAAGGAAAGAGATATTTGGATTGAGGGAGCCATTATGGGGCTAGAAAGAAATCTGTCATCAGAAAATTCCCAGGAATCCACAGGATGACTCCAGCTAAGATCCTAAGCACTTTTGGAGAGGGTGCCTGAACTGGTCTTGCTCCATATTCAATTTGATGACTATCTTAAATATCACCATAGAACCTTAATCTAGCTACTAATGGAGACAGGAGAAGAGACCCAAAAAGGAGTGCTGTACTGAACTCCCGAAGTCCATCCAGTTGAAAATGGGGAGGAGTAGGAATATGAGCAAAGAGGTCAAGACCACGATGGATACACCCACTGATAACAGCTTACCTGAGGTAATGGGAGCTTAACAACTCTGGCCAGACAGAGAAAGAACCAGCATAGAACCAAGCTGGACCCTCTGAATATGGTTGACAATTGTATGGCTGGAGCAGATAGTAGAACCACTGGCAGTGGTACCAGGGCTGCTTGTACTGGCTTTTTGGAACCCATTCTCTTTGGATGAATACATTGCTCAGCCTGGAAGCAATGTGCCTTGCCTTCTCTGGGGAGTAGATGGGGGTGGAATGGGAAGGGAAGGTGGGAACTGGGGTTGATATATAAAATAAAAAAAGATAGTTTGCTTTCTTTTTAAAAAATAAATTAAATTTAAAAAGAAAAAAAGTATCCGAGTTTTCTTTGGGTGTTTTAAATAAATATTCTGTTTTAATAATTTTCAAAATCATTGCAATTAGCATGAAAACCTGATACCAATGAATGAAAGAATACCTACTAAACAGGTTTAAATCAAATTTAAAACCATGGAGACTATAGAGTAGGATGACTCATGATTCTATTTGTGTACGAACCTAGAAGTACTCAAGAGGTAATATTGGCTTATATGGCTCTTTTAATTGGCCAATTATGTGATGTTCAATGATTTCCTTTCCATATACCTATGTATAAAGTTTTTATTTTGGTTAACATTGTTTTTGATAAAATGCATGATAAGATAGAGTCTAGAAATAGAAAATAAAGGACCTAAAAAAATCTAGAAAGGCACTGGCAGAACAAAGGATAACCTGGAAATCAAGAAAACTTTATAAACTCTTAGGATGGTAGAGACATGCAAATGCATGAGAAAATGCATGCTAAATGAAGAAAAGAACAGATAAACCTGATCCCACAATAAATGAAAACATGATATTCATGAAGCATTTTTTCATGAGCTTTAAAAATATTTGGCTAACTTTTTGCAACAATAATCGTTTATGTCAAAACTACTTGCAAATGACACTTATTCTACATTGTCGATTCTCTGTATCATCAACGAAGTGAGAGAAATTCAAATGTAAGAAATGATCCCAAGAGCAGCTTCAGAATGCTTGACATTTGCATGTAAGTGGATTCTGAGAGGAAATTGGAGGTGTATAGGAAGAAAGAACACTCTACATTTTATCCTCTTTTATTTACTGTTTGAGTTTGAGGGGTCCATTTGAGGATTCCTTGACTTTCATATCATATCTTTTCTTAGCTGCCTTCTGTGTTTAGACCTTATCAGTCATTCTGGGTTATTTGGAAATGAAAAAACACAAAGGAGAAGAATGTTTTAAGAATATCATTAATAATTATTTCTTATAACTTGTTTGTTATTTGGTTTAGATTTCATGTTGCTCAGGCTGACCTCAATCTTGCTATATAGAGGAAGACAACCCTGATGTCCTGATTGTTCTTCCTCTACTTACATAGGGTAATACCAAACTTCGCTATGGAGTGCTTTTTTTTTTTAAAGAAGAAAAATTCTATTGGGATTTTTCTTTTGTACTGCTTCTTTCAGAGAATCTGAGAGGTATCCTGTTGCAAAATTGAAGTTATCACTCTCAATTTAAGCATCTTTAGAATAAAATATGACTTTGGAAATAAATAATCAGCAATTTGCTAAATTATGAACTGAGATATCTACTATTTTTGGCTCCTTGAGACAGAATTTCTCTGTGTAACAGCCTTAGATGTCCTAGACTCACTCTGGAGGTATCTATTTTAACTTTAACTCAACTGGAAGCTCTTTGGTGTCATAGACTACCCATTAATGACACCATCTGAGTGGAGAAGTTATAATAATCTTAAAATAATAATAGTGATTTTCTACATTATTTATTTAAATATTATATTCTGAAGTGCTGCTTGGCATTAAAACTTATCTCACTTTTATAGTCCTTAAAAAGAGTTCACACTTTTTTCCCTGGAAAAATTATGGAAATTATGGAAAACATACTTGAAATACAGTGGATTGGATTCTGGTTAAGTTTGATGGATTGCAGTCAAGTAGAAAAATCATAAGGCAATTCTATTATCTTCTTATAAGAAAATATGTCTTCATGAGTATAGAGTAAATAAAAAATAAGAACATATATTATAGAATTTCTATCTAATATCAACATTTTTTCTCATTTTTTAAATGAAGAGGACCACCAGAGTTCTTTGCAGACAGAGAAGAAATTGATGTCTCTGGGGGTGCAAAAGTATCTGCCATATGATTAATTCCAGAAGTAACTGATAATAACAATATAACACAAACTCACTTTATCCTAAACGTTGTTTTATAATGCTTCCATTTCTGATGTTGAATACAATGCATAAATACAAGATATTATAGTATTTAGGTATTGCGGGCTTAGATTTGAATCTCATACATAGATAAACTATAACTAAGACATATTGACTAAAGATAAATCCCTAATGCAGCAAGATTAGGATCCATGGCCATAACTTTACAATTGTTATGTAAGGGATAACTTATTATTACCAATTAGCACTTATTTCTGGAATAAACTAGAAGATACTATTGCTTTTGATAATGCATATTATTTGTTTTAAAAATCAAAACACTCCTTTTTGGGAAGAAAATATTTTTTTTCTGTACTTAGACATGTATATACAACCTTAGAGATACAAATGTTGTAAGACATATATTCAAAAAACTCTAGTAGAGGGCTGGAGAGATGGCTCAGAGGTTAAGAGCATTGCCTGCTCTTCCAAAGGTTCTGAGTTCAATTCCCAGCAACCACATGGTGGCTCACAACCATCTGTAATGGGGTCTGGTGCCCTCTTCTGGCCTGCAGGCACACACACAGACAGAATATTGTATACATACTAAATAAATATTAAAAAAAAAAACTCTAGTAGAAAGCCAGTACAAGGCATTAAAAATTCTCAGGTGAGTTGTTGGTCTGGGGAGTCCAAAAATAATAAAGGTAACTGCTATTGCCCTTAATTGCTTCCCAAAAGCTGAATGTAAGTCCCTCTTTCTAAAGACACCATACATTTTGGATACAAGATTCTGAATTAAAACAGTGTCTGACCTGAAATACTTCTCCCTAGAGACTAGCTTTCACAGTATGGAAAGGTGATGCCCAAGCTTCCAAGGTGAAGAAATCGTCAATAATTCTGCCCAGCTATGATGCCTATAAGCCACAAAAATGACTGACAAATCAAGATGCTTCTAAAGGTGTAGTATGTACACTCACATCTTGGTAACCAACAACTGTCTAACGAGATGTAAAACCTACTCACCAGGAGAAAAATCATGCTTGCCATGGAAAACCCAGCATGACCCTTGGCTAGTGAGGTCATAGAGCTTAGATAACCTATTATTTCCATTTTTCTATGCCAGTATAATATCTAGCTCTGTTCTATATAGTTATCCTCATACAAAAAGATGAGTGGAGCTATTATCCTTCATCAAATAAGCTTCTTTTTCCAGCAAGCAGAGTCGTTTATGAAAAGAAACAAGATTAAAACTTAAGAGAACTGACTGTGGGGGTGTCAAACATCATAATAAATCTACACCAAAAAAGAGGGCAGAAATACTATTAAAGCCAGAAGGTCAAGGAACTGCAGAGATATTGTGTCAACAAGACATGACAGGGAAGCAATTACCTAAATAAAATTTGAAGCATCAGTTGTCTTGCCAATGTGTGTGAAGAAAATCTCACATGGTCTTCAACTTAGAGAAAGAATTAGAGGAAATTAATGACTTCTGTGAAAGTATTCAACTCCCCCAGAATTAAGTTCCCTAATTGGTTATCCAATGCCAATTTGTCAGATCTAAAATCATATATATACAAGCAATACTAAGTAACCGCAGCAGGTGGTATTTATATATTTATCAGCTCATAAGGTACATGCACAGATATACACATACATTACATATGCAAAAATATTTAACTTATTAAAGTTATTAAACAGCATTTATTAAAGACAAATAAGTCATAAACTTGAGGCAACCCAATATAAGCAGAAGTATCTCAAGAAGAATATTAACCTGCACAACAATAACACACTCAGAGAATCTAACTCAGATTAGCACTATGTTTCCATACGTTCCTGTCTCTACTCCCAATCTTTTCTTTCTTTATCCTACCCTACCCAGCTGCCTGTTCATCCTGTTCCCTTAGCTTTTAAGAGAATTATAATCATGCTAAAATTCTCAAACCTGGAGAGGTCAGGTAACATGGAGGCCTCAAGGAGGATGGTTGCATCTCCCTGAAATGGAGAAATCGAATAGATTTTGCAGAAGGATTAGGTGCAGGTGGGAAAGGAAACTTATGAATAAGTTCATGCCATGTTTGTCATTCTGAGTCTGGGTTATCTCACTCAGGATGACTTTTTTCTAAAGTCATAACATCCATTTTCATGATGCTATTTCATTTTAACAGCTGAGTAATACTCCACTGTGTAAATGTACCACATTTTCTTTATATAGTTCAGTTAAGGCACATCAAGGATTTTTTTTCAGATTCTGGATAGTATGAATAAAGCTGATATAAACATAGAGGAGCAAATGTCCTTGTGGTAGTATGGTTATAACTGCCCCAATGTATATTATATTATCTGTGGCTACTTTGAAGAGTGCTGTTTCCATGATTTTTCTCAGCAAATTTTTCATTTGCATATAGGTCAACTGACTTCTTGAGTTAATCTTGTATAGACCCACTTCTCTGAAAGTGTTAATCAACGTATAGAAGACCGGCAAAGAATTTCTGTGAACACTTATGTATTCTATCGTATCATCTACAAATAACAATGCTTTGACTTCTTTTCCAATTTGTATCTCCTTTATCTCCTTCAGTTGTTTTACTACCATAGCTAGAACATCAAGTGCTATATTGAATACAGGTGGAGAGATGTTGACAGCCTTGTCTTATTCCTAATTTTAGAGGATTTTCTTTGAGTTTCTTTTCATTTAATTTGAAATAATTTTATCCTATAAACATTTGTTTCTTTTACTTGTTCAATAAAATGCTGTTTTGCCAGTAGCCAGACAGGAAGTATAGGTAGGGGGGCCATGCAGGGAGTAGAGGCAGGGAAATGAAAACACGAGAATTCTGGGAAGAGGATTCTGCAGTCTGCAATCATGACCCAGTCACAGAGGAAGCAAGATTTGACCGCCTCACTGAAAAAGACCAGCAGGACAAAAAACCTCAGTCAACACTGTCCCTTGGACTGCCACAACCTTTCTGGCTCTCTCTTTTATAATGACCATGGAGCCTTAAATTTGGATGTTGCATTGTAGATATTTTCTCTGCAACTGAGATCAATAGTTCTAACTTTTGTTAGGATGTATGTTTTTGTAATTAATTCCCTCTGCTGCAAGGAGAATCTTCTTTGGTAGGGGATAAGAACTACACTTATTTTTGGATACAAGCACAAATACAAACACTGTTCTGTATGATGCTGGTTTAGGAAAGTCCATTGGTACATACTCCTCTATGATTTATGACTCCACTAGTCCTGGCTAGTCAGCTAGGTACAAGGCATTGTTTTCCTTCTGTTGAATGTATCTTAATTCCAACTAGAGAGTCATTGGTTACTGACAAGATATGCATGTTGCTACAGTACCCTTAGGATTATAGAACCATGCTGTTTACTATTGTGGTTCATAGGCACCATAGGTGTATAGAACTCTTGATTTATATTTTCCTTTGAAGCTTGTATGGTGCTTTCTAGTCACAGAGAAGATAGTCTTCAGGGAGGCATTGTGCAATTCAGCTCAAGCCCACGGGCCTCTGGGCCTTGTGTCTAACGTGTATGGTGTCTTTAGCAATAAAAATTTACTTTCATCTCTGGAGAGCAATACCAATAGATCATAAAGTTTTGGAGCTCTCCTCATAAACCCAACCAACAGCTCAAAAGAAGGCTTCTCATGCTTAATGTCGTGTTTTTATGAGATGTCTATAGTCCTTGAAAGGAGCATTGTCAGTGTCCACGGGATATTTTCATTTGAACTGTATACGTATTTTTATATTAATGACTTACTTGTGCTATAGGCATTTTTAAGTTGTTAGCATTATAGTTCTTTATGACATTTTCAGATATCCTTACTCTTATTTTACTTTCTTCCCTTCTTCAGTATTCCCCTCCCTTCACTCTAAATTATATCCCACTTTTTATTTTTTTTCTTTCAGATCATTAGTAACTATTATTCCTGTTTCTGTTTGTTGGTCTCCTAAGCCTCCTATTCCTACCATCACGAATAGTTTCTTTTGCTTTCCTAGTTTCTGTAGTTACTCCAGGTCATGTGTTGACAAAGGAAAAAAAAAACTATGCAATGATTGTCTTACTGGGTCTTTGCCTCACTAGAATGCATGTGTACAATTTTAAATTAATTATATATTCTCTATCATTAAGCAATAGTACCAATAACAGTACCAATAGAGTTTTAGTTATGTTTTCAAGACATAGAATGGGAAAAGTGAGAACATTCCTGTGCATGAGTTATTTACCATGTGGTCAAATTTAATTTGAAATATTAAGCCATCAATATTGTTAAGCCAGTCAATTTTAATGGAAGAATAACTTTGATTTTGTTGTATTTTATTCCTTACATGTAGAATTAGGTTTCACCTTTAGTTTTTTATTGTTTTTCTAATTTCTCACATAATTTTGTTAAAAAATTTAGTATAGTTTAATAGTAATAATTACACAGTTTATAATTTGAAATTAAAAGTAAGATTAATCCCTGATAGAACACAATCATTTCCCTAGGCAAATATCCTGATTTAGATATTAAGCACACAAAGCCAAATTCAGGTATCTACCATATACTTAATGGCAAACAAAAAATAGAAGCTGAATTTTACCAGAAGCTGAATTCAAAGTAACTAGGAACTGTTTAAAACATACACACCTGCGTTCTCAAATTTTATCTGTCTGTTTCTACCAAAATGAAACTGAGAATTTGTTCACAGGAGCCTATAAACTGAACCACAGTCTTATAAAAATACAACATAAAAATTAGGCATCTGTGTATCTGGAACTCAAGCTGCCTTTAAACATTAAAATCAATGCTTAAATTGCCTCTAAAGTGAATGGGAAATAAGTCTTTGGCTGCAAGTTTTATTTGGTCAGGGACTTTCTGCAGGTGGGCTGTTGAATTATCCAGTCACTTTGTGTGAAACTGGACATGTTTAAAATGAATCTTGAGTGTGTATCATTAAAATAATATAACCTGGCTCTTTGCTTGGGTGATTACTAGATGTGTTCACTAACAATTTTCTGCAACGGAAAAGTTAAATAATCCTATGCATTATTCATAAGTTGGCTACTGTAGCTGCATTCACCTTTAACTTGAATTTTTGTCTAAATAATGGTAATCATCAAATTATGAAGAACAATTTGACTGGGTAAAGTCATTTTTTATATAGCTAGATATTTACCTACTGATCTACCTGTCACCTATTCATAATATCTATTGTCTAAAGTTTCAGTTCCATTGAAATACTTGAAAAGATTTTCAGAGAAATGACTAAAGGAACAAAAAGGTAATTCAAAAGGTAATACCCCTTCTCCATTATAGTTTATATCCTGCATTTTTATATGACTATGAGTGCAAGTTTTGTGGTATTGGTGTACAGTTGTGTACTATTTATTACTATTGTAAATACTTTCAAAGAAGAGAAACCAGAGCTAATTGAAAATTATGAAAAAAAAAAACAATCAAGGTGCTCTCTTGAATAATCTTCATAGGAAAAAGTCCTGTGCCCCTTATATGTCTCATGCTAAGTGCCCACTCTATGTCTGCCCTTCCTAAGTACAGTCTTTGTGAAGACATTGTGGCATAAAGGAACAAGATCATTGTGAAGGTACCTTATCTCTGATCTCTGCCTTGTGTATTGAAGGAGAGAATAACAACCCAATCTAGAAATCATATCCACAACTATGTAAACACCTTGGTCTTTCTCATTCACCTTCCACAAATTTGAGAAGCAAATGATTGCTAATATACCATCTTTCTGACAGCACATCAGAACTCTAAATCAGGGCTTATATCCACCTTCAGAAGTCATGAAAAAAGAGTTGAAGAATGAAGGATGACATATCAATCATCAATATGGTTGTCAGCCCTGCTGTTTGAAACAAATGACACAACATCCAAATAAAATCCTTTAATGTCATAATGAGGTCAGAATAATGATGATAATATTTCAGAATAAAATGGAAGAGAAAGGTCTCCATATCTCCTATTATCTGTGACATTAATGAAGAGGTTGGAGACACAATGGCCATAGCCTTTTGTTTGAAAGAGTCCTCAGATCAGTAGGTTTTACTTCAAGTATAGAGAATCATTGGAGTAATATGGAGAGTCTTCTAGGGAAAAGCATTTGAGATTTTTGATCAATAAACAGGGTCAGGATTATATCAGATAAATGTGACCAACAGTGAATTATCTTAGCACAGGACTCATGCCTTGTGTGTTACACTTATTGGGAATATTTGAACAGTCTGGTAAATGGTACATATGACTGAAGTTTTTTAAAAAAAAAATAATATATCACTGGTATTCTTCAGTTATCACTAGCACAGCTTTATCTAGCTAAACACTAAATTGGTAGCACTTGGTAACAAAATGTCTTCTTGCTTTTGTGAGATCATACAGAATAGTCCTTGAGAAAAATTATGCACACAAGAAAATTACATTAAAATCTTATGTTGAAGCTTATTGTATATGTCCAAAGAGAAGAATCCCCATATAAATTGCAGACTATGATATTTTTAGGAAGCTTAAATTTAGGACATATCCCAATACTGAAGATCCAGAAAACAATGAGAAATAATATTAAGTAAGACAAATGAAATAAACAAACAAAGGCAGATATTGGATTTTTTTTTGTTTCAGGGGTCAAGTGATTCTGTATACCAACAGAATATCAAGTAAGCACATCTGCGATATTAAACCAGAAGTGAATGAGTAGAAGAGAAAAACTAACAAAAGGAAGAAAGTAATGAGAAGAGATTAAAAATGGAAGGAGAGGGAATGAGTGCAGTTAAGGTCCTTGAAATTGTCTATATGAAAGCTATCAGTTTGCCCAAGGAATATACACCAAAGAGAAACAAAATAAAATAATCAGAAAACAGTTCCAGGGTAATTGAACCCTAAAGTTATGTTCCCTATGTAGTTAGTAAACCTTAGGCATGTGACTTAAAACATGGAGGCAATATTGTCTAATGAATGAGGCAATCTTTTATTTTATTTTATTTTATTTTATTTTATTTTTTATTGAGAAAAAGAAAAAAGTTTCCACCTCCCCCCAGCCTCCCATTTCCCGCCCCCTCCTCCCACCCCTCTCCCCCTCCCCCCACTCCCCTCACCCTCCCCCTCCAGTCCAAAGAGCAGTCAGGGTTCCCTTCCCTGTGGAAAGTCCAAGGTCCTCCCCCCTCCGTCCATGTCTAGGAAGGTGAACATCCATACTGTCTAGGCTCCCACAAAGCCCAAACTTGAAGTAGGATCAAAACCCAGGGCCATTGTCCTTGGCTTTTCATCAGCCACCATTGTTCGCCATGTTCAGAGAGTCCTGTTTTATCCCATGCTTCTTCCGTCACAGTCCAGCTGGCCTTGGTGAGCTCCCAAAAAGGAGACAGTGGGGCTGACCTTTTGAGACAATCTTTTTAAAACAATATATTGACCTAGCTCCCAAAGTCCAGTCAAAGAGAGGGAGGAGTGAGAATATGAGTAATGAGGTCAAGACCGTGATGGGGATACCCACTGAAACAGCTTACCTGAGCTAAGGGAGGTCTTTCAACTGCTTCCTGACACCGAGAGAACCAGCATAAGGCCAAATTAGGCCCTATTAATGTGGTAACAGTTGTATGGGTGGGGCAGACAGTAGGGCCACTGGCAACGAGACCAGGATTTATCCCTATTGCTTGTTCTTGCCTTTTGGCCAAAGTATTCTTGAGGAATACTATGCTCAGTCTAGATAGAGTAGGGAAGGACTTGGTCCAGTCTCAAAGCAATGTTCTAGACTTTGTTGACTCCTCATAGGAAGGAAACCTTATTTTCTCTGAGGGGTGGATGGGGCAGGATGGGGATTGGGAGGAGTCAAGGAGCAGAGAGCATGAGGAGGCGAGTGAGTGGGAAATGGATTTTGATGTAAAATGAGAAAAGATAGTTTTTTAAAAAATAAATTAAAATAAAAAGCAATATATTGTATTTTAAATTAATTAGTTTTAATCACAATCTTTTCCCTATAACTGTGCACATGCTGTGCATATGTGCCTTTAATTGAAGTATAAAATGGGCAGTAAATTCTTCTAAAGGTATCAGAGGCATTAAATTTCTACCAACACATGTAAACTTAACTAAATATTGAAAGAAAGGAAAATTCAATGGCACTTTTTATCCATACACTGTCTATTTTTCCTGCACAAAATAAACAAACAGAAAACAAAGACAAAAACCTATAGGACAGATGAGGCAGTCATTGGGGGAAAAAATCTCCTTTTACTCTCAGTATTAGCTATTGATTTTCTTTATCATCAACAATTTAACAAATGGTAAACAATGAGGCAGTATGCCAACTTTGCATAACTCATACTGTGTGTGATTGCTGAATTGGTCATTTAAGAAAAGAACAGTATAGCTATCTTTGGAAAATAAGATATAACAATCATCAAGTCTGGGTGGTTTTATAGTCTGATAAGTTTGTTGCCATAAGTTTAGCCAATGTACATTCATAGAGGCTCTTAGACTTTCTTGCTCTATTCTAGGATTAGTGATACAAAGCAAAAATGACACCATAGTCTGAAACTTCAAAAGGGCCACCAGCAGGTCAATATTAAAGAAATATGGAAACAAATCCTACCAGGTACCAGGTAATGAGTGATTTTCAAGAATTGGAGTAGATTGATGTACTTGGTAGGAATGGATTTATTATGTAACATAAGTGGCTACCATGTAAAGAATGAGTGAATAAGATCACTCCTTTGAGGTAAGTGCAGAAGGTAGGGAGAAAGCAGGAGCTGCCAGAATGGATGGAGACACAGGTGTCTATGTTTTGGGTGATTAGAATCATTAGGAACCCCATTGCAGCTGCATTACTTCCAGTGAATTTGTCTTTTACATCATAAAATATCCTTATTATTGAGACTAAAAATTCTAGAGACTTCCTTGTCACTTTAAGGGACTCTGTATCATTAAGCACATGAAATCTGCAGTGCTGTTCAAAAGCTTAGGATGCCAAATTTAAAAAAGAAAAAAAATGGTTTCATGGATGAATTAAAACAAAAGAACATTTTTGCTCATAGTGCTCTCTTTCGTTTCTGAGAAAGCGATTTTCTAGCTGAAAGGAATGTCACTTGGTGATGTTCTCGGGTGTACTTTTTGTTTGCTTGTTATTTTACTTTGTTCCATTCAGAATGGGAAGTTATGATTAATAAGATACATGTCTCTGGTCAAACCCTAGAAAACAGAACATTGAAAGCAATAATACTATTCTCAAAGGAGTCTGGAAAGTTTGACTTTTCAAGCCGATACTTTATGTTCCTCCTTGGTACCAAGAGCTGCCCACATAGCGTTCTGCTTCTGTGCCAGAGGATGAGATCACATCTAAGCCCCTGCCCCCCCCCCCCCCCGTGAAAGGCTTACCTATACTTTTGTTAAGATATTTGCCATGGGAAGAACCTCTCGCTTGTATTCTGCTGAGTCCGAATTAGTTTTAGACTCACCATTTCCAGAATCTGCAGGTGGTAAATGCACACATGTGGGAACACCTGGATAGACAAAGGTTAGGGGTGGAAACAGAATTTGACACTCAGAAATGTTCTTAGCACAGCACACCACATGATTTGAAACACATGTTACACAATTCAGTGTCTGGAAAATTATACATTGATAATTGAGACTTCATTGTGTGACGTTTTGTATTCTTTTAATTAGAGCCATAGGCACAAGTGCTGTTATATGAATATTTTCTAAATAAGCAGGAGATTAATCATTTATACTTTCATCTGTTAATCTGTTTTGAGTTGTACAGAAAGAGAACAATGAAAACATGCTCCAGCTTCTTCAAGCCTCAAGTACACATGGAATGTATTTCAATGGTATTTCCTTTATGAATGTCAAGTCCTTGATATGTATAATATTTATGTTGTGTTATGAAGATAATACCCCATTATATTTAGTGGGTACTCAAAGGACTTATTAATTGTACATATTGTCTTACAAGTATGTCAATTTCTCTTCTCTCACTTCTGAATTTCTTGTGTCACTGGGGGTAGTGATGTATGCTGGGGATTATTATCCAGATATACATAAAAATTTTAACTTTGCCTTCAAAACTTCCCTAAAGAAAATATTTTTATTTACGATTACTAAAACCCAAGTTTATTCTTCCAATTCATTCCATAAAATTTACTAAACAGCTGGAGAGATGGCTCCACAGAAAATAGCATTTTCTGTTCTGTCTTGAGGAAAGGGGTTTCTACATCAGAACCTATCTAGGAAAGTACACAAAATCTTTATCACCAACATCTAGAGATCCACCACTCTATTTTGTCCTCCATGGGGACACACAAATACACACACACTCACTCAAACATATAAATAGTAAATTGTAAAAGTATTCACCATCTGATAGAAGGCAGTAATTGTTTAAGGCTCTAGAGAAATATCAGTAAATGAACAAAGATCTGTGTTTCATTTTATCAGGGACAAAAGGACAAATATTTCAATTTAAAACATTTAAAATAAGTAAAATATTACACACATTATATTCACAGTATTTTAAATAATCTATAAATGAAAAATTAGTCTGAAGTTATTTGGTATGAGAAGATGGTGGAAGACTGCATGTTACAGTACAAGTTTGGCATTATTAATTTTTTATTGGAAAAATATTAAAAGAAAGCAAGAGATTTAGTGGTAAGTTATGTGTGAATGAAGCTTTTCAGACAGTAGAGGAATTAGTAAGCGTGTTGTGGTGAGAACATTCCTAGAACAGAGAGTTGTGTGACTGAAAAGAATAGTGATGGGGATATATCAGAATGTTTACAAACTGAGTAGAGCCTAGATCCTACAAAACCATCTGAAGCACTATAAAACTTTAGGTTTTATTCAACTAGCAATGCAAATTATTTTTGCCTTAAAGGTAAGGTTCCAGCATTCTAAGGATGTTTGAATTTTCTTATCCTACACTGACATAACAAACTCCTAATTTTTCTTTGAGTACCTCTTGTCCAT
Source organism: Neodon shergylaensis (assembly GCA_025134845.1). Lineage (NCBI taxonomy): Eukaryota > Metazoa > Chordata > Mammalia > Rodentia > Cricetidae > Neodon > Neodon shergylaensis. Next base: position 15,488,608 of record JABTXL010005037.1, on the reverse strand, counting down.
AAAATACATGATTTACTAAGGTTTTTGATTTATTTGGTGCTGTTTGTTCAACAGAGCCTACCAACATGGTAACAATATAATGGAGTTGCATGAATGTGACAATATTCTACCCTGTTCCCAGACAGTGATATCTCTTTGAACTATGTATTATGAGAGTGGACAGGGTGTTCAGAGTCTGTGTGAAGACTATAAATGTGAATGATATTTTCTTTCTAAGATAATTGTGAATACTTCTGATTCTTTTTGTTAAGAAGTGGAGAAAAGATTTATTAGATCAATGGTTACCTACCAAGCACTAGACACTTTCATCTATTTGTTGTAACAAAGACTCTGCACCTGACACAGTGCCCACAGTTGTGGTTAATTCTATAGTTAAAACTGTAATAGGTCTAAATATGAGTCATGTGTTTTAATAGCAGCAAAATTGCTGAATTCGAAGGAGATATGAAGTGTCTCTAGAACCATTTCACTCTTCAAGTGAAGTGTACAATCTTGCATCGTTAGGTTTACTATTATATCACCTTTTAACTATTGGCTGGGGTTGGCTTAATAGTCTGAATGTTCTTATATGCCCTGTACTTCCAGGATAGTTATTATTAAAAGAAAGAAAACAATAAAAGCATACTACCAATGATTTAATATTTACTTTCAACTATATACTCAAACAGTAGGTGAAGAACTGTAAGATTATCTATTCTATCATTTGGCCCATGGCAATCTAAGTACTTGCTTTGTATTGCTGTGTCCTCATTCCTAAAAACATAAATTCTGTGTGTGTGCATGTGTGTGTGTGCACGCACACATACATGTGCATACAAGCCCTGATCCTCAATCACTCTCCATCTTCTTTGTTTGAAATAGTAACTTTAGCTAAACCTATGTTGTTGATTCAGCTTTCCTGGCTTACTCAGAGATCACAAGCATACTATCTCTCTCTCTCTCTCTCTCTCTCTCTCTCTACTTCCTGGATTACAGACACATACTGCCTCATTGACTTTTTTTTTTGTTTGTTTGTTTTGGAGACAGGGTTTCTCTGTAGCTTTGGTGCCCATCCCAGAACTAGCTCTTGTAGACCAGGCTGCCCTTGAATTCCCAGACATCCGCCTGGCTCTGCCTCCCGAGTGCTGGGATTAAAGGCGTGCGCCACCACCGCCCAGGTTCATATTGGCTTTTATATGGTGGCTGGATATTAAATTCAGCCATCTGAGCTATTTCTCCCCAGACCTTGTTAAGTTACTCATCTAAAAATTGACACACATTTGAGAAAGAATCCATGTTTTAATTGGGTGAGCTTGCTCTAGAATCTTAATTTTCATCTTGTGGTTTCTTTTTCTTATCCCGCCCCCCTTGATTTGCTTGTTGGTTTATGTAACTTACCCTATGCACTGTTTAATATATGAACCCATTCTGTACTTGACTAAGACCCTTCAACATCTGTGAAACGCATAACACTTGTGCCATTTCAGTTTTCCAGGGACTGTCAGTAGTCTATATATCATACTTGACAGGATTCTCATTGCCAACTACACAGTTGGTGATTCAACAACAAATTCCACTTCTACAATGACTTCCTAAGACAACAGTTCACGGAAATTCTTCAGTCAAAATCTCGAGAGGATAGAATCCAAGATGTCAGTTCACCTGAGTATTTTACTGGGAAAGAAAAACCTACTCTAGTTAGTAAGGGAAGAAAGATAGAACAAGGGTAATATGACATGACTCAGTTGCAAATAAGGCCTTTTCTTCCCCTGATTGATTGATTATTGATTACCAGGATCACAGGTATAAGGCAGCAACTCAAAATTACACAGAGATTTGAAGAATGAATTGGGATTTTTCCCCCCTCTGCATTGGTATTTATAAACTACCTCTCTGGGTAGAGCATAATTTTGATACATCCACTCCTATCACTTGAGTCAGGAAGTTCTTAGATAAATGTCAGTCCTGCTTCAAGTAGCCCAAACTCCTGACATGTGGGGGAACAATTATCTCTCTACTGCTTAGGATGTCAGTACAGAAAAGACCAGAAGGAGGCATATCAAGCAGAGTATGGATAACTGTGAGTGAGTGAGTGAAGCAACAGATTTACTTTTAGACATAACCTTTAAAAAAGGCCCATTTGACATTCATGTAGAAATGCAAGTACTCAGTTTAAAATAGGACTTAAAAGTAAGCCCCTCTCCTGAAAACAAATGCACAAGGCTCTAAGAATTTTCTGTGTGCATCATAAAGAGATAAAGTTCTAATATTACTCATGTTCGTGCCCTACTTATTATGCTAGTATTTTCTGTGTTTATCTGACACTCGAGTGACACTTACTGACATTCATTGTTTCTTGTTACATTTGCCTATGTTGTTCCAGCACTGTGTTTCTGCTTATCTTTTAATTATGATTATCTATGTTCCATGCCTCTCAGTTGTTTTATAGCTTATCATGTGTTAATAACTAACAAGTTTCATTAAATTAGTATTAAACTAATCCATTCAATACAGCCTGAAAACTCTGGCTGACCCTAGTCGTGAAGCAAAGGAATTCTAGGTAGATGTAGGTAGAAGACTGAGAGAGAGAGAGAGAGAGAGAGAGAGAGAGAGAGAGAGAGAGAG
>JABTXL010005037.1:15423661-15485994 GCA_025134845.1 Neodon shergylaensis | reverse complement strand
GAGAGAGAGAGAGAGAGAGAGAGAGAGAGAGAGAGAGAGAGAGAGGGCAAGTACAGTCTATAGAGGAAGAAAGGCAGGGAACAAATGATAAACTGATGTGACTTCATACACTGCATTTTCATGTGATACACGATACCACACAAAACAGATCCCCATATATGGGTTTTCAACACATTACATTTTTTACAGTATTTATATTACAATCTAATTTTACTCTCATGTTAGAGTTTTTATTTTTTCTCATTAACCTAGTACCTAGTACACAGAAAAAAAACTCTAAGAAGTGTTGAATTCTGCCTTCTAATATGATAGACTTTATTCTTATAAAACCTTCTATCAGGAAGTTCTCCCTACTAGGCATTTGGCACAAGCAATAAAAAAAATGATATTCAAGTCTTTTCTCAACTAACATTCTATGATATAAACATGATTATTCCTGAATCTATGGAGTGTAGCTAGGATAGATACGGAAAAGCATATTTAAATGATCCAGTGGCAAAAGAGAAATTCATAAAACTGATCTTTTGCTTCTGTACAATACTGAAATGTACATTCATAACACCCAATGAATGAGTCAATATGACTATTTCAGTTATACTAATTATGATTGTGTACACATGACCTCTTTTTATCAAAGTTCTGAGGGAAAAAGGAATAGCACAATATTTCAATTGTTCTACTCAGAAGCATTTAATAACCTGATGTATGTATACTTATTTAAATATATTGTATACATATGATGATTCTTTTTAATCCCCAAGATTCTGATCATTTAACTAATTGAATTATGCATGTGTATTTATGATAATTATCCAGTGAGAAAGTAGAAGATAATGTTATTTTCAAAGTAGTTTAGTAATCTAAAACCATCTTCGTTGGTCATGTATTTTATATACTGTATTTTAAAAAACCAAAAAAGTCTGAGTTGCATTTTTTAAAATTATATCCTCTGCATTTAAGTTTTGGTTGTGTAGATTGGTGTTCTTGTGAAATACTTAAGAGAAGGAGTGGAACTCTCTATGACTCCTTGCCTGCTCTTGGGACACATTTCTTCCTGTGTTGCTTTATCCAGACTTGATAAAAAGATATGTGCCTAGTCTTATTGTAGCTTGTAATGCCATGCTTGGTAGACATAGCTGGAAGGCCTGTTCTTTTTTTAAAGGGAAGCTGAGGAGGAGAAATGGATCTGGGTGAGAGTTCAGGTACGGGAGAAGGATTGGGAGGAGAAGAGGATGGGAAACAGCTGTCAAAAATTAATGTATGCAGGAAGAGTAGATAAAGAAATAAAATTTAAAAGTTAGGGCTATCAGTACATAAGTATACTATAATTTTCTTAATAATTGGAATATTTGTTTTAGAACTATGTTTACTTGGGTACACATCAATTTTATTTATATTTATGACATAATTATCGATCTATCTATCTATCTATCCTCAGGCATGAACTTAGGCATCATAAAATTTCTCACATGCAATCAATAGGTGGCCTTTTCAGATCTTTGAAAGAAATCATCTTTTTGTCATCACCTGATTTGATTATCAACTTGACAGGATTCAGCATCACAATGAAAATAATACATCTAGATATGTCTAGGAGGGTATTTCCAGAAAGGCATCAATGAAGAACAAAGACTCAACCTAAATTTGGAAAACAAAATTTCATGAGTTGACATTCCCAACTGAATGAAAGGGGGAAGAGAACTAAGAATCAGTACCCATTTCTCTCTGCTTTCAGATTGAAGACATTTTTGTGTCTACATGCATCTGCCAACATCTCTTCCCCATTATATATTATTGCTCTCATAAGTTGCTTCTAGTTAGGTAATTGATGTAAGCAAAAATAAAACTGACATACCTGGCATGTATGTGTACAGAAAAGATTAATAAACACTTGCTTGAGTTTTCTTTCTATATTAAATCAGTGCTTATTTTGATGGAAGTGAAAAAAAATTTGATATATGTATTTATAATAATAATTATGAGCTATAATTTTATGTTAAAGTAGAAAAAGATAATAAATGTGATGGCTAAAACAGAAAATTATGTATATATTATAACTTTATTAGCTGCTGAACAATAATATTTATTACATGCAGTCATTTTATATTCATACTGAAAAAATATAAAGCAACAACTTTAAGGAAGGGTTTTTCACATGAATTAAGCACATTGGTCATACATGAGAATGTGAAAAAATGTTTCTATCTCAGGGTGAAATCATCAGGTTGGGTTTTTTTGAGGGATTATTTTCATGCCTCAAATATATTTCACCTACTGGGTAACTGCCAGGTCATGAATATTTATCAAACATTTACTAGCTTTTCATGCAAGATAAACTATGAAGGATTTTATGGACTGAAAATTTCATTATGTGTGAGTCTCAATTGCATACTTCTTAAGAGAGGAGTAGTGGCTAATTGCAGTCACAACCTGCGAAGACCTAAAAGTGAATTTCATTTATGAACCCATCAAAGAAGAAAGTGATTGAAGTATGAGAGTATATTTTGTCACAATATTTACATAATATACTTGAATACCATTTGTTGTGACTTTAAAAAGAGTCTTTTATTTTTATTCTTACTTTCTACATTTTTTTAAAGTAGAGTGTTACTATATAGTTCAGGCTTGTGTTTTCCCTCATCTAAGATCAGGGATTTCTGATAGAAATTAGTTTTAGTATTATAGCTAGAGCAATCATGACCTCATGGTGATGCACAGATTAATAGAGATGGGTTAGTTTAGGGTATAAGAGCTAGCTAGCAATCTGTTCAAGGTATTGGCTGAACAGTATTGCAAATAATATAGTTTCTGTGTGATTATTTCCGGCCAGGGTGGCCAGGACACGAGTCAGGGCAGCCAGGAAATGAATTAGTGGCTTTACCCAACACTGGTATATGTGATCCTTTTAATCACTGTTGAAATTGGTTGCCTAGTATTTTGTGTTATAGTTTTTGCATCACTGTTCCTATGGAACTTTGATCTCCATTTGGTTTTCTTTCCTACTAATATAATGGCCTAGCCTGGATACTATGCAAATGGTAGCCACAGTTAAATAACTCATGAAGTGTGTTCTGTCTTCTACTTGGAAATCTGAAAAATTGGTTCCTTTTCTTTAAAAGTTTAAATAATTTAACTGTGAAGTTATAGTATCAATGGTTTCTTTATTTGTTGGACATTTTGATTATTCAGTTAATATTACCCATTCTTCCTATTACTTATAGTCTCAGCATTTTCTAGGAATTAGTTCATTTCATTTTATTTTATTAGATAATTTTACAGCATAATTTTTATTTTATATTTTATTTTATAAAATTTTATAGCATATTTTTTGATACTTTTCCTCTGACCTTTGCATTTCTGTAGACTTTTGGCAATATTTATCCTTACCAATTATAACTTCTATCCCTCATTTGTGTGAGTCTACAAAGTATGGTGACATATGTCCATAAACCTAGGACCCAAGACAGCAGAAGCAGGATAAGCCAGAGAACAAAGTCAGCCTGGTCTAATTAGCAAAAGTCTGTGATAGGAACCCATGGAGCACTGTCATAGCTCAGAGTATAGTGTAACCATAAAACATGTGAGGTCCTGGGTCCTACCACCTGTACTCTAAACCTAAAAAAAAATAAAAATGAAAACAGTATAACTTTGGTTTTAGCTGTTAATTGTAATTTTCTGGTTTTGTTCAAAACTGGAATTCTGTAAGAAACTATATTTGAATTTTCCATAAAACCAGAAATTTGATATCTGAAATAGCCGCTAATATTTGTATTTCATAAGTAATGTATTTTATACATAAATCCACAAGTAAATAAATTCAGTTAAAATAATGTGAAATTAAGTAATTATTTAAAACACTTTGCAATTTTCCTTTTGTGTTTGTTAATTGGTGTATGTGTTTGTTCTAAGAGGAAATAAGGCCTCTTTTCCTACTTAACTTCTAAAACTTCTCACTGTAATACAAGATTTACAAATGTGTCAACGTGAATTTCTGAAATACAAGGTCTGACTATTAGCCACACCTGTTGACAATAACCTTGAGAGATCAGAACTCTCTGTTCTAAATCTATGTGCCATCTTTGAGGTAGAAACACAATAACCTTTAAAGGGACTAGAGGTAAGTTCCAACTCTGACCTTTGGTCAGCGTGGAAGTAGGCTTACATTTTCAGTTCACGACAGACCACCTGTAGGTGGGTAGGTAAAATGTGGAGCAACCTTCAATGTCATTTATTTTATTTTTCAAAACCTAAATCATTAAAAGGTTTCTCACACTTAACATTAAAATTCTCTGAAGAGCTACTATTTCTATGGGAAATCAGATATATCTTCTTATAGATTCCTGAAGGCCAGCAAAATGGTAGACTGGGAAGGTAGAAGATGAACTAGAGGATTCAGGTATCTCCTTGAGAGTCCTGTATAGATAAGTGGTTATTAACAGGTTTCAAGGTCATTGAGGTTGGAACCTTTCTTCAAAATCAGCAACTTGCAAAAGCAGGAACTAATACATCAGGACTTGGATGACTGCTCAAAAGAACGAGGTCTCAGTCCCATTTCTGGCTCTAGGAGCCAGGATATACACAGCTGCCTGAAAATTTTCTCTTCCTTCCTTCCTTCCTTCCTTCCTTCCTTCCTTCCTTCCTTCCTTCCTTCCTTCCTTCCTTCCTCCCTCCCTCCCTCCCTCCCTCTCTCCTGCCCTCCTTTCTTTATTTTGTTTTGTTTGGTTTTGATTTTGGTTTTGGTTTTTCTACACAGGGTTTCTCTGTGTAGACCTGGCTGATCTGGGACTCACTTTGTAGACCAGGCTGGCCTTAAACTCAGAGGTCCATCTGCCTCTGCCTCCTGAGTGCGAGGATTAAAGGTATACTACCACTGCCCAGCTTGCCTAAAGGATCTTGAGGTGACTGTCTAGCCAAAACTTTATGGTAGACAACAAAGTTCTGTCACTGCCCCCTTAAGAGTTAATCTAAATGGGCCTGTCAGGTCCATGACAAGGATCAGTGGTCATAGGCTCGACAACAACAACACAAGTGATTCTTCTTAACTGTCATGAGTTCCTGAATGTATGGCATATTGGATCAGGAATGTGACATTTGACAGCATCTCTCCACAAAATCTGGCTCCTGCTTTTCTACCTCTCTTGTTTGCAGTGGTGCCTGAGTTCTTTCCTGGAGGGAGGCAAGAGGGTGATGAACATTTTCCAATTTGAGAATGGAGTCTCTTATTCGTATCAATTTAAAGAGTTCTACATCTTTCATTGGCTGCTTTCCAGTACAAAAAGAATTTTCTCTGACCTGGGCTAGTAGCAGTTCATTTCTATGGGCATAAACAAATATTCAGAAGCCAATTTAAAAACTTAACCATTCAGCAAAATAACAATAGCAAGTTATACCCTAGAGTAGATGACCTCACAACTCATATGCTTTTAATCTAATATTACAGTACCAGAATTGAAATTCCATTCTGTGTAAAATCCCTAAATATAATCTCAAAATTGTCAGTTATAACATAAAAGTCGAGCCACTTATGATGCCATTGGGCACATCTTGCCTGGAATATCAGTATTGTGACATTCATGCTCTAATGGTGAGCATGACCATTGGAGTTTTTTGCTCCACTATAAGCTTGCAAAATCCTTCCTGTCCTATGAGAGCTATTCAGTGGGAAGGAAATTTCCTGGTCCTTTTGAGATTGATTTCTTTATGTCTTGTTACCAAGATGTGTGTTGCCATCAATAATAAGTTCTTACCCTGTGTTTATGGTGGTAACCAAAGGCAATGACTATAGCCTGTATGCGTTTGGTGTATTATGGGCCTCCATTATGAATAAGCAGCATAGCAATTGTCCCATATCTTATATTGAGATTGTTTTTATTAATAACCTATTTTTATGGGAGAGACATTTTCCACCCATGCATGATAATTGCATCATAACATTTCATTTAAAGTAATACAATAGCATTACTTTACTAACTAGTGTGTTTTCACAAGGCTCTTTCATAAATCTCAAAGTTTTGTTAGCTCACTGAATGTTCCTTTCTCTTCCCAGGTCCCTGCTTAATAATCAGGTCTTCTGTGCACTTCTTGTTCTTTCATATCACATGTATTGTTAAAAGGAGAGATGGCTCAGTCTTTAAAAGCTAGGCTCACAATCAAAAATAAAAGATTAGAAGTCGAGCAATTAGAGTGGAAAGTCTCAATCAGGAAGGGAAATGGGACTATGTGGGGAGTTATGGATGGTGGAAAAGGTTATCCAAAATGTGGGGTGTATAAAACCCAGTTGAAAACATAATTGGACTGACTGAGGAGACATGTGATATGTAATTTTTATTGTTTTTTGTTTATTTGTTATTGCTCTTGTTTGCAAGGTCTTTTGCCAGTTGAATATGAATCACACTATCACTTTAAGACTAAACAAAATTCTGTTTGTCGGTCAAGACTTTTATTGTATTTTCAACATTCTGTTACATATATGTAAAAAATAAAAAAGAATTTTTCCATTATTTTAAGGGGAAAACCACCCTTGTGTTAGGAACATTGCCATAGCTTTTGCTCTGATGAAAGTACTCTGGGATCTCTGACATGTAGCTACAGTCCCTAGGCGTGTGTTTCCTCAGTTCTTGGCCTCATCTAGATACGGTACTGAGAATTCACAAGCAAATAAGACAAAGAAGCTATAGACAAGGGGATTTGACTTTATATTTTTCCCAAACCTACTACATCCTATCTCTGTTGATGATGTCTTCGATTATTTTCATTTGGCTTTTGTAATCAGTTTCCTTATGGATACTGATTTATAGGAAATATTAATTATAAGTGGATTGATTATAAGTAGAGGTGTAAGTGCCCGTTATCTATTAATTTAATATTGTTTGTTTATTTTCATAGATAAAGATAAAATTGGCTTTCAGAGTTTCAAACTTGAGCTCAGCTACTACTACATATAATATAAATGTTATTTAATTTCATGACCTTTCAATTTGTAATTGTGTAAGCCAGGAAATTTTCTATGACACACACTTATTGTGAGGATTAACTAAATCCATATATAAATTGCTTGAAGCACTGGTTTCTTTACTTCTTTAGAGTAATACAATTCAGAAATTTAATTTAGTTCTCGAAACATGTATTAATCAGGGATGATGACCCCGGGTCTAGCATAATTACTAACCCTGCTGTTAATACAAAAATGTCTTCTCAAGTCGTCGATGCATGTGTGGAAGAAACTATAAAATACATCAGAAAAGAAAAAGAGACTAGTTCAGAAACACCACCGAGAATTTGTCTTCCACTTACACAGATTCTGGCTGAACATATTGGCAGCTCTGCGAACAAGTACGGATAGTCCTACCTGATACAGCCACTTAAGGTACCATCTCTAATAAGTCACAGTTGTGTAGAAGTGGGGCTCTAATTACTTGAATGCCTCCCTTCAGCACAAACTGGTTCCTTAAATGTCTTTGGAATTGGCTCATTGACTACACTGAGTGCTCTGATAAGAAAAAATGCCAAGGAAGAATTGGCTGCTAAGCAAATTGTAGTTTGATTACTTTTTTTTTTGCAGAAATGTTTATTGAGTTTAAACCCTTTAAATAGTTTCTTTCTTACATCTAAATGCAAGTGTTAGTAAAAGAAAAAAAATACATCTACCTGCAGATATTCAGCATCTGTGAGGCATTGATTTTCTCGTCATATTTTGAATCCTCCCTATAGAATTTATGTTTGTCATGACCTTACTGAATTGACAGCTTGAATTGTGTTGGAGATGTTAAGCAATTAATGCTCATGTCCCCTATAATATCTGCATTCCAAAATATGCCCTTTCCCCAAATAGGACATATTATGATTACAAACGCATAAAAGACCCTCAATGTATGTTTTGTGAGTATAGCATCTTAGATGAAAACTCAAATACAGTGAAGATGAGGCTTAAATGACTTGAATACCCAGTGAGATTCATGGAGATCAATAATACACCCCCTCCAAGTTTTATGTCTATGCACAAATTTTAAGATGAATAGATACAGACAAGAAAATTAATATAGTTTTTATGTTTGTGGCATGGTGCTTAGCTAGTATCAATAACGCTGAGTCCTCTGGCTTTGTAGTAGGGAGGTATGCATGATGACTTCTTGTGGGAGAGCAGTTTGCTCCACGTGAAACAGTATGATGGTGATGAGTCATTCAGAATTAAAATTCAGCATGGAAGTTTAAAGACCCTCAGCGAAAAGTATCCTAGATACAAATTCTTTGAGCTGGAGAAATGAATCATGATTTCAGAAGCAACAAACAAAACAATGGATAAGTAAAAATGTATTAAGCTTCACAATTCATCAAGGAAAAGCGGCTTGAAGGGTACTTTCTGGAGGTCACTTGAAAATGTTCCAAAAGAAAATCATCTTGAAGCACTTACAAGGTACATAAATGCAGTTTATAATGCTGTCGATTTAAATAACACAATCACTGTTCCAATAGAATAATTAGAGAAACAAATCAACCACATACATTTTGTTTCCTTGGAGAGTTTCCAGCTGAAAACCAATCTATGCTTCACAAAGCAAGAGCATTTAACTTGCAAGAAATCTCATAATTTGGTCTCATGTTTTTAAATTGAACATTTTCTTACAATAATTTAAGTCTGTAGGATCTAAATAGAAAAATGATCAAAAGTAAATTTTAAAAAGAAGGTGGATTTCTTGGTGGATAGTACTGTGCTTCAGTAATCAAACAAAATGAACCCACTTCTCAATATTACCAGATTAATAAAGATGGTAAAACAGATTTGATATCATGCTAAATGGGTAATCATATGTAACATTTCCTACTGATAGCTCCAGACTAGGTCTGTAACTACAACTCGACTTTACCATCCTTCCAGCACTCCATAGTCACCCACTCCTGTTACAGAGAGAGGCTGGATAATGAGAAGAGTTTTATTTAGTGAATACAGAAAGCTCCCACAAGCAAAGATAATTCCTTAGGAGTGTGCCATCAGCTCAGTTCTCGTGGTGCCTTTGCATAGCTGTAGGGGAAAAAATAATTCCTGTTTACTTGAAATTGAATTAGAAGACATCTACTTCCAAACTTTTTGGAACCTGTTTCCTAAGGTGGGATGCATTGCCGAGCCTTGATGCATGGGAGAGAAGCTTGGTCATGTTGTAACTTGATAAACCATACTTTCTTGATTCTCATAGTATGTCATACTCCTTCTGAATGGAGGTGGTAGAGGAGAAACAGGAGGAGAAAAGGTGGGGAAACTGTGGTTGGCATGTAAAACAAATTTAAAAAGTCATTTTAGTACCCATACTTGTGCAGAAAACGCCTAAGCATAATAAACATACAAAATAGCCATCAGAGAGAATATAGAAATGTTGGGGGAGGCTGCTTGTTAATTTTTCTGGCTGCCCAGCCTCCTGAAATAATCACACAGAAACTTTGTTATTTGCAATAATTTCTGGCTTATATCTTAAACTAACTCATCTCAATCTGTGTATTATCACATCACATGGCTGTCGCTTACCAGGTAAAGTTCTGTCTGGCTTCTGCTTCTTGACTCCACCTTCTTTATTCCAAGCCTATGAATATTTACCCCAACACTGTAACCCGCTTAGAGGTCTTTTGTTTTTATTATCTGAATCTGTCTTTATTGTGGATTTGTAATTATTTTCTGACCAAAAGCATTTCTTTCTTTTCTTTTTTTTTTTTTTTTTAAGCAGACATGGCTAGAGCCAACAGGCAGGCTCCTGCCTCTTGGCTCTACCCAGTCCAACATGGAGGAAGCATATTTATTGCCTCTGAGATTGCCCAGTGGGAGACATACTCACCACCTCAACTCTGGGAAGCACCAGATAAGCAGCATATAAATCTTTTTTTTTTATCTGAATAAAGGTAACTATGCCACGCAGAGCACAGCCTGGAAATATCTCTGTGTATGGTAGCAGGAATCCACCATACTCTTCTGCTCTTGCACACCTAGTAGACCCGATTCTGTTGCCTGCTCAGGTAGGGAGCTCTGAGCTAAGGGCCCGGTCTCAGCTACTTTTCTCCCAACTCTGAGTAGGCACAGAAGCACCCAGGCCCACAAATGCCATTCAAGTGCTCGGCCTTCTCAAGGAGCCAAAGCAGATTGTGCTGCCATTATGAAACCACACATTTTTTTGTTTGTTTGATTGTTTTTTATGTTTTTCTGCTACCACTGAATCAGGAAGACGTCTCTTAAAAGAGCTGCGGTACCCTACCAGAAAAATACTGGCTACCAAGAAGCTGTGCTTAACTCTGTTCCTTTTCGCCTAATTCCTTTTCAAGCTCTCTCAGGTTTTAGTCTCTTTGGTGTGGGAAGGTACTCTACAGACTAAGAAAAGAGAAATATTATTGGCAAGAGAGCCATAAATCCTTTGACCTGCAATCTGTCCTGCCTGCAAAATATGTTAGGTCAATGGTGGCACTGAACGTGTGAATGTAACCAACAAATATCTGACTTGATTTAAGGTTCACGCTACCAGAAGGAACCACTACTCAATACCACTTGGGCAACCAAGAACCAGAGACTAGACTATGTTACCCAGAGACCCAGGGTATAACCAAACATGACAGGTCTGAAAAGATGGAAAAAGTCAACAAAAAGATTCCTAATGATATTATGCCATGAATATATCACGTGTATTCAATTACAGCATTCAAGATGTTTCATACTACAGCTGCAAACATAAAAAAGAACAAACGATCCAAAAACTAATTTATAAAAATTAATAAATGCAATTTCACTAAAGGAATGATCACCATAAGGGGAAAGCTATGGACACATAGTTTGGTTTTTAAAGAAAATTATAGCAAACCTAAACACAGCAAATTTGTTTTCTTTGCATGTGTTGCTTTAGACTTCATATGATTCCAAGTGCATTTTTCAGTTATAACAGTATCCTAAATTGTATATTCCCTTCTTCCCATGAAACGTGCCACAGGAAACGTTTTCTTTGCTTTCTTTCTTTTTAACAACCCTAAATAACAGCTCTGAATTCTGGCTGAGGAAAAGTCTCTCAATTTAACAAAACATTCCTTAGCTAGTTGCCTGTTCGTGGACAATGTAATGTCAGTGAACATTTGGAAAGCTAATATTTTTAATTATTCCTTTACAAAAAGTTAGACAATTTCTAAGAGAGATTAGACATTAATAATAAACTGGAAAATTATTTTTAAGAGTTTCGTTACAGCAATTATCCTTTTTGTCTTACAGGAGATCTGTCAATCCATGTCTCTGCTTTGTGTGTGGATGGATTTGGCTGCAATGATAAGGCCACCCACAGCAAAGATTTGTTTTCTCTCTCCATCTGTTTGGCATGTACTGTGTCGATTTGAAAAAAAAAATTCTGCCCTCAGTGGAACAGAATGTTTGGTAATACATCTATAATATTTTTTGATTTATCTCTGAGTCATTTTGTGCATATGCCTACCAGGATTGTGAGCTCACAAAAAGGCTTCAGAAATGGAATTGTCTTCACATAAACAAAAATGAGAGTTAATGAAAACATTGTATTTGTCACGAAGTTGTTCCTTACATACCAATTAGCAGTGGGTATGCGACAAGATTGGAGAGGCAGAAGGCATTGCTACGGTCACTGTCTAATCAGGGCAGCGTTCCTTGAGTGGGAGTGGTTTCCTGTGTCGGTGAATGAGTATTGCAAACAGTGTGGAAAAATATTCAGCCACATGAAATGTTTGTACCTGCAATGCCAGGTTGAGGGAGTCTGATTTAATTATATGCTGTTTCCTTTCAAGTACACTTGAAACTTATGTTCGTGATTAATTTTCAATAATAATTTAGCATCAGATGAATCTTTGAAAGGTGGACTAGGATAGTATATATATTTCAGAAATGACTTAAACCTATATAGTCATTGATGCACCAATGTTTTTGCTTTTTCCTTTTGTCTAGTGGTTTCTTACTTCCATCACTGATATTGAATTACTGTACATACATTGAAATTCATCATATGTTATATTGGTATAGATTTATATCGCTGCTTCTAGTTGTATTACTATTATTAACGATCATATATTCTCATTACATGACCTTGCTAACAAACTAGAGTATCTAAACAATAAGCCTAATTCTTATAATTACTCAAATTCCATTTAAAATCTCCAAGAATACCAAAAGGGCTTTTAACAATACTTGTTACTTCTCTGTCACTGTAACCTAGCACGACTGATATATGATTTTATCTATTTAAGACATAATTATAAGTTTCTTGGTAGCAGAACCTCTTAAATAAATGCTTCTGGAACTTTCAAAGTACTTCCCCAAGTGTCTTTTATTTTGTAAGGACATGATAATGGGCAGGTGATATCACTGTGAAATTAGCTGAGTCTTTAGAGAACTTTTAAGCTGTACCACATTCATTCTGCTTTGGTTTCAAGCAACTTCCTTTCTTAACTTGAAAGAATGACTTTCGACAAAGACTCTCTGGAGCTCCCATCTAAAATTTAATCAGCTCTAGGAAGAAAGTTAATGGGCTCCGTTTTCTCTCTCTACCTCATTTTAAGCATTCATTTCTATGTACACAACAGAAAAGATAAATTTGAAATGTTTAGCATTGTATTTCAGTCTGAATGTTCTTTTTTCAAGTGGTATAGAAATTCACTACATTTCCAAATTAACTTCCTATCAAGCCGTATGATGACATGGCAGTGCTTTTTGAAAGTTTCTGTATATGATTTGAAATTGGAAGTAGATAATATAACCTCAAGGCTGGCTTAGCCACATTTCTTTATGTGTATTTCAAAATATGTTCATTTCTCCTAAAAAATCTTTGCATAAACTTAGGTGCCATTAAATACATGTGCTTGTGTATTGAGATAATTTTGAATTTATATATTATTTTTGCATGTAACTTTTAATATATTTAACTTTCCCTCAAAATGTACCATTCTGCATCTCTCTTATTAAAACACTTGTTATGTCTCCAAAGGCCTCAACTTTATCCATACCCCAATTATAAGCATGATATAGGACCAAAACGTTATCCTATTGACCAAAACTCAATCTCATTGAAACACTGCACATAGGATTTATATTAATGGAAGATATTTCTGTCTGTCAGTGCCTGAATCTTTTTTTGATTTTTTGATTTTAAAGAATTGAACAATTCTACCCTCTAAAAAGGTCTGTACTATCTTACCCAAGAATATAGTACTTTATTAACATATGAAAATAATTATATTACTATTGGACAACATTATGGAATGATATTATATTATTTTTATAACTACATTTAAAGATATTTTTCCTCTAGATGTATAAAAGTTTACTTACTAGAGAAATCTTCATCTCATTGTTGTAGATCACATTATGACTTATTATGCATTTAAATGGTTAAATGAAGCATTTACAGCTAATTACACATAATTTATATTTTAATTATGAAACTAAGAAATGACCTAAGTAATTATTATGCTTATGCTTATCTCCAGGCATAATAATATTATTCCACTAATAATGGGAATGATTGAACTATTTAATTTATGATTACAAAACTCAAATGTTGAACAAACATGGTTGAACTACATGTTTTATGGGCCAAAATCTGTAACAATGCATTATGATACATATATCTTTTACACAAATGAGACTAAAACTTTTTCTGAACTTTACAGTCAGAGTTAATAGTACAATGTTAGATCACTTAAAACATAAAGCCGTTATCGGCCCACTCATTTGATCTGCCTGTAAGAGTACAAGGCAACATTCAGTTCAGCCTTATTCACCTTGGATTTCCCATGTAATTCACTTTTACAATCCAAGATAATGTATACCTATAATCTTAATTTATGTTGTGCTCTCTCTTGCCTCTGACCTATGGACAATGCATTTAAGTTTGTAAATGTGTTATGTCATTCATTTGATGAAACTTAACGTATGCTGAAATTAACTTTATAAAATAAATATCCACCATAAATTCTGGAAGCAGGAACCTAGTATTGCTTGATAGTACTGTTTGCTTGTTTATTCGGGTAACTTGAAATTTGACTTGAACTATTTGTAAAACCCTATTAAAGGTTTCTGTAAGACTTTCCTCATTTCTTCTCCCTGAGATATTTTCTGTGCTATTTGGATAAAGAAAAACCAAATCACTTTGTTAGGACACACAAGGACAGGCACACAACAAGGGTTGGGGACAGATAGCTTCACCAGATAGCAATTAAGCAGGTACATATTTAGACTCATACATCAGGCATGCAGTCATGGATGATGGGAGTCTCTGAAAGAACAAAGAAGCAAATTTAATTCTATGCTTGCTCTAGATTAAATGATACCAAGGAGAAATGCTTTGATTTTTGCCCTTAAAATGACACTGACACAGTATTATTGACTCTGGCTTTATTATTAATTTATTTTGAATCTATCCAAAAGCTTTATATGTTCAATTCATATGACATATTTGCACTAGTAACAAAAAAGGCTATGCACAAGTTCATTCAAGCATTGTTCACAGTAACTAGAAAAAAGAAACAGCACAGATGTCTCAGAATAGGTGAGCAGATGATAAATTCATTTAAATCTGTTTGCCTCCAAAGAGGATTTGCTGGTATTTGGAGCAGCAGGCGTGGAAATGAAGGATGTATGTCAGATAAAAATCATGTGATCTTACTTGTTTGATTAAAATAAAAAGTTGAAGTTTGAGATGTGCTCAGTAGAATACTACTCATTAACCACAGCCTGGGAAACCCGAGAGGAGGGAAGGCCAGGAGAGAGACTGAGACATAGGAACACAGCTGGATAGCTTGAATGACTTCTAATTATCTCTTTCACAGTAAGGTAACTGTGATTGACAATACATAATTGAATATTCTGAACAACTACTACAGTGGATTTTTAATATTTACAACACAGAGAATTATTTCTTTGTGAGGTAAGAGTAAATATCATCTATCAAAATGTGATCATTCAACATTTTATACATTTTAAATATTGCATTACTCTGCACAACTAATGTAATTATATATAAATTAAAACAAAATACGTGTAAAAACAACAATCTTGGATCAGTACTTCTAAATATTAAAAAAGAATTATTGATTTTATGTCACCTCAAATAACTTGTAAGATATTCTAAGTCTACTTAAACACAAATGAATTTATGGCAACAATATGCAATACATCAGGAAAAGTCCTGTGAATAAAAACTGTTCAATCGCTACCCCAAATTATGTTTTATCTCAGTAATTCTCCAGATTTAGTTTTATATTTTAAGGACTTATTTTGAAGTTGTCTTAATCCTTTAATTCTGGGGACCAGAGCTTGTGAAATCCTATGGGGGGATTGCACATATGGCAAACACCAGCCTTGATGTTAGACTGCAAATCACTTTTAGAATTATTTAAACATCCCATTTAAATCTACCTAGCCGCACATACTGAATTTGTACTTTTAGTCTATAAAAACATAATTCCAATGCTCTCACATTTATTCATTTTTCATGACATGTCGCTGTTATTCAACACTCAATTTACAGGTCTGAGCACTAACACATGGGCTTGCAGATGCTCTATTCTTCCATACCCATCTCTACTTGAATATTAATGAAAGAAGAAAGAAAGAAATATGAGCTATTTAATTTAGTCTTTTTTCTTGCAAAAATATTGTTATTAAAGTATTAAAATTTTCCAAGGGTCTTAGCCTCTACTCTTATATCTTCTCATTAAATTTGGAATGCCTATATAATCCATGAAAAGAGAAAGATAGGTAGGAAGAGGTGAAGAACTCTTAAGGGATCAGGAATAGTAAATACAAGTGATTAGAAAGGAAAATTAGGAACAATGGGTAGGGAACATTAAAGGGACATATACTTGATTAGAGCAGAATGTGAGGTGAAGGAGAGATAACTAATATAAGGGTAATATAAAAAGACATATGGAAGTATATATTATAAGCTTCTGCACATCTACAAGGGTTTGATTGTAGTTACCTATACAGGGAAGTGTTTCCTTCATTAAACTATAAACTTCCAAATCACGTGTCCAACAAATAGTGTGGGATACCTCCTATTGACTTGTTGGCCAGATGTTTGGCAGAGGACCTCCAAATAGTACAAAATATTTCCATTGCTTTGGTTGACAGTCCTAACTTAATAACTAAACTCTCCAGAAGAAGATGCAATACCCATTTGATGTGGAAGTGTCATATATCAATCTGTTGATTTCATTGGTTAAGTAATAAAGGAACTGCTTGACCCTCATAGGTTAAAATATAGGTGGGAGGAGTAAACAGAATGGAATGCTGGGAGGAAGAGGAAGTGAGCTCAGACTTGACAGCTCTGCTCTCTGGAGCAGAGAAGCCATGCTCCAGTCTCCCGGACAGACGTGAGCCATGAAGCTCCGACCCAGGATGGACATAGGCTAGAATCTTCCCGGTAAGCGCACCTAGCGGTGCTACACAGATGATTAGAAATGGGCTAAATTAATATGTGAGAATTAGCCTAGAAGAGGCTAGATAGAAATGGGCCAGGCAGCATTTAAATGAATACAGTTTGTGTGTTGTTATTTCGGGCATGAGCTAGCAGGCGGCCGGGATGCTGGGGACGCAGCCCCGCCGCTCATATTACAACACCCATTGGCTATAGGACTTGGAGAAAACCAGTTATTAATGATTGAATGCTTCCTCTATACTATCAAGCTTCCATACTTCTGGGAAATGCTATGCAGGCTGCAGAGGGCATCTTCAAAAATATCCACCAGCTGTTAACTCAATGATGGCCACCATGGTAAGAAATGCCATGAGTATAATAATGACATGAGTGTTATGGCGTATCCAATTAATTTCTGATTTGATTTAGGCCAAAATCTGAAGCATGGTTAATAAAGACTAAGAGACAAAAACTGGGGGTCCAACCTGAAGATTCAAAAAGCAAACCAGCCAGCCACTGACTTTTACCTTGACCTTAGTCTGAAATGGCAATCCTGCCTTTAGGAATATCAGAATTGACTGTGTCCAAGAACTGTCTCCTCCTACTATATAATCCTCTCTATGGCTAGGATTAAAGGCATACACCACTGGGTTTAAAGGCATGCACCACCTGGTTTCTATGGCAACTAGTGTGACAACTGGGATTAAAGGTGTGTATTACCATTGCCTGGTCTGTATGACCGACCAGTGGGACTGTTTTACTCTCTGACCTCAGGTAAGCTTTATTTATTAAAATACAAGTGAAATGTCACTACAAAGAACCTATAGTTGGGAAGTTCAGAAACTCCAAGTGTGAAATTAGCATTATTATTCTAAAATGACATAGTCTCAAACTCTCCTCAAAATTAGCATCTCAATATCTATAATGTAGCTCTCCTGCTTCATCAGTGAAGTTTCTTTGTGCAGTGAACCAGGTTAAGACAACAACCCTCAACTGTTTAAAGTGCATAAACTATGTTGTGCGGAGTGCTCAACCTCAACAGGACAGCTATACCACACTACACCGAGACTCAGAAGACATTACGGAAAACAGCATCGGAACACTGAAAAGCCAGAGATCAGTTTAGATTTTATACAAATTTGAATAGAAGAAGTGGGACTAACTCAAACTGGAACATTAGTGTACTTTTAGAAGACACGACATTTAAGTAAAAAAAAAAAAAAAAAAACAAAAACAAAAACAAAAAAAAAAAACAAAGTAAAATGAGTGACTAAAATGTGTAGCATAAAACGTAGCCTAAGGGAAAAGCAAGTAAAAAAATATGAGTTTTAGAAATGACTTTGGAATTTTGAAAAATAGTTAAGCATGTGCCTGGGTGAGATATCTGT
This sequence comes from Neodon shergylaensis, assembly GCA_025134845.1. NCBI lineage: Eukaryota > Metazoa > Chordata > Mammalia > Rodentia > Cricetidae > Neodon > Neodon shergylaensis. The sequence goes on along the minus strand of JABTXL010005037.1, from coordinate 15,468,206 downwards.
CATACAAGAAGAGTTTTAGAAAGTCAGATCGGAGATAAATGAGAAGACACAATGTGTAGAAACCCACAGGCTTAATGAAACAGTTACAATGTACTCTTGACAGTAACCCACACCATATCAAAGCAAGAAAGAAGTATGATCAAAGCAATGCTGGCAACATAAGCCTGGCTTTATAAAGCAATAATGTATATAGTAAGCATATTTTTTAGAGCATTACAGAGTTAGAGCACAGTAGGACTAGAAGTATCTGAGGTGATTACACATAAGGTAGCATGGTGTACCCGTGAGATAGAGCTAACATGATTCTTCATCCTTAAGACATTGTTCAGAGAAAATAAAGACTGCTGGTTATATAAAGGATTGCACTGAGCAGTTGTATATATTTGTCCCATTTCCTGTGATAGAAATCGCTGATTGAGAAAAGAGACTCAGAGCCAAATATTAGGCAGAGTTCGGGGAACCCCACAGTAGAGGGAGAGGAACGATTGTTGGGGCCCGAGGGGTCATGATCACCACAAGAACACTGCCCAGAGAACCAACAGAACAGGGCTCATAGGGGCTCACAGAGATTGAAGCAATTTCTACCAAAGCTTCATGGGTATGAACTAGCCCTCTGATACATGGTATGCGTGTTTAACTCGTGGGTTTTGTTGGAACAGCAAGAGTAGGTGTCTCTGACTCTTTTGCCTGTTCTTGGAACCATTTTTCTCCTACTGTGTTGTTTTGTTCTTTTACTTTAGACCCACCTTAGTATGCCAAAATATTGTTGTTTTCTTTCTTTTAAATGCCTAGCTTTAGTTTTGCTTGTTTCTTACCAGCTTTCTTAAATTATCCCATCTAGCTTTTGCCTCTGGTCTTTTTCCTTTTCTTACTTCTGTGGATCTTTCTCTCACTGTTACTCCATGGCTGGGTGTCTGACCCCTAGTGTACTCCTCTCCTTTTCTTGTTCCTTTTTCTCTCCAGATTTTTCCTTCTAGTTATACTCTCTGCCTGCCAGCCCCACCTATCCTTTGTCCTGCATCACTATTGGCCTTTCAGTTCTTTAGTAGACCATCAGGCAAAGAATCACAGCTTCACAGAGTTAAACAAATGAAGTATATACAAAAGCAACACAGCTTTACATCATTAAAACAAACGTTCCACGTCATCAACAAAAGGAACACATATTAAGAGAATATTTCACAACACTGGTTTGTCTGTGTGGGCTTGTGCCTTCTCTCATTTCACCTTGTGATGCTACATTAAGTTAATACCACTTCAGTACTGCCTTTTTCTTAAGAGAAACTGAGAAGCAGTGGATATAGGGGAGAAGGGATGTGAGGGAGGACGGCAGACAAGAGTGAGGCAAGATTGTGATCGGATGTATTGTATGAGAGGAAAATAAAGAAAAAGAAAAAAGAATAATATTCAGAAGGTAGAAACACACCAATATTTGACCTTAGCTGTCATTATGAAAATAATAAAATGGCGCTTAGAGAAATTTTATTCTTGTAAATAGCAGTCAATTAAATTTATACTGATCTTCCCATCAAATTATCTAAGGTGTTGCCAGTATCATTAATGTTACTGGAAATCTGGAAAACTGAAAGCACCTCTACAGAGGATTAATTATCCAGGGTTACTTTCCATGATGGCATCTTGGCACTGGACATTCAAGAAGCTATGTCTTCCTTGGAGTTATGTCTTCCTTGGAGCTATGTCTTCTGATGAGTCTACCTGGAAACACTAGATAAAGATCTGAAATGCATAATAGCTGTTAGTAATAGGGGAAGGTTTTGTTTGGGGCGTACATGGGTATGAAGAAGTCAGTAGGTACAATGTTTCATTTTTTCCTTTGTATACCGCTAATCTGTAGAGGTGTATCTCGGGCCTGCATAAAATTAAGCTGGGACACTGTGTCAGGTCATAAATGTCATCATTTGTGTTCTCTCATTTTGTGAAATTTCAGGTCTTTACTCCCTTTACTTCTTTACATTTGAAACAATCATGTTAAAACTTGGCTTCGATTACTGTTTACTTGATTATATAAATAATAGGACTGAAAAAGAAGTTATGAAAATGTTGACCTTTTTCTACCCCTCTCCATATGCATGCTACCAAAATACAGAGTTGGAATTCTGCCCTGGCTCTGTTCATGTCCAATCTGGAAACCCCTCCCCTGATGTTGCTTCCAAGGTTTGACAATGCAAATTGTAAGTCATTTGGTTATATTAGGCAATTGTTCCACTGTCCTTATTTTCAACATAGTTGCTTGACAAAAATAAAATAAAATAAAAAAATAAAAAACCCGAAACAAACAAAATTAAATGAATAAATAAATAAATACCCTCAAATCACGAAGCAGGAGCCTAAAAAACACGTTTTACTGATACTTGCATTCAGAAAAATCTGGGAAGCCTGATGCTATGGTTGCTTTCCTCATTCACATAATAATGAGATTCCATCTTATTATGGAAACCTCTGGTACTACAGTTACGCACTTGGCTAGAGTTTTTAGTTCCTATTGTCCACTCATTGCTTAAAATGTTTTATATTTCCAACTTCAACTGTGATCTTAAGCCTGACCCACAGAGCATGTGATACATACTGAATTTGTATGTGAGCCGCTTACAGGAATTTTTGACAGCTAAGTTTATGGATAGAAATTAGGCTGTTATCTTTGGTGTCTCTGTAGCAGAAGGAAACTGTTGTTTCATATTACTTTTGAAAGACACACAATTTTAACTCTCTGATCACTTTATGAGACATAGGATAATGTTAATATAACATGTCACACTATAATTTATTTTTGTCATAACGTGAACACTCAATAAATGATCACATTTCAATCTCCGAACGCACCTTAGATTTCCCTGTCTTAAAAGAGTCTTGAGACATTGGGAGCATGCCTGAATCATAGCTACAAAAACTTTATGTTAGGGTTTATAAAAGAGCATAATGAGAAAAACATATAGACTATTTCAAGTATATTAAAATCATTTCAGCATGGTTGATTACACTTGTCCAGTATGTTTGATTTATGTAAAGTTTTTAATTTAACCATTTTAAGGAAAGTATGCCTCTGCAAAGTTCATTCATAGAAAGTTAACATGTAAATAATAGTAGGATAGATTTATTGTGAAGAACTTAAGTAATTGGTGACAAATAACAGAAAAATGAAATTAGATGCTTTCACTTATATTTTATTAAATTTTTCATTCTAAACATAACACTGGTTCCTCAAAACAATATAAAGGGCTGTAAAATTTCTGTAACTTTTACGATCTAACTTTCAATGAGAACTTTTTACTATGTTAAATAAAATCTGCCAGATTGAGCTGCAAACTCATTAAGCTTTAACACATAAAACTCTACAACTAAAGCCAGGCGGTGGTGGCGCACGCCTTTAATCCCAGTACTCGGGAGGCAGAGGCAGGCGGATCTCTGTGAGTTCGAGACCAGCCTGGTCTACAAGAGCTAGTTCCAGGACAGGCTCCAAAACCACAGAGAAACCCTGTGTCGAAAAAACAAAAAAACAAACAACAACAACAAAAAACCTCTACAACTAAGCATGTTCCCTCACATGTCCCTATTCATCCTGCACACTACACATCCTGCATTCATCTTGTATAACACACAATAAAGAAATCGCTCCATACTTCTGACCTTTGAGACATCATCAAAGTATTTTGAGTACTATGAGCCACCAGTTTGGAATATCCTGTTACATAAAGAATACAATATAGCAAGAGAGAAGGGTAATTAGAGACAGAAATATAATTAATTAACTGAGCATATCTTATCTGATACTGTATGAATTCTGATAACACTTAGCAGTAATACATAGTGAATTTTACTTGTTTCAAAGTTATTTTGAGATAATTATGGATTCATAAGATGTACTACAATGATAATTGATAATGAGAATGACTACATACTGTGCATTTTACAGCAGGACTGATATTTTGTATATCACCAGCATGTCTAGAACTTTAACATTTAAAAAAAACATGCAAATTTATTCATATCTAGTTAATCTTCTGTGGATTAACTAAATGCACAGGGACATTTTTCTGCTCCAAGTAATGTCAATTGTGGTTTGTTTGTGATTGCCTGCTAACAGATGTCGTAATGTGGTAAAAACTGCAGCTTCATTTTGTCAGGGATGACTAGTGGCAGGATACAGCTGTCCTTACTTGTGCCACATTTTCTCAGGGACTCCCAACCTTTACATTGACTAGAGAATCTGACAACATTGTCTATCAGCTTCAAATCCAAATGAGCTAAGCAAAAGTTTGGGACTATTTATTACAAAGTTTATATTCTATTCTAAACATATACTGATATATAGAATATATACTGATAGAAGAAACAGAATGTCCCAGAGTCATGTAATTATTTACATATATATATATATATATATATATATATATATTTGTTTTTTCTAGACTTGTAAAAAGGTATGTACCAATTAATTCCCTTAATCCCCAAACATTACAAATTCTTTCTCATATAAAAGAATGTGCAAGCTTGGGAAAGGCTCCATCAATGAATGGCTTGCTGTAAGTATGATGACTTTGTAGCTCTACGATACATAATAATGTGGTATTTGTTCCTACAATTGAAGTAATAGGTGGAGCTAGAATCTGCTGTGGAGCAATCCTTTTCTACATTATGAATATGTGTTACTCTCATAGTTAAGGGAGCCACCTTAGGGTTGGCAAGAGACTTGAACCTAGAGTGGCTCCCAGGAGCCCAAGGCGAGGTCCCCAGTTAGTTCCTTGGGCAGCTGAGGATAGGGAACCTGAAATGACCCTATCCTATAGCAATGCTGACGAATATCTTGCATATCACCATAGAACCTTCATCTGGTGATGGATGGAGATAGTCACAGAGACCCACACTGGAGCACCGGACTGAGCTCCCAAGTTCCCAATGAGGAGCCGAAGGAGGGAGAACATGAGCAAGGAAGTCAGGACCACGAGAGGTGCACCCAACCACTGAGACAGTGGGGCTGATCTATTGGGAGCTCACCAAGGCCAGCTGGACTGTGACTGTAAAAGCATGGGATAAAACCGGACTCTCTGAACATGGCGAACAATGAGGGCTGATGAGAAGCCAAGGACAATGGCCCTGGGTTTTGATCCTACTTCAAGTTCTGGCTTTGTGGGAGCCTAGCCAGTTTGGATGTTCACCTTCCTAGACATGGACGGAGGGGGGAGGACCTTGGACTTTCCACAGGGCAGGGAACCCTGACTGCTCTTTGGACTGGAGAGGGAGGGGAAGAGGAGTAGAGGGAGGGGGAGAAGGGTGGGAGGAGGGGGAGGGAAATGGGAGGCTGGGAGGAGGCGGAAACTATTTTTTTCTTTTTCTCAATAAAAAAAATTAAAAAAAAATAAAGTCAACTCAAAGGAAAAAAAATAAAAAAAAATAAAATGCTGACTGGCCAGTAGCCAAGCAGGAAGAATAGGTAAGACTACCAAACTAAGGATGACGGGAAGGAGAAGGGCAGAGAGAGGAGTCACCTGCCAGAGACAGAAGAAGCAGGAGATGAAAGTTCCATGCGAATAAAGGTACTGTCATTTAGGAGAGCATACATAAGGAATACAGGTTATCTTTAAATGTTAGAGTTAGCTAGTAACAAGCTTATTGACTAAACATTTGTAAATAACATGAAGCTCTGCAGGGTATTTGGGAGGAGGACGGCAAGAGAGAAACCTCTGCTTACATAATCCATGGGGCTTGTTTGCCAGATAGGATAGCTTAACAGAATTGGTAAGTACTAAGTTAAATTAGAGACCCTGTCCTACAGAACAAGGTGGGGGAGCAATTAAGGAATGCACCTGGCATAAACCCCTGGTCTCCAAGTGCACAGGCCCCTCAATTCTATTCCTGTTCACATATGCTCCCATAAATACATCCATCTACACACACAAAATTTTGAAATCTCTTGAGAAAGAAATGTTATATTTCTCTTAAAATACAATAGATTCATTTGTTTAAATATTTCACAAAGATTATTTTATAAGGTAACAAAATTTTGTCTATTTCTTAAAAAGCTATTTCTTGGTTTGCAATAGCTTTTATGTCATTTTCAGGGTAATTGTGACAAAATCAAATATTTCTCAAACTCACATCTTTGTTTGCTGTTATTTTTGAACAAACAGATGAAATGAAGCCACTCAATGACAACCTCTCAGCAAATCTGATAGACTGAGCCAATTGCAGTATGACATTTAAATAATATTAACTGAAATATTACAGAAAACACCGCATTCTTCTTTGCCTCTTTATTCTTTGCAAATTTTATGAGACTTAAAAAAATATTTCTGGTCAGGTTGTGGTGTCACTTGCCTTTATATATAGTAGTTGAGACTCAGAGGTAATTGGATCTCTGTTCTATAGAGTAAGTTCCAGGGCAGCCAGAGCTGTTACACAGAGAACCCCTGTCTTGAAAACAAACCAAAATTAAAGGTTTTCCATTTTCCCAAAAGTTATTTCCTTTGTTATTATATATCCTCTCAAAATTCTCAAAATAACACAAGAAGAAGCTTACATAATTTGATTCCATGGGAGAGATTTAATAGTTAGAATTGGGTCCATTTTACTATGGTGAAAGTAACTTCAATATTTGTGCATAGTAACAATACTTTAAGCTAAGTAATATATTTCTCATCACTATAATATATAAATATCAAAACAGATTCATTAAATATACAACACTATACAGTGACAGTGGATTCTGTTATTTAAGATTTAGGTATAAAAGCAATTATATAATAAAACCATACATTACTGATACATGGGTTTTATGTTTATCTTCCATTTTTCTCCTTTAATTTCCTTCTATGTTTACTGTCTGTCTGTGGGGCTTTTTTTTTTTTGACTAAGAATTGACGGAAAAGGCCCAGCCCAATGAAGAGACCAGAAATAGTAAGTTAACACGTGGCATTAATCCAAGGCTTCAGCTTTCGTTCCTGCCTCGAATTCCAGCCTTCACTTGCCACAGTGGACTGTGATCTATGTTATATATCTGTCAAATAAGTCCTATTCTTACCATGCTGCTTTGGTTATGGTATTTTTAACACAGCAGCAGAAATTCAAAAACGAGTTCCTTTTTCCATTATACCATACCCTGCAGAAACATTTCATACACATTATAATGCATTCAGCTTTCTAAAAATTATAGCACAAGGATATTGATTTGTTATTCTAGATTAGTTAGTGAACTCTTTTAAAAGAATAGACATAAGAACTAATCTTCAGTGGACTGTAACACAGACAGCAGAGCCAACCTTTTCATTGGGCAGATGGAAGGCATTAACTTGAGATTAGGACCACAAGATTATAAACTCATTGGCAATTTTCAATATGTTTTATTATTTCTGATCCTTTATTTCCAGAAGACTGCATTTCATCAAAGACTTTGGAGCCTTTTATGGTGGGAATGTTTTAGTATAGATTTATTTGTAAGACTTGCAGGGATTTTTAAATTGTGAGTTTTAATTGTTGTTTTAAAACTAATGTATTGTGGCTGCTGTTTTCTCTGCTTTAGTTCAATAAATCCATATGTTCAATTTCCCAGATGCATGGTCTGCCATTTTAATTCATAAAAGATGATTTCTCATTGACATTGTGTAAAAACCCACAAAGACACAGAAAATAGTAAATTATATTAACTTGGGGGGGTGTTTGTTTTATATTAGAGACTACTAAAATTTTAAATTTAGTGTTGGAAGAAACACACTCGTTCAAAGTTTTAGTATCAATAATCTCAACTTTATTTAGAAGCTTTTAAAACATCAAAAAATGATCATTTTTTATTTTTATTTTATATCCATTAACTCAATCACTGACAATAATTTCATTCTTTTAGAACTTGAACTAAAACAGTAAAATACTCAGAGTATAAGAAAAATAGAATTTACATTATTTTGATATTTAAAAGAGGTCATGGAATGATATCCAAGTATTTTCTATATTTAATTGAATATATGAGAAAATATGAGTGCTATTGTCACAGTTCTCACACAACATTTCCTTAAAATTAGACATACTGCTCAACACAGTTGATCAACAATATATAGTAAATCAACAAAAATTAAGTAATAGACATACTGACTTCATTGCGATATGTTAGATTTATGTTGTAGTTGGTTAATTCCAAATATCTAAAATACATTTCATCTTGATTCATCAGGCACTGATTTTATTTTATTTAGTCTATATATGCATGCATCTATAGTGTATGTACATACATATGCATATCTATTAATATATAAACATATATATATATATGCATACCACTTTCCATCTGCATCCTATATAATTAAAATTGTCTGATCATGAACCAGTGATCAGATTGAGTCTTGAAAATAATTATACTGATACTAAGAATATTTTGAAATTCATAACTGAAAGCAAATAAGTGTGGTATAATTTGAAAATCAGTCTCTGGCTTGTGTACCTCAAACCTTTTTGTTCATGTAAAGTCTTTTAGGAAGAAATATAGGCTATGGGTGAATAACTGTTTCTACATAAAATTTGTCAATAATTATGAATGGAAACTCCTTGGTCATTGAATCATTTCTAAGTAGGAGTCACTGTTAACAGTAAACTAAGTGGGCTTTTGTATTTGAATTCCTCAGAAATAATTCAGAGAAAATGATTTTTTTATTACTTCAAAAAGTGTGAGATTTATGGAAGGGGTGATATTTGGATGAATTTTTACATCTTTCTCAGTTTTAAAATGAAGCTTTCAATTTTTAAGAAGTAGTTGTTTCTATGGTGATATGCAAGATATTCATCAGTATGGCTATAGGATAGGGTCATTTCAGGTTCCCTATCCTCAGCTGCCCAAGGAACTAACTGGGAACATTGCCCTGGGCACCTGGGCGCCACTCTAGGTTCATGTCTCTTACCAACCCTAAGGTGGTTCCCTTAATTAAGTTATGTGATTCCCTGCTCCTCTATCCAACCTTGTTTTATCCCCAATCATCCCATTTCCCCAAGTTCCTCCCATCCTCCCCTTCTCACTTTTCTCTCCCCATCTCTCCTTACCCCCATTCCACCCCACCCCCAAGATCCCAATTTTTTGCCCAGCAATCTTGTCTATTTCCCATAGCAGGGGTAATAACTATATGTTTTTCTTTGGGTTCACCTTCTTATTTAGCTTCTTTAGGATCACAAATTATAGACTCAGTGACCTATATTTATGGCTAGAAACCAATTATGAGTGAGTACATCGCACGATCCTCTTTTTGGGTCTGGGTTACCTCACTCAGGATAGTGTTTTCTATTTCCATCTATTTACATGCAAAATTCGAGAAGTCATTGTTTTTTATGGCAGAGTAGTACTCTAATGTGTATATATTCCACACTTTCTTCATCCATTCTTCCATTGAAGGGCATCTAGGTTGTTTCCAGGTTCTGGCTATTACAAATAATGCTGCTATGAACATAGTTGAACAAATGCTTTTGTCATATGATAGGGCATCTCTTGGGTATATTCCCAAGAGTGGTATTGCTGGGTCCAGGGGTAGGTTGAAGAGCAGAAGGAGGGAGAACATGAGAAAGGAAGTCAGGACCACGAGGGGTGCACCCATCCACCGAGACAGTGGGGCTGATCTATTGGGAGCTCACCAAGGCCAACTGGACTGTGACTGAAAAAGCATGGGATAAAACCGGACTCTCTGAACATGGCGGACAATGAGGGCTGATGAGAAGCCAAGGACAATGGCATGGTGTTTTGTTCCTACTTCATGTTCTGGCTTTGTGGGAGCCTAGCCAGTTTGGATGTTCACCTTCCTAGACCTTTATGGAGGGGAGAAGACCCTGGACTTTCCACAGGGTAGGGAATCCTGACTGCTCTTTGGATTGGAGAGGGAGGGGGAGAGGAGTCGGGGGAGGGGGAGAGGGGCGGGAGGAGGGGGAGGGAAATGGGAGGCTGGGAGGAAGCAGGGATTTTTTTTTCAATAAAAATAAAGGAAAAAAAAGAAAAAAATAAATTAAAAAAAAGAAGTAGTTGTTTCTAATTCCAAAAGGATCTACTCATGAGTTACATTGTAAATATAATTAAGAAAATATAGCATTCCATAAGAAATTTTAATGGATATTATACGAGAACTTTATTTATGATTAATATCAATTTTGAAATTGTACAACTATATAAATTCTGCCTCCAAATATTTCACTAAAATGTCTGTATTCTTTCTCCCTTTTCTTTGTTATTTCTCAGTCTTTGGAAATCTAGATGCATTCACATCTACAGCTTTGGATAAATTTCTCTCTTTTGTGTCTCTTGAATCTTTATGTTAAACCATAATCCAAACACAGTCAACAAAATAATCTTAGATGAAAATCATATAATAGCATTAGGCTTAAGGCAGTGACAAACAATCTTCTCACGCAAATCAATATGTGATATCCAGGACCATACCACCACAGAGACCTTCACCTAGAGTGGAGCATAAATCAGAGCAAGCTGTGGAAACAATAGCTTTCCAAATGCTATTCTCTAGTGTCAACACAGCACTACAACAGGAAAAGATGCCAGCCTCAAGTGTGACCTCACTCAGTATTTAACAAAAAAAATACACACAGTTGCCCACTAGAGATGCCTACATCTTTCCCCTGGTACACCTATATCTACTGATTTCTGATGGCGCAGTTGGTGGGGATTGAAGACAGTGTTGGCTGATCATTCACTGACTCAGTGAAGTTTACATTAAACTGAAATGTTAGGATATCTAGCTGCCGTCTTCTGAAATTTGTGTCTTTCTTTTGCATTGCTGCTCATCTGCCTAGCAACAGTTTTGGATTTATAATGCTTTAGAATTTTTGGAGGGTAATTTACAGGAGTAAAATATGCCTCTGCATTATAACCAGATATGTTTATTTCATATGAGACATTCTAGAGCTAATATTTTGTTGGAGGAGGGCACTTGTTTTTGTCTGAGCCGCCCGGCTAGCTTAGACTCAAAATAATCACACAAAAGCCATATTATTTAAATTACCAGTTGTCCCATTAGTTCTAGCATCTTATTGCCTAATTCTTACATATTAATTTAATCCATTTCTATTAGTCTGTATATCACCACGAGATTGTGGCCTACCAGCAAAGTTTCAGCATTTCTATCTCCAGCAGCGGATCCATGGCATCTCACTGACTCCGTTGTTCTTTCTTTCAGAATTCAGCCTAGCTCTCCCTGCCTACATAAGTTCTGCCTTGCTATAGGCCAAAGAAGTTTCTTTATTCATTAATAGTAATCATAGCAGACAGAGGGGACACCCACATCAATACTTTATTTGTACATTTATCTTATAATTTCTTAAGAATACCGCAGTTTTATTTAGCTCTGCCCTGTCTTACCAACCACATTAGATAATAGGTGATACTTTAATAATTCCTCTTTCTCTTAGTTTCAAACTCATTTACAGACCATGGAGTACATTTACCATCTACGAATAAAACTGAGACTTTGTGTAATGGTTGTGATATTTTAACTTGGTACTTAAAACTTCCTACCCAAATAAAATAATAAACACATAGGGATCCATCAGGGTTTTAACACTGGCATCTCACAGCATTCTTTTGGGATGTGCTCATGGATTTTCTTAACTGTCTTTAAACTTAATGAAATTAACAACCACTCTTCTTAATAACACGTCTCAAACTTGAACGACAAGAGTCCAGGGAAATGAGTACTATGTGAAGTGTATAATTTATTTTAATGACACATGGCCGGTAAATATACTTCAAGAACAAAATTACACTGAGGCAAAGTCTGAAATGTGTAGCTTTGGTGAGAATCAGAAAGGTTCCGGTGACACGGAACATAAAGTGAAGAAGGCTGTTTGCTGAGAAGCTGTGCTTTCTCTCTACTCAGATTTGAGGTTGTTCACCTGTGACATAGGATATGGTAATTATCACAAAAACGTGTGCCTGGTGATGGTGAAGGGAGATTGTGTCTACGAAGAAGGAGCTATAAGAAAACTACAGGTAGATCAAGGTAGACAGCAGAATAGACAAGATTCTATATCAATTCCATTCTCATACTGATATTTGTGTTGAAAGACATCTTTCTCATAGAAGTGAGTGCAGGCCAATGAGAAAACCTAGAAATGCAGGCATCTTATACTCCCTGGCATTATTCATCACCATCTATTAGGAACTCCTTTGTTTGACTATTTTACTTCTATACCCATTAGACAATGCCAGTGCCAACATGATGTATTGATGTATAATGGAAGAAATGGAGAATTCTCATCATGCTAATATTGAAATGTGATTATTACTGTACCAAGTGCTGAATTCAAATATAATTACATCACATTCATCTTTCCCATTCTTCACTTCCTCACCTTCCCAAATCCTTATTTGAACCCATTCCATGTCTTCCTTCTCTTGCAAACTGATGATCTCTTTCATTCTTTGATGATACTTTTTATATATGCATAAGTATGCACAAATATATAAATACAACATGCCTAGTCAATTTCTGGTACTTTGTTTTTGAGTGTAGGTCTGTATGATTTCATAGCTTTTTAATGAATAATTAGGGCTCTAATTTCTCCTTGGGCAAAGGTAATTCCTCTTCTCTGCAGTCACCAGTGTGCTGGTGTTTGCCTATAACTATGATTCTGTGAGTTGGTCTTCCTTTGGAATGAGCATATCTATTCATCATGCCATGGATCAGATTTTGGTTATTCATCTATTTCTGGTATTCTAGCTCTTACATCTTTCCAGTCCTCCTTTTCATAATGTTCACTGAAGCACTGATTCTGGAGCTTCGATATAGACTTATACAATGGGACATGGTTCACCATGATCCCTTGATCTCTTCTTTGGGTTAAGTTGTGGTTTTCTGTTATGGTCTTCATTTTCTGGAAAAAGAAGCTTTCATATATATATATATATATATATATATATATATATATATATATATTTTTTTTTTTTTTTTGAGACAGGGTTTCTCTGTGGTTTTGGAGCCTGTCCTGGAACTAGCTCTGTTGACCAGGCTGGTCTCGAACTCACAGAGATCCGCCTGCCTCTGCCTCCCGAGTGCTGGGATTAAAAAAGAAGCTTTCTTGATGTGGGGTGATATCTCCACTTCCCTGCGAGTGTAAGGACCAGATTGAGAAGGTAGTTCAAAATTTTTCTGGTCTAGTATTGTAACAGTAATAGGGTCTTTTCTAAATGTCATGATTTCACTAGACCTCAGAATTCGATGAGGACCAGACATGCTTTTTTTTTTCTTCCTGTTGAGTGGACCCTAAGCTTGATTAAACAGCTATTGATTATCACCAACATCTGAGTGTCACTTACTGTAGCTCTACAGATATCTGACTATTCTGGTCATTGCTATACATCCAAGATTTTGAAGCTGGTTAGTATTATAACAACATATTCACAGTCATTATTCAACTATTTACCTGTCATTCATGCATTTAATGTCATTTCCTTTTGATAATGAGATCTACATTTTATGTAACAATGCATTATGCAGATACCATATAGACAAATGCTTCTTTCTGAAATAAATTTTAATAACAACCATTTCCATATGTAATGGAGGGATTTTTTTTTCATTTCAATACAATTCTGCTGCAGAATGGAGATACAATTTTCATTATAGTAAAAAAAATCTTTACATCATTTCTCTTTACTATAATTTAGGAATTTCTGCGTGATTTCTCTCTTTAAAATATATGTCACATAGGAAGAGATAAAAAAGTAGAAGGCAAGAAAAGGGAATGCTAAAGTATCTGTGTTATCATTGCCATCATTAAGGGCTGCCTGTAAAGCAGAGAAATCAAAGCAATGTGTTTGATGACAAGTCATTACTGACAGAAGATGCTTTTGTATTTAGCCTTGTGAAAGGGAACTCTAGACCATACTTGGGGATACTGACTGATTACAGGAGAAATGATGAATGATACTTAATTGCCTATTTTGATTTCTTTTTTTACCACAGTGAGTACAGAATTTGATTTGGATAAATTTTCAACAAATAGACATCTGATTTCTTTGAGTATGTGAAATAAATTTCATTTCTCTTCTTCAGTGTTCCCTAAATATGAAATCATTGCAAGAACAGATTTTTAATGAAAACTTGCAATGATTTATTGTTGAAAAATATTTATTTTCCAAGTTTTTTATTTGTACTCAAAGTAATTGTGAAACAAGCATACAATTTTATTCAGACAGACCATAAAAATTTAACACATATTTTTGTAGTTAGTATTTCATGTAAAATACTTAACAAATTAAATTTATTAAATATATTATTGTTTTCCAGGACTATAAAATCATGAAGTAATTATTCTATATATGAAAACGCACATTTTGATTTGATTTTCAAGCATTTTAGTGAATCCATAGCTTACAATGATGTTCTGGCTATGAACTAGAGTCAAGCAGAAGCTTTACCATTCATCAGCCATGGTAAAATTTTTAGTGACAAAATCTCTATTAACAGCTGTACATATGGTATCCGAACCCTCTAGTCTTCTCTCTTTGAGACAGAGTCTCACTGTGTAGATTTGGATTACAGTGAACTCACTAATAGATCAGCTTGACGTTGAACTCATGGGATTTCAAATGTCTTTGCCTCCTGAATGATGTGGTCAAAGTTGAATGGCACCATGCTTAGTTTAATATATTCTTTCTTAATCTTGCTCTTTAGGTGTTGGAATTTCTCAACATTTTAACGAAGAAATGAAAGAAGTCAAGGCATTATCCATCCAACTTAATAAGTTATATTATCTGATTATAAGTTATGCATGACTTATATATTTATTAAACACATAATACTTACATAAGCATAAACAAACTCAACATGACTTCTACAAAATTCTAAATATGTTAACAATTAAGTGACTTTATTAGTTAATACTGATTATAATAATTTAAATAGGCAATGCATTTCCAATCAAATTGCCCACACCATTCTTCACGGAAATAGAAAGGAATACCCTAAAATTCATGAAACCAGATAATACCAAGATAAATAAAGAAATCCTGATCAAAAGAATAACATTGGAAGGATTGCCATTTTAAACTTCAAGCTATGTTATAAAAGTAAGTAATAAAAAAAATTATTTCATCAGTGGCACCATAGCAGACATGTATACCAATGGAACAAAATAAAAAACCCAAACAGGACAACTTGAAATTATAGGCATCTAATATTTGGCCAAGAGTCAAAAAGCATATACTGGAGAACTGACAACATACTTAGCAAACAGTGCTGAAACACTGTCTGTCCGCATCCAAAAGAATGAAATAGGAAGATAAATATGCATTCCAACTGGATCAAAGACCCCAATTATAAATCTAAAATACTAAAACTACTGGAAAAATGATAGGCAATGCTATATAAGATTTAGGTGTAGGAAAGGAATTTCTGAACAGGATTCCATTGCCAAGGACAATTAGAACCTCATGAAACCAAACATTTTCCCTACAGCTAAGTCAACAATTAAGGGAAGAAGAAACATACAGAATGGGAGAGATTCTTTGCCAGTTACCACTTATATATCTGTTGGAAGATTAAAATCAAGAATACAGAAAGAACAACCAAAATAAAACAAAACAAAATAAGAGTCAGGGAAATAAATGACCAAATTATAAATGGCCTAGGGATTTTAGCAGAGAATTCTCAATAGAAAAAAAGAAGAATATGCCTAAATGCTTCAAAAAAGTATTCATCCTCCTTAGCAATTTTAAATAATCAAATTAGAAAAATTTTGAATTTTCATCTTTACCCACTATAAATGATAAGAATCAACAAAATAACTTACAGCAATTGTTGGTATCTATTTGTGGAAAGCCTTATTCGTGGTTGATGGGAACATAAATTAGTGCAGCTACTATGGGAAAAAAGTTTGGAGATTCTTAAGAAACTAAAAATAAATTTACTATATGACCCAGCAATACCAGTGATTGGCATATACCCATAACTTTTAACATTCTATTTCACAGAAACGAGCTTAGCCATTTTGTAGGAGGAGGCCATTTGTTTGTTCCTGGCTGTTCAGCCCCAAAATAGCCATACAGAATCTATACTAATTAAATCACTGCTTGGCCTATTAGCTCTAAGTTCTTATTGGCTAGCTTTTACATCCTAATTTAACCTATTTCCATTATTTTATATTTTACCATTAGGCTTGTGGCCTACCAGCAAGGTTCCAGCTGTCAGCTTGCATCTTTTACCTCTGGTGGCTACATGGCATCTCCTGATTCTGCCTTCTTTCCTCAGCATTCGGTCTAGTTTTCCCCCACCTAACTCTGTTCTGCCCTGCTATAGGCCCAAAGCAGTTTCTTTATTAACTGTGGTAATCACGGCATACACAGGGTAATTCCACATCAAATAACTCACTTGGAATAGCCAGGAAATCGATAGAACATAGATATTATTTTCCATGTGTAGTAATCATTTATATGTTTCACTTTAAAGGTGATGAGAATGAGACATTTTGAGAATAACATAATTAAAATTTTGAAAAAATAATAATAAATCAGTTTTTTCCTACCAAGTCCTAGAGTAATGTTTGAGTAATGATAGAGTGATTCCTAGAAGAATGAGGTTATATTCAATAAAAGTAGAATTCCAGAGAACCTCCCTGGGTAGACAAGCTTATATTTTTTTCTGGACACATTTTAATTAGTAAAATGTGTTAATTTTTCAAGTGTTTATAAAGAAGATAAAGTGTATGTATGAGGAACAACTCTAGCCAATTGGGCTTGAGACTTGGCTCTGTTATTACCATACTAAGCTTACAGTACTGGATTTGGGTTACATTTAATTTAATTGGTGGCCAAATGGTCTCCATGGCAAGCCTCAAACAACACATACTATTGTCAAGATTCGGTTGCTCTCCACAAATGAAAAGATGCTACTGAGGGAGAAAGCAGTAATAGAACTCAATGAAGGTGGAGATGTTGAGCCGGTGTGTAGCATGAGTTTTAATTGGTCTTAATAATAAAAACCTGGATTCAGATATAGACGAAAACACTGAAAGATCAGAGAAATAAAGAAGCAAAATGCACTCTCCCTACCTAATCAACTTCCCAGCTGAAAGGAGACTGAGTTTCTGCCTCTGGTCTTTCAGTCCAGCCATTCTGCTTCCTGTCTGTCTGTAGAGACCTCCAGACTTCTAAGGTTATCTAGTGGCTAGCTCTGCACTCTGGTCTTCAGGCAAGCTTTATTTGTGTTAACAAGATATCACCAATTGCCTACATAGAGCCTTCAACTCTATATTCCAGTGTCTGTGAATGGTACTCTGCACACTATCCAAAAGAGAAACTAAAACACCAAGCCAGCCACAAACCCTTCATCTACAATGCTGTACTGCCTGTAAGATATACTAGAGCAAAGACGGTACAAAGGTTGTGGGGAAAATCAACCAATAACTAATTTGACTTAAGACCAGTTCAACAGATGGAGCCCATAGCCAGACCTTGTTTGCATTACCAAGAACCTGAAAGAAGATAGCCCAGGGTACATATGATAAAAGCAACTAAGATTGGTATAAAAAAAAGAAAAAGTTGTAAAAGAAAATGATTCCAAATGGCATTCAGCTCTACTCATAGATCAGTGCCTTTTTCAACCACCATCACAAAAACTTTCTTCTACAGCAAACAGGAACAAATACAGAGATTCATAGACAGACATTATACTGAGAGTGAGATTCTTGGAAACACTCAGCCCTAATGGGAAATCTTTATCAAATTCTTCCCCTCAGTGTCCAGGAAACCTCTGAGGCAGAAAGACTATAATAAGAGCCAGAAAGAATAAGAGTCAAGAAAAGTAGTCCTTCTAAATCAACATGAGCAAAGCTCATATGAGCACAGAAACTTAAGAAAAATATGCAAGACCTGTGTGGGTCTGTACTAGGTCCCCTTCATATTTATTATGGTTTCCAGTTTATTGTTTCTCTGGGATTCTTGGGTGAGCAGATGCATGAGTCTCTTACTCTTGTGCCCTCTCCTGAGGTCTTTTACTTCTATTGGTTTCTCTTGTCCAACTTTGATGTGATAGTTTTAGTTTAATCTTACACTTTATTTTGCTTTATCTTCTAAAAATCAAATTAATGAATAAAAACCTAGCATTTAGGGTAAAAGTTAACAGCTCAACTGTCACTTATGCCTACTGGAAGAGGAAAAATTACTTTTCTCCAATAAAGTGACATGGGTATATCAAAACCTGCAGGGCAGGTCTCCTATTCAAGAGTAGTTGACTAACATAAATAATCGACCCAACAGTTTTTTGTGTGTACTTTTATTTGGTTAAATTTGGTGTTTCCTCCTTTTTTCTTTTTTTTTTTGTGTTTGCATATGGTTTTATTTTATCTTCTTGGTTTTGAGTTTTGTTGTATTGGATTTTCATTTGCTTTTTGAGAAAGAACAAAGTTGAGTGGTTATGGACGGAGAGGGGATCTGGTAGAACCTGGGGGAGGGGAAGAATGGGATCAAATATATCTAAATCTTAAAAAAAATGTTTTAAGAAATAAAAAAAAGAAAATAAACAAATGAGTCTCTAATAATCATGAAAAATAAAACAGCTGGATCAAAGTTACCTCCCACAGAGCACATGTGTGCAGCGTGTTCCTTTTATTCTCTGGTATTTTCTCAACTCTCTCATTTGCAGCTAGAAACAGAGCAGTTTGTTACGACATACTGGGAAAATGAGGTTGATAACTACTGAAAGACTGTTTAACCATTTAAAGGGAAAATTAGTATCTGGAAAAAGAAAACAAAAAAGGAACATGTCAGAACAAGAAGGTAGACCAAGAGATGTTTCAGACATAAAATAAATAAAGTCAAAAAACACTTTTTTGTGTATCTCATTATATTGGTTTACATAGATTTCAAAGACTTTGAAAACAATAGTATACCATAAAATACACTTTAATTCTGATTAACATTGAAGAAGAAACAAGGGTACTTAACATCTCAAAGCTGTGTTTACAACTTCCACAAGGACTGCAGTACTCACTACTTTTGCTTTTCCTTGAGGTACACTTCCTTTAAAAATTTGCAATTATTGATGTAAGTAAAAGTAACTACTCCATTATTTATGTTTCACAAAGCAGGGCATGGAGTGATCATGATAAATATGGAATTAGCTGATTTGGGTCTAGTGATTTAAAGTATATACATCTATGACAACAGAGAGAAGATTTATTCATTTGTAGACCTCAATACAAATTGAAACAAGTAGTTTAAGAATAAAAATTATCAAGTTAAGTATCATGAAGGAATGAGTAGTATGTGTATGTTGATTGCTTGTAGAAACCAGACAACAGAAGACTTTGTATTTAAAAGTTGGAAGTAAATTTTCTTATTTAAAACATTTTTATTTTCAGTTTTTCAAAACAGGGTTTCTCTGTGTAATTGTCATAGATCTTCCGGAACTAGATCTTGTAGACCAGCTAGACCTTGAACTCACAGAGATACACCTGACTCTGCTGCCCACGTGCAGGGATTAAAGGCATATGCCACCACTGCCTGGCTATTTAAAATAATTTTTAAATTTAAGTATATTTCAATTATATTCTTCCAATATGCTTAGTCTTTCCAGATCTTGTTCCCCTCTCTACCCACCTAACATTAAGTTCTTTCTCAAACAAATGAACCTATTATAACAGCAAGTCCCCTGAAAATCAAATCACCAGATTATTATAGAGACCCTAATAAAAGCACACACACAAAAACCTTAGAAAAACACTGAATCGTAACCAAATAAAAGCAGACACACAAAAAACTGTAGAGACCATTACATGTTTGTCAACTACTTCTGAGAATGAGGCATACCCGGTAAAATATTGTCATCATAGACATACTAAATTGAATATAAAAATAAATGTGAAAACAATCCTTTTTCAAAATTATCTGAAAAAATGATCCAGATAGCAATCTGGATTACATATAGAAACTTTGTGAGCAATGGCCAGTCTTCTTAAGACATTGACTTCTTTGAAGATTGAATGGAGGTAAGTGTATTTAAATGCACAGAATATATTGTTATATCAGAGCAAGTTCTAAAAATATTTTTAAATATTTAATTCCTTATTAGCCTCATCAACTGTTTTTAAGTGGGGGTAAAAGGATGTACATATATGTATATATATATATAGGCATATTTCAGTAGGTACCAGAATCATAAGCAAGGGAGTATGACTTTTTCATAGGTCCCAAATTTAGGGAAATAAAAGTCAATAAAACAACAAAAAGAATCTACTAGTAGCTTAATCCTGTAAAAATCAAATGAAAAAAAAATCACAAGAGGAACTGAGGAGATACCTGTGTGATTATGGGCAGTTTAAGAACAAGTAAATCATTTTCTTTATTAGGTAAGAACCCCATATGTTGGAGATCACAGGTGTATGAATATCAAGGCTCTTTGTGGCTTGCTACAATTACTGAGACTCCTTGCATGAAATCCTGCAGAAATAGTCAACATAGGGATAATGCTAATTCTACTGGTGAGAGAAAAATGAAAACAAGTGTTTGGTCATTCTATCCTAATAAGAGGAGCTATGGTCCATTGTTGAATGCACGCCTCCTTGAGTGCAATACACACAGATGGGGTAAAATGCAATATTGAGATTGGTTGAAATGGAAGCACAGGAGGAATAGCAAATGGAGAGCTGAGATCAAATAAGAAGCCTATGTTTTATGTGCATGTGATGGGGTAAGGATGTTCATATATATGTTGGCAGTTTGCAATCATTGATAAGTATGTATGGAGTCTAACAGTTAATATCCAGTGTCTTCTTCATTTACTCTATACCTTATTTAGTGATAGAGACAGCATCTCTCACTAAACAAGTAGATTACCAGCTGGGTAGCAAGCTCCATGTATGCACTTATTTTTGCCTCCCCAGGTCTGGACGTACAGACACAAGCCACCTTGCTTACTCTTTTATGTATATATTCTGGGTATCTGAGTCCAAGATCATGATTTAATAACTGCATATACATAATTTTAGTATATGTAAAAATACCATGTTCATATACACTTCATAGATTAGAAGTATGAAGATCAGGGAAGGGTGTCAGCTACCCACTCAGTAGCCCAAACTCATTTGATTCAAAAGGTTAATTATACAAACATCCAGATGTGTCATTAGATATTATTTCTGAAGAATCATAAACTTTTTTACTCATTTGCACCCACATATAGAGGGTACTATTATTTATACTGCACATTTAAGAGATGCATTTTATTACCTTTATAGAAAGCAATAAGACACTTGAACATATTTTCTGAATAAAGAACCAGATCCTTTATTAGGTCAAGTTTTAGCCTCAAGGCTAAGTGCTATTGCTCAGCAAAATGTTTTCCACATTTTACTGAGTTAGTGAGATGTAAACCAAACGCCTCGATATTATTTGTTATTTAGGATTCAAATGTACTAAATATGGAACAAATGAAAAATACCCTTTGTCCAATTCTCCAGGACCATTATGGACAGAACTCTCGGGGCAAAAATGTCAAATAATTTAACTAGTGGAAAACCAATGCCACTGTAACAACCTTCATTTGTCAGGTGCACAAAACAGCAAGTAACGCAAACACCTTTAAAAAGTGATTGTAAATTATGACTGTTATTACAAAGTTTTAATTGTATGTTATATTTTATATATATTATTATTGTTAAAATGACTAAGGTAAGAAAAGGTAAATTTAATTTAAATCCACCTCCATTTACTTTTTTACATGAAGATTACTAATGTCATTTCGGGGTCTATGAAACTCAGTGTCTACAATAATCTGATGAACTTTATAGGCTAAACAAAATAAACGCAGAGCCATTTGATTCAATGTAGTTCATTCAATACTGAACAATTTACACAATCTGTTACACAGCATATTTTAACAGATTATGTTTAGAGAACTATTTAAAAGCAGAAAAAAATTCGCTGAGTAAAAGGAGGGATGAGGGTTTGATATCCCCCTAGAGAGCTCTGCTTTCTAGACCTTAGACTCAGCCCCTTCCCCACCCACAGCTCCCCCAGCGACCAAGTAGCAGCACTCTTTCCCGTCAAGCAACTCCCATGGCATCAGTGACCACCAGACCCAACAGCACCACCTGCACCTGGAGAAACAGTGACCACTGGAGTCACAGGCCCTAACACTGCACTCCGAGAAAGAGCAACCACCGGAGCTACAGATACTACATGTACCTATAGGAGGAAGAGATGGGTAGAGCGCAGTATAATAATATATTCAACAAGATGAAACTCAACAAAAACACCTGAAGAAAGTAATTGAAGAACATATCAGAAAATGATAAGATCCCCATGCTCTTGAATAGGTAATGCTAGCATAGTACAAATGGTAATGAAACAGCAATCTCCAGATTCAATGCAATGCCCATTTATTGTTTCCTTCCCTTAAACTAAATAATAAAATAATAATAATAAATGAACACTTACTTTATTCTAAGAACACATCATATGTTTATTTTTTTGAGTTTGTGTATGAGCATGTGGCAAAGAACAAATTTCATATTTTGAAAGAAGTTAATAGGAGTTAAAATAATTCTACTATTTTTATGTTACAGGAAAAAGAAAAAGACCACCATTTTTTCTTGGCAGTATTCTTGTTTCCTAAAAGAATTTGGCTCTTGCTTTCTATCTACATCAATTTAATAACAATAAAACATGAAACATAACCAGAATTGTCAAACACAGAATTCTGCCAAATATGACATCTTAATATGAGACCTGCATAAAAAGGAGATAAAATATTCATATTTTCTTATTTGAATAATATTTAATTGTCTATCCATGTGACTTAATTTATGAATTATAAGAGGACCAAATTTATCAAAACAATGCAATTTATGCAATGTTTTTAGTAGAAATATACACAAATTTTCCAATATTCAAGAGTAGATGTGGTTATCTTCTTTACGCATAAACATCTATTCAGATATAGTAGTCCCATTTATATAATTTATAAATATATTCTCTTATGGATCTATGAATTTATAATGCAAAATTATATTTTTAAATGTGTTTTACCAGTTGACTTAAAGTATGCTTATTATGATATTTTATAGGTGAAATAAAATCAGTTTATGAAAACAAATGTACATTGTTTATAACATGAATCAGTGGTTCAGTAGATTACCAAGTATAATTTTCAATGTTCACATTCAGTAGCCTCCTTTTGCTTGTCATAGATGCTCCAGTAATAATGAGGAACAGTATCAGATTTGCTAAGATCCTGTCATATCCTATGTCATGTTCATAATATTTAGTTCATTAAAGATATTTAAGGTACAGTTATGATCCAGGTGATATGTTACTGAAGAAAAAGAGAAATAAAAAAGATAGGAGATGACTGCCCCTAGATATGTTGAAAGACAGGGCATCTTGGAAAGTCCAGAGTGAATGTGACCCTAACTGTGGTGGGTCATGTGGGAGGAGGAGAAGGGAAAAAGGTTAAAGGGGAAACAGTTGCAGCAATCAAGAGGGCAAATGTACAAAAGGGGGAAGTAACCAAAATGTCTGGATTATATATGGAAGAGCAGGCCAGGTACTTGTGCTGGGTGGATGGTAAGGAGCAAAGTATGCAAGCCAGGAGGACACTGTAAAAGTTAAGGCATGAGGGATGCTGGGAAAACCTGGTAACTACATTCACCTCAGTATTTGTCTCAGAGTTTGACTTAACAGTCACTAGAAACAAAATTATTGAACAAAGATAAAATTCTTCTCTGTAGTTCCACTAAACAAAATAGAATATCAACATACAATAAGCAGGACTTTTTATATAAGTTTAGCAAACTTGTTGAATAAGAAATTACCTCAAAAAGTTATTTTAATGTAGCAATAAATTAAACAAAGTGGTACAATGACAATGAAAACTTTAAAATACTAAACAAAGTAAGGAAAAGTAGGTAATTGGAAGACATCCCATTCTGCTAGAATGGCAGAATCAGCACTGATAAAGAAAATAAAAGGATCAATACATTACAGATAGAATGTAATCCTCATCAAAGTACCAACATCATTCTTCATAGAAATAGGGGGAAATTACCCTAATGTTAATATGAAAACATGGACACATATAAGATCATGGTGAGCCAATACAATGCTGAAGAGGAAGAGAACAGACAAAAGCATCACCACAGGGACAAAGTGGTTAAGAAAGCATGGCACTGCCACAAAAGAAGGCATATAATGCAACAAAACATAGTAGGAAACTCAGATATAAATACGCATGCCTTTGAATATATAATTTTATTTATAAAATCTTAAGAATGGCACTTGAAAATATCATTTCATTTGTTTTCTTTATTTTATTTTATTTTATTTTTGAGATTGTCATTCATAGATAATTTCTTTACATCATTTCCACTACTTACTCTCCCTCCTTGAGATCTTTCTGTGTCTCCCCAGTATGTCCAAACTGTATGACCTTTTCTTCTTTAACTGTAGTGTGTGTGTGTGTGTGTGTGTGTGTGTGTGTGTGTGTGTAGGTAAGCAATTGGGATTAGATGATCAATTAGGGGCTCACAAATGCACAGAAAAGATTGATCCTCCTTTTTTTATCAGTCATTACTTGACTCATCCATATTTTCCAGTCAGCACCAAAATTCATTCAAACCAGGTCAGAGAACCTAATTTAAAACTAGAGAGCTCAACAACACTGCATTTTGCTCAGCTACAGTTATGGGTAATGGTCTCCATCTGTTGCAAAGAGAAGCTTCCTTGATGAGTTGTAGTGCTCTGTTCTGATCACTACTTCTACAGCACAACTTCTGAACGTAAGGATCAGGGGTCATTATGAAAGAGGTGACAAAAATATTGTTAGAGACCAAGGAAAAGAAAGTTTGCTGTGAGATAGTTTATCCTAGAAATGTCAGAAAAGCCCATGAAGTTTCAGCAACAGGACTGCCTAAACAGGACTTGAATATTGATGACATCAATAGACATACTAACCTTGTATGAGAAAAGCTCATGTTCATGAGGTATCAGCTCTACACAAAGAATTAAGAAATACTGAGAGGGGATGATTTTCCCCATGGAAGAGTCCACCACCACAGAACAAAAGTATAGAAACATATTTCTGAGCTCGATTCCAATAACACAGAAAACAGTCCTAAGATTTGGCAAATGGTATTGCATGAAATAAAAACTCACACAGCAGAAGGAACCTTTAATAGAATGAGTAGACCAGAGAAAGAGAGAACATTAGCAGCCAACTATACCTCAGAAAGGATATGATATATTTATAAATCTCAGAAAATAAGCAGTAACGAGGCAAAATTGCCAATTAATAACTGGATCAATAATATAAATATATAGTTTTAAAAATAAAATGTACAGATGTTCAATAAATACTTTCATCAAGGCTCTGTCTATTTCAAAAAAGTAGAAAAAACAGAAAAAAAGCAAGCAAAAAAACACAAAACACCACTCTCATTTTAAAAGGAATAAAAAAATACTTTATTCTGGAGCGATTTTGAGTGACCATGGCCCAAGGAACATAGACTTAGATTATTTCAAATTCCAGGTTCCAGTGTGGAAGCAGTTTAATGAATGTTTATAGGCTTAGAGAAGAAAGAAAGACATAATTCAAAATGGGTTTATAATACATCACAAAATAAGGAAGATGGTGGAAGCTTTCCCTCAAGTGAGGATGTAGTTTGATGACATTCTTAGCTTTGTTTCATACAAGTTAGTGAATTACAAATTTAATAGGTTCCAAAAGTTTTTGTGTTTTGTCACAGAATGTTAGTTCTGAGACAGAGGTGGGTAAAGAATGGCTGTTGAGGGGTTGTGAGGCCTTGAAACTAGCCAAGATAAGGTAAATACCCTCTGGGCCTGGAATATTCCAATTTCTGCACAGTACTGCAATTCTAATCAATCAGACTTTGCAGATGTGGCTTTTTTCCAAGAATTCTTATTCATAGCTTTAAGGGAGGAGGTGGAAAAACAATTGAGAATATTAAAAAGGGAGAGTACTGGTTGTAAATGGGTACACCCATGGGGGTGGGGAGTAAGAAGAGGGTAGGATAGGAGGAGGACAGACAAAAGGCAATGTGTATGTAAATTATCGGCATAAACCTATTGCTTTGTAAAATAACTTTAAAATTAATTTAAATTTAAAATGATGTTTTAAAAGTCATTCCTTTAAAGAAATGTGCAGTCAGATGTCATCTTGAAAGCACACTAAAGAAAAGAGAATAATATAAAATCTATGTTATACCTGGATTTTAGATTAGCGCCTGTGAAAAACCATATGCTGACGAATCTAAAGCTTAACTTTTTTTTTCACAAAATTTTCTTAATTAATGAGATGAGATGGAAGTATGAATCAGATACCATATCAAAACTCCCCATACTCACACTGAAATCAAAATTTTTACTTTTAGTTTCCCTCAAAAAAATGCATCTTTATACAATCTTTATCTGTGAATATTTTAAATCTAGAATCTACTTGAAAAATGAAGTGAAAGATTATATTTTGTTTCACTGCCATAAAATGGATTAGATTCATTTACTTAGATTAATTTTAGGCCATCTACCTTTGAAGGTGAAAACTAAATATTCCACAAGCATAATTAATGACATTAAGTTCATTAAATAATACCCTGACATTTATGTTTTCCCTCTGTATAATTACCTTGTTTGATCTGTAAATCAGTGCTATAAGGTTAACATACATTAATACGCATATTAGGATAATGAAAATAAAAAGAAACATGCAAATATCATGCTCCCTAAAATCTCACGTCAGAGCTTATGTGCATATAGGAGTATCTGTATGTTTTGTTTTAGATTATTTAGATAAACAGGTTCTAACACACAGTTTTGATGTTTAAGTATATTATCTTTCCTCTATAGATATAAATGTGTCTAGCATTCAAAACATATTCTCAATTATACCCTAGCTCGGGTGTTCAATATGTGTTTCCATAGCACAAAAGGATGGCCCATTACATTTATTACACTGGCTCATTTTTTGCTACTAAACTCTTGGCAGGAATCATGCCTATAATGACTTTTATTTTATCTCAAGAATGCTGTGCAGTTTCTAGAAAACAGTCATAACATTCACAAGGGTGACTGATTGTGTAATATCCAAGAATGTGAAAATAATTGAATGCCTAGAAATTTGTTATAGACATATTACTTATGTGATCTAAAGTAATTAAAGAAGTTTGGATATTTTTCGATTTATTAAAACTAGACTCTTCATACAATATATCCTGATTATAAAATAATATGATATTATTATTTATAAAAATAAAATATTCAAGTTGGACATGGAAACCCAACAGTAGGAAAAGAGACCTGAGGTCAGGCACAAGAGTGAGAGACCCACTGTTCTCACCGCTAAGAGTCCCATAATAATCCTAAGCTAATAGCTATAGTTTATACACAGAAGACCTGGTGCTGATCCATGTGCTTGCTGTTTCAGTCTCTATGAGCTGTTATGTGGCTTTCTTAGTTTATTCAGAGGGTCTTGTTCTCCTGGTATCCTCCACCCCTCTGTCTTTTAAGCACTTTCTGCCTGCTCTTCTGTGTGATGCAAGGTGTTTAAAAGCATTCAGCATTCAATTTTAAAAATCATTTTTAATTTTCTATTCATTGATGTTAATTTTGTCATCGATTCTATCTTCCATAAACCTCTTCACATTCTGATTATTCCAGATAGCTAAACTATTCCTATTTCATCTCTGCAAAATTTAATTAACTCAATGTAGTTTATGAATAGAATTTCAAAAACCAAGTTCATATATGGACAACCGTGACTTACAGTGATTTTCTGTCTTGGAAAATCACATTTTAGTGTGAAACAGCTTAAGTTACACATTTATGTGATGCACCTAACATGCCAAATGCCATAGATTAACCACATGGTGCAGGAGCAATTCACTTGGCAAACAATATTCTTATCTGACTGACTGATTGTGCGATGTCATTCCATGCTGCTGCCAGAATAGACTATATAAGAATGCTAACATGTTTTATAACTTAAAGTATTTTGAATTACAATTTTTCTTTATTTACATCACCAGACTTCTTAGCTATATGCATTAGCTACTTTTCTCATCATCACAGCTACATATCTGACAAGAAACAATATCAAAGCTGGAAAGAAACATTTTGGTTTGGAGTTTGAGTGAATAAAGTCCATTATGGCTGTAACTGCAAGTTGGCAAGAACAGCTTGCAACAGTTGTAGCATAAGATGTTTGCTCACATCTCTGTGGAAACAGAAAGCTGGAAATGCTGAGTCTCGTCTCCCTTTCTTCTTTTCATTTTATTCGGTCCTGGAGCCAGTACATGGCATTCATCTGCCAAAATTCAGGATACTCTTTTCCATGCAGTTAATCTTTTTTTTTAATTTTTATTTATTTATTTATTAAAGACTTCTGTCTCTTCCCCACCGCCGCCTCCCCTTTCCCTCCCCCTCCCCCAATCAAGTTCCCCTCCCTCCTCAGCCCAAAGAGCAGTCAGGGTTCCCTGCCCTGTGGGAAGTCCAAGGACCACCCACCTCCATCCAGGTCTAGTAAGGTGAGCATCCAAACTGCCTAGGCTCCCACAAAGCCAATACGTGCAGTAGGATCAAAACCCATTGCCATTGTTCTTGAGGTCTCAGTAGTCCTCATTGTCCACTATGTTCAGCGAGACCAGTTTTAACCCAGGCTTTTTCAGACCCAGGCCAGCTGGCCTTGGTGAGATCCCGATAGAACATCCCCATTGTCTCAGTGTGTGCACCATGCAGTTAATCTTTTATAAAAATATCCTCACAAGTGTATTCAAGTACATGCCTCACTAATATATCTTGTATTTGTTAAGCCAACCAAGTTAACAACATAAAATAATCACTGAAAATCCACCCCCTAGTCACCTTGACATCCAAGCATATTATTTTAAACCACAACACTATGTAAAAATTAAATATAGTGAATGAAAAAATATCCTCTTTTCTTATGTAAGTAAATATTCCATCAACTATTCCTTCCCCTATGAATTTCTAAGTCCTATGAAGAAAACATATGTACATTGCTACTGTACTTGGAGGAATAGATAAAAATTTCAGTGCTAAACTATGCAGAGTATATGCAGTGGATATTCAGAGTATTCAAATATATCTTCACATTTATGTTATCTCTTTTCTTGTTTGGTCCATGTTGAGACATTACTGGCCAACACATGTGCTCATTCTGTTTCAGTAGCTTCTTCAACCTCAAAGCAACCAAACCGGTTTCAATGATCAGGTGTTTCTATGATGACAATTAGGGAGTCATCAGTCTTAGCTGACTCTAAAGCCACACATTCGTAATTCAAAGTATCACAGGAACACCCATGTGCTTCACGCTGAAACGTCACAAGTGAGGCCTCCATCTTCTATATTCTCTCAGCATTATCTTCCAAGTTCCTGTGGATCAGTTCACTAAGTTCTTAGCACCCTCAGGCTTTCCTAGATCAAAATTCCAAATGCTTTCATAGTCCTATTTAGAAAAATATGTTCTGTTCTGTCATAGTAACACCTGAATCCTTGGCACCAACTACTGTTATAGTTAAGTTTATGTTTCTGTGATAAAACATGAATCAAAACCAACTTTGGTGCCAGGTATGGTGGTACACGCCTTTAATCCAAGCATTTTGAGACAGAGACCTATAGATCTCTCTACAAGTTCAAGGTTAGCCTTGTTTATATAGAGAGTTTCAGAAGTCAGGGCTTTATAGGAAGTCTTTGACTCAACTAACTAACTAGCTAAATGATGATGATGATAAATATTTTGGAGAGAGACAATTTTGCTTTTTGCTATTTAGTCTATAATTAATCATCGAGGGAAGCTAGAGCTATTGTTCAAAGCAAGAACAGGAGGCAGGAACTGATACAAAGACCACACAGGAATGAATACTACTTACTGCCCAGCCCTATTGGTTGCTCAATCTGCTTTCATAGAAATTTCAGGACAATCTATTCAGTGGTGGTAGAAGCCATAACAAGCTGAATGTTTGCACATCAATCATTAATCAAGAAAATATCCTAAAGAGTTATGCACAGGTCGATCTGATGGAGGCAATTTCACAATTGATTCTCCTCATCCCAGATAAATCTAGGCTGTGTCAAACTGACAAATAATAACAGGAATATACATGGAATATGTATTATAACAGGACACAATATTTCATGTGTGTGTATTACGAAACTTTTATGTTCTTACACTTCAGTTACATGTATTTCACATTACTATTTCAATTTCAAATTCATGTGAAGACTATTGGGTTCTTTCATATTGTATAACTCCATTATGAATTAAATGAAGCAATGTCACAAGAAAGACTTTTTCTGCTGTACTTTCCTTCAGATGAGACAAAGTTATATTTGCATGTTAAGGTCATCTCAAATGGTCTTTCTATAAAATATCAGTAATGAGTGCAAAGGAACAGGAAGCTTTTGCTTTCATTCTAAAAGTTTTAGTTGAAGCATTTAATTCTTTCATTCTATATATAATTATGAAGGGATTTTTGACATTTTAACACCTTTTTTCTATCACGTTACTGCTGGGGTTTTTTGTTTGAGAAGAAAATGTAATTTGAAAATTAAAACTACTTTCAAGAGACAAAAGGAAAATACTAAGCTTTCTGTGGGATTCCTGCCATGATTCCCATGGTTAATCGATTTTCACAGAATACAAGGGCATTCTAGATACGGGTTGTCAGAATCACAGGCCTGAGTCTTTCAAAGATGATGGATATTTGGGCAGACCCCCCAAGTAGAAATCAAGAGTGGACCTGACAATTGAAATTCATATGGATGCCTTGTTTGACTCATGTACTTGCATAACCTTAACTCCCTGACTTTCCAAACAATACCGAAACAAAAAATATCATGCAAAGTTATATGTTTTTAATTATTCAAAGTACATTTTACATAATGAATAAACTTTGAACAAATTCAAACTGAATAATGCAAATAGTTACATAAAGGAAATATGTTCATATGCTGAGTCAGTTTACTTCCCTCTTTCTTTGATGCCATGCCAAGACAGATTAGGAAAGAAACCCCATATATATATATCACAGTTGAGGATACAGGCTATTATGACAGCAAAGCAAAAGCAGCTCACCTTGTCACATCAACAATCAGGAAATAGAGAGGAATAAATTGCTTGCTAGTACTCAGTTACCTTCCTTCAGATTTTTAGATTTAGTTCAGGTTCCCCTGCCCAAAGCCTTGCACCATGTCTAGGAAGGTGGGTGTTCCCATATCAATTAGCTTAATTAAGTAATTGCCTGCTGATAGGGCCAGAGAAACATCTTCAGATGACTGTAGATTCTGTCAAGTTGACAGTATTCCCAAGTTAATAACAAATATCCAAGTTGATAACCATCCCAACTACCTTCCATTGCTTACACAAATATCTGTAGTACTCTGTCTGAAATAAGATATTTGGTTAAAATTATGAGGAATTTTATGATCAGGTGGAAATTGTGCTTGTTATCCTTTTGTTGGGTATTACATTTGAGGGTGGAGAGGAGCAGCACATCATGGCATTGATACCTTGCACATAAAAATTGCAAAAAGCTTAGACATAAACAAGAGAAGGAGAGCCTGGGGTCCTATAACCTTCTTTAAGACCAAGACCCCAGTGCCTAAAGTCTCCTACTGACTTCCTCCTCTTGGACCATCTCATCATTTCTCAGGAGTAATCGTACACTGGTGACCAAACCTTTATCACATGTATGTTTGCTGGCTATTTCATGTCCAAACTATGTTTAGGTGTTGTAAGAAAACAGGCAATGGTATGTGAGTTTGATGTCTCAATAATCTCAAATTTGAGCTTTTACTTTTAAGAAATATTTTGCTAAGAATATGAGTATAAAACAGAAAAACACTTCAGAGTTTTTGTCTAACACATGAAATTAATTATCCATTTTATAACAACAAACATTAGAGGTCAACTCTAAATGCTAAACCATTTTGGGAAAAACAGCTTCTACTAGAATAATATTTATAAAGAGAGATAGATAAATGAGAGACATAAATATAGATATAGATTATAGAGATATAGGGGATATAAAAAGACATACAGACAGACAATCAGATAGATAGATAGATAGATAGATAGATAGATAGATAGATAGATAGATAGATAGATAGAGATAGATCCTATTCCATTGAAAATCATTCTAAGTAAAATAACTACAGAGGGAAAGCTGGAGATGTTTACATGGTTTAAGAACATTCCTTCCAGAAGTTAAATCTTCCTAAACTCCAGAAGTTTTTAAGTCATTTACAATCACTTACTGGGATATGGCTCCAAAGCTTTCAAAGCAGCCATATCTATGAAAATTTTTATCAGCTGAAGTTCTGTCTTGAATGGGAAGCATGCTTCGCACATACATATATATTCAAGAAAATTATATATATAAAGAAACTTTTTATATATTGTACATATAAAATCAAGAAAGCATCACCTTCTTTGAATTTCTGGCTATAATACAATAATACAAAGCAAACTCAAACAATTAAAGGTGGTCCAGGGAACAGTGACCTGATAATTATCTACTTATCTTCTGAGATTTCTTGTTTATTAGGAACACCAATTTCAACTTTCAGGTGCTGAACAGGAAATCAGTTTCCACTAAAAAAAGTTAATAAGTGATAATTTGAAATTGTTATTTCTCATAAATCTGCATTACCACCTCACATTTCATAGCAGTAGTCTGGTCAGAAAATACCATAGAGAAAATGAAAATAATTGATATCGATTTTTAGATACGACCAAAGCACACTGCATTGTCTATGTACCCCAGCTAATTGTAGGTACTTGAATTTTACAACTCTTTGCATTCTATCCTTTATTTTTCTGTGTGTGTGTATCTAATAGTTCTATGACATTATAAAAAAACGTGAATGCAATATCACAGTTACTTTTCACCCCATTACTGATGATGCATCCTTTTTATCAGTCATGAATTGATAATCACTCATGCCCATTCTTTTTTTTTTTTAATTAATTTTTTATTGAGAAAAAAAAAAACGTTTCCCCCGCCTCCCCGCCTCCCATTTCCCTCCCCCTCCTTCCACCCTTCTCCCCCTCCCCCCACTCCTCTCCCCCTCCCTCTCCAGTCCAAGGAGCAGTCAGGGTTCCCTGCCCTGTGGAAAGTCCAAGGTGCTCCCCCCTTCGTCCATGTCTAGGAAGGTGAACATCCAAACTGGCTAGGCTCCCACAAAGCCAGAACTTGAAGTAGAATCAAAACCCAGGGCCATTGTCCTTGGCTTCTCATCAGCCCCCATTGTTCGCCATGATCAGAGAGTCCGGTTTTATCCCATGCTTCTTCCGTCTCATTCCATCTGGCCTTGGTGAGCTCCCAATAGATCAGCCACACTGTCTCAGTGGTTGGGTGCACCCCTCGTGGTCCTGACTTCCTCGCTCATGCTCTCCCTCCTTCCACTCCTCGATGGGAACTTGGGAGCTCAGTCCGGTGCTCCAGTGTGGGTCTCTGTCACTATCTCCATCCATCCCCAGATGAAGGTTCTATGGTGATATGCAAGATATTCGTCAGCATTGCTATAGGATAGGGTCATTTCACATGACAAAAGCATTTGTTCAACTATGTTCATAGCAGTATTATTTGTAATAGCCAGAACCTGGAAACAACCTAGATGCCCTTCAATGGAAGAATGGATGAAGAAAGTGTGGAATATATACACATTAGAGTACTACGCTGTGGTAAAAAACAATGACTTCTCGAATTTTGCATGCAAATGGATGGAAATAGAAAACACTATCCTGAGTGAGGTAACCCAGGCCCAAAAAGATGAACATGGGATGTACTCACTCATAATTGGTTTCTAGCCATAATTAATGGTCACGGAGTATATATTTGGTGAACCTAAAGAAGCTAAATAAGAAGGCGAACTCAAGGAAAAACATATAATTATCCTCTTGGCTATGGGAAGTAGACAAAATTGCCGGGTAGAAGATTTGGGATCTTGGGGGTGGGGTGGGATGGGATTAGCGGGGGATGGGGAGAGAAAAGGGAGAAGGGGAGGATGAGGGAAACTAGGGGAAACAGGTTGATTGGGATAAAGGAAGGTTGGATAGGGGAGTACGGAAGCACAATTCTTAGTTAAGGGAGCCACCTTAGGGTTGGCAAGAGTCTTGAACCTAGAGTGGCTCCCAGGAGCCCAAGGCGAGGTCCCCAGTTAGTTCCTTGGGCAGCTGAGGATAGGGAACCCGAAATGCCCATTCTTTTTAAGAGATACGAAGTAACTATTTTTCCATTTTCAAATAATCAGTGTCTTAAATAACGTAGCACATATATTCATTTTGTCACCCACATATCCTCATAAACATAAAATATTTTGCTGACCAAATTGATAACTTCAATTATTTATTCACTACTTCAACTGTAATATAGCATGTCATTTTCCATAAAATTTATGGAAATTTATTTTCTGCCAATTTCCACCCAATAGCAGCGAATGGCATCTTACTAAGTAGGATTTTCATATATATATATAGTATGTTTATGTATTTGTATATATATATATATATTGTTAATTAAGATATAAGTGATATATTACAAGCAATATCAACAGTTATTATTTACTTATCTGATCTGTATCATTCACCTCAGTCACATGAACTATTCTTTATTTGGTATTTACTATTCTTACTTCAAGATGGTATTAGAAACACCTACTAAGAATGGCTAATTTCTGCTAGTATCTATTTCAATAAATCTTAAAAACATATTTAAAAGAGCTTTAAGTATTTCAATTAAATGTATAGTCTTCCTTAAATAAAG
Source organism: Neodon shergylaensis (assembly GCA_025134845.1). Lineage (NCBI taxonomy): Eukaryota > Metazoa > Chordata > Mammalia > Rodentia > Cricetidae > Neodon > Neodon shergylaensis. The sequence goes on along the minus strand of JABTXL010005037.1, from coordinate 15,433,421 downwards.
AGAAAAATTAAATAAAATATTTCAGTGGAATATATTCAACAAATCTTACCAGTCGGTAGTTTTTACTTGTTCAAGATATTATATGTGTATATGAAGCTCAGATGTGGAAGTTATATTAAGATTTAACAAGGTTTAAAGTCCTAATGAGATTCCTAGGCAAGTAAAGTAGTAGAAACGGTATATAAGCATGTCCTTCTTGGCAAAAATGAGTTGTTACTAGCATTTGGGAAAAATACAATACAGAAATTTTATCTAAATTGTGAGAGACAGATGTCCTTTTGAAATTTGAAAGGTAATATCCAATTACTATTAGCTTGCAAGGTAGAGAGAACAGCAATAGGTGCCTAACCTTGTGAACTTGGCTCAGGATTTTAAGCTCCTGCCATCACCATCAAGAATAGAGGGACTGGGTCTGAGTTTTCCCACAAATATTCCTTCCTTGACATAGAGTATCTTCATAGGCTACAAACATTGGCTTATAAACCCTTATTCTAATGATATTCTATTGCTTCTGAGAACCTCCAGGAAAGATTTACATATGAAACCACATCTACATATTCCAACTACTTATTTTATTAAACTTAGGTCAAATACCCGTAATACACAATTTCCAGAAGTTCTTTGCCATTTATTTTAAGGAAAGGACTTGAGGTTTTTAAAGATTAGTTTCTTTAATGGGAAATTAACGATTTTCAAAAATCTTAAGTGTCTTAAAAATTTAAGGTGAATGTGCTTTAGGGTGCTTTGCAATACATTGTTAAATTACCTAAAAATAAAAATCATTGTTCAAGGAATCTAAACATATGTTTCTAACTAAACTGATTCCTGTTCAAGCTTCACAAACTACAACAATAAAAAATTTCTTGAATTCATAGAATAATTGGCCAAAATTGTCCCCTGGGTCAGAAACCACAGCTGTGCATATACATTAAGCCAAAATATGAGGCAAGAAGAACAGATAACAGCAAATAAGTCTGTCATTTTGTGTTGAATGAGATGAGAACTTTTGAATGCTTCCCTTCTCTTCTTTCTTCCATTCATGGACTTATACACTCAGTCAGTGAGTAATGAGTTGTTATTTCCTAGAATTTCATTTTGTTTCCTATTTCTCTTATACTCTCTCATCGTAGTTCTTCAAAATGTCCTTGACACATGTCATCCTGCCATTTGGGGGAAAATCAGGGCAGCAAATACAATTCTCCTGACACAGGGCTTCCATTAAATCTGATAGGACTATTTCTTTTACTTAAAAAAAGCTTTTTATTGCTAAGATTTATCTTTACTTTTATTTACGTGTGTGTGTTCCACATGTGTCCCTGCACCTAAATAGGACAGGAGAGCATTTTGTATCCCCTAGAGATGCAGAGAGTTATAGGTGGTTGTAATCTGCCTGACATGCGAGTCAGAAACTAAACTCAGGTTACACAGAGGAACCGAAAGCACTCTTAACGACTTAATCTCTTCAGTCTCTTGGTCTATGTCTGAATTTGAATATTCTAGGCCTTTCTCTCTCCCATCCCTTCTTTTCCTTTTTCTTTTCTTTCTCCTCCTCCTCCTCCCCTCTGTTTCTGTATGTCTCTCACACAACACTATCTTTCTCTTTATCTCTCTCAAAATAGTACATCATATTCTTGTCTCATTTTGCACCCACTTACAATTTTATTTTTATATATATGCAAATGCGCTTGCGGTAATGAGTTGATTAAAAATTTGTTTAAATATTATTCAAACTAAAATGGCTTCTTTTTTTTTATTATTTGCCAAAGAGGCCCACACTTTTCTTGGGCAAGTAAATCTGTTAAAAGGGGGTGAGGGGAACTGGAAAAAGGGGATGGAGGGGAAATTTGGTTAGGGTGTATTTTATGAGAGAAGTATTTAGTTTCAATAAAAATTAATAATTTACCAAAGCAATCTGTCTCATACTTTTTTCTTGTGTTTATTGTTGCTGTCCCTTGATTCTCCATGAAACATTTCTCTTCTTCATTTCCAGCTATTTCCCCAAATACGCCTTCATCATCTGCTTGCATATTGTTTTTCTGCTCACTATGCTCTCCCATCTGGTTAATTTATGTGTGGTTAGACGCTCCCTTCAGTATCCAGTACTCCTGAAACCTCAGTATTAATTTTTTTGTACTTTTCTCTTAATAATTCATGTGTGTATAGAGGCTTGTGTGCCTGCCTGTGTTTAGAGGCCAGGATGGACCTCAGGTATCATCCTTAGGAATGCCATTTATATTTTTTGAAATCAGGCCCCTTATTTACTTGGAGCTTACCAATTAGTATAGGCTGGATAGCCCACTAACTCAAAAACATGCTTTCATTTCTATCGCTCTACAGTTCAGAATTCAGCTTACAAGCATTAAATACTTTTATGTGGTCAGGTGTGGTGGCACACACCTTTAATCTCAGTAGTTGGGAGGCAAAGACAGGTGAATCTCCAAGTTTGATGCCTAGCCTACTAAGTGAGTTCCAGGACATCTAGCACGGTTACACAGAGAAACCCTGTATCAAAAAACAAACAAATAAAAAACAACCAAAAAATAAAATGAATAAATAAAATAAATAAATACACATATGTGTGGCAACAGAAAAATGTTTTATTTTTCTTATGTTCTTCATTTTGAAATTCAGCACTGAGTAATACTGAGTTATGTAAATATGGAAGCACTTTTCCCTCTATACGTTGGGTTGTTCAATCGAAAAGAGAGTTTTCCAACACACATTTCCCATTGAGAAATTATCAAACTAATTAACTGAGACTTTCACAAAACAAGAAAAGCTTAATCTGAATAGATTATCTCTTACTCTGACATTTTAAAAGCAGTGTTAACCTTAAGAAATTTAGAATAGTTAAATTTCAGTGTACAAATGGCCCACACATTTACAAATGTGTCGACCATTTTTCTAGCATATGATGTATCACAGAGATCTTTGCTATATGAAGTTATAAGACAGTAGATGAGACAAGAATCATCTGGAGTGATGAAAACAATTAATAGGGCTAACTTTGCCACATTTTCTTGAGATTAATTAGGGAAGTGATATAAAGTAATCCATTTCAGAGTGAAAAGACAGGAAAATTAGATAGTGAATACTTTACGATTCTTGCTATATAAAACCTTCAAAAATTTCACTTAAGAGATGACAGATACAAAAGGCCTGACAAAACAAAGCATATTATAAATTCTCAACCTAACAAGAGCGAAACAAATTGGCTTATTTTCTGTTTTAAAAGGAAAGCATTTTGTAAATTAGAAATAGGCCTTGATGTGAGATGTTCAGTTTCTACCCAGGGGAAGCTGCTTATTATACTCCTTACAGAAGATATCACACCAAGGAAATAATTATCTTCATCAAGGTAATGGGAATTGAAGTGAGACTTGATAACAGAAATGGGGATATGATGCAGAAATTGAAATTTGAAAATGTTAATTTAAAAAGTACACGATATTGTCTAGATGCATGTAAGTCCATTCTACCAAGAAGAGTGGATGTCACAGTTTGGTGTTAAGAAGAAGCATTTTAGGAAGAAGGACAGAGAATGTAAGCAACAGATTGTGAGGCAGGCAGTGAAATCTGTTGATGGAAGATGAAGAATGAGCCTGCTTTTAAAAGAAGTAGATAATCGAAGATTACTAAGAATGAAAGGAGCAAAGAATGGGGATAAAAGTCAATGGTGGAACAGTTTCCTAGGGTACTTGAACTTAACATTCTAAGGAAGAGGCAGTTATTATTTGGTCTAGAGTAGATGGAAAAGAAGAGACAAAGGAAGGTATTTCTTGATTAGAAGTGATATTTATCCTTTCCTTAAAATATATTCAATGCCAGCTGTGTGTCAGGTAATGAATTATTATTTTTCTAATTGAAAATTTAAAGGGGAAATAATCCCTTTCCCCATTATCGGGGAACATATATTCTGACGTATTCTGAACATGGAGGGCATCTCTAAAAGAACACATTAAAGTTGGAATACTATGGGAAGAAAATTATACATATGAGATAAATAACATTTCAAAGAGCCAATGTCTAACTAATGAAAATGTGACAGAGTAAAAGGGTGGGTGACTTCAAAGATATTGATGGTCCTTGGGTCCAGGTTGAATGGCATATAATATAATTTAAAGAAAAAGGAGTAACAGGATGCAATAGAGTTGTATAAATCAAGATTTGAGGTTACTCTCATTTTTTTTCAAATAGGATTGTAGAAAATTTGGTATCAAAATAAAACATTCTAATTCATTTGAAAATCTTAAAATAAGTACTGAAAAGCTAGATTATTAGATGGAATGAATAGTAAAGACATCTCTTGAATTTCAGGGAATTGAGGATTATCTTGAATAATGATTCCATTACGGAAACATAAAATGAAAGAGCTTAGGAATGAAAATAATTACTTTTGTTGAATGATTCTTGGTATTTTTGAGTCAACTGGCTGTTTGGGCTTGAGTGGCTGGCCAGAAAGCACCTGGGATTCAGATCTCTTTGTCTACAATTTAGAGTTTACAATCTAATGCAGCTGTACCTGATTTTAGACATTGATGGTATTGACAATGGTTGCAGGTACTCATGCTTTCAAAATAAGCAAGAAGTGCTCTTACCCACTGAGTTCCTATAAATATTTTTTGGGGGGGGGGCATTTTATTTTTCTATATTTAACATTTTAGAAACCTAGGAGATCAATATTTTCATCCTATGGGAACTTATCAATTAAGTAACACAGTGTCATTATTTTATTACTGTTTTCAATTACTTTCACACAATTTATCTAATTAATATTCATCTTTATTACTTAATATAAAAGTTTCTGTTACATCAAAATGTACAATATACATATAAATAATAAATGAAAGAATAGAATAATTTCTGACGTTCCCTATGTCCTTTCAGAGAAGTATATTTAGGTGGAACTGTTTCTAGTAACATATTGCAGTACGGCATTTATTTATTACAAATTCACTAGCAGCCTGTTAAACATATTAATGACTGTAGAGCGTGTAAAGTGTGGTGCACAAAGAACATTGAGGACCAAAGCCAAGGGCGGCCATCTGGTTATTCAGAGACATATTTCGCCATATGATATTATCTTAGTAACATCTTTTTGGCTCACTGTCTAAACATCTAAGCCTCAGATTTAAAATTTGGTTTTGTGCCCACTTACAATAGCTCTATCTTTCAAATATGAAGATATAATTGGGGAACATACAGTGTGAAATAAAATCAATAACTTCTTGGGTTTATCTATTGCAAATGAGAATACTTATTTGTTGTTAAACTTAAATGTTTTGTTGTTTAATATTTATTATTTAATTTTTTCCGCGGTAATTGTTAATAAATTATATGTTAGGTGAAATAAAGTAAAAAGGACATTCAAGAATAAAGATGTCTTTAGACCAGTGGATGGTATAAACAAATTTAAATAATAGACCATAAAATGAATGTTTTAATGGTGTGCAGAGTAAAAATGAGACTTATAGAAGCCATACAACCTATTATTGCTCATTAGAAAGGAATATACATCAAACAAAACTATGTATGCCTGATAATTTAAGAATACAATGAGTAAAAGATTAAAGAAATGTACATAGAAGATCTATTATAAGCAAACCACTAAATCAATTAAAATAAGTATAAGGTAATAGATAAAAATTTCTTATCATACTGTTAAACAAAATAATACAAAGTACTACATGATCTTTGTAAGAATACAGGATTGCAAAACATTTGGAAAAACTAGTTACAATCATTAGGTCTTTGGGGGAGGGCGTCTCCCCAACCCTAAGAAAAAGCTTGAAAAGTCCTTGTTTTAGTGAATGCCGTTCTCTCATGTTAAAGAAGCAGCAGCCAACTCCTGGGTAGACACAGTTTCCACTAACATATTTTATTTTTTTCTTACTTTATCACAGCAGTGTCAAGGGAGGTTTTCCAGTGGTTGAACATGGTGTTGTACGCTACAGGTACAATAAGTTTTGAAACAGTCTCATAAATTTGGTATCATATAGCAACTTCGTTTTTCATTTTCAATTTACAAGAGAGCATGACTGTATGTAAATCTGTGTTAAAATACCAAATCAGGATAAATTTAAAGTTAAATTGAACATTAAGTAGAAATAAAATCAAATATTTTTATAAGAAAAATCTTTTAGTAAGAAGTGTTGATACTCACTCAAAGGCAACATAAAAGACTAACCTAGTATTCCTTGTTGATCTGATTTAAAAGTTATTTAAATTTTTCTATTTTCTTACTAAAATTAAAATCGATTTTATATTGTTTTATTATGTCATTTATCAGCACTCATTATCATGTGCACTTTAATGTTTCTCATCTGGTTAAGCCAATGATAGTGAACTGCTATATATAATGCACCTCACTAAATTATATAATTTAAAAGTTTGAAATTACAAAGAGAATAAAATTAATTCCTTAACAATCTCCCATGATTAAATATTTTTGAAGTAATTTAAATTAGATTAATTCAAAACCGATTCATCAGTAGAATTACTAAAATGATTACTAGTCATTATTTCATGCATTTTTGATAAGTCTTATCTCAATGAATAACTGAACATAGGCCTTTGTAGAATTCTCTAGAGGCTAAGGAAGGGAGTCATGTTCAAATTCATTCTAGTGTGTGTGATGAAATTAACATCTGTCTATACATAGCTATTCTCAAACTTGATGCTGATGTAAAATTGAAGATTCCCGCCAATGGGTTGCATACAGTCATTTATTAGAGGGGCAATCATGCACAAAATGTTTCTCCTTTTCCTGCAATTAAATTATCAAATAGGAAACATTAATTCAGCAGAGATAATTTATATGATGACTTTGAGTGCACAGAATAAACATATGAGCATAGTATATTCTTTAATTGACAGAAACTCCTCTGTTTCTTCTAATGCCTACTAAATACTGTACTGCCTCGCAAAAAGCCTATAAAACATGATTTGGTCCACAAGTTTCCCTGGAACAACAAGGAAGATAGACTTTAAACATAATCCCAAATATTTACTAATATGATTTAAAAATTGATCAAGCAATATTGAAGACACAGTGAGAGAAAAATTCGTGGAAGTCAGTAAAAAAAAGTTTTATGAACAAAATGAAAACAGAATGGAAAATTGAATAGCTAAATAGAACATTTTCCAAGAAAAATCAAAGGAAGAGGCACGTTTCATATCTTTTATTTATTTATTTTTTAGAGCCCAGTGGCCTTAATATATATATATATTTTATTTATTTATTTATTTATTTATTAAAGATTTCTGCCTCCTCCCAGCCACCGCCTCCCATTTCCCTCCCCCTCCCTATGTTTCATATCTTGAATTGAAAAACAATCGGGAAAAATGCATGCTTCAAGTTATTTTGATTATTGCTTAGAGAGAAACAAGTAATTCTGGAGGTAAAATGGTTGTTGGTGAGGGTAGTTTACTGAAGATGTTTGATAGGAATGACAGGAAGGCCCACAGATAGACTGCATCTGAACACTTTCTCTATGACAAGGTATCTCTAGTTCTTCCAGATTCACTCCTCCCGTTTCAGACAGAGATAGATGTATTACCAAGATGAAAGGGAATTTGATTATTGCATAGCCTACTATCACACAACCATATTGTCCCATTAGTCAAAGGCTGCTGAAAATTTCTATAGCCAGCACTAAATTGTAAAATTTATTGTGTCTGTGGTGGAGATACCACTGACAATTTAAAAGAAGGCGAAAGACAGGGAGATGACTCAGCAGGAAAATTTGTGTGTCACCAAGTCTGACACCTTGAATAGGGTTCCCAAGACTCACATGGTGGGAGGTGAGAGCTCACTTCTACAAGTTGCTTTCACACACACACACACACACACACACACACAGAGAGAGAGAGAGAGAGAGAGAGAGAGAGAGAGGTTATTCATTAATTAATTTAAAAACTAAAGTAAAATTGTTGTCATACATTTCTGACTATCTCATGGTAAGTACAATAGAGAATACGCTGTATTGTTCTTGTGACAAAAAGTCTAAGCATGTGGTAGAAATTGCATATTTTAAATGCATATTTTAAATATCTTTAGTTGTTAGTATTATTTATGGCTTATACAATTACACATAATCACTGTGAATAAAAGGTTGTGACATATTTGAAAAAATAAAGCATATTACATCATTTTTAATTTTTTTATTTAAAAGATTTTCTTTCCATTATACATACCAACCACAGTCCCCTTCTTTCTCCCCTCCTCCCACTCTTCCCCCACTTCCTCCCCACACAACTGCCCCCATCCACTCCTTAGAAAGTGCAAGGCCTCCCAGGGAAACTCAATAAAGTCTGGCATATCAAGTTGAGGCAGGACAAAGCCCCTCCCCTACTATTTTTCAATAGTTGTTTACATTTATATTCATAAGTTTTGTCCTAAGAGCTTTGGAGAAGGATTGGTTGCAAGTACATTTTGCTCAACTATACTTACAGATACAGGTGATCCAATGTCCTTTTCTTGCCTTTGTTTCTTACCAAAATGTATTCTCTTGTGCACGTGCTCACTCATGGACACAGATATAGGCACATTCTTTAAAAACCAATGAAATAAAATAAATAATAATTTATTTCTTTAAAAGAGCTGTGAAGAAAATCTGGAGGGTGGACAAATAAGTTTATGAAATGTAGGTTTCAGCAGGAGCAATTGCCATGTATAAACTCTTTTAGCCCAATAAGTCAAAGCTCTGATAAATGTTTATCAAATATAGAGAGAATCAAAACTATAAAAATAATGATGTTCCTTAAATTTGTCAGATAATCTAAAAAAGAAAATGTTAAGGAGAATCGATGAAAGTAACACTTTAGTGTACAAATATAGTTTGGAATGCAGATGTTTTTATGTGTACTTAACTACTTAGTCTGTTCCCACAGGGATGAGCGATGTGAACTAGTCTGAACTCTTCTTTGACTACAAAAGAGTATAAGTAATTGTAAGTATTGCTTACAATGAAGAGCTTTCCAGTGTTTGTTTGCTGAATGTCTTTACCCACAGGAAACGTTGATATTCATGACTGAGGTCCTGTTACACCTCAGAGGCAGATGACCTAAGCACAGTTAAGCTGCTCCCCCTGCTGAGCCTGGAAAACAACCACTATACATCTTCCCTGGGGCTCACATTTTTTACACGGATCTTACAAAAGCCAGAGCCTTTAGATGGCTAAGAAAGACAACAACATGCCTAAGAACTAGCAAGAAACTTTCCAAGAAAAGATTTACATTTACAATGGTAGAGAACATGATTTTATTTTATTTTATTTTTGGTTTTTCGAGACAGGGTTTCTCTGTGGCTTTGGAGCCTGTCCTGGAACTAGCTCTGTAGACCAGGCTGGTCTCGAACTCACAGAGATCCGCCTAGGCAGAGCAGAGATCAAGGGATGCTGAAACCCTCAGGATTCAAGTTGTGCTTCACAGTGCCAATAGTGAAAAATCTCTAAGTCTCCAGGTCCTGGGGGATGGCGCGCATTAAGGAACTGTTCCATTTCTTATAGAGAATTAGACCACTGGTGTTAAGATTCAGGAATTCTGTTGGCCTTTCACCTGGCAAGATGCACTCAGGCAGTACCCTGGCCAACCCAGGGTCCTATGGCTGATACTTCACTACATAGACTATAAGATGGTACAAAAGGTCCCTTTAAGAGATAAGCGCTACCCATTCCTGCTCTTTCCCACTGTTCTTCTGAAGAGGCAAGCAGCTCTCTCTCTCTCTCTCTCTCTCTCTCTCTCTCTCTCTCTCTCTCTC
>JABTXL010005037.1:15400800-15423651 GCA_025134845.1 Neodon shergylaensis | reverse complement strand
TCTCTCTCTCTCTCTCTCTCTCTCTCTCTCTCTCTCTCTCTCTCTCTGTCTCTCTCTCTCTCATCTCTCTCGTTCTCTCTTCCCTGCCCCACTGCCTTTATCTCAATAAAACTCCCCACTTAAGTTCTACCTTCATGTGTATTTGTCTCTCGCCCACAGTGAGGGCTCTTACCCGCCAAGGACCCTCTCCCGCAGAATCATTACATTGGTGCCGATATTAGTAGGGAGGTAAAACTCCTTTGAGATGTCTTTAGCTCACTCACCTCTGTAATAAAAACAACTCAAATTGTCCGCCTAACGGCTCTTGTGATTGCAAAATTTTATGGAACCTTTCTAACTTCTGTTAGCAAGTGGATAAATGGTAGAGGTCAGAACACACGAGCAGGCTCCATCTTGGCTAAAAACAAGTCAGATGGTTTAACCATCATCCTTACTAAGGGCAACAGTGTGACCGTCTCCATTTTGTTTCAGGTTAAAAGAGATACTTTACTACTGTGTTGACTAAGGGCAAGACAGATAGGTCAGATGACTTAGTCACCATCTTTACTAAGAATGTTCTTTTCCTGTGTCTCTTCTTTCACTTATGTTTTTGTGTCTAATTCCCTCTTGCACTGACTCTGTTGCATGTGGGGTGTTTGTACAGTGGCATGTTTTTTTGGTAGGACCCGCCAGAATACCCACTTCACACAGGGACCCCACCCACCTCCTCCACCTGAGGCAAATCTGCTCTCTTCCACCTGCAATGAATCTTTGTGACTTTTGATTTAATGTAAGTGTGTATGTGTGCATGTGATTTAAATTTAACCCTATATGTGGGAATGTAAGCTTCTCTCTCTCTCTCTCTCTCTCTCTCTCTCTCTCTCTCTCTCTCTCTCTCTCTCTCTGTGTGTGTGTAACTATTATCTAAGGAAAAATGCTTTAAGCAATCCTAATGAACTATGTTCATTGTTTCTCCTCCTTAAAAAAAACAAGTCTCGCCGGGCGGTGGTGGCGCACGCCTTTAATCCCAGCACTCGGGAGGCAGAGGCAGGCTGATCTCTGTGAGTTCGAGACCAGCCTGGTCTACAAGAGCTAGTTCCAGGACAGGCTCCAAAACCACAGAGAAACCCTGTCTCGAAAAACCAAAAAAAAAAAAAAAAAAAAAACAAGTCTCAAATAATTTAATTTGCTATATACTTTTACATGATGATAAAAATATACATCCAAATAAATGCAAAACAACATTTATAACTTGCTTGACACGACAAACACAATCAAAGATACTTCATGTTATTTATAAAATTAAAGATGTCATAATTAATTATCTGTTCATTGAAGCTCAAATGATTTAAATCAAATTGAATGTTTCACATGAAGTATGGTTTTATGTTGCCTGCTCTCACACTGTTAAAATATCATTTGTTGTTGTAAAGGAGTTATGTGAACATTGAAATTGTCTTTATTATGAAAACAAGCTTTCTGTTTAAATGGTTAGACAGACCATCATTGTACATTGTAATTACACTTAAAGCACAAAAAAAAACTCCTACAGGCAGAACAATTTGAAGCACATTCCAATAATCACCATTGTTTAAAATAGAAAATGCCTCTTATTTTCACTAGGGCATGTATAATAATGTTTTAAAATTTCCATCTCATTGGTCAGAAATTATACCATCAGACTTTGGAGAAACTAAGAATTTGTCCATCTTTAAAACAGGGAAGGTAAAACATCTTGCTCTTCAAGTACGTGCTTCCCAAAAGCTCTCAGTATGGATGAGTATGGGTGGGAAGGTTGGTGGGATTATAGGAGAAAAAAGAATTCAGGGGAAATAAATGAAATTTGAGAAATTCATCAAAACTTTAAAATCTGTCAGTTCTTTTTATATGATTAGCAACTATGAGCCAATACTGAAAACACTCTCTCTGGAGTCTACCAGAATCTTTGCTGTTGAGTTTCATTTGTAGGACATTTAATTAAACATATTGGCTGTACTTACATATTAAAAATTAAATTTTGAAAAATTGTTGAGAATAATATTATAATGATATAACTAATGATTGATGTAATTAACAAGAAACATAGCTTTAAGCCAAGTATGAGGTCTAAAGCTTTTACTCATCTAAGAGTTTTAACCCAGACAAGTGTCCACAGTCACATTTTTGACTCAAAAATTTTGACATATTTTAAAATAATAATCAGATGCTTGTGAATCAATGATATTATATAACCCAATAATGCACTTGAAAATATTCCAAAATAATCAAATAATTTCTTTTGTAGGTTCAGGCACATTAAGGCCAAAATTGGGACTTGTTAAAAAACATTACCCAGGACAAATCCTATAAACAGAGCAAGTAATATATATATATATATATATATATATGACTTAATACAAGTTCAAAATGTCGTACACAGGGATAATTGGCTCCTACAGATATTGATAATAAATAAGGGAGTCCTTAAACTTGGACTACACCATAGGTTTATAGCTTTAATTCCCATATGGTATGTTTCAGCCAACGTGTCTTTCTCTTGACCAACATTTTATTTGTTTTCACACAAGTCACTTAAAAACTTGTCATTACTGGTGTGTTGCCCTTGAGGATGGGCAGATCATAAAACTCAGACTGCCATTGATCCATTATTTTGCTCCAGATAACCCGCTGTTAAAGCATGTCACGAGTCCTAGACAATTTTCACTTTGTGTGAAAATTCTGGAAAATGATTTTTGACTAAAAGAATATATGAGTGACTTGAAGGTAGTGGATTTTCACTATTGCACACTATTCATATGCAAGGCATGGGAGTTCATTAAGCAACTGAACTGTGATAATTACTAGAAGGGACTAAATGAAACAACTTTCACCATTTCAAACCCAAGGAGAAAGGAGAGAATCAGTTTCCAAACAGTGTTAGAATAATACTAGTTACTTTCAAGAGAAGAAAAAAAGTGTGTGTGTGCATGCATGCATGCGTGAGTGTGTGTGTATGTCTGAAAGTGAGAGAGTTTTGACATAGGTCTTGTGAAAAAGACAAGGCATTATCATACTACATCACAGGCACATTTGAAGAAAGTTTTATGTTCTCTATTCTGCCTCCATCTGATGATAGTCTTAAATGTCACTGTGAATATTAATCAACTCTACACATAAAAATATATTGCAACACTACCTCAGGTTAAACCAATGTGTCATTCAGAGAAAAATACACTGTCAATATATTATTACAATGTCACTCAGCTGAGATTCTGCGTGAAGGGATTTCTATTCAGGCCATAAATTAAATCTTAGAAAGATAAGGTAGGACAACAAGCTAAAATGTGTTACAGCTGCCATAAAGCCAGTAGACGACATAATCTAACTTCTGAGTGCCAAGATACTCCATATTTGGTTCTGATGTCATCCGTGGATAGGTGACTGACTGAACGCATGGGAAATAAGAGGTCACCATCTGGAATATTTGCTCATTCTCTGTTTCTAATGCATTTGATTCCATTAGTAACTTCACCAGTGAGGGCTTTTCAATGTGATCCAGATACTCTCTTAAGTCCTGTCCTCCTGAAAAGAAATGTGTCTTGCATGTCTACTGTCAGCCTTCCTTTCCAGAGAGCTTCATTTGTGGTTTTTGTACGGATAACAATTTTGGGAAGAAAACCTCCCAGCCTGCTAATGCTGTTTTTAAGAAGAAGAGAATTAGATTTTTTTTAAGATTTATTTTTATTTTTTTATTTTTTATTTTTATTTATATTTTTTTATTTTTTATTTTTGGTTTTTTGAGACAGGGTTTCTCTGTGGCTTTGGAGCCTGCCCTGGCACTAGCTCTGTAGACCAGGCTGGTCTCGAACTCACAGAGATCCACCTGCCTCTGCCTCCTCAGTGCTGGGATTAAAGGCATGCACCATCATCGCCTGGCTAGATTTATTTTTATTGTTATCCATGTGCATATGTGTGTGCCTGCCTGAGTACATTTGTCAAGGTGTCTATAGAGGAGGTCGCCAGATCTGTTGGACTGGAATTGCATGCAATCCTGGGGTACCCAAGAAGGGGTCTGTGAACTGAACTTGGAACCTCTGTAAGAGCCACAAGGGTTCTTAACTGACAAGCCATCTTTCTATCCCAAGAAAATAACAATTTAATACAAGATGTGTAATGGAAAATATTTTATGGAATTCCTTTTAAAAAGGAAAAAATAGCATCCCAGTGCTTTAAAGTCCACCCTTATAGAAGAGAAGGGAGTTCACTGTCAGAAGTCTATAGAGATATGAGAAAGAGCTGTGATGTGGATCTGTGAGAGGTGAGCAGGACTAACTTAGCCTGGATCCCTGGGGCCTTCTGAGGGGTAAGACAAGGCTGGGTTTCCAGGTTGAAATAAATGTAGCTGACAAGATGAAGAAGTGTTGTTGACTGTCAGGACACTGTAAAGAACAGCACCGAGTAGGCGGGAATACTTTTCTTCTGGCAGACTCTCAGGCACCTTTTAGCATCTCATTTGGCAGAGACTAACAGAGAGTCATCTGGCAGATGACATGCGATGGACTGTCACAGTCACCACATCTCAGAGAGATGAAGAAACATGTGAGGTTTCCGCAGAGATAAGAGAGGAGCTTGGCACAGATCAGGACAAACACTGTGTGTACAAACTCAGGAGCAAGAGCACAGAGTTGGCATTTTAATTCAGGAAGTCTGACGGGACTCATTTTGTACAGTGTTAGATAATTAATGTGCTTCTTTTCTGTTAAAGAACATTTCTTTTAAACTGAAGATTTCAAAGATTATGTTTCCTCCTCCTCCTCCTCCTCCTCCTCCTCCTCCTCCTCCTCCTCCTCCTCCTCCTCTTCTTCTTCTTCTTCTTCTTCTTCTTCTTCTTCTTCTTCTTCTTCTTCTTCTTCTTCTCTCTACCTGTCCCTCTCTCTCCCTCTCTCCTGCCTTCTTTTTCTCCCTCTTCCAATTCAACAACTGCTTGATCATAGCCTTCTTTACCACAATAGGGTGAATGTTTACTCTCTCTAAAATTAGAACTAGTGACAGAAACAACCTAACAAATTATCGTCACCAAACACGACATGAACCCTTTAAACCATGGAAGTATAGGAGTAATATATCTTCAAACAGTGACAATAGATATGGATTGCTGTAGATGTCAATTAATGTGTGCTTGTGTTTGTATGTTTGGTTTGCAGTTAGCAGTGCTGTTCTATGGGATATGAAATCATGGAGAGGTCTACACAAGCTGTAGAAGTCAGTAGAGACTTAGGTTTTGAGTCCAGTACCGAATTTCTACTTGGTTCTTTGATCCTGTCATTCTACGATGGAACTGCCTCTGCCACCTGCAACTGCCAACATGGGGCACAGAGCTAACTGACTACTGACTATACCCCTTTTCTCTATGATCCCCTGAGGTCCCCTGAAATTGTGAACTAATTAAACTTTTCATTACCCTTCTTGCTTATTGGAGGCATTGTGTCATAGTGGCACAGAACTGATAAATACAGAAAGATATTGCCAGAGAAATGGGGTCATGGCTGTGAGTAAACCTAACTATGGGTTGTTTAGGTCTTTAAAACTAGTTTATATGAGCAATTTGAAAAAGTTAAATAAGTGGGCTAAAAAAGCTCCATTACTGGTTCAGACATAGTTTAATGACTTGTACTTCTCTGGGCATTGAGAATTTCAATATGTTGATGTAAATACAGATATGGAGGACTGTACTCACTATGTTTCAGATAGAAACAAATATTTTCTTGTGACTTGAAAATAGATTAACTGTATTATTTTTCTGGAAAATAATTTATCAATGTTTTGTCTTAAAATGGTAATAAAGATGAATTAAAAAATAATAAAGAGATTAATTAACCCTAAATGATTTGAAGCTGGGATAGCATTGTGATGGTGGCATGGATACTAACTAGTGGCTACTTTCCACAAGTTTACATTGATTTTCCTATGTTCTGAAAATTTGTGAGATTCTGAACTTAAACATAATGGGAAGAGAAAATTCAAGATAGTGTAACTTCCTGGCTGTATGTATATTTCTCCTGGTTGTTTTTAGCCTGGTTCACATGGAAATTGAGTGCAAAACACTGAAAATGAGAAATGAGGGCAAAATAAAAGAAGAATAGAAGGATTTTAATAGTTCCGGGAGTCAGAAAATTAGGGTGCTAAACTTGTGGACAGAGAGGCATATATTAAAAAATATTAGAGCCTTTAAAGAAGTGTCAAACACTGGTTACTAGGAAAGGTGACATAGAGGGAATGTAGCAACTGGAGAGGCACTCCAGGAATAACAGGAGCAAGCCCATACTTGTCTTTGGTAAGAAACAGCTGTAAGTACTTTCTTAAGAAGAATCTGCGATGTCAATACGTCATTAGACCTCAAGAGAGTTTCAGTGTTCCTGACTTCTGAGCGACTTCACAACATGACAACTTAGAAGTAGCAGTTACCACTTTTCTGGTATGTTGATTGGTGCTATAGGTAGTCGTTTTGTTCCCTATGCCAGGGAGTTTTCTTTTTTTTATTATTTTATTTTATTTTTATTTATTTATTTATTTATTTATAAAAGATTTCTGTCTCTTCCCCGCCACCGCCTCCCATTTCCCTCCCCTCCCCCAATCAAGTCCCCCTTATTTCATCGCAAGTTCCCCTTTATGAAATATTTCTTTAGGCGTAGCCAGATTATCTATAATAATCTCAGATGGTTTGTATACAAATAACAATTTTCTCTTAAAGCTATACATTAATCTCTCTGTTTTACCTTGAGCAAAGAAATAAAAGACTGAAGCACCAAAAAAAAGAAGTAGCAGTTACCAAAATAAAATAATCTGATGAGAATAATTTTGATTAGAAAGGTTTTTATATTATTTAAAAAAACTGTATTATTTATTTTCTGGACGAAAACAGTATTTTCCCATTTTTTTTTTAAATATTGCACAGAAGACTACCTAGTCAAGCTGGTTTATTTAGAAATTAACTAAGCAAAGAACAATTGGCTTGCTCATGTGACAGCAGTTCCATTAGCGTGGATTTGTGGGCACTCTGGAACATGGGCCTTGTGGTCTGACTGCTGAAAGGTGACAACAGGAAGTGAATCAAAGTGCAAATTATTCAGAAAGCAACAAAGAGGGAGGGGAAAAGTATCATTGATATCTGTGCTGACCTCATATTTGTACTCTTGGTAAAATCATTGTTATATGGTGTTATATCCCACCCTAAAAAAAATGAGAAATACCATCTGAAAGTAACTGACATATCAATATTTGTAGGTGGAGGCCACTTGTTTGTTCCCAAAATAACCACACAGAAACTTTATTAATTAAATCACTGCTTGTCCAATTACTTAAGCATATTGCTAGCTAGCTCTTGCATCTAGAATTAACCCATGTCCATTATTTTATATTTTACCAAGAGGTTTGTGGCCTACTGGCAATGTTCCACCTAGCAGCTCACATCTTTCCCCTCTGGAGGCTACTTGGCATTTTACTGAATCTGCCTTCTTTCTCCCAGCATTAAGTCAGTTTTCCTGCCTAGCTCTATTCTGTTAAGCCACTGGCCAAAACAGATTTATTCATTAACTAATGAAAGAAACACTTGGACAGAAGTACTTCCCACACCAAATGTTGATCTTCTTATGTAGTGCTTCCTGATCTGCCACCTTGATTGATGCTTCCTATTCAATGCTGTACTCAAAAAGGCAGCACAATGAGACCCTTACAGGGTCAACTGACAGATGCATGGATTCATGTATTTTACATGTACACTCATCATGGACTGTGTACTGTGACCAGCAGGTAAAGGCATAAGACATTGGTCTTCTTTGCAAGTGCATCACCCAACTCACAGTAACAGAAAAACACCAGAAGATTGTGACCTCCATGTTGGGTTATCCCCACTAATTGGTACAAAGAGGGAGACTGTGTAGGAGTAAAAAGTATTGAGAGTGGAGGAAGGAGCTCTGCACATTCTAATGCTTAAACTCATGCAGGGATGGCTTCTCTTTATTTAGAAAAATGATGCAAAATTCTAAGAATAAATTAACTCATCTCTCCAGTCAGAAATTACCAAAACAATAATAAAATATCAAGTTAAAATGATGAAGCAGTCCTGATTAAAAACAACCTCCAGTCCTTAACCAACATAAATGTAAATTATTTATTTTGTTTGTGCACCTTAGAGTTTATTAATATTAAAACTTGCAGACAAGAGAAAAGCTAACGTTTATGTTACTAAGTAAATAATGTCAGATATGAAAAAGAATTGTAGGTAGAAAGCTAAGGCTTCTCTTTAAATACTTTCTGTTTTTATGTTGAGTTACTATCTGAACTTTCTCCAAAAGACATTAATATTAAAAGTGCTAGGGGATTTAACAGTGGTTTAGAATACTTCTTTGAATCAAAAATCTTATCTAATAAATTTAATATACTTGGACCACAGAACATATCCCTCACTCTTAAATTGTTCCCAAAGCATTAGCATTACTAATTCAAGTGAAACTTTTCTCAGAAAGAGCAAAATCCTTTAGTGTGCCTACACTGACAAAAACGATGGCTTTGGGATGTTTTAGAATGAAGTATCAAAGCAGTGTTCATGGGCTCAAGAGAAAACACTGCTATGATAGTCACAATAATCCTAAAAATACTTTTCCAAAGTAAAATATATTACATGTGTTGATGTATTTTGTGCCCTAGAATACAGAAATAAATAGGAAAAAAAATACCAGAAAATGAAGAGTGCACTCTTGGCAGTGGTACAGTAGATCTCTATTCTAAGTTACTGTTTTGTGTGACATTCCATTCTTGTTTGCTCATTTGAGGTCCATAAAATACCCCGAAAGTATTGTCTAAGCAATGATTTATCACAACGGTTTTTCTCTCTGCTTTAAATCCTTTGAAAGCCTGCAACTCCCCAGAAACCATGCTGTAAGAATATAAATGAAACTATTTTCACTGCATATTTTTTCAATAAGTAAATGAAACATAATTTCACTAACACCACTATTCTAGCCAGCATTTCTGACTTCTTACTTTCTTTCCTCTTTTAATGTCTTACTTTTAAGTAGCACTTCCCTATATGTTCTGTAAACTCTTTCTTTACATGAACACATTATTATTTACGAAATAAATATGTGTTATTTTTGCAATGCACACACACACACATATGTATGGATATATTTAGCATAGAAGATTCTGGGTTTCATTATGACACCTTAATAAATGTATCCCACATACTTTCATTATATTCTCTTCTCTCTTACCCTCTCTCATCCCTCCCCCACACATATCGATCTTCCTTCTTCTCTCTGCTCCAGTATATCTTTTTTTGCTTTTTATTAATAAGTTTAATCTATCAATTTATAGTCGATATAATTATATTCAAGTGAGGACTGTTTTGGTATTTATTTTAACATGACATTAATTTTTAAATGGAAAAAGGAATTAAAATAGTTACTTTAGCAAAAGTACAAAATAATGGCCAACAAATTCCTGAAAGTGTTTTTGACATAATTAGTTCCTTGGTCAGTTAAACCTGCAATATGACCCATGTGCACTCATTAACACTGCTACAAAAATGGCAAAAAAAAAAAAAGAAAACAATAAGTATTGGCAAAGTTTTCAGGACATTAGAATTTGAGTACACTGTTGATGGAAATGCAAAATAGTGTAGCCTTGAAGAAAACACTTTGGCAGATCCTTACATAGTAAAATGCAAACCAATAATATGATTCAATAATTATTGTGCTGGTTTTCCAACAGAAAATTGATGTAGAAATAATGGTTTCCACATTATTAGTTAAAAAGTATGAAAATTCAAATGATTATCCACTGCAGATAAGTAAACAAAATTGGGAACATCTTACTATGGAGTAAGAATCTGGCATAAAGAAATGAAAGATTAATACCTGTAATATGGGTGAAACCTAAAAACAGAAACAAAACTGCTTACACTTGAAAGTTATTTGCAAAACATGTCCAGAATACATAAATTTATGTAACAGAGATCACATTAGTGCTTGTCAAAGTGTGGGAGAGGTAATAAAATACATGTTCATGTACTTTGGTAGAATGCCTCAGTTGTAAAACAGGATTCTCATGAGACTAGAGATGACCTTGGTTAATCTCCTGGGTCAACACAGAAAGGAATATCGATAGAAACTGTTTTGGCTTGGGCAAACAATTTCAGAAAAGAATGACCACAGGAGAGAAACATCGGATACAGCCGCAACAATTTTAATATTCCCAAGCCCCTCACCATGTCCATATAAAGGGTCACAGCCTGCTTCTTCCCTTGGCAGATCCCTTACTTTCCTGGTGGAGAGAGGCTACCTCTCACTGTGTGTGCTGAGAACACAGTCCTTCCTGTTGAAGGTCAACTTTCTGTCTTTTTATGCTGCCCCCAGAAACCTATCATACTTGATAACAACTATTTCTGATTTTCCATCCCTGCCCCTCATGTTTTGCAAATCTGGCGCTTACTTCTATAGTTAATAATTGGGTGACAATGTTCTATTGATAAACATTTCTGCAGTTATGCATAAGTGAAGAAAATCTCTTCAGGTACTTCCTGTATCTATCAACACTAGACAGCATCAAGCAGGGGATAGCAGATGGTGGCAACTTATAATACTTAAAGTACCCACCCAGTGTGCAGGGAGAGAGATCTTTAAGTTTACAAACAATCAGACTTTGTTCAGCTTAGTAACCCCTCATCCCTCACTCTTTAATAGTGGTCGAGCCTGTTCTGCCAGAGATCCTTATCCCTAAAGACTCAACATTTCTCCAATACTCTTCCAGTCCCAGGGCTCTGTTTTCAAACTTTCCTGCTACCATTTGTTGCTATAGTTGCTATCACAAAGACTTGGAATGGGGTTATTTCTAATTCCCAAGATTGGTGGCAGAAGACAACCAATCCAAATCATCATGGCCAAATTAATTAAAGCAAGCTTTTTTTTCCCCTGTGCATTTAGACTGACTCACCCTAAGGTAGGGTTCAAGATGTCAGCATTTGTTGTGAGGAAGAAGAGGTTTCTAACAGCTCAGGAGTAGGTAGAGTGGTTCCAAATGGGAGAAAAGAGGTGGAATTATAGGAACAGAACATAAGTATTCCACGTTAGTCGCAATGTACTCCATGATAAGAAAGGCATAGTTGTAAAATAATTAATACTTTGAAACAAAACATGGTTTCCTGGAAACAAGTGTACCAGAACCATTTGTAGTTCAGGGTACAGGTAGGGCACTTCATTTCTTTATTAGAGCAATCAGGTGTTTGAGGATGACAAAGTAACACAGCTTTACGGAGTTAAACAATGCAACACAAAGGAATGCAACACATCTTTTCAACACATCTTACCAAGGACGCCAAGCAACATGCTTCCTAGTCACAGAGGAGGTGTTTGCACAAACCACAGCAAACTTGTCATGCAAATGAAGGTTTGAGTTTACACCACTCATGGCATTTCTCCCTTTGAATCAAGGATAGCAGTTCTGCAAAGCCACCAGAGAAGGCATTCTCTTCTGGTCTTGACAGAACCATGTTTATAAGGATATGGTACATAGTTTTTTTTTTTATTATAATTAATTTGTTTGGGGAACTAAAAGTGTTAACCTAATAGCATGACTTTTGAAAAACAGTCTTTAGTTGCTTTTATTTACATTTGACAATTCAAGACCTTTCACTTAGTGTAGCAGCAAGAATAATCCAAATAAAAATGTTAATTAGATTGCATTCCATTCTTCTAGTGGTTAATAGTTGGCTATTCAATTTGTCTCTCAGTATGTACTGTATTAGCAGCCACAATGACTTATTTCTTGTTTGGATAGAGTAGCTGCAACCATTTTGACAGTAAATTCTCCAGTACTTAAAGGTAAGTTTCAGAAACTAAAAGAAAACAAAACACAAACACCCAGATCTTTTGCACAAGAATTATTCTGTCATTTCAAGGTGTTTTTTTATCAATGTATGAAAGTCCCACAGGGACATGTTTTGCTCAAGCTTCCTGTACCATTCTACAGTTGTTCAGAGACTGGCATGATTCAATGGGATATTATTAAGGCTTCAACAAGCCCCTCATTGGGCTTGATTGATTTCATCATTAGCACATGCTGCTCTCCCATGCTTATACAACTCTGTTTCTAAATTCAGAGATATACATCAGAGTATGGATTCTAAGCAATCTGTAAACCACGTATCACAAAGTGTGTATGTGCATATATGTTTATAATTGATTTTTTTATTATTAACTTTTTATTTTTTTGTCTCTCGAGACAGGGTTTTTCAGTGTTGCCTTGGCTGTTCTGGAACTCCCTTTGTAGACCAGGCTGGCTTCACACTCATAGAGACTCACCTGTTTCTGCCTCCCAAGTGCTGCAATTAAAGGTGCATGCCACCACTGCCCGACTATTGTTAACTTTTAAACTAAGAATGTGTGCCAAATGTTCTATTGGACAATGAATGCTTCAACTTCCATATGGCACCTCCTGAAAATGGCAGGTATGTATTTGTTCATTGAGCCTCTTTGCTCTAGTGAAACAATACTTTTTTCCATAATATATATGTGTGTGTGTGTGTATAATATGCATATACCAAAATTAGTACATATAATTGTTTTTAATAAGATATTAAGATGCATTTCTTAATTATAGATTTACTATATTGCTCCAGATTCTTTATATAAAATTAAATCTACAGAAAATAATCAAGATTTGTATTTTACTTGAATATAATATTTTATGAAATGCAAATATTATAAGCTTAACATAGTAAAGAAAACTTTACAAACATTGCTAAAAGCATTTTGCCTTGCACTCTTTGTTTCTTTGAACTCTAAAAATTATTGATGTTTCTGATAAGTAAGTCATTCAGGATAAAATCATGTCATGTGCAACAAAATGTTAATAACAATTATCATATTTTCATATCACAAAATAATTTTATTAAGTAAATCAGTTATGAGATTTGTGTGAGTCAATTGTGTGAGTAAAAAGTGATTGTTTCTTTTAATCAGTATTTTGGTTAACAGTGAAAACTGTTGTGTGTCTTGAAACAGCACTCTTCCATCCATACAAATGGAAGTTCTCTCCAAGACGCAAATAGTATCTGGAATGTACATACGGTTTTATATATTTCAGCAGAGCTATTTTATATTTGGAATCTGTGAAGAAAAGTTTCTGGCTCACATACTTTGAAATTTCCAGGAAGTATATTCTACTACTATTTATTCACTCTGAATATGACAGAATTAATGGATAACAAAGCCAATTGGATTCCATAGCTTAAAAGTAGAACTTGGAAAGGCACCGCCATTATTAAGGGGCACATTTGTAAGTATTTACACACTTTCTTGTGGGTCTTCAGGATTAAGTGGGTAGTTTCTCAACTCTTAAACTTCTACATATCTATACCTATATTTTTACTAATAAAATAAAATTTGTTTAGCAACTAAGTTTCATAAAACTAATTACAGGATATTTACATATACATTTAAGGAAAATGGTTTTGCTGTCAAAATTATACTAAAATTGTGCAAGCATCTGTGTGGATCTGTGACCACCAGAGACTACTACAAGGGACAGGCAAATGCTGCTTTAAAGAGTTGCATTACTTGCTGGAAACTTAAAAATATTGCAAATCATCTATTTTAAGTTATGCACATGTACTTTCACACTGTAATATATCTAAAATTAGTATTTCAATATATTAGTACATCAACAGTGTATTGCTCTCTTACCATATTACGAATTATTGTCAGGTAGCTATTAGCATTTTTACATGCATTCAGGATTGTTCTGTGTCAGGAAGGGCATCAGAACTTGTACACAGGGAGGCTTTGCCTAGGAAGTAATCTCAAAGACAAGAATTAATGATTTTCTTAAGCAAATTACCA
Source organism: Neodon shergylaensis (assembly GCA_025134845.1). NCBI lineage: Eukaryota > Metazoa > Chordata > Mammalia > Rodentia > Cricetidae > Neodon > Neodon shergylaensis. The sequence goes on along the minus strand of JABTXL010005037.1, from coordinate 15,409,795 downwards.
CTGGCCTTGACAAAAGAATAATTCTGATTAGCAAACAATGATACTCCCAAGCTGAAAAGCTTTTTAGTTAAATTCATGCTGGTATTTCTAGTAGTTGCAGAAACATTTTGATCTCTTTTCCACAAGTGTGCTTCATGACAAAAACTGTGCTTAAATAAAGAGATGTTGAAAAGAGTGTCTTTTATGTTTTACATAATACTGCAAAGATATTATACTAAGCTACTTAAGTTGTGAAGAGTTATACACCATCAGCTAGTGTAATGAGTTAGTTTAGGCGAAAGCCTTGTTGTATTTGTGAATGAGACAACAGTGAAATTGAGCCTTTAGTAAGAAGACATTGTATTAAAAGACACACAAGCTCTTTTGCGCAGAAAGAATGAGAAGACATGGTACAGTGTCTAAACCCAATATTCACTGGATTAAAGGAACTAAAAGGCCAAATGTGAGAAAATTGTAATAGCAAATATGGTCGGAGCATATTTCAAACTCCATTTTAATGAACTATGAAACTAGAGTTTTTACCATGTGATAGTGAATTCACTTTCCAATGGGCTAGATTTGATGAGAATCCTATAAACATGAAAGATCTCTTCTGAGATGACAGTGTTACAGCACACCTGAAAAGATTAATGACTACCCTAAGGATATTGGAGCTGCAGTTGATGCAGAGGGAGAGAAAGTTTATTGGAAATTTCATGGAGAACATTCATGTAAGGAAAATACCACCTTTTTCCAAATGAGAAGAGCTAATATTCAGAGGTTAACTATAAATGAACCTATGTTATCTTTGTTGTACTCAGGATTAGATGAGATCATAAGAGACATTAACTTTCTAATGTTTAATTTCATTGCAAATGCCTGGTTTTTATCAGGCAACCCTATGAAATGACTATTTGTAATCTCTATTCCCTATAGTAAATAAATGGAAAGCACGTCACTGATTTATTTGGAAACTCTAAATCCTTTAGTTGATGAGACCTAGCAACAACTGCCTGGAACACTATTTTCCAAACCATTCGGGTTAGTCTGCTTTTGAAATTGACTTTTAGATCCTACCACCTTCCTGTTCGAACAATTTTCTGACTCTGGGTTGCCAACTCAACAGACAAAAAGTAATCCTTGTATATTTAGTGACCACCCTCTTTTCTTGTGTGTATTTCTTAGATTTCTTAAATTGTGGTCCTCACATCTAATATTTAATCAGATCTCAGTATTGTGGGAAACAAAACATACCTAATTATTTACTGAGATTTTATTAGATTTCTTTATCAATTACATTTTTAATTAAAATCTTAATACCACCTTTTCTCATTTTACATAGCTATCCCCATTTTTATTCCCTCCCATCCTCCTGCCCCACCCTTCACTGCAACCTACCCACTATCCACTCCTCAGAAAGGGTAAGGTTTCCCATGGGGAGTCAACAAAGTCTGACACTTCACTAATTATAACAATGAATATGATAGCTTCAAGGAGAGAGACTTTATAGAATGTCTTATTTATAACATTAAAGATCTCAGTTATAATTTTTATAACTGGTCAACATTTCTATTGGATTTTCATTACAATTATATTGTCTTCAAGTAAAGAAAAATAATTATCATTTCTAATCCTTATTTCCATACCTGTCATATTTCATACAAGACCATAGGCATACTATTAAAAGCAGTGAAAACATTGATGGTATATCCCCCTCTCATGGAACTTAAGGCAACATCTCTAACATCTGTGTCTTCCCTAAAGTTTGTAAATCTTTTTTATTTGTGGTGCTGTTTTAATCTACTGAAGGCATTCTCTTTCTAGACCTTATTTGTTATATTTTATTTTTGTAGGAATATATTGAAAATTTAGTTTTTAGACCCAATTTTCCTCCAATTTTTATAATTTAATTTAATAAGAAGAAACTTTGTTTTTATTGCTGAACCAAATATTTTAGTTTTTACAATCATTTTTCTCCTGGTTTCCTGGTCCCACAAAACTTACGCAACTTATTTTGATTTTATTTTTATGCTTATATCTAAGTTTCTACAACTATGCTTTATTTGCTTTTTCTTCTATAAAATCTCCAAGAAATAGGTAGCCTCACCTCTTCTCTCAAAATTTCCTTCGAACTCCAAGAAACAATTAATGGTTGAGTCTTAATTTATGTTTCTATGAGTGGCTAACCAATGTCTGGTTTAACTTGAGACACACTCCATAACACTGCCTCATGCCTGACACTGCCTAGGTGCCCAGGAACCAGCGATTGAATACCCATGAGACATAGGATAGAAACAAAGACGACTGAAACAAAACAAGACATCAATGAAATGATTCCTAATATGTTCTGCTATATTCATAGATTGGTGCCTTGTCCAGTTGTCATTAGAGAGGCTTCCTCCAGCTGCAGATGGGAGAGATGCAGGGACCCACACCCAGATATTATGTGGAGAATAAATCCAAATCATACTTTTCCATTGCTCTATTCCCTCGGAGATTGGGGAACCCTGCCAAAGAAGAGAGGGAGGGAAGATCTTATGACTCCATAAGAAATGGAGGACATCAGAAGAACACGGCTCCACTAAGCAGGGGTCACAGAGGCTGAAATGTCAATCACGAAGCCTACATGTTTCTGAACCAAATATTTACTCTGTGTATATATTATGGCTGTTAGCTTGGTGTTTCTGTGGTACTCCTTGCATGGGAGCGGCTGTGTCTCTAAACTTTTGCCTGCTAATGGGATTCATTTCCTTCTACTGGGTTGCTTTGTCTGGCCTCGCTTTAAGAGCTTTTGCCTTGTTTTATTGCACATTGTTTTGTCTTGTTTGGTTGTTGTTTCTTGAGCACCTGTTCTTTTCTTTAGGGGAAGATAGAAGCTGAGGGGTAGTGACTGAAAGGAGTGTCATGAGGGGAAACTAGGCTCAGGCATATTGTGATTTGTAGGCTGGTTTTCTTTGCTTTATGTTTAAAAACCACTTATGAACGAGTGCATGTGATTATTGTCTTTCTGGGTCTTGATTACCTCACTTAAAATGATGTTTTCTAGTTCAACCATTTGCCCACAAATTTCAAGGTGTCATTATTTTTTTCTGCTGTGTAGTAATCCACTGTGTAAATGTAGCACATTTTCCTTATCCATTCTTCAGTTGAGGGGCATTTAGAGGTCTGATCTCCAAAATATACAAAGAACTCAAGAAATTGGTCATCAAAAGAACCAATAATCTAATAAGAAAATGGAGTACAGACCTAAACAGAGAACTTTTAACAGAGGAATCTAAAATGGGTGAAAGACACTTAAGGAAATGCTCAACATTCTTAGTCATCAGAGAAATGCAAATCAAAACCACTCTGAGATTCCATCTTACACCTGTAAGAATTGCCAAGATCAAAAACACTGATGATAATTTATGCTGGAGAGGTTGTGGGGAAAAGAAGACACTCTGGCATTGCTGGTGAGAGTGCAAACTGGTATAGCCCCTTTGGATATAAGTATGACAATTTCTCAGAAAAATTCCTTAAGACCCAGTAATACCACTTTTGGGTATATACCCAAAGGATGTGCAATTGTACCACAAAGACATATGATCAACTATGTTCATATCAGCATTGTTTCTCATAACCAGAACCTCAAAGAAACTCAGTATTTTTATTAGTGATTTCATCAAATGTGGTGTCTACTTATTCTTCCTGGATCATTGAAGCCTCTTCAGTATGTTTTCCAGCATAAACATCCAAATAAGCACCTGGACTTCTACTGGTTCCTGGTGTGTTCTGAGGTCTAGATGGAAAGGAACAAACACATGTGTACCTCATTGAGAGTAGGTGGAGCCAGATCAAGTCTTAACTCTCTCTGGTCTAACACCATGTCACTCACTTGGAGTAGTCTGTCAGCACACTCCAGTGGCATTCCTGATTCTGAGGAAACATTTGCATCCACCCAGCTTCTCAGATGGTCCTATCAGTTCTGCTGAGTCTCAGTGTCATGATCCTCCATGGAGCCACATCTCAGTTGCAAACTTATGTCCTGCACAACAGAGTGGTCTGAGCCTGCATAGAGAAGAACACTGATGACAGTCTCCCCAATGATCCTTGAGGTCACCTGGGCAGTAAGAGTCTCTTAAAGGACTAAGATCTACTTCCTGCTTACAGTATCCTGGACTGCCTTGGCCAGGTCCATGCCTAAAAACTCAATTGTTCTGTCTCCCAGGGAGTTTGAGTTGTAGCTTCACCACCCTTCATCTTTGACTTGTAGCAGGCTGTGTGATCTCTTTCTCAGCTTTCAGAAAAACTTTCTGAAACTTGGGAGAAAAGAAAGAGATAGAGAAAGAAAAAAGAAAAAGAGAGGAAAAGAGGGAGGGAGAGAGAGGAAAAGGGAACACACACACACATACACACACACGGAATCTGTTTTCTGTTGTTCAGTTTCTTTTGAGCACAAGGACTGCTCTTACATGTTGTTGATATACTGCGTCATTTCATTGAAGGAAAGTGATTCCCTCTCTTCTAAAAGCTCTTTGTGTAGCCTGACTATCCTAGAACTTGATCTGTAGAGAAGGCTAATGTCAAACTCACAGAGATTCACCTGCTTCTGCCTCCAGAATGCTGAGATTAAAGGCATGAACCACCATTGTCAGGCTTCTCCTAGACTCTCTTAATCACAAATAGTTTCTTGGTTAGGCTTGGGACTATATGCCCAAGACCTCTTCTGTGTGCTGGGAGTTTGTCTGGTTCCTATAGTTCTTATGCATACTGCTATAATCATTGAGAGTTCCTATGTATATTATCCCTACTGCGTTTGGAAAATGTAGTTTCCTTGAAATCATCCACCTTTTCTGGCTCTTAAAAATTCTTTCTGCTTCCACTTCCTTAAAGATTCCCTAACCTTGAGCAGAAGCATCTAATAAAAGTATCCGAAATAGAGTTGAGTAGCTTTTATTTATTGAAAAAATTTTTCTGAATTCTCTGGGTTTTCTGATAACACATAAATCATTTAAACTCCATCTTATGAAAATAGGAATAAGAGAGGGGAAAGGAATTGTGAAAGGCAACAGGACAAAGATGTAATATTTTGTGATTTCAGGGAGCAAACAGATGTTTGTGAAATAGTTGAATATGATGAACATTAAAGTAAATATTAAAAATAATAAATTTTGTTTTTTTCTGACTAATTATCCCAGTAGCAATGGAAGATGAATAAATGAAATTTGGGTTGCTTGAAGACTTTAAAGCATTTTAGTAGGAAAACACTGTCCTGCTTCAATCATAGTACATTGCATACACAATTATTTTAGCCCCTTTAACTGTAAATGTTGTGTAGGCCATGAGAAATAACAAGAGCTCTGTACCTTAAGCATTATTAATAACAAGTCTAGCATTTAGACATGAGGCTATTGTTCAAGAAGGTCCACAGGAGCAAATAAATTAGCTGCAGATTCATGAACATATTAATAAGTACGCTCAAATTAGTAAGTGTACTCAAGGGTTATATAAATTGTAAATGTTTGCAAGAAATACATAATCCTCAATAGCACAACAATAACAAAATAATTAAATAAAAATTTTAACACAAGCAAAAGGAACAATTGGTCAAATGATGTAGTTTTAAAATAACATAAAAGAGTAATGTTATGTTTTATTTCTGAGTAATAAGAGAACAAGAGAATATAATAACGGCATAATTATAATTTTAATGTGTAATTTAAAATAATACTGAATTAATACTGTGGAGATGTTTAATAATTATGAGGTGCTGATTCTTTCAAAACCAGCCTACAATTTCTAGGCAGTGTAATCAAAAGCAGAAAATAATTTTATCTTGAAAACTTAAATGCTTTATAAAGTGTATATGGAATTTCATTAGCTAAGATTCTCCAAGACAATAAAACATTGCAGCATCAGAGTGGAAAATGTGAGATACACATTTAAGAATGTGTATTGTCTATGTGTGTGTGTGTGTGATGTGTGTGTATGAAAATTCATAAATTTGGGGTTGGCATATGATAAGCTAATAGATCAATTAATTCAAATAAAAAGTTCAGGAACAGAATTTAAATGTTTCAGAAAATGTATGTTTGTTGCAGGTATCCTTATAGTTAAATACATCAATCACAGACATGTCATAACTTCCAGTAAAACTTCTGCAACCAGTGCATCTTAGAGAAAATTGTCTCTATTGATGAATGAAGTACAGTGTTATTTATAGGAGAAAACAAAATCAACAACAATAGAATTTAAAATTGAAATAAGGACATTCTATCTTTATATAATGGAATGTCACTTGCGGGGGAAATGAATCTTGATTTGCATTTACCAAATGATTAAATTGTAAAAATTCACTCAGTGTATGTGTGTGCATGTGTGTGTGTGTAAATGTTCGATATAGTAATAGACACCAGATGATACAAAGTTGAAGTGGTACTTAGCCTTTAATATTACAAAGGGAAAATTAACCCATGGAAATTTTTTAAATATAATTTTACTGTATCTTTTTTGATGTATTCAACAGTCTTGAAATTTTGCTCTCATGAATTCATTTTCCATGGAACAGATGAGGGAAATCATTCATGTCCAGTGCAATATACTAATAGCTGGTATGAGGCGACTCCTACTCTGCAATTAATAAGCTCAGTCAAGGTGTTCGCAGCCATCGCCGCGCCGCCGCCGCTCACTAACGCCAGCGCCGCCTCTCGCTTGCCGAGCTCCAGCAGAAGGAGAAGGGGGGTAAGTAAGGAGGTGCCCATACCATGCCGTAAATCCACCGGTGGTAAAGCACCCAGGAAACAACTGGCTACAAAAGCCGCTCGCAAGAGTGCGCCCTCTGCTGGAGGGGTGAAGAAACCTCATCGTTACAGGCCTGGTACTGTGGCACTCCGTGAAATCAGACGCTCTCAGAAATCCACTGAACTTCTGATCCACCAACTCCCCTTCCAGCGTCTGTAGCGAGAAATTGCTCAGGACTTCAAAACAGATCTATGCTTCCAGAGTGCAGCTATTGGTGCTTTGCAGGAGGCAAGTGAGGCCTATCTGGTTGGCCTTTTTGAAGATACCAACCTGTGTGCTATCCATGCCAAACGTGTAACAATTATGCCAAAAGATATCCAGCTAGCACGCCGCATACGCGGAGAACGTGCTTAAGAGTCCACTATGAGGGGAAACATTTCATTCTCAAAAACATTTTTTTTCCTCTTCTTCCTGTTATCAGTAGTTCTGAATGTTAGATATTTTTTCCATGGGGTCAAAAGGTACCTAAGTATATGATTGCAAGTGGAAAAATAGGGGACAGAAATCAGGTATTGGCAGTTTTTCCATTTTCATTTGTGTGTGAATTTTTAATATAAATGCAAGATGTAAAGCATTAATGCAAGCAAAATGTTTCAGTGAACACATTTCAACAGTTCAACTTTATAAAAATTATAAATAAACCTCTTAAAATTTTCTGGACAATGCCAGCATTTGGATTTTTTTAAAATAAGTAAATTTCTTATTGACGGCAAAAAAAAATTAAGCTCAGTCAAATCTTAGTCTTCTTCACATTGCTTGGTAAAAGATAATAGAAATATTGTCATGTTCTAGCAGCCTATCGTTAATAGATAGCTCAGCAAGTAGAGTTACAATGTGGGAATTACTAAATCTATATTTTAGTTTTAGGGCCAGGAGGTGAAATGTTTCTTAAATATGAAGAATCTCATTTTGACCCAGTTCATTTGTGGGTTTTCCTTCTCAAATAAGAGTTAGAGGGCTGACTTAAATATACTGGCAAAACAGGGTATGTATTGAAAAACACAAGTGATACATATAAATAAACGTTTTTATTTTATATTAGTGGCTAATAAATAAATATTAAATCTGCATATTTAGTTAAGAGTTTTCACTGACTGTTCCATATTCCCATGCTTCCAAATAATAGAAAAGAGTATTTTTCTTTATTGCTCTTCTTTTATGAGTGGAAATTCTGATTAGAAATTATCATAGTAATCAGTTTTGTATGCACTGAGAATTTCCCATTTTACCAAGGACTCTCTATGGAAATTTCTATTATTGTCTGATGGTCATACCAAATTCCAGAGCCTACTTACTATTTCTCCCTTATAGGTAACACTTATTTTTTTAAATATACTTATTTTATACGTACTGAATATTATCCACCTTCCTAAATACAGTAACTAAATAACAGAAATATTAGTAAAGAGACTGAACAAATTCATTATTATTATATTTGATACAATCATATAATTTGCCACCAGCATCACTCATCATTACTCATTCCCTAGTCTATACTCAATTCTATATAATTAAATGATAATAAACTTTAAAACTCTTGTGTTATTTTTATAGTTAGGCTAACTTCTTTTGCTTTTTAATTTTAACCATACTTCAAATTTTCTCTGTATCCTTAAGGAGAATGTAAAGATTTGATTTAATTCACTCAGTAACCCATATATCTCATAAAATATGACAATGGATTCTTAGAAAAATTAGGTCTGAGAAAAGTAAAATGAAAAATTATGGGAGCAGACATTAAACATGAATTTCAAAATCAAAATGAACTTTGGTATAAATCATTATTTTGGAACAGAAAAAGGACATGATCTACATGGTTATTGAATGACCGTATGTCCCATGATTCTGAAGGTTGAAAATAATGTGTATATTCAGACTGCTATCTCAACAGCAGATTGACAGGAAAAAAAATGTGGAACATCTGTTATGCTCTAGGAAGTCTTAACTAATTCTAAGGAGTGGTAATACAAATATCTATGGAGAGAACTGGGTTTTAATTATGGCAGAGAAAATATAAAGAAGCCTATAAAATTGCAGTACCAATGAGTTAATTAAAGAAGGTAAGAAGAGTAATAAGAATAAGAATGCTTGGACTTCCCACAGGGCAGGGAACCCTGATTGCTCTTTGGGTTGATGAGGGAGGGGGACGTAATTGGGGGAGGCGGTGGCGGGGAGGAGGCAGAAATCTTAAAGAAAGAAAGAAAGAAAGAAAGAAAGAAAGAAAGAAAGAAAGAAA
>JABTXL010005037.1:15388745-15400790 GCA_025134845.1 Neodon shergylaensis | reverse complement strand
AAAGAAAGAAAGAAAGAAAGAAAGAAAGAAAGAAAGAAAGAAAGAAAGAAAGAAAGAAAGGCTCTGTCATAAATTCTTATTTTGTTTCTTTGGAATCAACTTTGGCTAGAGGGTGGACTTTCTCATCCCAGATGTAGGGTTTAGACTAGCTGGACGCTTTCCAGTTCTCTTTCATGGTGCCCAGATCCAGTATCTGCTCAAAACACACAACTCTTGCTGGCCAGCTGTGCAGGCACAAAAAAAAAAAAAAAAAAAAAATAGTCCTGTTGTATCTTGACTAATTTTGTCCCTTCAAGGCTATTGTCTGCTTCTGCCTCAAAGGTCCCACTTTGATTTAGAACAGAGAGTTCTGCTCTCTCAAGGTTATTGCCAACACGTGTAACTAATAGCCATACCTGGTTTTTCAGGTGTTGGGAAGTAGATCTGTTTCTACCTCAAACAAAGTCTAAGAATTTAAGTAATTTCCTACTCCTTTAGGGCGATAATAATGAATTTCATCCAGGGAATGGTTTGCCTCCAGAATATCTTGGTCTGGGGTGTTAGTGTTACTTGTCTTCTTCTGGCAAACAGAATGTTTAACTAAGAGTGGAGCCCACAATCCTTCAACTGGTCAGTTCATTTTATCGTATCTAATGTTCATGCTGGATTTTTTTCTTTATCTTACTTCTACCTTTTTGGATTGGGATATTTAAGCAAATGGAAATTGAACGCTGATGATTTAAGTATTTACGGGAACTCCCTCTTGATACTATTATATGTTGCAATTTTATTATTTTCACTTGTGTCTTCATTCTGTTTACTTATTTTTCTATACCCTACTCTGGCGGGTGGTATTATTGTCAAAGCTGGTCTCTGATTACCAGTTACCTATGAGACAGGTACTCACTCACACATTTATATGCATGCTTGTCATGGACCATTCAAACATGCTAGAATTAGTTACTATGTGACCTGCTTGTGTTTGTGATGACTAGGTGTTAATCTACCAGAATGTCACCACAAGAAATTTTTTGTTTATACTCTCTGCCTGAAATAAAATAAGTCCTTAAGGAATTCCTCCCCCATTTCTTCTACAATATTTGTGTGTGATGGGTGGTTTTTCATCACCCTTCATTTTGTGAGTTCTTCATAGCTTGGATCTCTATATAATACGTGGCTTCTGTCGTTTTCTTGTGTGGCTTTTCTGAAGTCATGATGGCATACGTATGGCACCACACACCTTCATGATTTCAAAAGAAATATTTGTGTGACCAGGTTCTGTTCCAATGTGTTAACCAAAGTTTGGACTAAGGATATTGCTCACTGATAGAGTCAGTGTCTACAAAGTGAATGAATTTAGGTTCCTTACTAAATAATATTCATCATCCACATTTACTTTTTCTATAATTAGTTCAGTAATATAGTAAAGAAGTTAAAATTACACAAGACTGGCAGAAGAATGATCCTGTAATTATTTAGGTAAGACAGAAAGTCACATAGGAACATAGTCTCATGGGCACATAGGAACTTCCTAAAACAAAGGAATAAACAATGAAGAGGCACTGTAAATGCAATTGGTTATGTCCTTTCAGTACCTGCCTTGGAAATGCTGGAGATTTATAGCCAGTCCAGAGAAAAAAAATCTCAAGAATTTGAGTAAGTACAACAAACTTATAGTTATAGTTTTTCTTTGGGGGGAATAATTTCTTTCATAACTTTTTAGAGGACAATCATCTGAAATAGAAACATAGTTAGAATTTCTTGTTATTCATAAATTCACCAGTCTCATTGAATTATAATAAAATAGCAATATACTTGTCATACAGTAGGTAGAAATTGCTGATATCGGCCAAGAAAATTGCTTCTAGTGTCATGAGAGAAATTTTATTTCTACACGCAGGCCACTTTTCATTCAAAATAATCATGCATTCTCTCTATTTCTCATGACTAGTTTTGCAGATAATATGTTCTTTGTAAATGTTTCCAGTTTCTTTTGTATTAACATTTCCTGCATTAATACTGCCATTACCATTAATAGCTACCTTCTATGGAGCACTTCCTTTCTATGTTATGGCCATATTAGCTAGCATGCCATTTGTTCTCCTTAACTACTCTGTGGTAGAGACATTATTTATTTTAAAGAAAAATAAACCAAGCACACAAATGTTTGTGTGATGCATACATATTATATATTTGTGGCACAAAGTTTATTTCAGTGTACCTGACTCTAGAACAGCATTTAGAAAGATTCATTTATGATATGAAGAACTGTATGATGAAATGGTAGTTCATCATAGAATTTAAAACGTGCTTTACTAGCAAATACACATAGCTCATTAAGAAATATAATATGTACAATATTTGAGATAGTGGTTGTCTTAGTCTCTTGTTTTTCCAAGGTAAAACATCACATAGTGGGTAATTAATAAAGTATATAATCATACTGTTTATAGTTACATATGCTAGGAAGTCCAAAATTAGGTGACTATATCTGGCAAGACATTTTTTTACGTTGCTACCATCTAATGGTAGAGAGGAGAGAGATAGACGGTGAGTATGGGGGTGGATGGGTGAGGGAATTTCCTTTTTATAGAATATATAGTAAAGCAAATCCTTTATGGCCTTTAGAGTAGGAATGGACTCCATAGACTCATGTGTTTGAATGCTTGGCCTGTAGAGGGTGGCAATATTAGGAGGTGTGACCTTGTTGGAGCAAGTGTTGCTTTGTTGGAGGAAGTGTGTCACTCTGGGGGCAGGCTTTGAGATCTCATACCTGCTCAACTTATGCTCAGTATGGGGGATAATTCACTTTCTGGGACCTGTGGATCTAGATATAGAACTCTTGGCTACCTCTACAGCACCATGTCTACCTTAATGCTGCTTTATTTGCTTCCATGATAATAGACTAAACCTCTGAAACTGTAAGTGAATCCCAATTAAATGTTTTCTTTCATAAGCATTACTACGGTCATAGTGTCTCTTCACAGCAATACAAACAATAACTAAGACAACATTACTATGACAATAATATCACTGCATTCAGGAAGTATTTACAAAATGTCTCCTTAATGTTCCTACCACTTAATTCTGTTTGGATGACAAAATTCTTCATGAGAGATGAGAAGGACGATCATTCAAACATAGCAGTGGGAAGGCCTCTGAAAAGATGAGTGTTCTTAGACAATCTGAAAAGTGCTGGAAAGCCTAGAATATAAGCCACGCTGACTCTTGAAGTGAAGTGGTTATTAGGCAAGATAGCGCGATTAAACTAGAAGAAACTCATAAGTAGTAGTGGCTTACAAGAGGCATTTAAAATTGACAGGAAGTGTAGAAAAATGACTGGTACACAAGAAGTTTGAGCTGTATTTTGGGTTTTAGCCAATGAGAATAATTAGGATTGCTTGTAGAATTATGTAAAGTTAGTATTTACAGAACCATGTAGGAGTTACCAGTGGTTATATGATAAAGAAAATATTTTCTCCTTCCCCGGCAACAATGAGCTGCAAATATTCCTCTGAGAGACAGGTAACCTTATGAGCTATTCTCCCGTGGTAATTATTTATTGCCTTCAAAACTGTGTTTGAAGACATGTGATTGCTCCAACTTTAAGTTTGTACTGCTCTTGCAAAGACTTGAATTTGTCTAAATTAACAGTGGTTGACCCATGGCCTCCTACAACTATAGGTTCAGGGAATCTAATATCTTAACCTCCACAAGCACCTGCAGCTTGTGCACACCCTCACACACAGACCAAAAAAATGTAAAAAAAATAAACATTTAAATCCTCATGGGTATTAGACCTTGTGAGCGTCCCCCCCCAAAAAAATTACAAAATAATTATAGGACCATTTCTGTGCAAATCTTCTGTATTTTGATTTCCTGTATTAGTGAATCAATTATAGAAAATATGTAGGTGATTATTATAATGATGCTGATTTGGTAATGAACCTAAAGTCCGGTGCTTGGTAGACATTAACTCTTATCTCTGAGAAATATCCTCAGTCTCAAATGTAGAGAACACATTGGAATAGGTTCTGAGCTCACAAGTTATGAGTGACATTAGAAAACATGTTATTTCTTTAAAAATAAAGTATTTCTTCTGAAATCATAATGAAGTATGGTTTAAAGTGGGGGAACACCAAGAAATAAGACTCAAGCAGGTTAAAAATCTCCGTGAGAGATGGAGGAGAATGTATATAGAGTTAAGTGTGGGAAAGTGTGCTATCCTAGATTTCAAGTAAAAAGTACCCATAAAACAAGAACTGGTTCTTAGTACTAAACTGAAAACAACCAAGAAAACGGATAGAAAGTCAAAATCTTACATAGCGGCATTTACAAGTTTAAATAGACTCTTTCACTAAGGACCTAAATACAGATTCAGAGTAGAACAGACCAAGAATTGAGCAAAACAAACTTGAAATAAATTGTAGCTTGAATTCAGAAAATAACTTTTTTGTGCATAAATTTATATATATATATATATTCAATAAATTTAAGTATTCTAGTGTCTTAATAGAACAATTATAGCTAAGGGTATCTGTGTAACTATAATTAGCATTAATATTACTTTATTTATTTTTTCTTTATTCTTTTATTTATTTATTAAAGATTTCTGCCTCCTCCCCGCCACCTCCTCCCATTTCCCTCCCCTTCCCCCAATCAAGTCCCCCTCCCTCATCAGCCCGAAGAGCAGTCAGGGTTCCCTGCCCTGTGGGAAGTCCAAGGACCACCCACCTCCTTCCAGGTCTAGTAAGGTGAGCATCCAAACTGCCTAGGCTCCCACAAAACCAGTACGTTAAAAGCCATTGAATCTAGAGTTATGGACTTTATTTATTTACTTATTTATTTATATTGTTTTTCTTTTAAGACAGGGTTTCTCTGTGTAACTTTGGAGTCAGTTTTGGAACTTACTCTGTAGACCAGGCTGACCTTGAACACACAGAGATCTGCCTGTCTGCTTCCCGAGTGGTGAATTAAAGGATTTAAGGGCATGTGCCACTACCACCTGACTGAGTTATGGACTTTATAAACCAACACTCTACTACTGGGTTGAATGAATTTCCACTGTGTCAGTCTGAGGTGGAATTAAACACATTGTTACTGATAACAAGTCAGATCCAGTGCAGAAAGCCAGCAAACTTTGTGACAACTTTAAAGTGATTAAGAAATAAGGTTTTATAATAATGAATGCATTGTTTGCACACCAGAAATAAAATGTAAGTTTTTCTTGTAAAGGAGGAAAAATAAGTAAACTCAAAGGAAGGGAGCAACCAGGAGAAGCAGTCTGCAAAGCTCTTGAAGCTAGGTGGTACTAGCTTATTTACTCACTAATAATACACACAGACGTGTGCCAGAACACACAGTCTCTAAACAGAAATAACTCATCGTTTTCCATTTTCTTTAATAGCCAAGACCACATATTAACCAATACTCTCATTAAAATTACAGGCTTTCTAAAATTGTTCTTACAAAATCTCTACCATAAAAAATATGTATATTTTATTCTCATATTTGACTATAAACATACCCTCAAAAGAGTTGTTCTCGTAACTATATCCAAACCACAATGATTTTAAGATAGGATGATGTGGTTTGCCTCCTGTGGAATTTAGTTTCCTTTAACTTCTTTATATGGTTTTAATTGAACAATCACTTACTTAAGAAGGGATAAAGACCCAATGGCATTGTTGTTATCCCATCTGCAAGTAGGTTTGCATACTTCACATTTCTTGATGTCTTGTCTGGGTTACTGATCATATATTTCATTTAAAAGAATCTAGAGTTATTGGCAAATACTTTATTGTTAATAAAATTTTATTAGCTTTCTTTATACATTTAGCTTTTATTTCTGACATCTATTCCCCTACAGTCTTTCCTGTTATTTCTATGCTTTTCAGTAGGAAAATAAAATTTTGTATTTCACACTTACAAAAATGCTTTTTTTATTTTTTAACAAAATAAAGAATGCATATAATCAGAAAGAAATGATGATTTCTCTTTTAAGAGTTAGAATAGAGTAATTAAGACTATTATTCAAAAAAAAAAGTCCAGGCGGTGGTGGCACACACCTTTAATCCCAGCACTCGGGAGGCAGAGGCAGGCGGATCTCTGCTAGTTTGAGGCCAGCCTGGTCTACAAGAGCTAGTTCCGGGACAGGCACCAAAGCTACAAAGAAACCCTGTCTCAAAATACCAAAAAAAAAAAAAAGACTATTATTACCTACACCTTTTGTTGCAATGTATTTAATTTCTCAATGTGTGTAAAAGGAAAGGGAAAAACCTAGGTGTTGTAATGAATGTCTATAGCCAGAGTACTTGGCATTCTGAGTTACAGAGATTTTTCTTCCAAAGTGCCCTGAGCTACAAAATCATAAGTATCTGGAAAAAATATTTTTAAAAACTGTAATTATATATTAATTGGAGATTAGACTAGGTAGAAAACAAGTCAAATAATATAAAAGCACATGTAATATAAAAACCATATATAATATATATAAATATTATATAATATATATAAAACCATATGAGAAGCCAAGGACAATGGCCCTGGGTTTTGATCCTACTTCAAATTCTGGCTTTGTGGGAGCCTAGCCAGTTTGGATGTTCACCTTCCTAGACATGGACAGAAAGGGGAGGACCTTGGACTTTCCACAGGGCAGGGATCCCTGACTGCTCTTTGGACTGGAGAGGGAGGGGGAGAGGAGTGGGGGGAGGGTGAGAAGGGTGGGAGGACGGGGAGGGAAATGGGAGGCGGGGAGGAGGGGGAAACTTTTTTTTTCTTTTTCTCAATTAAAAAAAATGGAAAAAAACCATATATGATATATAAATTATATAAAAGCACAGATATAAGAATATAACAAGGAGTTATGAGTCATATTTAAGAAGAATGTCTTTTTTTACATAGTTTTTATATTCTTAAGAGACAGGGGAGTTCAAAAATTTTTATGAATAAGTTTATGAAATAGGTGGTTCATTGAGGAAGGGGAAGTTGACAGTGTGTTAACAGAAATCAGAAAATTTGGTCATGCAGATTTCTCCTGGTTTTCATCTTCATCTCTGAGACTTTTGATTTTGTCATATGATAATACCTGAATTTTAATCTCTATTGGGAGAAAGCAAATGAAACCAAGAAGTTCTAGTTAAAAAGTATTATTTGAATTGCACAGATTAATTGCACAGATTCTACTGACCAAAATCAAGACAGAGGCCCAAGGAGCTTGTGAAGTTTTCACTTGAAACACGGATATGGAAATGTCACTCAAATCTCCCTTTAGCTCAGAGGCTCTGAGCAGGAGAGATGATTCAGCAAGTAAAAGTGCATGCCCTCCAAGTCTGATGACCTGAGTTCAGTACCTAGACCCCAATCCTAAAGATGTGGAAAGAAAGAACTGATTCCTGAAAGTAATTTGGCTGCCACGACCTATACTTGTGCTTACACACACAAAGGAAGCAATAATAATATGGAATAATTTTAAAGACCAAACACCAAGAAGAGTACAGAAGAGATAATTTTTCATTTCTTTCTATTTTTCACTGCTCTTCAAGAAAATTCAGTGCTCTCTAGCCTACAATAAAGGTAATCATCCTGCTTTGTTAAATTCAAAACATTTTTGTTCAACTTTTCCCTCCCATCTACTGAGCATTATTTTTTTAATACTTATTAGTTTGGTGCTTACTTTCTCAAAGCTGTTTTTTTTTATTGAAAAAATTTCCGCCTCCTCCCCGCCTCCCATTTCCCTCCCCCTCCTTCCACTCCTCTCCCCCTTCCCCCACTCCTCTCCCCCTCCCTCACTCCTTTCCTCCTCCCTTTCCAGTCTGAAGAGCAGTCAGGGTCCCCTGCCCTGTGGGAAGTCCAAGGTCCTCCCCCCTCCATCCAGGTCCAGGAAGGTGAGCATCCAAACTGGCTAGGCTCCCACAAGGCCAGTTCATGCAGTAGGGTCAAAACCCAGGGCCATGTTCACAGAGTCCGGTTTCATCCCATGCTTATTCAGTTCCAGTCCAGCTGTGCTTGGTGAGCTCCCATTAGATCAGCCCCACTGTAACTGTGGGTGGGCGCACCCCTCGCAGTACTGACTTCCTTGATCATGTTCTCCCTCCTCCTGCTCCTCATTTGGACCTTGGGAGCTCAAGGTTCTTACTTCTCAACACAATTATATTGTTTTTTTTTTTCTTTTCAGATGCCATACTGCATCATAGCCTGAAGCTGCTCATTGATAATGATGGAAAGGTTAAGTTTCCTTCTGCTGAAATTTTCCTTTAGTATTTTTTGTAGTAGGTTCTCAGTGGCACAAATGAACATCAGTCAACTTATATCCTAGTTTTTCTATCACAAATCTGTCTTGTTATAATAGTTTTCTGCTTTGTGTAGGTGTTTAGTTAATCATCTCCTTTTAGTACCAACAAATTCCATGTTGAGTCTATTTTCTCACAGGGAACACGTTTATTTTCTATTTAAGGAGAAAAGCTAAACTCGTAAGCAAATAACTTAAGCAATTCAAAATTTAGTATCGCTAAGTGATGTTCCTTTTGCTTTACTTTTTTGTGCAGAAGATTCTATATTAGACTTATATTAAAAGTAATTCATCTCATGTTGGCTATACAATGGTGATTTGGAAGTTGCTGAATTCAATAAAATTATTTTTTAGAAAATAAAATGCAAATATTTATGATCAGTTTCAAATATGCAAAAAGACTTGTGTTATCAGTCAGTAAACTTTTCAGTAGATTATTAGGATGTCTCTGGTCTTCCCTTCTAGTAGTAATTTTATTCTTTGTACTCTATGGATTCTGGTTCTGTTTTAGTATGTGTGTTTTCTTAATGATTTACATTGAATTTTATTACAAATATTCTTATTGATAGAGGTTTATGTCCCACATGTTCCTGTAGCCATTCAGTCCCAACGAAACACACTCTAAACCAAATCTAACACCCATAGTCCATTTTGGGTATGGATGTGAGCATACTTTCCTAGGCTAATTCCTGCTTATTGGGGTACTAATAATCTTATGGGGACTTAAAGAAAATTTAGGATTATAGTTAAGTTCTGACTGAATATTCTGTGAGACTCGATCATCTCAGCCAACAGTCTTGAGGTTGCTCTAGATGTAGAACTCAGAGGAAACTCCAACAAAGGTCCTCTGAAATTTTGGATCATGTGGGTCATCTGCTCCTATTAGAGTTTTTTCAGGGGATCTTCCTCGATCAAACCTGAATTTTCTTAATCCAGAATGAATCCACAGCCTCCCATTACTTGTGGGAAAAAAAGCAAAATCTCTTCTCCAAAGTAATGTATCTTTTGACTTAAATTTTGAAGTCAAGGCATTTTCAAAATATGTATTTCAGATTAATACAGAAGCATTTATAATCAAATGTTTTTTAACATCTGTTGTTCCTTCCTCAGCCATCAATCAATTCAAAGACAACACAATAACATACAGTAACCAGATTCTCTGTGTAGTTTCCTTCTTTATTCTTTATGTGACTATATTTTTAAATTTTATTTTTATTTTTTGGGTTTTTTTTTTGAGACAGGGTTTCTCTGTGTATCTTTGACTGTCCTGGAAATCACTCTGTAGACGAGGCTGTCCTTGAATTCACAGTGATGTGCCTGCTTCTGCCTCCAAAGTGCTGGGATTAAAGATGTGTGCCACCACACCCATCTACTCGCCTTCTTTCTTTTTACCTAAGGACTTATCCTTTTCCTTTTCTCTTCCAAGCCTACATATATTTTTAAATACACTGAAAACCATTTATAAGTTTTTTCAACTAAATCTATCTTTATATCTCTTTTTATGATCACATGAGTCTTTAATTTACTAAGCAATATGGCTAAGGTTAAAGCCATGGCTTTGTTGCCTGGATCTACCCCCATTCCTTAGCTTTCTGAAAGTCTAGATTCATGGTGGAGGACCCATGTTTATTGCCACAACTCTATGGAGTTTCAAGGTCCCTGCCACCACTAAGAAGAACGCTGTTGTCTATTTATAAACACCATTTAAGTGTTTGGTGATAGGGCCTTTTAAAAGAGCCGCAAGGTTTTTGCAGCTAAAGCTGAGTCAGGATGCCTTTCTTTAATGAGACGTGTTTGTCTCTAGCAACCAAAACCCAGTGAGAAAACACTGCTATCAAGAAGCCATGTTTAACTCTGTTCTTTTGTGTCTAGAATTACTATCCAGGCTCTCTCAAGTTTTATGTGGAAGTAGTTGCCCATGATAGTGCCATTTGTGGTCATGCAGCCAGGAAATGAATGAACATTCTCCACTTACATGTTCTACTACAATTGCTGAGATTTTTGAGATTGTTTATTACCACATATATTGTTGAGTAAAGTTTAGGAGAGTGCCTTCTTCTGGTGAAAAGGTCTGTTGATGATATATAAAATCTAAATACAGCTGGACTGGGTAATGGTGGTATACACCTTTAATCCCAGCACTCTGGAGGCAGAAGCAGGCAGATCCCTGTGAGTTCACATTCAGCCTGATCTACAAAAGCTAAATCCAGGACAGGCTCCAAAGCTACAGTGAAAACCTGTCTCAAAAACAAAATCTAAAGATAAAGCAAAATAGTGGGTTCATCAGCCCTGGAGACATGGCAGAACTCATAACTAATATATAGGCCCAGTAAACAAAACTAATTTTTCTTATGGTGAAGATATTTTATTCATAAAACAAAACAGAGTCTACACTGACCTGGGCGATAGTTTATGTACAACTAATGCATTTAAAAGAGCGTTGAACGGTTTGCCTACTCCTGTTCATGACAAGCATTTCGAGTTCCCTTTCAGCTATAGCACTCTGGGGAGTCTGCGATGTAGAAATGAAACTTTCTCAGGTATTTTTATAATTCAAGCTTATTTTCCAGGAATGAAATTATATAACAGATTTCTGTCGTCTAATTGCTTCCAGAAAATTCCACTTACAGTAATCATACCTAAGCATCCATTCTTGAAATAGCATTAAGACCTACACTCTGCTATTAGTTTTCTGTGCTTCTAGAATTATGGGAAACTGGTGAAACTCAGTGAATTCATGTGCATCTACAAGGCTTCCAAAATGTCCCTTTCTTTTTAATTTTTTTAAAAAATTATTCATTTGTTTTACATCCTAACCACAGTTTCTCCTCTCTCCTCTCCTCCTGTTCCTTTCACAATCCTCCTTTCTACCACGGCCATCCAATCCTCCTCGGTTTCTGTTCAGAATGTGGCTGGCCTCCCAGGCGTGTCAACAAAGCATGACCTATCAAGCTGCCATGGGACTAAGCTCCTCCCCTCGCCTTAAAGCTTGGGAAGGCAGCCCAATATGAACAAGACTCCCAAGAACCTGCCAAAGCATCAGGGACAGGCCCAGCTCCCAATGCTAGGATTACCACAAGTAGAGCAAGTTATACAACTTTCATAGATATGCTGAGGGCTTAGCTGTCAGTCTGGTGTCCGTGAGAGCTGATAAGCACTGAGCACAAATTAGTAGTCTCTGTGGGTTCCCTTGTGTTGACCTTGAACCTCCTGGCTCATTCCATATTTCCTCCCTCTCTCCAACAGGATTCCTGGAGCTCTCAGCAATGCTTCGCTGTGGATCTCTGCAACTACCAACTAGTTCCATCAGTTACTGGACAAGTGCTCTATCATGACAATTATTTCTCATTTTAGGCATATTTTAAATTTAAAATATAGCTATATATTTTGTGTGCGTAAATATGTACATATGTACAAATGTATATATTCATAAATATATAAATACAACCTGCTCAGTCCATATAGTGTTACCTGTACATGATCTCAGGGCTGTGTCTAGGGTTTGGGCCCCATGCAATTCCCCTTTTCTTATTAGCTTGTACACTGTTGTCTTTTTTATGATTTTGATTCAAGAGACATCTTGATGAGACTTCATGGGTATAGCTTCTTGACCATTTCCCGGAGACAAAATGTCACAGCAAAGTTCATTTTTGCTGCAGCTTTAACTCACCGCCTTTAACTGACACTCTTAATGAGATGCGTCTGAGGAACACTCTGACTGAGAATAACATCTGGAATGTACAGCTGAGGGGCTTTTCCAGATCTCTGAGAGACAC
>JABTXL010005037.1:15360979-15388735 GCA_025134845.1 Neodon shergylaensis | reverse complement strand
CAGTAGCATAGTACAATTTGCCAGGCATTTACTCTGACATGGTGTCTGATTCTTGACTTCTAAGCCAATAGTATATGTGTGTGTGTGCGTGCGTGTGTGTGTGTGTGAGTGTGTATGTGTGTGTGTGTGTTACATTAGTGGCAACTAAGTGTTTTTAGGAAATAGCATATAGTATATATCATATCACATATATTATTATTAATATATATCACTTGTATAGTTTATTGAAACACAGTTATTAATAAAATGTAAGCAGTCTTGGAGTTTATTATCTCATGCTGGATATGCAAAACTAGTGAGTGATAGAACTAGGATCATTTAGAATATTTGTTTCCCTCTATTATTGCCTTGCTTGTTTTCCCATAGGGGATTATATCTGTTCATAACACCAAGATCTAATCCCAGTACTTGGGAGGAAAGGAAGCTAAGTATAAAGCAAGTTGTTAAGTTTTATAAAATGTTAATGTAAAAATATGAAAATTCTGATGATCTTGACTTAAAAGGACATATGTGTAGATGTAAGAAATGTTTTCATTTGCAGGATGTGAACCTTTAGTTGATAATTAAATCCTTGACGGTAGTGTGATGAATTTTCTTTGTAAGAAAACATAGAGTACTTATGGCGGGTAATGGGTGTTTATTTTAATGAGATTTGTAACATAGACCGTTGAGGATACAAAAAATATTATTTAAACTCTTTCTTTCATCATGCTCCACATATGTCAAATGATTTGAGTAGAGATCAACAATAAGAGGATTTAATCATACTTTATCAGTTCTTCTGTAGCTCTAAGACTGAATATCTTACTATACCATTCTATATACACAGTGTGCAGAAATTAAAAGATTTCTAGAAGAGATACCTAGAGAGGATATGGGGAAATAATAATCTTATTCATTACTGGTAGGATTGCAAACCTATAACCATTATAGAAATTAATTAGGAGGTTTTTCAAAATTTAAAAAAAAACAGAACTACCATATCATCCAGATATTTCACTACTGGATGGGGATATATATATATATCAGAGAATGCCATAAACTGCCATGAAGTTATTTACACACATTTGTTTATATTATATCTATCGAATAAAGAACTTGAAAACAACTTTGTTAATCAACAGATAAATGGACAATGGAAGTCTAATAAATACATAACATGGAATATGATTCAGTTCTACAAAAACCTAAGTCACAAAATTTGCATGAAAATTGATATAATTCGAAAGTAAATTTTGCCCATTCTCAAAAAAATACCTTACAATATGCATATTCCCTCAGGTGTGTATATTCTAGCCTAAAATGTATACATGCATATATGTAAGTAAATGTATCTGTCAGTGTACTACTTATAATGGAGAGCAAGAAAGCATAATAAAAAAGACAAATTACTTACTACTAAGCAGCTCATAGATATAGTATACTTTTGTGTGACTCTACTGAATGCTTTCTCAAAGTCTAATACCTTTTCGATGCAAAATTAGTTCTTAACTTGGAAGTGACTCCATGTGATTCCACAAGGTACTGAAACATTACTTGAATTTTAAAATATGTTTGTTCAATTGAATGTTCCCGTAGGATGTAGTTCTCTGTAAGTATATTTAAATTTATGAGACTGTATTCTTTAAACAAGACTTTTAGCTACTTAAATTATAGAACATTATGGGTATTTAAAGCATGTATAAACTACCATAAATTTAAAAATTTTTTAAAAATTGGGAATACTGATTTATTGCTCATGAATCTCAAAGACTAACATAACAGGAATGTGAAAACACTGACATTTTTTTTCTTTTACATTGTATGTTATATTTCTAAATTTTATCTTTGAGAAATAGAAAGAAATTTGAATTTTTTACAGGTGAAGAATTAATGAAGTTTACTAGCCATATAATGTTCTTCATTATACATTTTAATGATGTTCTTGGTATCTCTAGGAAATAATGGGTACTCAGGTAAATGGAGTGTATAGTTGCATTTCTTCATAATTCTAGGAAGAACCATGTTTAAATTATTCTGTGTAAGGATTACAAAGATATTTTGATATTTTCAAAGACCTTTTGTTCATCAATCTAAAAATGTTTCAAACCAATGGACAATAAAATCTAGTTCTCTGTACAAAATATAATTCATTCTCAGCAAGTATTCTAAAATACAAATTGTAATGTATTTTTGGAAAAGAAGACTAATTAGAAAAAGTAAATACATTTGAATATATATATATATATATATATATATATATATATATATATATATATATTGGTTCAGTTTGTATAAAGCATTGCTCTTATAAATAGGATGTTTGGTATTATGACCTTCTTTCCCACTTTTGTTTTTTGCTCTGATGCACTAGAATGAGTATTTTTACATTTTAAGGGTGAGAAAAATAAATATATTTCTAATTATATTTCATAGTTCTGGCTTCGTTAATTCTTCTTCCTCCTCTCTCATTGGGTTCCTTGAACTCCACTTTGTGTTTGATTTAATTATACTATCTAAATAAGTGCTACACACCGAAAGAGTGTGGCCTATTACACAATTTTCCTTTCTGCTTTCAAGTTTTCTATGTTTTACAGGAGTTACTCGAAATTAAAGCTGGATTAATTGACTCACTTTTACTTCTAGTATTTCTTTGCTGTAGCAGATAAGATTAGTGATATGTCTGTCATTGGACTTAGCTAGACTCTTGATATAACTACTATATTGTTGAGTTATAGAAAGAATATGCTATTTGTCTTATGTTAATTATTACTGTGTGTGTGAGTGTGTAAGAGAGAGGGGGTTTTCACATAGAGCATATGGTGAGGCTAAATAACAACAAAGTTGTATATTTCATTCGTTCTTTATACCTTTAAATGGATTCAAAGGATTCAATAATCTCAGGTTACTAGGCTTCTAGGGCAAGAGCCTTCATCCAGGAGCCATCTCATCAGCCCAGGCATTAGGTTCTTTACTTGTTAAGACTAATGACTGAACTTGATCATGGGCCCTTCACAAAAGTGATATAACCTCTACCCAAACTTTTTTAAAGCTAGAATCCATCCATAGAATACATAAATCAGAAGTGTATGACGTCATGCTCAAAAGAAGAAAAAGGATGAACATCTCTTAGGTGTAGATTTGAGCCTACTATAGAAGATTCATTGTGTCCACTTAGGTCCTTCATTCCACCTACTTGGTAGGAAAGAAATGTGGAAATCATCCCTGGCAAGACATTCTAGAAACTGGAGCATTTTGACAGAAGTGAGTCATTGCTGGCAATACCATTACAGATAAAATCGCATTTGTAGATGTCCTTTACTGAAGGGGGAAACAAGTCAGTGCAAGACTTTACGAAATTCCTTTGCATTGGCTTAAACATATGGACTGTACGAACCAGCAAATAGAGACATGGTTTCTCCTGGCATTGGTATAAACTGCTAGTGTCACGAGTACCATCACTAATATAAAAATGTAGCAAGAAGAGCAAGCATTCCTATGAATGTGAGATTTTGATTGATCTGGGAAAGAGTGTCTACCTCTGCAACACAATTGATCACTTTGTTTCAGGTCATAATTGACCCTCAGAAATTCAGAAATGTGTGACTTCTATTTAATAACTGTATATAGGCTAAAATAGTTGATTTATTTCCTGAATAACCATTAATAATAGTTTCTTATCTTTGGAGAGGTTGACAATTTGGGTCAGATAATTCTTTATGGGTAATGAATGGTGCTGCCTTCATCTCCTATGTCATACTAACCAGTTTCCAAATTCAAAGTATCTCCAGATAATGTAAAGGCAGCCAAACTGGTCAAATTCCCTTCCCCATACTGGGAATTACTTATTAAAGAAATTGAGACCAGTGTTTAAATAATTCAAAAGTGTGTGTGTGTAAAATTAAGATTAGAGTTCATGTATCAGAGAATGGAAAGCATAATGTTTAACAAGTACCACTTAACAGATTTGCAAGTCATTTTAAGTTTATGCAGTACAACTTTTAAATGCATAGTGAAATCACCTGTGTCTGAAGGCAACAGATACTTGATTAGCAAAATTCCAACTTTCCTCTTCTGCAAAAGCTGGCAGATGGGCTAGTTTTCTACTGATTTTCTTGTACACATTTAGAAATAATCAGCTAAGAAATAAATGGCGTAAAGTTCAAATAATCAGGAAGATGGGAGTGACGAGCATCCGCAGCTATTTAAGAAGCTTCCAGAGCACACTGGCATTTCAGTGGAATGGAGGGATGGAAGCCTTCCCGCATTGGTTTTACTGGAAAAAAACACAGCAACTATTCTCTTATTCCTCTTCCGTGTCTATTTTATTGATTATATCTACAATATCAAATAGAAGAGTTGCTTGCTGCCATCAGTTTTTGCATGCAAAGAGATCCAGTCCTTGGCTGACCTCAGTTGTAATGCATGGTCCTTTTACCTGACAGTCTGCTCCGCGTGACTCACTTAGCACTTCCCTAAGTTCAATAAATATAGCCATGTGAAAATTGGAAAGAAAGGAAACAAGCGTATAGGTCTGGTCTCCAGATGCAATCGTACTCCTACAGAACGACTAATACAGTCCAGGTTTAGACAATTTAACCTGGAAGACTCCCAGACTCTTTGGAAACATAGCCTGTTAACAGGTAAAGTGATCTTAGCTCTGACAGACCATGCCACACACGGAGCCTTGTACTTAACAGATGCATTGATTTTGTTGTTACGGTGTTAGAGTCTGAGATCACGTGAATGAGTGCTTTTTTCTCCTTATCATTAAACTAGTTCTATGAGTTACTATTATTAGGCACTGGGGAAACTACCAAGTAGCTGCTATTTTTCTCATCATATTTCTAGTCTCAGTTCTCTCAAATATCACTTTCTTATTCAGGCAGTAACTTTCTGGCAATAGGATTTTGCTCTTCTATTTTTCAAACAGATTTTTGTTGGAGGTGAACTGAAACTGCCCAACACAATATATGCATGTTTTAGCTCAAGTAAACGACAGATGGATATAAACAAATAATTATAGGTTGATCTTGCGTATCTGTCATAGATGGTAAGCAGTTAGGTAATTGATGGTTAGAGAAAGATAGAATGATATGTTTAGAAAGAAGTGACAAGGAAATACATATTTTGAGATGGTACTTTAAGTCATGAAAATAAATTGTCAATAAAGAAAAATGCCAGAAAAAGTAATAAGATACTAACGAAGAAAATATTCATGCAGGATGAATTGTTATAATGTGTGTATAGGGAAGGGTGTGAAGAAGTATACTGAAAATTGCCTTTGTTAAAAACAAACTATTGGGGAACCATAGGAATCGTGAAGAGGGCTTTGCCAAGTACGTGCAGATTGCTGGCACTCAGTATTTCAACCACAACAATTAAGGTGGGATAGTTTGCTCTAGCTATATGCCAACATGGCAGCAAAGGACACACACTTCTGATTTTAAAATATTTCTTGTTATATAATCAAGCAAAATAGAAATAAATGGCACTGTGTTATTCATTTTGTTGATTTTTGTACATATAAAATAACATTTTCTTCTGCTACACGTATAAGCAGACTCACACATTTTCTAAGCATTGAAGAACTTATGTAACTCCTTTGTAAAAAGAATACTTACCTCCATTATTTCGGCCTGATGCAATTAGGCCGAAACCACCATGAGTTTGCTTTTGAATTACTGTATTCATTAGGAGTACAAACTATTACCACACAAGTAAATATGCCACAATCAGGACTGACAAAAAGAGACCCTCATTTTCTGCCTTCATAATACTGGGATTAAGTATGCATACCACCACGCCTGGCAAAGAACAATCCTTGTTAAAATATAAGAGCAGGAGAAAGTTTTCCAAACATTTGGCCAGCAAAAATTATATGCTATTTTCTATTGTTATTATTTTAATGCCCCGTGGTCATTTATACAACAAGCATTCTCATTTAGGAATATTATTCAATACAAGAGCCATTAAATGTGCAAATTAAAATTAGCAAACTGTTGTTGTAAGTAGACAGTACAATAAGGCTATTGAGGACAACCGATATTACATTGTTCCTTCACTGAAATGGAAGGTTGCTTACCTGAACACAATTAATAGAGCACTATAAAGGCAGCCACTGGGCAATCCACAGGAAAACTCTCTGAAATGGTTACATATTTCTAGAGTTGTCATGGATTGCTGAGAATATGACAAGAAATCAATGCCAGAGTAAAAAGGAGCTTTTTCAACTGTTGTCTTATTTACTGTGCTAAAAAAATACTCTGTGGAGAAAGATAATCAATACGCCAAATATATTAAAAATATAGATTAACCACTCTTCCAGAGAATAAATAAAATTAATGCTAGTTTTCTATATATATTTTCAATTTTATTAATGTTATTTACCTATATTCCAGTTAAAATTTCTTTTAGATTTTAATCATGTATATGTGTGTTCATGCATGTGAACACAGTATATTGGGAGGCGAGAAGATACTGTGAGATATCTTTGTGTGTTCTATATGACTACAGTGGTGGCGGGTGAGTTTATCTGCTATTCACATCAGCCCATACTACAAGTTCTGATATATGCAGCAACAGTTATTCAGGAGGTCCTCAGGAGGAGATGGAGGTTATGGGAAACATTCTCACCGTAGGCAATGAATCCTCTACTGGAAGGAGACACCACCTAGAACTTTCAGTTATTTGGGAATAATTAAATGTCTGGCTACAAAAATCTGAGGACTTACTGACTCTGTTAGTAAAGACTAAAACATTTAGTATTATAGAAGGAAATCCACTATTCTGGCAATTTAAATACCTTTAGAAATTTTACTCTAAATACAACTAACCTTTTATCGACTAAGCATGCTCTATTTGTATATTTAGAAATATATAACACAATTAATGGAATACAGTCTATGGATAAGAGAGAGAAAGAGAGAGCTGGAGAGAAAAAGGATAAGAGGACAATTATATAATTATATTTTAATTTCAATAAAGATGTCCATTTCTTTTGCATCTTCCAGTTTTGTGGCATACAGGCTATTGTAGTAAGATCTAAAGATTCTCTGAATTTCCTCTGTGTCTATAGTTATGTCCCCCTTTTCATTTCTGATCTTATTAATTTGCGTGTTCTCTCTCTGCCGTTTGATTAGTTTGGATAGGGGTTTGTCGATCTTGTTGATTTTCTCCAAGAACCAACTTTTTGTTTCATTGATTCTTTGGATTGTTTTCTGTGTTTCTATTTTGTTGATTTCAGCCCTCAGTTTGATTATTTCCAGCCTTCTACTCCTCCTGGGTGAGTCTGCTTTTTTTTTTTTCTAGAGCTTTCAGGTGTGGTGTTAAGTCTCCGATGTGTGCTTTCTCTGTTTTCTTTAAGTGGGCACTTAGTGCTATGAACTTTCCTCTTAGCACTGCTTTCATCATGTCCCATAGGTTTGAGTATGTTGTGTCTTTATTTTCATTAAATTCAAGAAAGACTTTAATTTCTTTCTTTATTTCTTCCTTGACCCAGGTGTGGTTCAGCAGTTGACTGTTTAGTTTCCATGAGTTTGCCGGCTTTCTGGGGGTACTAGACTTTACTGAATGTACAGTTTTCTATAAACAAAACAACAAGCTGTAGATGATAAGACAACTGTTTAGTATAATATGCTTAATAGTTTATCATTAAATCAAATGTTGAAGTATGCCTCTCAAAAAAGAAAGAAAAATGCATTTCAAAATATTGCTGGTCATTGCTGAATACGTGACCGCAGCATAAGTCATGGTAGAGATGTAAAATGAAGTTGATATTTTCAGTTTTGCTAACATATATCCATTCCATAGTCAATATACTGAAAAGGAATTTTAAACTTTAAATATTATTTAGGATATGTATTTTGTAATGCTATGGGCATAGATAATTATTTATCTGATGCAGCTAAGCAAAACACCTAGAAAACCTTTCAGAAGTTATTTTATCTTCGAGATGTCATTAAAAGCACGTGTGCTTGTGGGGGAAAGTCAAAACAGAAACCTTCGTTACAAAAGGTTAGAAGAAATTTATCCACGGGAAAATAGCTCCAAATCTTGTTAAAACACAAAATAGATAGTAAACCTTTTAGAAATATGTATACATCATAGCAAAATGTTTGAAATTGGTAACTAATGCTGTGTGAAGTTTTGAAATTAAAACTATCTTAAGAAATTAATGGAGTGAGAGTAACCATATGAGTTCTCAATGAGTTAATAAATATATTTTATTAAAAATTTTAAGCAAGAAAATAAGTAGGACAATATCAGCAGAAATTAGAATGTCCACATTTGATATTTTTAAATTTATTTGTATGCATGTATGTGTGTTAATGCTTTCAAGTAAATATGATTACTTGCCTGCCACAGACCTTGTGTGGAGATCAGGAGTCAAGCTAAAAGCTCCAGTGGGGTCTTACCTTCCACCTTGTTTTAAACATGGCTGAATCTTTGTTCTTACTTGCTGTGCCTGATAGGCTTGCTGGTGAGTGAGCTTCCAGGGTTTTCCAGGCTCTGATTCCCATATTCCTCCTGGAGTTACGGCATTATAGACACATGCTACTGCACCTGACTTTTTAAAACTGCTCCGGAAAATTGAATTCACATTCTTTGCTTGTGTAGCACAAACCTTACTCACAAAGTCATTCCAACAGACTACATGTCCCATTTCTTAAACAAAAGAGACAACGCTTCTTAGTGAGTAGCTTTGTTAATTAGAGAAGTATCATTCCATACAGATGGAGTAAAAATTGTCTCTTCCCTCTGTTTAGTGTCACTATATGCCTTTGTTGACTATGCTATGACCTTATGCTAATTACTGAAGTTTACTACATTGCTGACCTTATGTTATTCACTTACGCTTTACTGTTCCCTTTATCTACCACATACATTTTAATAATATTTGCATATTATTTCCTCATCTCATGTTTATATACTTTGCTTTGACGTTGACAGCTCCAACATACTTTATAAGGATAATGAACATATTCCATAAATGAGGACACATACATCCTGAGCATAGTCTCAAGCTATAAACCCTTTATATAATTAGTTGGCTGTGGCCAATATTAAAGTTATCACAGATATTTTTTCCTGTGTGTGACAAAGTATTGTCTAGATTTAGTTTTCCATTTTTGCTGTTTTTTCTTTAGAATTTCGCACTCAGTCTCTCTGGGGGTGTAGACATTTCTAAGAAAATAACATTTTTCAGGTTTTTTTTTTTGAAATCTTCATGATCTTATTGAAACCAGAACCTAAGAAGAACTGATAACCAGAAGAGTCCAAAACATTGTTACATTTTCCACATGGTCAACACACATTGTTGAATTTTACAGGTTTCAGTGCAGCCAGGCAGATCTAAATGCACCATGAAGTTTGTCATTACTTCTGCTAGACCTGGATTACTGCCAAGCTATAAAAATAGTTTAGACATGAGTGAAGTGGGGAAACCACTCGTGGGGAATAGCCTCGTTAACCTTTTCCCTCGAAATAAAATTTGCAAAATCAGTCAAAAATTCAGATGAGGAATCTTGACTCTGTTTTTTAAGGACAGATTGTCAGAGGAAAACCAGGTAATCTAATTCCTGTCATGTTCAACCATTCCCACTTATAATCTGTTGCAATTAATTAAATATTTAGTTGTTTTCTAATTAGGGAAGTTAAAGACCTTTGAAAATTAAAAAAAATGTTGCTTTCCAATATTAACTAAAGAAAGACTTACTGCTTCTTTTAAAAACATAATTTTCAATGTTTTTAAATTTTATCTTACCTCTCCAACTTGTGATATATATATATATACATATACATATACATATATATATATATATATATATATATATATATATAGTCATTGCCCTTTGTTGTTTCCTTGAACTTTAAAGTAAGACCTTATTAAGAAATCCACCAAATGCATTTGACTACACTTGGAGGATTCAAGTCGAAGCTGATCTAGAAGTCTCCATTCTGAGGACTAGCTCTCATAGGGTCAGATGGTGTTATGAAAACTGACAAAAGAGGAAATAGAGTTGTACTCATTTCTCACCTCCGTTAACCATGACATTGATTAGCACTGCAAAATATCCACTTGCGGACAATAATGGCACCTACACGTAGGGTGTAACCAGCAGCCATGTAATAGAATTAAGGTCCACTAAGTGGGATGGAATTCATACCTGACATGGTAAACCTAGTCAGCTACTCATAACAGGTGACTCCTGGAGTCTAGAAGAGAACCCATTATTGCCACTTGGCTAACAAAAGTCTTCCTTAATACTGCTCTTGTTTTTTTCATACCTATTAATATGTAGTTCTTTTTAAGTGCTGTCTATTCATTATGAAAATTTAAATTTATTACAAATATTTATTTGATTCACTTATTGTATTTTAACTATGTATTTTATTGCATGCTTTCTGAGGTTGTCTGAAGTTTCAGGATTTCCCCTGGAAATTGGGATGTGGGGTTATGGATTTCTGTAAACAACCATGTGGGTGCTGGGAGTCGAAATCAGGTCCCCTGGAAGACCAACAGTTGTTAATAACAGCTGAGCCACCTCTTCATTCAAAAAAAATCTTTTAAAAAGAATATGAGATCTACTACAATGAATTAAGAATGTATTAAGGTATACATTTTCATGAATCAAATCAATTTAAATATATTGTATTACTGATAGTACAATGATGTGACTTTAACATGGGACTTATTCTAAGTAGTTGAATGAACCTTCTTTTTTCTATCTCTATAAGTAATAAAATGTGATACTATTTTCTAAATGTGTCATTTATATGAAGTCACAACCATTTCCCTGAGGAAGACTAATATAGAAATAAATTAGTTATGAATAATGGGAATTAAAGTCATTTAAATGTTAATGGAGATACAGCCCTTGGTGTGGGAGGTCCTTCTGTCTGTGTGTTGCTTTTGTTGGTTAATGAATAAAGAAACTGCCTTGGACTATTGATAGGGCAGAACTTAGGCAGGCAGGGAAGATGGAACGGAATGCTGAGAGGAAGAAGGCAGAGTCAGAGCCGCCATGGAGCCACTGCCAGAGTAAGACACGCTAAATCTTAAAACTGCCAAGAGGCAATACACAGATTAATTGAAACGGGTTCAATTAGGATGTAAGAGTTAGTTAGTAAGAAGCTAGAGCTAATGGGCCAAACGGTGATTTAATTAATCCAGTTTCAGTGTGGTTATTTCTGGGGCTAAATTAGCCAGGCAGCCAGGATGAACAAGCAGCCTCCCCTTGCAACAAATCATTAAGTTGGTATTCACTTTATGATCTAAAATATCTCCTGAGTATGCAAAATCGATGATTGGATTATGGTTATACATAAAAAATTGACTAAATCAACCACTTTTGTAGCAATTATGGTAATAGCTAATAATAATTAATCTGATTCACTTTATTTATAAATGTAAGACTTTAGATAAATATAGAAAACATTTCTTAGATGGTAGTTCAAACTTGTGCTCAGAGATTCCAGTTAAATATAATATTTGCATTCCTACGTCTTACTTAAATCTATAAATATTTTCGTGTGAATATCTGGAATCATACTTTAGTTTCCTAATGATCATCCATTTGTTTAGTAAACAAAATTGTTGAATTCTACTGGCAGTAATTTGTGAACTCTATGACAAGTCCCTCTGGTACTTTTTTGGTGATCCTGATTGTCTCCTTTTATCTCAGATACCAAAAGGTCACATTGTTAAAGAACATTTGTTTTTTAACCTTGAGGGAGATCACACAACTGATTGCTGCCTTCTGCTCAAAATGTATAAACAATTTATAGCTGAGAAACTGTTCCTCTTTATTAGGACCTTCAAATTTTATTTTTATACACATAACATTTGTCCAGAAAATATTGTTTGAAGCTAAATTAAAAGCCCAATTAAAAGACTATTTCCAGGAAAGAAGAAAACAGTTGGGAAAATAGAAATGTAATTTCTTTTTTTTTTCCTTTTATTTTTTTATATTTATTTATTTATTTATTTATTTATTTATTTATTTATTTATTTATTTATTTTTATTGAGAAAAAGAAAAGAAAAAAAGTTTTTGCCTCCTCCCGGCCTCCCATTTCCCTCCCCCTCGTCCCACCCTTCTCCCCCTCCCCCCGCTCCTCTCCCCCTCCCTCTCCAGTCCAAAGAGCAGTCAGGGTTCCCTGTCCTGTGGAAAGTCCAAGGCCCTCCCCCCTCTGTCCATGTCTAGGAAGGTGAACATCCAAGGTGGCTAGGCTCCCACAAAGCCAGAACTTGAAGTAGGATCAAAACCCTGGGCCATTGTCCTTGGCTTCTCATCAGCCCCCATTGTTCGCCATGTTCAGAGAGTCTGGTTTTATCACATGCTTCTTCCGTCACAGTCCAGCTGGCCTTGGTGAGCTCCCAATAGATCAGTCACACTGTCTCAGTGGTTGGGTGCACCCCTCGTGGTCCTGACTTCCTTGCTCATGTTCTCCCTCCTTCCGCTCCTCATTGGGAACTTGGGAGCTCAGTCCGGTGCTCCAGTGTGGGTCTCTGTGACTATCTCCATCCATCACCAGCTGAAGGTTCTATGGTGATATGCAAGATATTCGTCAGCATTGCTGTAGGATAGGGTCATTTCAGGTTCCCTATCCTCAGCTGCCCAAGGAACTAACTGGGGACCTCGCCTTGGGCTCCTGGGAGCCACTCTAGGTTCAAGTCTCTTGCCAACCCTAAGGTGGCTCCCTTAACTAAGAATTGAGCTTCCGTGCTCCCCTATCCAACCTTCCTTTATCCCAATCATCCTGTTTCCCCAAGTTTCCCACATCCTCCCCTTCTCGCTTTTCTCTCCCCATCCCCCGATACTCCCATCCCACCCCACCCCCAAGGTCCCAAATTTTCTCCCCTCAATTTTGTCTACTTCCCGTATCCAAGAGGATAATTATATGTTTTTCTTTGGGTTCACCTTCTTATTTAGCTTCTTTAGGTTCACCACTATATACTCCGTGACCGTTATTTATGGCTAGAAACCAATTATGAGTGAGTACATCCCATGTTCCTCTCTTTGGGTCTGGGATACCTCACTCAGGATAGTGTTTTCTATTTCCATCCATTTGCATGCAAAATTCGAGAAGTCATTGTTTTTTACCGCAGAGTAGTACTCTAATGTGTATATATTCCACACTTTCTTCATCCATTCTTCCATTGAAGGGCATCTAGGTTGTTTCCAGGTTCTGGCTATTACAAATAATACTGCTATGAACATAGTTGAACAAATGCTTTTGTCATGTGATAGGGCATCTCTTGGGTATATTCCCAATAGTGGTATTGCTGGGTCCAGGGGTAGGTTGATCCCGAATTTCCTGAGAAACCGAAACACTGATTTCCAAAGTGGTTGCACGAGATTGCATTCCCACCAGCAATGGATGAGGGTACCCCTTCCACCACAGCCTCTCCAGCAAAGGCTATCATTGGTGTTTTTGATTTTAGCCATTCTGACAGGTGTAAGATGATATCTCAAAGTTGATTTGATTTGCATCTCCCTAATCGCTAAGGAGGTTGAGCATGACCTTATTTATTAAAGATTTCTGACTCTTCCCCGCCACCGCCTCCCATTTCCCTCCCCCTCCCCTAATCAAGTCCCCCTCCCTCGTTAGCCCAAAGAGCAATCAGGTTTCCCTGCCCTGTGGGAAGTCCAAGGACCACCCACCTCCATCCAGGTCTAGTAAGGTGAGCATCCAAATTGCCTAGGTTCCCACAAAGCCAGTTCATTCCTTCATGAGAGTCACTTCATTACAGAATGTCTGTGAATAATTCCCATGGAGTGTTGTCAAAAGATGTTCTTCTTTATGGTACAGTGCTACCAAAGATATAAAAGTCCATGAGTCCCCAAAGAACCACATCATTAAACTAATAACTGCCAAGTCTCATTTAGCCATCACAACAACCAAGTTGAAAATTACTTTGAATATTGTTCCGTACCAATGACAAAGATATTTCAGCTAAACTGAATTAATTAGCACTGCTCTGTAGAAACATTATTAGTGAATGGTTGAAGTATTATATATTTAGTAATTTAGAGTTTGAGAACTGTACCCAAGAAAGTTATTGAAGGCAGAATGATTTAAAGATAGCAATTGAAAAAATTAAAGATGTAC
Organism: Neodon shergylaensis; assembly: GCA_025134845.1. NCBI lineage: Eukaryota > Metazoa > Chordata > Mammalia > Rodentia > Cricetidae > Neodon > Neodon shergylaensis. The sequence continues at coordinate 15,374,640 of JABTXL010005037.1, read as the reverse complement.
ATACAGTATTAGAATTGAAATGCATTGTCAGAGAATCTATTTCTTGTACTGATGAAGGCCTGCATCTAAGCACTAGGCCACACACAAGTCATCTGCTATGCAGGCTACAGTGTTTTTTTCTTCCTGTTTGCGGAATATTCAGTGATTATTTATAGGTTCAGTCTCCAAAACAATATTTTTTGGTTGAATCTTCACTTAATTGCTGTTTCTTTAAACCAAACAATCAATGGATATTTTTTAATTAATTCAATTGTTGTCATAATTATTTTCAAACTGTGATAAGTAAAAATTTCAAATGTGATGAGAAACATAAAATGGAAAAGAGTTGACAAAAATACTAAAATAAATTATCAGATTATTGCTTGGCTATGATGAAAAAGTTCCTATAAATTTAGAAATATATTCAAAACCATTTATTAATTTTGTTTAAGCCAACTGAATCCATAAATAGATTGATATTAAATTAATTTTACTCTTTCAAATTTGGTGACTTTCAAAACAAAGCCTCATTGACCCATGACACTGCATTATTGAAATTAATAATAATACCATTGATTTGCTATATATATTCATCTTTATGCTTGATATTATGTACTGTGACTCCAACTTTCTAATTGGATTCATGCTACAAGAACAGGGCGAAAAAATAAGCTGGTTATTCTATATATACAGCAAAATTAAACATCAGGATAATTTTAATTTCTGGTACTATAAAAATAACTATAAGCTTTTCCAATAATCTGTTTCAACTCATATTTTTATTTGTATGTATAGGTGTATGTGTGCATTGTCTGTATATGTATGCAACATACATGAGGGTCCCTGAAGAGGACACAAGAAGCCACATTCTCCCCATAGAGCTGGAAGAAGAAAAAGTTGCAAGCTGGCCAGTGTTGTTTTCATGGAACCAAACTCATGTGTTCTAGAATATCCTTAATGTGTATAACCACTGAGGTCTCTCTCCAGGCCTATTAATATATCTTTTAAAAAGAATAAACCATATTGATATTTTTTCCTTAGGAGTAGATTGTCTGGGATAGTGATTTGTAGGCTAATTTTCTTTGTTTTATGTCTAAAAAACACTTATGAATGAGTGCATATGATATTTGTCTTTCTGGGTCTGGGTTACCTCACTCAATATGATAGTTTCTAGCTCTATCAAATTGCCTGCAAATTCCAAGACTTCATTATTTTTTTCTGCTGTGTAGTCCTCCATTGTGTAAATGCACCACATTTTCCTTATCCATTTTTGGTACAGGGGCATTTAGCTTGTTCCCAGGTTCTGGCTATGACAAACAATGCTGCTATGAACATAGTTGAGCACATGTCCTTGTGGCATGGTTGAGCATCCTTTGGATATATACCCAAAAGTCATATTACTGGGTCTTGCGGAAGATTATTTCCTAATAAATTCTTTGTATTGTTTTTTGTTTTGTTTTTATTTTATTGATTACAGCTTTCAATTTGATTGTTTTCTGCTGTCTAGTTCTCCTGGGTGAGATTGCTTCTTTATGTTCTAAAGATTCCAAATGTTCTGTTAATTCACTTATGTGGTATTTTTCCAGTTTCTTTATGTAGATATTTACTGCTATGAACTTTCCTCTTAACACTGCATTTATATTTCATCGTGTCCCGTAAATTTGGGTATGTGGTGTGGTCATTTTCATTTAATTTTAGGAAGTCTTTAATTTTTCCCTTTTCCTTTCTTGACCCATTGATGATTCAGGTGAACATTGGTTAATTTCTATGTGTTTATGGGCTTTCTGGAATTAGTGTTGCAGTTGAATTGTAATTTTAAGCCATGGTATCTGATAAGCCATGGTTATTCCAATTATTTTGTATCTGTTGAGATTTATTTTGTTATCATGTATGTGGTCAATATTTGAGAATGTTCCATTAGGGGCCGAGAAGAAGGTATATTCTTTTATGTTTGGATGAAATGTTCTATAGAGGTCTATTAAGTCCATTTGAGTCAGGACATCTGTTAGTTCTCTTATTTTTTTGTTAATTTTTTGTCTGACATACCTGTCTAGCAGTAAGAGTGGAGTACTGAAGTCCCCCATTATTAGTAGTGGTAGTATATAGAAGAGGAAATTCAGGGCATCACCAGAATGACCTCAATGAAGTCATTTCCTCATGAGATTAACCCACAACAACTATCAATTATACCCATGTGTTTTATATTAGATAATACAACCAAATTTTTCTTACATATGCTCACAATAAATTTTCCTAGCAATCTATCACACTTTCTCCTGAACCACATCCAGAAGATGTCCCCTTCAGTTGAATCTGAAGAATCTTATAAAAGAATGTTCACTTACTTCTGTAGAAAAACCATCTCAGTACTGCTAAGGACTGTGGCTTTGTTTTACATAGCATTAAAACAATCACATCTAACACAGGATAATTGCTAGTTAATGGCTTTCAGTATCTTTTTTAATTCTCAAGGCTATAACAGATAAATCAAGATAATTGTGATGTGGATCCAGTGTCACAGATAGACAACAAATATACAAAATCAAATCCTCCTTATGTCTTTAAGCTTTGGTCACAGTCTTGTGTATGCCTCAAAGTAAAAGCTATTTTATGCAGTATTTATCTTCCTACTTGGTAAAGATTTTTAAATTATTTATTTATTTTAAAATTTTATCCATAAGAGTTATGCCTCACAGAGAGGCTAGAAGTGAGTCCTGGATCCTTTGGGACCAGAGTTACAGACAGTTGTGAGAGCATACGGGCACTGTGAACCTAATCTAGATCATAAGAGGGGCAGAAGTGCATGTTAACCATGGAGGCATCTCTCCAGTTCCCAAAGTCAAATATTTTATTATTATTATTATTGTTATTATTATTATCGCATCTTATTTAATATATCACTTCCTCTTCATTCACATTGAATTTTAGATTTTAAATATTAAGAATGTTGAATATTAGGCACACATATGCATATGTGTATCAGAATGCAAGTATGGTAAAATGTGAGAAGAAGTACAGGATCCTTTGGAGCTGGAGTTACAGGCAGTTTTTGAGCTTCTGGACCTGCATTGTGAAAATGTAAATCAAGTCTTCTTCAAGTAGAGCAAGCAGTCTGAGCCACTCAGCCATACTTCCAACACCATACATTTTATTTTTAATCAAACTGAAAATAAAAGACACTCTATATTTCACCTTTCTATTTTAATGTGTGGCTCACACAGCTCCTTTTTTCAGAGTATCACTCCTTTCCTTTATAATTTGTTGTTTTAAATATTTTATTATTTTTATGTGTATAAGTATTTTGTTTGCATATATGTCCATGTACCCCATGAGTGTTCTCAATTAAAATGTGTACACGAGTAACAGATACTTCAAAAATAAACACAATTGATAAACAAAAAAAAAACCAAAAGAATTGAGAGAGATATTCCATGCCAAACAACCCTGGAGAGCTGCAAATTTACACAGTAGTGAGATGTTATTATTAAGCCTTCCAAATTTCAGTCATTCTCTCAATCCAAAGGTGTTGTTTGTTGCAAAGTAATTTGGAAATGCATCTACTCAAAAAATCTGTGAGACTGTCTATAAGTAGTTATATTCACAATGGTCAGTGTTGTAAGAAATCCTTCAACCAATAGCCTTTAAGATACTGGATCACTTTAGGCGTTGTCTCATGTACAATAAATGCAGACAGAAAGCATGTGAGGCCCTCTTGGCTGCTGGATTTGGTTCCAGTTCCCAGCACACACAGAGAATTCTGGGTCGCTACCCTTTCTCTTTGTTTATCCCCAAATAACTAAACCTTTGTTATACTCCATCCCGGGATATTGCAGAACTCATTTGTATGCCAACAGCTCAGAACTTAAAAGTAACCAAGATTCTACTGTGTAAGTGAAAGGCTGAAGGATAAATCCAGACAATAGAAAATTACACAAAATAGACTAAACTATGGAGACAGGGAGGAAAATAAATCGTAATTAGTAAGTCAGAGATTCTAACCTGAAACAGCTACATATTATATGTTATTATATTATAACTACATCCCATTGAAAAAATATTAGGACTATGGAGATAACGAAAAGTTAGTGATAATGAGAGTTCAAATGAGGGAGGTATGAATAGGGGGAGCATTGAATGATTTCAGAACAACAAAACTCTTTCCTAAGACAGTGAAGGGGTGAATGGAGGTCATAATATATTTGTTTGGATCTGTGATGAACAATGTCCAAGGTGAAGCCTAGGGCTACTGGTGGTCTTTGCTTAATAATGATAGGTCTACAAAGCTTTGTAGATTGTAACAATTGTAATATTTCTCCCATTGAAGGGCCTGATAGTAAGAAATGTTGCAGAGATGGAAGCAGAAAAGTCCACCAGAGATTAAGGATTCTGCCCACTCTTTATTTGCTATTGAATTTAAAGTCCTCTAAGGAGGTTTTCTGGTCAATTTTTCTAAAGAGTGATGAAACAATAAATCTTCCTAAATTGCATTTCTTCTGTCATTGTTACTTCCTCCAGTCAAATAGTATTTGTATGCCTGGCAACTTCAAATGACAAAATACTGATTAATATTCACCAAAAGCTTATAACTTAAGGGGACAAAATACCCACATAAATGTTTCAAAGTCATCTGAGTTTTGTAATAATAAATAACAAGCCAGAGGGAATATCTCATTTTCTGATAGTAAGCAATAATAAGCAATGCCTACTTTGGCATGCTTATGAAGAGGCTGTGTGGTTGATTGTTGAAGGTTGACAAAAAGCCATGTGAAATTTAGTGCACGTCTGAAAAAAAAAACCCTAATTCCTTACAAGATAAAGATAAATATTTAAAAAGTTAATGCATATGATAAAATTCTTTAAATATCCTTGCATGCAGAGAATTCTGCATGAAAGTTTTCCTTTTGCATTTTTAATGTGGTTGGTGGTGGAATTATAGAAAGAGCTTGGAAGCACTGGGTTTCCTAAACTAGAATATATATATATTAGCTTCCAATGTAATAAAACTTGAACTCTAATAGTAAGTGTTGACTTAGCTTGAAAGGAGACACTTGGCAGCTCTAGATATGAATTCTTCTCTAGCCACATTTACCTAGAGCTGGATGAAGCAATTCTCTCTTGATAAGCTTTGGCTCACCATTCTTGTTTTCCATCCAGTGTTTTTACTTTCATAAAGTCAGTCTTGTCCCTGTATCTATTTGTGCTTTCAGCTTGCCATACAGCGATTCTTTATGTATAAGTGATAAGTGGTTTGTGTGTGTGTGTGCGTGCAAGTGCTCACATTTATGTGAAGAGTTGAATGAACATTGTTGAACACATGCCACTCTCGATCATCAGTAATGTAGACAAATTGCCCAGATGAATTGGTTTTAGGGAAACCACGGAATCCTTGTGAGAGAGTAGAGAGATGGCTTAGTGGTTAAGAAAGCTTGGTGTTTTTTCAGATGAGCCAGATTTGACTCCCAGCACCAACATGGTCACTTACAACTGTATGCAACTACTGTTCAAGGGAATTCAGTGCCCTCTTCTGACATCATTGGGCAGTACTTGTGCATAGTGCACTTACATACATAATGACAACACACTCACACAAATAAAATAAAATTAAAATTAAAAAAGCAAAGCAAACTAATACAGTCCTTATTAAAACTTTACTACAGTCGTCAGCTTGATAAGCATACTAAAATTGTACGACACAAATTTTATGGATGCCTTTAAAGTGCACAAATAGTTGCAAAAAATAGCATGAGTGTTTCCATATGAGTCCCACTGGATTTGCTCTTTATGATTTGGCTTATCTACCACATTTTCAAAGAAACACATTATATTTTTGCCTCTACGAAACCAGCCTCTCACACACTTGAAAAATTAATTTACTCCTCTTTACACCTTTCCTGATTTATATTCGTATGATGACGATAATTATTATTATATATAGTGACATAATCTCAGTGTATGGTCCAGAGAAACCTAATCTTCACTATGCAAGGTAGACTTAATTAAACTCATCGTGACCCTCCTGCTTCAACCTTTTGAGTACTGAGAGTAGAGGCGTAAAATTCTACTTTCAGGTTACAGTGAAATCAAACAGCTTATGACTCTCTTTTTCCTTATTTATTTGAAATGAGCATTTATTTGCCTGATCGCGTATTTTTTGAGACTAGGCATTGCCCTATATCCCTAAGTGGCAATTTGAACACTTGGTCATTCTATTTTACCCTCCGGAGTTCAGGGATCATAGTCAGACACCATTACATCTGGTTCTGTTTATCAAATATTTCATCAAATCCTCTATGAGATCATAGATTTCATAATGGGGCCTGTATTAAATATCATATAAGTTTTGTAGAGCATATCGGCAAGAATTCCCTTTATCTTTTTGCTACATGAAATACTAGTTTAAAAGGCTCCAGACTTAGGTTGGTTTTATGGGCATTTTCGTCTGTAACTATTAATTTTAATAATCCATCACACAAAGGCATTTGGCCCATTATTATATCTATGCTACGTATTTTTAAACAATCTCTAATGTACTTGGAATTTTTTAAACAACAGTTTAATTTGTGAATACTGAATTATTCAGAATAAAGTGGAAATGATGAATAACTGACTACCTTGGACTATTTTTTAATAATATAAGTATGGGATTAACTAATGAAAATCTTTTCTTTATAATTATCTGAGGCTGAGTATATACTTGAAATATTATCATAATTAGTGAATTACACGCATACACTTTACATTCTCATACAGTATATTTTATAAAAGAAAAGCTCTTTTATTCACCTGACATTGGACTTGTTTTCAATATTTATAAATGTTTATAAAGGCTTCTTATCTGGTAGCAAAGAAAGGAGCTAGAGGGAAAAGAAAAAATATAATGTGTGATCTTTTTTAGTGAGAAGGAAGCATGGAGGTAAAGAAATAAGATGTTGTATGGAGTAAAAAGAGCAAGAGAAAAGAAAAGCAAGATGTAGGGCTCTAAGTCCTCTGTTCATTATTGCAAACAATGTGGTATTGTGGGTGGATGTTTCATGAACTGTTTTTTATGGTGATACACCCCTACTCGGGTCAAAGGCACTTCACATGCAATCACTTTGAATTTGTGTATGAATTTGTAGTACAAGGTTTAGAGTAGGGTACAAGACAAGTGCTAAAGAAAGACAGCTCGATGCAGCAGAAAGATTAAGTTTGAGTTGGAGGTGAACCAAAGGAACCAGTACCTCAGGAAATTTCTGAAATTGTAAAAATTCATCACTGTTGTCATTAATATGATGTAAGAGAATTTCACTTTTCCATATATGGAATTTGTTGAAACTATCAAATTTAAATTTTGATAATAAATTAAATAGTATTTTTTGTAAAAAAAACTCGTATTTTCTTCATTGTATCTCTTTTTTATTGATTTTATTAAGCTATACATTTTTCTTTGCTCCCTTCCTCTCCCCTCCCCTTCAACCATCTCCATTGGTCCCCATACTCCCAATTTACTCAGGAGATCTTGTCTTTTGCTACTTCCCATGTAGATCCATATATGTCTCTCTTAGGGTCCTCACTGTTGTCTAGGTTCTCTGGGATTGTGTTTTGTAGACTGGTTTTCTTTGCTTTACATTTAAAAAACACTTATGAGCGAGTACACGTGATATTTGTCTTTCTGGGTCTGGGTTACCTCACTCAATATGATGCTTTTTAGCTCCATCCATTTGTCTTCAAATTTCAAAATGTCATTATTTTTTTCTACTGTGTAGTACTCCATTTGTGTAAATAAATGTACCACATTTCCAGGTGGTGGTCTCATACAGCTTTAAACCCAGCACTTGGGACAGAGGTAGGCAGATCTGTGTGAGTTTGAGGCTAACCTGGTCTACAAGAGCTAGTTGTATGAGAGCTAGGACTGTTACACAGAGAAACCCTGTCTTGAAAACAAACAAACAAAACCCCAAATAAACAAACAAGAAAACCCATATTAAGGTTGGACTGTAGCCATCACCAAAAACAATTTTGAGTAAACATGCTGTTTCACAGTTTGCTTTTTATTGGTGTGATGAACATCATGACCAAAAGCAACTCACCAAAGTAAGATTTGATTTGGTTTACTTATCCATGATTATACAATTCTTCACTGAAGAAAACCATGGCAGGAACTCAAGACAGGAATCTGATAGGAGAAACTGAAGTGGAGGTCATAAATGATTGCTATTTATTGGCTTGATCTATTTGGCTGGCTCAGCATCCTATTTTACACAATTCAAACCAACTGCCCAGGCCTGGCACTGAACACGTAAGCTAGGCTGTCCTATATCAGTAACTGATCATGAGGATACCACATACACATGGTACAGACCAAACAGGTGAAAGCATTTTCTGATACTAGGTTCCTTATGCTCAAATGATCATAGTCTCTTTTAAATTGATCAAGAAATCTAGCTAGCACATGGAGGAAGTTCCTATCATTTTGGAGAGGGCAAACGTATTTTTTCACTTTGAAATTCGGAGATAAAATGCTATAAGATCTCCACATACAAATCAGCATGGAAAGACTCAATCTACTTTATTCTTCCATTGTCCTTCACACAACTAAGACACACAATCCTCCCAAGAATCAAAAACATAAGCGCATTGGTAGTGAGGAAAGAGCAAATCCAAGTAATAGCTAATATAGACGGCAAGATAACAACAACAAAAAAAGGCTGTGGGAAAGACTGCTTAGAGCAAGCATGAAACTCCATATGAGCCTCAGAACCCAGGTACTGGTTGTAACAGAATGTGCCTATAATCCATCACCGTGGAAGCAGAGGCAAAAGAATCTCTGGGACATACTGGCAAACTAGTCCAGCAAATAGGCATGCTTCAAGCTGAGAGAATGACCTATTCTCAAAAGTTAAGGTATATTGCCATTGAGAAAGAAGCCAGTAGTAAACTCTGGGTTCCATGGATCCTGTACATACATGATCACATGTATCCTCTCACTTCCATCCCATACAAAAACAAACAAAAATAGTAACAATAAAAAGACAGAAGTCTACAAATCCCCAAAGGTTCCCACAATTACAACTGAATATATATATATAAGTCCCCGTTCACACACATGTGTCTTGCTCCCCTTAAACAATACATTCATTCTTCTTACTCATTTCCACTACCTCATTTTCAGGAAGGCATCCTATGTTCTCTAAACAACTCAGACCTCTCCAGACCACACACATTTCTTGATGTTAAAACTTCATCTTGAACATTTACTGCTAGTATTCCCAAGTTACTTGCTCACTTCAAGTAAATGTTTGCTCAAATATCAGGTTTCAATTGTAAGCATTCTATTTTTGAGTATTTTTTGTTTTACAGAAAAAAAATTAAAAATATTATAGAATGTCCCTATGTGTTTCTTAAATTTGTTTTTCTGACATGATGTCATCTGCCACTGTTAATACATTTGTAAAAAAAATAAACTAACATCTGTCATTCTTATTAAACAGTCTCTTGGAATTTTTTTTCCCATTCAAAAATTTACACTTCCTCCCCTCTTCCCATTCACCTCCCACTCCCCCACTACCCCTCCTCCCTCACTCTCCCTCCTTAAGAGAGGGCAGGGAACACTGCCCTGTGGGTAGTCCAAGGCCCTCCCCCCTCATCCAGGCCTAGGGAGCTGTGCATCCAAATAGACTAGGGTCCCCAAAAAGCCAGTACAAACAGTAGAAACAAGTCCTAGTGCTTTTATCAACGGCTTCTCAGTCAGCCCCCATTGTCAGCCACATTCAGAGAGTCCGGTTTGATCACATGCTCCTTCAGTCCCAGTCCAGCTGGGTTTGGTGAGCTCCCAATTAGAACAGGCACACTGCCTAAGTGGGTGGACCAACCCCTCGCGGTCCTGACTTCCTTGCTCATCTTCTCCCTCCTTCTGCTCTTCAAATGGACATTGGGAGCTCAGTTCGTTGCTCTGATGAGGGTCTCTGTCTCTATCTCTATCCGTCGTCTGTAGAAGATTCTGTGGTGATATTCGAGATAATCTTCATTGTGATAGTGGGGCAAAGACAGCTCAGGCACCCTCTCCTCTGCTGCCAAAGGGCCTAGCTGGGGACATCTCCGTGGACATCTGGGATTCCCCTCTAGAGCCAAGTCTCTTGCCAACCCTAAAATGGCTCCCTTAATGTAGATATCTAATTTCCTGCTCCTATATCGGCCCTTCCTCCATCTCCACCCTCCCACTCTCCCAAGCTCTCCCCAATCCTTCCCTTCTGCCTTCTCTCTCCCTCTCTCCTCTTCCCCTAATCCCATCCCCACAGTTTCTTTATCCATTCTTCCATTGAGGGGCACCTAGGTAGTTTCCAGGTTCTGGCTATGATGAATAATGCTGCTATGAACATAGTTGAACAAATGCTTTTGTAGTGTGATTGGGTGTCTCTTGGGTATATTCCCAAGAGTGGTATTGCTGGAACCTGAGGTAGGTTGATTTCCAATTTCCTGAGAAACCGCCACAATGATTTCCAAAGTGGTTTCACAAGTTTGCATTCCCAACAGCAATGGATTAAGCAAAGGACACTGTCATTAAGACATAAGGCATCCTTCTGAATGGGAGAAGATCTTCACCAACCCCGCATCACACAAAGATCTGATCTCCAAAATATATAAAGAACACAAGAAACTAGACATTAAAATTCTAATTAACCCAATTAAAAAATGGGGTACTGAACAGAACAGAGAATTCTCAACAGAAGAAGTTCAAATGGCCAAAAGACACCTAAGGTCATATTCAACCTCATTAGCGATCAGGAAAATGCAAATCAAAACAACTTTGAGATACCATCTTACACCTGTCAGAATGGCTAAAATCAAAAACACCAATGATAGCCTATGCTGGAGAGGATCTTGGAATTTTTTATATTCTTACTAAAATTCTTTTGTTTTTCTTGAAGATCAAGACTTGATCAAAATCAAGACTTCCATTGAATTTGGTTGTCATGATACTTTATTTTTCTCCTGGGGTCAATTCTTTTATTAATGTATTTTTCATATTTTCATTTTACTGAAAGTAGATTTCTCTTCATATAGTATATATTGATTATGGATTCCTCTCCCTCAAGTCTTCCCAAATCTTCTCCATGTCTCCACACCTGAATCCACATGCTCTCTTTCTCTCTTACATTAAGACACAAACATGCAAAATATAGTAATAAAAGAAGATTTAAAAAATGGAATAGAACAAAACCAACAAACAGGAAAAAAGGGCCAAAGTGAAAGCACAAAACCACAAATAGGTGCCTAAATGCTCACTTTCCTCTTGTTATTCTTAAGGCAGAATTTTACTATGTAAACCATTTGAACTCCCTATGCAGCTTAAAATGGTCAGCATCTTGATATTACAAGTATGCACTATTGGACCTGGCAAAAGTTTTATTTTTCCTCCCTCTCTCCTCCCTCTCATCTGCCTACCTTCCTGCATCATTTTATTGTGGTGTTTGAATTTAACATAGGGCTTGATGCATATTAGAAAAAGCACTATCTCACTGAGCTGTATTCCGATCTCCCATTACAGAGATTTCCCAAGCTGTCATCATGTCAAGCTATTCACAGTTGGCTTACGTCTTTTGGTGTGTGGCTTTCCATTGGGATTTTTGAAAACTCCTTGCTTTATATGCATTAAAATGCTCCTTCATTTTATCTTCTATTTTCACTTACCTACTCCTAGGATTCTCTAGTTCTCTAAGAACCTATGTTCTTTGTGCTGAAGAATGGCAATAGAAATCATATCTCTGCGAAGGATATGGTACTGGTCATCAAAATATCACAAACTTAATGGGCTTGCCTGGATTGCTTGACAATAAAAGTTGCATCTTTTTGCTTTCCATCCAAAATTCTCATTACCTTTCCAGAATTTTATTTCTTTTTAAAAGTACACATAATATTTTCTAGAATATGATTTACTATGCTTAATGTTGGTATTATGTTGTCTCTATATACATTATTTTAAATTAGAGAATTTTCTTATTAGTACTGCATACTAACTGTATATTTCCACAAACATATTCCCTTCACTGACTTAAATGACTTTGGAAGACTTCTAGCAAAAAGGCAGTATTGATTTTTAAGCTAAGAGCTTCGATCTAGCTAAGTGATGGATGGTAAGGAGTTGATAAAGAGTAATTATTGATTGTGTCATAACAGATGCTTATAATGACAAATTCCACTTAAAAAGCATAATAATTACTGTGGTTAAGGAATGATAAAAATCTTCACAAAGATAAAGGAAATATCCCCTGATACCCGTGTTACTATTACACCCATTATGGGCAAATTATGTCACGTGGGTCATTGTTGTAGCTCATGGGGCTCACAGCAGGTTAAAATAGCTCATTCCCTTTATCTTCCAGCAGCATGAATAACATGAATAGAAGTAGGGATGAAATTTCCACGTCAAAATCAGTTTGATTTCTTTCATGTTCTATGAGTCAAGTATGTGATGTCCTAAGCATTAGGGTCTTATCAAATTCTAGAGTGTAACAAAATTTGCATCACAATCCCCTATAATATTTGAGCAATCTGTGGGTCTTCATAGACAAACAACTCCAAAATGTGTAGCAAGTTCCTGCACTGAACTTTTTATGTGTTAGCCTATCGTGTGTGAAGGGGCACTATAGTCATAAGATTTTTTTTTTACAACTCTTCTTTAAAAATATGTTTATAGTTTAGAAAATTCTTGCAGGGTATTTTTATAGAACTTTTTTTAGAAGGTCTTTAATGTTAGGTATCTCTGTTGGTTTGGATGAGAATGGCTCCCATAGGCATTTACATTTGAATGCTAGGTTTCCAGTTGGTGGAACTGTTTGAGCAGGTCACCAAGGGTGGGCTTGAGGTTTCAAAAGTCTATGCCAATCTCAGCTCTCTCTGACTTGTGCTTAGAAATCAGGGTTCAATATACCAACTACATCTCTAGTGCCATGCCTGTCTACTTGCTTCCCATGTTCCCTGCCCTAATGGTTATGCCCTTGCCCTCTGAAACTGTCAGTCTCAATAAGTTTTTTCTTCTTTACATTGCCTCGAACATAATGCCTTATTATGGACACCTTATTATTAGACACTTCCTCACTTCCTCCTTTATCCTGTCTCCTCATCCTCTCATCTCATATAATTCTATTGTTCCTTTATTAGTCATCCTTTTTTATATCACTTCTCTCGCTTGAACACTCTCTTCCTCCACTTCTCCTTAACTAATTTAACCTTCACTTTTTTATTGATTTAAGGCCCAATCTACAAGATAGAACCCATAAATGACACTGTAATTAGATGTGAAGAACCTGTGGCTAGACAGGTCTTAGGTCTTACAGTAAAACATATGACTATTACTCTGCTAAAGGGACATAGAATTAAACTGACTCCTAATGACCTATCATCACACACCTGGTACAGCTTTCAGTCCTAACCAGAGAGTTTTATATTTATAGCAACCAGTGATTAACAAGGACCCACAAATGGTCACAGTGCAGAGAATAAAACTCTGAATAATGTCCAGATGCAAATAGAATGAATATATCATATCTCCTCTCCTAATATTTCAGGATTACTGTGGAAGAAATGGGGTGAATAAATAAAGAGCTATAGAAGATGGAAGACTATAAGGGAACAGAGATTTATGGACACAGGAAGATATATATATATATATATATATATATATATATATATATATATATATA
>JABTXL010005037.1:15332898-15360969 GCA_025134845.1 Neodon shergylaensis | reverse complement strand
TATATATATATATATATATATATATATATATATATATATATATATATGATGGAGGGAAACAAATACACCATAAGTTATATTCCTCAATAGTATAATTTCAACAATTGATTGATAAAAATTTGGGGTTTGTAAAAGTATTTGTTTAGATATCTAAACAGTGGTGAGCCAGGTTCACCGAGTTCTCCAGAGCTATCCTCTTTCTAATTTCATCTAAGCTGATTAACTGACAGTTTTAATTTAGTAAGATGTCTACATCATAAAATTTGGCAAATACTAATAGTCATAAGGATTCTGAAATATTTTGTGTCTGTGTCTAGGAAGTTGATAGTAACCCAGCACATTGCTACTTAACAACTAAATATTTCATATTGCACTATGTTTTATGATCATCAGTGATTAAGAGCCCTGATGCTTCTTTAGAACATTCAAGTCCAGTTCCTCGCAATGACATGTATCTCATAACCATGCCTATCTGCAGTTACAGGGGCTCCAAGACCCTCTTCTCACCTCCTTGGCATGAGGCATGCACAAAGTAAACAAACATACATGTAGGTATAACACTTAGTAATATTAAGTACCCCCCAAATTTAAATATGACTATTCCTAAATAAGCACTTTTAAATTTTTGTAAGTATGAACAAAAGTAGCCCTAACTTCAAATTGTCATACATCATTGAGTGATAAGGTTTGGATAAATTATAGTTAAAGGATGATAAGTCTTCAAAACTGAAAGTGTTCTTTATATATTTCTCATCAATAGCACCTTTCAGGGAATTTAGAATTTCTCAAAAATTATCCGCTTGATCAATTCCTCTACTCTGAAGCTTTCAAGACAGGAGAGAATGGTTTGGTAATTAAGGTGGCAATCTTTAATCATTCAGAAAGATTAATTAACAAGCAAACAAAAAGATGAGCTGCATGTTAATATTCCCTATAGGAACATGGCCCTTCATTGTATCAACACAAGATGTCTTGTCCTTATGTTACTTCATGTTCTACAACTTCTGTGCTGTTTCCATGCCTGAAAGAGCTACAAAGAGTGCAATCACATACACCGCTGTTCCCCGGAGGAAAACATTATTACTCAGATTTAGTAAAAACAACAAGAAGACATTAAATTAAGTCAACCTACAAAATTTATATAATTTCCATTATATACATTGTAGGAATGTATTTTCTGTCATTGTTGACTTTACTGTTCATAACTATAGAGAATTCTTTCAATAGGAGTTTTTCCATATAAAGTTGATTATTGTCTTCTCCAGATCTGTGAAGAATTTTGATGGGAAATCATGCCTTCTTAAGAATTGACAAGTACGGAAAATCATGTGCTCCTCTCTGTTCCTTCTAATACTCTTTTGGTTAGCTATGGTGGGGTCTCTTATTTTATGCTTGAAAAAATATTTCATACATCCTATATTAAATGTCTCAAACCTACAGATTTCTGTTCCTGTGGAGTATATAAATCTCCAATTTTTAAACAGAAATACTGCAAGTTCCCAGTCCTACTGATGACCTTTCTCCTATTTCAAGAACTCATTTGAGACTTTATTTAATCAATTCAGTGGGGCCTTCTGTTCAAACACTACCTTAGTTCTTTTCACCCCTTTAAAATCTTTCAAAAAATATCTACTACAGTAGATGACTGCACACAATTCTCCTGAAGGGCATCTAGTACTGGATTTGTTTGAAGACTCCCTCTGTGAGCAAGCAGAAGCCTCCACTTACAGATACAGATCTCACCATAGGTATTACTGGCACTCTGTCACATTGCATTACACAATTCCCACTGAATAATTTGAGGGTGTCTGATTCTAAAGTTTTCTGTGTCTGTTCCTATAACCAAAAGCAACCAAGATTTGTTACACGAAAACAAACTCCACAGCAAAAATGAATTTCCCCACCCTGTCTGAATGCCTATTTCTGTTTACTCATAGGCATATAAAAGGGCATGAAGGACAGACATTTTCTTTCAGTTTAGAAAGTAAATAGAACATAGATTTTTTTCCCCAGCAGCAACTGTTATGTCTCATCTAGTAGGAGATTGGCTTAACATACTAACCAACTTACTACCTTCTCTAAACTTCTATGGAGAATTAAGCACATCTGAAACCAATGGAAATTCTCTCCTGCAGGGTTTCTCAGGGTTTGAGTCTCCACGGAAGGACTTTGTCAGGAAATCTCAATTACGGTTTGTGCTCTGGTGAAGGGTGTGATTCCCTGCTAGGAGAATCTCTTGCAACCTGGCTGAAGACCCTCCCTTCTGAGTGGTTCTGGAGTAACTCAAAGGATGAAAATATGACATGGTCTCTAGAGTCTATGTGCAGAAATGTAGACAAAGGCCTTAGCAGCTGCTGCCATCTCTTAATTAGAAACAGGTGGGCTGACCCTTTTCCCCAACAACTCAATTTCTGGCCTAGAAAAAGTAATATGTCAGAAAAAAAAATCACCACTGTAATGTGACTGTGATGGAATTTGGGATGTACTTGTGGTTGGTTATAAAGCTCTGTATGAATACAGTTTTCTATTCTAAAATCTCTATGAGAGAGACACATTTTACAATTTCATGCAACTTATTAATTATTAAGAAAAATAAACTAAATATGATAGGCCTGAACAAGTAAGTTCCCATAAACAACAAACACATTCTAGACTGAGGCAGTCACTGCTCAAACTGACTGATTATTCATTGGAAAGAATTCTGAAATGTTTTCACTTCTAAAACATTGAAAAAAGAAGTGCTCATAATAAAAGAATATGTGGGCCCTTAGACTCTGAGGGTAACCACACTCAATGTACTCCCTAACACTTGTCAAAGCCATATAATTCCCACAGGTAGATTGCTATTGCTGTGTTCAAATACCGTGACCAAAAACAACAAGAGGGAGGAAAGAGTTTAAGTCAGGACAGGAACTCAAGACAGGAACCTGTCAACAGTCACTTAAAGAGAGGCCATGAAAAAGTATTTCTTGACGAGCTTGCTCCTTTAGACTTGCGAACTTTGTTTTCTTATAAACCCTATGACCTCCTGCCCATGGAAGGTACCACCCCAGTGGATTGGGACCTTCCCTGTCATTTGTCACTCAATAAAATTCCTGACAGACTTGCCTACTGGCTGTACTAATGGAGGGATTTTCTCTTCACAGATGACCCTGATTGGGGTCAAGTTGACAAAAATAATTAAGCGGTACAATTAACTCCTTGTAAGGTTGGCATATAAACACATCACTATCCAAATAAAAACTTTCCTTTTCATTTCCTCCCAGGCCATTATATTAATATTAATATCACAATATAAAACATAACATAACTTTAGATGGCTCACAGTTTTTAAAACTCTCAAACCCTTTAAATATTCAGTCTCTTTAAAAACCTACCTCAGGATCCAGCAATGCCACTCTTGGGAATATACCCAAGAGATGCTCAATCATACTACAAAAGCATTTGGTCAACTATGTTCATAGCAGCATTATTTGTAATAGCCAGAACCTGGAAACAACCTAGATGCCCCTCAACTGAAGAATGGATTTAAAAAAAAAAAAAGTGTGACACATCTACTAGTCAGCAGCAAAAAATAATGACATCTTGAATTTTGCATGTAAATGGATGGAATTAGAAAACACTATCCTGAATGAGGTAACCCAGACTCCCCCCCAAATAAAGCCAAATATGGTATGTATTCACTCATAAGTGTATACTAGGCATAAATGAAGGACATTCAGCCTATAGTTCATGATCCTAGAGAAACTGAGAAATAAGGTGAACCCAAAGAAAAACATATATAGACCCTTCTGGAAATTGGAAACAAACAAAAATTTGGGAGCATAGGGGCAGGGGGTAGAAGAAAGGGGAGAAGGGGAGGGTTGAAGACAACTTGAGGGACTGAGCTCCCTAGGTTCAAATGAGGAGCAGAAGGAGGGAGAAGATGAGCAAGGAAGTCAGGACCTCGAGGGGTGCCCCTACCTACTGTGAAGGTGGGGCTTATCTAATGGGAGCTCACCAAGGCCAGCTGGACTGGGACTGATGGAGCCTGTGATCAAACCAGACTCTCTGAACGTGGTGGACAATGAGGGCTGACTGAGAAGCCAAGGACAATGGCACTGGGTTTTGATCCTACTGCATGCACTGGCTTTGTGGGAGCCTAGTCTGTTTGGATGCTCACTTTCCTAGACCTGGATGGAGGGGGGAGGACCTTGGACTTCCCACAGGGCAGGGAACACTGACTGCTCTTTGGACTGGAGAGGAAGGGGGAACGGAGGTAGGGGGAGGGAAATGGGAGAAGGGGAAGAGGTGGAAATTTTTAATAAAAAAAAAAGTGGGAAAAAAGAAACAAATAAGAAAAACCATGGAAGCATCACCAGTAATCTCCATTCAAAAGAAGAATTCCTGAGAAGGAGAAGAACACTGATACTAGGTTAAAATGTGAATAAGGGATACAGATATAAGTGACTGTGATCACAATATCTGGGTAATTTGTGATGCTATCATGCCTAAGAGTTTAAGCAATGGGAAAAGGAACCAATGCAGAAAACTGAACCCATGTAAATTGTATAAACTGAATCGGTGGCAGAACATTTCTCAAACTGAAAAAAAAAAACTTGATGTCTCCAAGCAAGAAATGTTTAGAAACATAAAGACTCATGACAAAAGAAAGTTCTCTCCAAAACCCCACCGTATGGCCCTCTACTCATGTGCATAATTCCAGCACTATGACATTATAGATATTATCAGGAATGATAATTATTAGAGGACATGAGTTTTGAGATATAAACATTTTTTTCTTCAGCGGTGAGACAATTAATAAGATGCCCACACTCTTGTAAATAATTTTTCTCTGATGCACCTATAGCAAAATTTTTTCCTATAGCAAATTTCAGATGGTTGAATTTAAAAATAAACAAATATTAAAGTAGAATGAGAATTGCTGTGTATAGGATGATGATGAGGTATGTGGGACCATGGTTGTAACGTTAAACATGTGCTGAGTGATAAAGACGCCTCGCAACAGAGTTCATGTGGAGGGGGTTTATTAGGAGAAACGGAGCATAGATGGGGGAAGGAGATGGCCTCTGGGGACAGGAGAAAGAAAAGAGAGAGACACAGAGAAAAAGAGAGGAGAGGAGAGACAGAGAGATAAGCAGAGAAACAGAGAGAGAGGGGAGGGAACAGTCAGAGAGACAAACAGAGAAAGAGAGATAGGAGGTGGCCCTTTGAAAAGGGAATGTATTGAATGTGCTCAGGAGATGCTCCTAGTGACTGCAACTGAGGACTATCCTGTCAGGACCCGAAGGGCAGGCCAGTATAGATGCCTGACTCCTAACAACCAGGAGGTTGACAAAAAAGAGTAATCACGATAAATATGATGAAATCAGTATAACATTCATGGAGATGTCAAATGGAAAACCATAATCTTGCCTAATTCTTACATGAAAAAAGAAAACATTTTACTTTAAAACACTAAATCTTAATGTTTACCTCAATATAGCTGACTGCAAAAAGGTCCTCTTACTCACTGTGACCCAGAGAGTAAATTTAGTTTATCAGTAACACTAATTTTGTTTACTAATTTTTGAAATTACATGGACTCCTCAGCTTTTTAATTATTCATTCAAATAACCACTTTTTGGTTTATTATGACACTGTTTATTCTCTATTTGTTTTTTTTGAGACAAGGGTTTCTGGTTGTCCTGGAACTAACTCTGTCCTAGAACCAGGCTGGCCTAGAACTCATAAAGATCTGTCTGCCTCTGCCCCCCAGCCCTGGGATTAAACACATGTGGTACCACACCCGGCACTATTTACTATCTTAAGAGAAGTAGCCAGGTGATGGTGGTGCAGGCCTTTGATCCCAGAACTTGGGAGACAGAGGCAGGTGGCTCTCTTTAAGTTTAAGGCGAGTCTAGTCAAAAAGAGCTATTTTCAGGACAGTCACCAAAGCTATTCAGAGAAACTGTTTCAAAAAATTTACATACATACCTACATTCATACACACTCACTTTAGTGAGTGTGTATGAATGTAGGTATGTATGTAAAATCCCTGAGTTTTGCATATGCCAATAGCTTTTATTTAGAGTTCTTGTTATTAGTACCTTGTATGATTAATATCCAGGTTATCATCTAATTCCACTTAGGCATATACCCAAAAGACACTTAATCCTACTACAGAGACACTTGCTCAGCCATATTCATTGCTGCTCTATTCCCAATGGCCAGAAGTTTGAAACATCCTATATATCCCTCAACAGAATAATGGATAAGGAACATGTGTTACATTTTCACAAGGGTTAGGGAGACTAAGGTACTAGTGCATACAGATATATCTCCCTAGGAAAGGGATCTAGAGTAGATAGTTTTGGATGGGTGTGGAACAGAATGATCAAGTGAGAATGAGGAGATAAAGGCAGGAAGAGAGAGAGAATACAAGGAGAGATAGCTAAATTTATGGGGTCATTTGATAGGTAGTATGGAAACCTAGTACATTAGAAACTTGCTAAACTATATACTTATATGATGGCAA
Organism: Neodon shergylaensis; assembly: GCA_025134845.1. Taxonomy (NCBI): domain Eukaryota; kingdom Metazoa; phylum Chordata; class Mammalia; order Rodentia; family Cricetidae; genus Neodon; species Neodon shergylaensis. The sequence continues at coordinate 15,354,452 of JABTXL010005037.1, read as the reverse complement.
TTTAAATAAAATTTGTCAAATAATAGGGAAGACAAAGCCCCAAAAGATCATCTCTTGACAACAAATAATGTTTCCAGTCCTGGGATTGGGTAACATTTAATTGAGTTGTTTGCCAAAGGGGTTCTGTGGGATTTTTAATAATTTCTAAAGAGACGGCATTGAGCATCCATCTTCAAATTAGCATAAAAATGCTTAGAAGTAATATTTAAAAGAAAGTTATTTGTAATTGTCGAAGAATTGCTTACTTCAAAAGAGAAGGTATCAGGACAGGGGGATTGCTCAATTGGTAATGGGTCAAAGGGTTGAGGTGCGAAGGTGGAAGAACAGTATTTGCAAATCCAGTGCCTATTTAAGTACTGGTTGAAGGTGGGGGACTCCCTAATGTTCTACCATGTGACAGGCATACACAGGGAATCCCTGTCCCCAAACTGGTTAACTAGACTACAGGAACTGATGGAGCTCTTGCTGCAACAGAAGGACTCTTTCTTAGTGCAGAGTGTTCTAGAGTCTCTAGATGACAGCCATGTGCTTCCCCATACTCATTATACGCAAGGAAGCACAGCTACATACATATGTACACACACACACACACATATATATATGCAAGCATATGGGTATATATGGATGTGTATGTACATTGTTGTAGGAATTCCTTCAATCAATAGCCTTTTACATATCAGACCATTTGGAGCATGGTCTAAGGTATTATAAGCAAAAGAAAAGTGGGCCCGGACCCTTATTTTCTGCTGGATTCGGTCCAGCTTTCAGCGCACATAGAGACCATGGAAATCTACCCCTACTGTGAGTTTGGTTCCTAAATAAATAAACCTTTGTCATACTCCATTATGAAATATTGTGGAACTCTTTAATACACCTACAGATGGTCACTAAATACATGTACAAACTTTGAAAAATTATCAAAATTGGCAATGGTTTTTTGGAATAAATAAACATTTAGCTTAAAGGGCATTTGATTTGAGAAAAACAAGAGCTATAGTCTTTGGAAATTTTGAGACTACGGCTTAATTACATAGCAAATAAATAAAATAATGATTGAAATGTGGCATTAAAAAAGAGACTCAGCTTCCACCATCCTGCCTTTATGTATGCCATTCATTTTCTTTTCCATTAAGGGTTAAGGATATTTTATAATAAAATTGATTTATCTGTATTGATATCCATATACTTATTAAAGTTTTGGTGTGTATTATTATTTTTAACAAATGGTCTTATCTTCAAGAACTTTGGATTTGTTGTTAGATGAGTAATTGAGGAATTTAAGAGAAATAATGATTCTAAAATCATTGAAGTTTATTGTTCTTTAAAGATGCTACAATGATAGGTGTGAATCTTATTATACAAATGAAGAGTGAATTAATAGAAGTTAATTGATTTTGTGATAATTTTTCTCAACATGAGCATATATTACAACATTGTATTAAACATTCTAAACACAGCCCATAAAATATTGCATAATTAAATAATTAAAAAACACAACATTCAACCTTAAAGTCTGTAGAAGAATGTGGTCAAAAGGATGGGAACATAAACTGGGTTGATATTCCATTATTTTATATTTAAAAATTATTAGCCTATAATTTACAATAATGTTTTCAAAAATAAAATAATATTTTGGCAAGGCATGGTGGTACATACCTTTAATACCAGTACTAGGGAGTCAGAGGCACAACTCTGTGAGTTTGAGGTCAACTTGTTTTACAGAGTGAATCCCAGAGCAGCTAGAATATCCTGTCTTGAAAAACCAAATATATGTATGTATATGTATGTATGTATGCTTTAAAAAAATTTGATTAAAATGAGCATCCAAGGCCGGGCGATGGTGGCGCACGCCTTTAATCCCAGCACTCGGGAGGCAGAGGCAGGCGGATCTCTGTGAGTTCGAGACCAGCCTGGTCTACAAGAGCTAGTTCCAGGACAGGCTCCAAAGCCACAGAGAAACCCTGTCTCGAAAAAACCAAAAAAAAAAAAAAAATGAGCATCCAATAAAGAATAAAGTATAGAATAAAGCTATAGATTTCAGCATTATAGTTTTGAAACATTTCTTGCTCACCAAAAATAATTAACTTATTTAAATTATAAAAAAATATTTCAAAGGGTTATTGATAGACCAAAACAATTGAATTGTATGCATTTGACTTAAACTGAAGAATTAGTTTAAAACGGAACGAAATGTGGCTGGTAATAAGACTCAGTGATTAAAGACTCTTGTGATCAAAACTGACAACTCCAGATTTGTCCCAAAAAATCCATATGTTAGAAGGAATGTTAAAAATTCTAAATGAATTAAATTAAATAGACATGTATAGTTTTCTTTAATAAATGCAGTCTTTTGTGGCAAATAAAATCTTTTATACATTAAGTAAGTGATATGGTCGGCAAAACAGGTGTCTTAGGCTTTCTACTTGTGTGATAAATCATCATGACCAAACGTCATTTGGGGAGAAGGGGATGTATTTCAACTTATACCTTGTAAGTCCATCTGTGCTGGAAGCAAGGGCAGGGACTTGAGGGCAAACACAGTAGCTGAGACCTTTACTCAGTTTGTAGTCCCTGTTTCCAACTAAGTCTAACTTGTATCATGTTGACAAAAAAAAATTAGCCAGTACAGCAGATAATTGTCATAGCATCCTGTTTAGTTTTCAAGGAGGACCATACTCTTTAGAAAAGGGAACAATGTTATGTCTGTGATGTTTTTACATTTGTGTAATATATGTCCCTTTCTCTTGCAGAGAGATCAGAAAAATGCCTAGCTTCCCTCAAGACTAAGTCACTTTTATGTTAAAATTCAGTTGATAAAAGAATGTATTATGTAAGTAAAGGTTGTAAACTGAACATCTATTATTAGGAGTATGATAAATTTATCCTAGCATCTGTCTGCCATATTTTTCCAACTTATATTTTTTATTCAGAAATGGTGTTTTCTCATGGTGATAAATTTTATGAAGGAGGCTATTCTCAAGAATTTATTATATTTCTACCATTTATTATTGTCTCCTAAAGCACACAGAATTCTGGAAAACTGTTAGCCCGACTTTTTTTTTAATGATTACTTAATTCTCCTTTCCATTAAATGAAAGAAAGATCTCTATATCATTTTAAATAAATCACGGACAACAAATAAAAGTTGAGGATGCTTTTAAGTTAACGAAATTAAATTTGGCAATTCTGGTTGGCCCTTCCACCCCTTACTTTTCCCTTCTGATATTATTTGTTACTGAGATTTTCAGCAATCACAAAACATTGTCTGTAACTTTATGCTGTAACCCAAGTGGTCAGACATTTGAACACTAAAACTTCACCTGCAGTTGCTGTTTTAGGAGAAGTACAAGCTTTTTACATTTTACTAGGCATTTAATTGCAACAAAAGTTTTTGCTTAAGCACAATAGCTTGGATTTATAGGCATTAATAAAAAGGAAAAAGCAATAAAGGAAAGATTAGGTCTCATCAGATGCTGCAGCTTGTAACCACATGTAAATAAGTGAGCTTGTGAATAGTTTGGGGAATTTGAAAACTAATCTCATATCATGTAATACACAAACCTAGAAATACAAATGGAAGAATTAATAATAACTCTCAGATTTAAATAAGCAGTCATACATGCATGCAATTAAAATGGACTTTCAAATACCACACCTTTTTTAATTTATAAATCAATTAAATTGCATTTATTTCCTAAAAACTATATATTTTCTTTATGGCATCACTTATAAATTTAATTATTACTACATATTGGACTTTCTTGTTAACTTAAATCATAAAAGAATCCTGTAACTATAGCCAGTAGTCATGTGTGCATACATACATATTTTTACAAGGTCATATATAACCTTTATGGAAAGAAAATTAAGTATCATACTGTAGCAAGACTTTCAATTGAGGACTTATAACTCATAATGCAGTCCATTAGTCCCAGATAAAAAATTAAAGACCAGATTACTTAAACAGCTCAGGAATGTATGATGAGGGCATTACTCTGCTATAAGAAATCATAAACGATATGCCATGTTTTGTTAGAGTCAAGTCAGCCAATTTGAGGGAGTCACGAAAAAAATTATGTCAGTGTATGTGAATTTTCACCTCATCTTTGAGAGATGCCATGAGCCACGGAGACTGAAATCGATAAATGGGAAGGAGATAGTGTAGGTTTCTGTTGCTAACTTTCATGTAAAGCATAATTTAGGGGTAACAAGAACCAGAAGTTGACTTTCTATTTTCCCCTGTGAAGATGGAAGAAGCCCGAACAACCTGGCTTTGATTCACTCGCAGGTGCGAAAAGTTGAATGTGAGTCGCCATGACGATTGAATAAATAAAAAAAAAAAAGTAATGTGGAAGAAGCATGCCTTTGGGAACGAAAATTTTACAGCAGCCAAATATATAAGTCAGAAATTGATTCAAAATTCAGAAAAAAAGATGTAAAATCTCAAATGTGAAATGACTAGCATTTTATAAGGTAAAAGTTAATTCTTTAAATAAATATACCATTTTATTTCTCTAAATCCTTGAGAATTTATTGCATAAAGTTGTATTTTCTAAAATAATTTTAATAAATAAGATACAGTCAGCTATAAACTGAAGCTAAGCAATATTTTCTCCCAAGTGGATATAAATGATTAGGATGAAAGGACTGATTTTACAGCAAAATTTTATGCCTATCAAATCAAATCACATTTTAATGAAGGGGCAATTACCAAGTATAAGCACATATGAAACTGAATTGGTTTCTGGGTATACATTAAGTATTGCCAGTGTCTTTTTCTCATGAAGTGTGATGTCTACAATATACATTTTCCTAAACAGTTGGCAAAAATATGAACAGTTGATACCACAGTTAGTCTCAAATTTCTACCTCATCAAGATTTTTCATGGAAATTGATTATTTTACTAGTATTTTAACTTGTTAACTCAGTTTGTGAAGTTTGCTAGTATGAGGACTCCTATTAAAACAATCTATTCATACATTAAACCTATAATTTCAAACACTAAAATAAGATATTTAAAATTATAGGTTGTCATCAAGAAAAAATTACCCATACAATTACTTCTGCTTAGACAAGAACAGTAGAAACTTAGTTCAGTGTTTTTGTAGAATAGCATACAATCATTGTACTAAATCATATGCTATTTTCTTTTAATTTTCCTAATGTAATGTAAGCTATACTCCTGAAGACTGGTGTCTTGGGTCCTTGTCTCATGAATTTTCTCCAGGTGTTTCGTTTTTGAGTACGTCATGCTAAAACCTTTACAGAAAAGTTTATCCTCTTCCTTGGGAAAACATGGCACAAATATTTCTTATGTGAATGTATAATTGCCCTTCAATTGCTCATCTTCTTTTTACTATTTAGTACTCAAAGGCTGCCTCACAACTTAAAGCAGAGGGTGCAATCCCACATTCATTATTTGTATCAGATAATAAGGCTCACGTCAAGAACACTCGTTGATTTTTCTCATCCAGCATCTGTCATATTTCTGAACTTTATTGTAAGCCCTCTGTTGAAAGTTTCTGGAATAAGGTTCCAAATATTGGCAGAGAGAAGAAATCCATTATTTTTCTTTTGATTAGAACTGAGTTCTACAGCATTCTCAAATGACATAAGTACAATTAACACATGGTCAGGAGGTTAATTCTAATTTAAATGGTAGATATTGTAAATAAGTGTGTTTTTAAGTATTACACAAGTCATTTTTAAGTAATAAACAACAGTCAATAACAATATAACATAGATGCAATAAAATGTAAAAAGAATAAAATTGATGTTATCATAAAATATCAGCAACTATAAAAAATAAAACATGGAAATTAATTCCATTCACAACATAAAATGAAATGATTCAATAATAATCATACATTTGTGTTACTATAATGTAATCAGTTCAGTTGAAAACACATTAATGTAAGTGTCTTCTTTTCTCATGGCAACTTATTCACATGATACATTCATCAACTATTTATTGATGACTCTACTGTCATTCAATTTCTATGGTAGACTGTAGGAATTTTTTCTTTAAGGTGCTTACAGTTCAGTGAAAAGAAAGAGTTATCACCTAATTATGATAATGGAATAATAATGGTGTTATAAGGTTGCTATGGGAACAGACAATGACATGCTGTAAAGAATAAAGAAGGAAAGTAACCTTTTAGGGTGAGATTTTTTGTTAAAGATTAGACTGAAAAGCACAGATCCTTATTTGAGCGCAACATCTGATTCCCATTACCGATTCTCTGCATGGTTCACAGTGAGAGCACTTTTAGAATAGCACATTGCAACTCAATAACGCTACTTCACAAGCTTGTCTCTAGCTAGACAACACTGGATGATTGTCTTAAATCCAGCGACATGCTTTATAATTACAGCCATTCAATTATCCAGATAAAAGTGCTTTAATGAACAAGACCAAAGAGAAATTATTGATTAGCTATTTTTTTTCAGTTTGGAATAGTATTGATCAAAGCAAGCATAATAAAAGTTGGAATAAGTAAACCAAATGTTTACTTTTCCTTAGTTAACTCTGATCTCATTGTAACAAATACTCAAAAAATTATTTTAACACATTTATACAACTATTTAAATAATTTTGGATTATGGGCAAATCTTCACAAACATGTCCCCAAAGACAAATATTTTCAAAAAGGTTGATAGCTTTATTTGATCATAATTAATTTTTCTAAAGTGTGCACACATTGCTGATGAGTCAGTTAGGTGGTTAAATGGTTTGGTTCTCAAGTAGGATGGACTGAATTCAATCACCAGAATTCCTAAGTTAAACAGACTCAACCCTGGTAAATTTCTTTGATATCCATACATGCTATGTGGTACCCAAATATACATATATATATATATATATATATATATATATATATATATATATATATATATATATAGAATAGAGCTCTTAAAAGTCATGAAATCACTCTGGAGGGAAGTAGTTAGCCTGACTGCACATATTCACCTCCCAACCTACACCTCCAAATCCAATCTGCCAATCTCATTTCCAGATCCTTAGAAAACAACCCTTCTGTGGCCTCCCCTTTCTCTCTGTCCCCACCCCCACTCCTAGTGGATCACACAGATGTTCTTCCCTTATTCATTCAATTATTCTATCTCCTAATTCAAGGAGGTATTCCCCAGGAACCGGCAGGGCACTCTGGCAAAGGAAGCAGGTGGGTTAACAACAAATCTTCACCTATCCCTACTCTCCTCTAATCCATTACCCAAGATTGAGGTTGAAAACAGGTAAACAAAACTATGAAGAGGAATAATAATGTGGGGAGAGAGGGTCTGTTACAGCAGGGTGATGGCAACATTGATTGGATTCTCAGAATACCTTCTGAATTGACCATCATTGCGATGAAGAGCCAGCACAGACTCAGATGCCACCCCGCACCTGCCCACCCCAGTCTTTCCATTGGTATTAACTTAGAGAAATTTTGGAAGAAGTAGTCAGTTCCCTCACTTTCTCAGTGTTGACAAATATACTCCATAGTCAGCACACAAAGAAATAAAAAGCATCCCATCCACCAATTTTGTGTATTTTCTAAGAAAAAATGAAATTTATTATTAATTAACTCTACGGCTTTGGTTAATAATGAAGATCTTTCAGTGAATATATTGTATGGATTTTGTCACGGTTAACATCATTATTCTGCTCCCTACTTTTAATTTTTTAAAATTAAAATTTGAATAAAAATAAATTTACTTCAGTGATCTCTGCATACAAAGCTAGTTTGGTGAGCTACGTTTTAAATCGAACTACTGACACAGATACTGACCAAATGAGCATACACATAAAAGGTGTGTATAATAAATACACACTGGAATATTAGTCTACATATAGACACACTGCAAACATAAGGTACGCATGACGTGAATCACAAGAAATTTGTGACGAAAGAAGTTGAGAATCAGCTATATTTTTTATATGTATAGCAGTTCTTGGGAACAATTTATAGCATCAGATTCTCAGAAAAAGGAAAGATTCTGTATGAAAACTTAGCAATTAGTTTATATAAAGGGAAGTAGTAAAATACATGTTTTTTAAAAACTGAGTTAAATGGACATTAAAGTGTTAGCTTAATTAATCATTCAAAATATATGTTTTACATTTTTTTCTTTCTCTACATATGGGGCCTTGTTTCATGTTTCTTTTTTCATTTTTTCTTCATTCAAAGTCTTGCAGCAATACTTTTTAATGTATGTCTTTCATGATATAGTTCAGTAATTTTTACACTTTGTGTATTAAATGCCTGCTAATTTTGTTCTTTCCCGGGAGATTATATTCAGAAGATTAACATTCATGCTTGAGCTTTAACTGAAAAGGATTTGATCCATCCTTGAGCAATGAGTTACATTTCATTTGCCATTGTACATCCTCAGTGGGTCTCCTGAGTTCGGCAATTACTTTACAACAGATCCCTGTTTACGTAATTATCATCTCCTTTATTACATTTCTTAGCAAAAGAAGAAAGGAAAAAGAAAAGAAACCTATCTACCTCCTCCTCACTCTCTTTAGTTTCCAAAGTGACACTTAACACAGCAAAGAATGATACTAACATGAGTTTATACTCATTACTTACTCTGTCAATAGAATTGCTAAAACTAACTCTAATTCTGTATTCCTTTTCATACTCAATAAACACATATTGTTCTGACAACATGAGACAGTCAAAATTTAGGCGACATTATTACTTACAAAGTTTGATATAACTAGACATTACAAATTCATATATCAAAGAGCATTTCTAAAACAACAATCTGATTATACGAGCAGATTCAAAATAAGGTATTTTCCCATTAAATTTTTGTGGGTGAGTGCATCTCACACCTGATCTGTCTCTCTCATCTTAAATTCCATCTTTTTCATAGCTGCAGCAACTCAATTCCAAAGCAGGGAAGTGCCGCTCTGCCATTCTCATTATTTCTTCAATATCTACATTCACAAACATGTACTCCTGCCTTTCTGTCCACATTATCTCTAAAGCCTCTTTCTCATCTCCTCTCAGAAGAACTTCCAACATAGGGCATATTCATTTTCCTGACTGGTGAAATATTAGACAAATCATCTGTCCATGAAAATCTAAATCAAAGTCAGATATAGCAGAGACAGGAAGTAACTTCCACGGGGTGTCTATCTAAAATAGTGTGTCAGGTGAATCTTTATGGAAGGAGGCAGACAGACTGAATGTCTCAACCTCTTAAGGACAAATGGCAACAGAACATTCCTCCTGTAACCCACAACTCTCAAAGTGACCACAGCATTTTTTATTTAATGTGTCCTAAGGGTTTTATTATTATCATTGTTATTCTATTTTTTCAGACAGTGTTCATTCAAAGCAGGTGTTCTTTTGAAATGCAAAGCCAGTGAGAATTTGATGGTGTCTCAAGAGAATAAGAATATAACCTAGTAATGGTACTCAAATGCTGTCCTTTAAGTCTCACGACATACTTCAACGACTTTATAGAATTTCAATAAAACTTGCTATGAATACTAATTTTGAGCAAATCCCTGAATGATTGCTATCCAACATAAAAGGAAAGCATTCCTATCTAAGAGTATCTGAAGGAAATTATAAACAGGTGCTTTATAACAAATTTTATTATGTGTTTAATCAATTCATTATTAAACAGTACAGTTTGTAATGCCACCTAGTGGTTTTCTAAGTGGAAAAAAAAAACGTCCCTTATGTCTAACTGATATAGAATCAGAAACATGTGCTTACAAAGGCTCATCTAGTCTTATATATTAACATAGTCTCTCTCTGTGTGTGTACATAATACACACAAAAATGTGGACGCTGGTATATAAAGCTTCAAACATCTAAAATCATTCACCTGAAACAGAAAGAGGAGAAATGCACACCTCAAGTTCACTGTAGGTGTGCAAGGTGTACACTGAATCAAAGTATAAGGGTGAAGAAAAATCAACAGGATCAATATTTATAAATACCATCACATTTATGGTGGTTAAAATACCTAAATAAGGCCTAGGTGGTTCAGTGGGCAAGGGTGGTTGCCATGCTGGAGGTAGGAATTGACTTCCCAGAACTTAAGTAGAATAAGAGAACTGACTCAATAGATCTGTAAGGTAACCACTTTATTTGCACCATGGCTTGAAACTGGATATGTGTAATCGGATATAGAATATTGTTTTTAAATGGATTGCTTTGTAGCAGGATATCCCCTTATCAGGTAGCAATCTCTCATTCCACCTCCATGCCTGCTTTCCATATTAGATTTCTCTAAAATTCAAGCTTGCTTTCTTCTCATCCCCTTGTAATCTTTCCATATCACCTTGTCCATTCACACATTTGGAGCTACATAAAAGTTGATACTTTCACATGATGTGTAGCAAACCCATCCTGATCACCAAATCATCGTTAAAAAAATGTTCCTGAATAGCCGCAGATATCTGAGTGTGTTGAAGGCCAAATTTATTCCTTTGGCTCTCCATCCGAAAAGACACTTAGCAAAATTTTTAAATCCAGCATCAAATAAATAACCAAAATGACAAAAGTTCAAGTAAGAGCCTTTTACTTTTTACCATTTGGTGTCTTCTTAGAATCTGTAAGTACTTAAATTCCATAAATTAAACCTCTTTTGAGGATCCCTTCTCTCTGCCACACACTCCATGCACTCTCCCATATACACACACACAGTGAGTGACTATAAGGTTAGATGAAGAGTTCCTAATTTACCTTTTTGACAGTGAACTAATTGGTTCTCCCTAATTCATCTCTTTTCTTTATTCTACAGTATGATCATTTAAGCTACAATAAAATGAATTAGAATTTAAAATATTATTGGCAGAAATGATAGGCAAACTAAAACATACAAATGAAAAGTGAAATGAGGTGACATATATTTCTAAAATTGAGATATGTTATATTCAAAGACATGATCAATAAAAACTGATGAGGTAGAAATACCAAGAAAGTGTTACAAATATTAAAAGATGATAAACCTTTTAATATGTATCTGATAATATTGTCAGCAAAATAAACTAGTGAAGCTGAAACAATGCAAGGAATTTTAAGTGATAATTGTTAAATGGTAGACAAGAGCTACTAAATTTGAGACACTAGTATAGGAAGTAGAGAATAATTGATAGGGCCATTGCTGCATTCATGTAGGATGGAAGCACAACAGAACTGTGCTTCTAAGAGGGACACAGTCAAAATATCCAATCCCTGCATAGTATCTAACAAAATAGACTAATTGTCCCATGGAAGATCTTAAGGCTGTATTATTAACTATAATTACAGTGGAATCAGTCATTTAGTCCTAATAGCAATTCTTTCGTCTTTGGTCCCTTACACTCCTTTGTTTCTATGTCACCACAATTTTAGAGAGCAGTTCTTTGGGAGTTGTTTTACCAGAAAATTTGTATTTTCCTGAAGTTGTACGTTAATTATCCATTACAACTCTAAGAGTTAAGGATCCAGTTACTGCAATGCCACCCACTTGCTCTGCATCTAGGCCGATGGAGTTTATTTATCTATTGATGTAGAATAAGGAAAACTATATGGTCAGCACTAAATAAACACCCATGGGAGAATAAGAAAGAGGTGTTCAACAGACCTTATGAAAAGTTAAATAAATGAGAAGCAAGAATGTAGATCCTTAAGTTAGAGTGGAACAAAGCAATTCTTATGAGGCTGAGAACAATCTTGAATCCATCCCAATAAAAATAATGCTTCAGGTCACTTGTCTGGGGGAGGATGAGAGCGATGTGTTCCGGTTTCCTAGTCCTCCTCAGGGCAGCTGCATGGCCAGAAACAATATTGTTAATACAAACATTAAATGTCACTGCTAAATATAGCATGGATTGATATAAATGCAAAAAACAATAGAAACAATAATCTTGGTGAGTGTTTGTGTGCAGCAAGCTTAACTCCATCCTCTGTTGTTTTCTAACTATAATTCCCTGTATATATTAAATTAATGTGGGTATTTTTATATGCAGAATGCATTAGAAGTGGTTTGTACAGGAAAGTATTTTGAAAACCAGCTATTCTCAACTCTAATTTTACACTATCTTGGACAGTGCTTTCACATTAAATAATCAAACTCTACAAGAAGAATTTTAGCCAAAGAAAAGAGAACAAATTAATCACTGAAATTTTCTAAATTTTTGGGATTTCCTTAAGATTTATTTTGTTGCCTGAGCTCTATAGGTTTAATTCTGTAAAAAACCATAAGTAATTAAATGCACTCAATATGTGTGTGTTTGGAGTTGTAAATGAAATAAACATAAATTAATATTTATATGTGTAGCTAAGGATAACACATAATCCTTAGGACAAAAATTTCTCACAAACTGATCCTAACACATCCAATATAAATGTGAATTTTCTAGATATCTAATTCTCTTATAATCACCACAGAATATATTATAATAGGTTTACTTACATGGAATATATTTTAAGAATAATAAGCAGATATATTTAACTGCTCTTGGATTATTTTCAGGTTTTAGGGAATGCATCTTAGAATACCCCTTAATTCTATTTCTTGGATTATAAAATCATTAGATCAGTTATGTGAAATAAATACATTTGTTACAAAAATGAGGTCATGTTGACTACAAAGAAAGTTGAAGTGACCTTGTAAGAAACAAGAAGAGAATTCCTGGGATGATATCAAAATATCTGTGAACACTTCGGCAAAGAAAGCATGTTCTGAAATCTTGACAGTCACCATCCACTCATTTTTGTCTTGGGAACTATGTTCTCTACTCTTTTTCCAGTGGGCATATGGTCACCAAGAGCTTCTATGACTCATGAATCAAAGTCACTAACAACAGGGAACTCACCCGCTCTCAGTTACAAGTTGGAAAAGGTAGATGTTTCTTATTGACCTAATTTGATTCAGGTGGCCAGCACTGAATCACTCAAATTTGGGAATGTGTGACAGATGTGATTAGCTTAGCCTTCCTGAGATAATGTGACATATTGGGCTAAGGAACTATTGTACTGTTAGCACAAAGTCACAAGGGACCTGAGGGCACGCATTGATACTTAGATCCAAAAGAAGGAATCAATCTGACCTAGGTACACTTGAAATGTCTCCCACTTCAATGGCCTTGATTACATATTATTCTTCTCCAAACATGTTTTCATGCTAGGAATAAAAACTATATACTACTGTTCTGACAAAGGTACCCTTGAAATGTAAGCCCAACCAAGTTCTTGTCTTTTACTCTTCTGGCATAGATGAGTTAGCAAAATCCCAACAAGATCTCATAGTGAAAGTTCCATTCTTGGTTTGTATCCAATTACATCATTTGATTTAGAGCACGGTGTCATTGTTGATAACAAATACATGTATGAGTTCAAGGAAAGGAGATCCATCAGTAATGTTTTCTTACCTTTTTGAAAGCTTTTTTCCCTGATGTTCTGACTGATCCAAGAAGTAAATCGGAAGGATTTACAACAGAGGAAGAAAAACTAAAGTGAAAAGTAAATGTGTGTGTGTGTGTGTGTGTGTGAGAGAGAGAGAGAGAGAGAGAGAGAGAGAGTATGCATATGCGTATGCTACCATTGTGCTATTGTAGACTGTTTTCTTCATTTTAACTAATCATTATTGGAGAAAAGAAGCAAAATTTAAATCTAATAGGAAAAACTTTGATCCCCCTTCCTTATGTATTGCATATCATGTAATCCCCATGATATTCTGCAGACTAGAACTCCTAAATATTGTCACTGCAAAAAATTAAATATGAAATAATAATTGTAACATGACCTCTGGTTTGAGCATATTCTCTTTGGACTTCTCAGTGTTCTGCTTCTGTTTATTCTAATTATCAGAAGTGTTTTGAAACATGAAACTTGTCATTTATGAAAAATAAAACAGATACTATTTTCTTCCATACAGAAGTAACCCTATGTCTGCAAATAATTATTCTAAGAAATCTGTCTGCGGGTGATACACATTTTCCATAATATCATTTAACTTTTTCCATGACACATACTCAATATTAAACAATGCATGCATTGTTTCTGGAGTTGGAAGTATAATGCTTATACAATTTTTTTTCTAATCACAAGTGTAGCCACTCAGATTTTAAAAGGCCAAGTCTATTAGCCAATGAACAAATATCTCCATGACCCCAACAAAACAGTATTGCAATAGGCTGAATGAATAGTTCCCAGTAAGCCCGATCTTAACCTTGGTGCATTAAGAGAGAATAGATGAATGTGTATTCCTTAAAAATACTGATTCATTCTTTGTTAATGACAAAAGGTCATTCATAGTATATTTGCTAATATGAAGTAAGGAATGCAAAGTTATACACATTTTTCTTTTCAAGGTTTTAGAATGTTTTATTCTATATTGGGGGGTCATTGCTTCCCTTGAGAAATACATGCTATTAATACTCTTAACATTTTACAGTAGTTTTTCTTTATTGTAGGTTACAAGTAGTATTTGATAAATTTATATTTTATTTGGATGCATGCATGTATGTATTCTGTATGGACGCAAATGTATGTGTCAGGTATGTGATATTCATAGGGAGTCCCAAATTGCTGTCTTCCGTTTTTCTCATTCACTCTCTACTTCATTTTTCCAAGTAGGGTATCGCAATTGAATTGAATTTAGAATCGCCTATAAAAGTAGTCCAGTTAGCCAGCTTGTTTTATAAATTCTCTTGTTATTGCCTCCAGAGGAATGCTTTCTTAGATTACAAAGAACAACCATACCTGCCAGGCATATATACATACAAATATATATAATATATACATACATATGAGTACGTATATTTGTATATATGTCTATGTGCATATATACATACATTATGTTATATGCATACATATAAATATGTATATTTGCACATTGGCATATGTACATACATTTATGTTGTATATATTATATATTTGTATATGTATGCATATGTATAAATACATTCCAACCCCAGTTCTCCCTCCAATCCCTCTTCCTCACCCCCAAAGGGTAAGATCTCCCATGGGAGCAAACAAAACCTGGTCCATTAAGTTGAGACAGGACCAGGCCCCTCCCCTCAGCATTAACCCTGAACATGGCACACCACCATAGGGAAAGGGCACCAACAAGCTAGCTCATGTGCCAGAGATTGATCCTGGTTCTACTGCCAGGGGCCTTCAGATAGTTTAAGCTTCACTACTGTCTCCCATATACAGAGGGCCTAGTTCGGTCCCATTGAGACTCTACAGCCGTCGGTCTAGAGTTCATGAGTTCCTATGTACTTGGTTCAGCTGTCTCTGTAGGTTTCCCCTTCATGATCTTGACCTTCCTTGCTCACATATTCCCTCCTTCCATTCTTCAGCTGGGTTCCCGAAGGTTGGTGTGGTGCTTGGTTGTAGATCTCTGCATCTGGGTCCATCTATGATCGGATAAAGACCCTATAATGACAGTAGGGATATTCACCAATCTGATTATAGGGGAAGGCCAATTCATGCACCCTCTCCACTATTGCTAGGAATCTTAGCTGGAGTCATTTTTGTGGATTTCTGGGAATTTCTCTAACACCAGGTTTCTCCCTAACCCTGTAACGCTCTCCCTATCAAAATATCTCTCATTGCTCTCCCATTCCTTCCTTCCCCCAGCTCAACCATCCTGTTCCATCATGTTCTCATCCTCCCTCTCTCCCTTTAACCCTCCCCAACTCCCAGTTTCCCAGGAGATATCATCTAATTTCCAAGACAATCCTTGCATCCCTCTTAGGCCCTCCTTGTCATGTAGCTTCTCTGGAGCTGTGGTTTGTGGTTTTGTTATCTTTTGCTTTAGGTCTAGTATCCTCTTATGAGTGTGTACATACTATGTTTGTATTCCTAAGTATGGGTTACTTCACTCAGAATTTTTTGTTTTGTTTTGAGGGGAAGTTGCAAAGCCAAAGGGCAGAAGCTAAGAGATGGGGAGATGAGTGAGATCAGGAAGCTTAATGTGAAATCCCAAAAAGTCAATAAAAAGTTTTTTTTATAAAAAGAAATATCTTTGTTTGATGTAGGAAGCCTTTGGGTTAGTGTTAAACTCTTATACAGCAACGTTTGTTCCCTTAGAGGACTTCTGTTTCTTAATCATAATTCATGGGAGAAAAAATTTGGGCCTAGGAGTCTAAGTAACCAAGGTAGTCTACTTTCAACCTCATATTCAAGGAATGCTGGGCTACTTCTCCTGCCCTCCCTGATTTTGATAACTAAGAATGCTAATGGTCCTTCTGTATTTCTGTACACGCTACCTGAATATCACACCACACATAAGAGTAGCTAGGGCAGTGGCAAGAAAATAATTCACTTAATGATATTCACTCAGTATTTTCAACTACTGCTTAATTGGCATTTTAAAATTATTTAATATATTACATTATGTGTTATCTGTAATAATGCATATAAAACATGTTTTAAAATGAAACTATTTGTTCAATATAAACTCCTAAGTTTGTAAAATGCATGGTTTCTCAGGCATTCATTACACTCCAAAAAGCTATCATGGGGAGTCCTGTGTTCCCACCCCAACTGAGTTCTGAATCCCCCAAAATGCAAATCAAACTGTCCAAAATAAAACACAGAATAACAACCAAATAAAGCATTGGAAAATTGGTCTTGGAGACTATTTCAGTTAAATTAAGTAGGTACTTGTAGTACTCATGAAAAAAAAAGTACACATAGAAAATCTTTGAGAAACTTGGGCTAAGTGTTTTCAACATATCTGTTGATTTTTATTTGACAGTGTGCCATATGAAGAAGAAATTTAAACTTGCAACCTGGCAATCGCCAAAGCATTCTTCGTCGTAATTTAAATACTCCACGTGGTTTTCTTTAAGAAACCAAAATGTAGTTAGTTACTCCCAAACGTGAGATCACTGTCACAGGCTTGTGGCCCAACTGTGTCTACAATTCTCGCAAACCAGAAACCCTCTACTTGGAGACCTTCTGTTTTATTGCTGCAACATTCTACCTTACATGAAGTTCTCTCAGGTTTTACTAGAGAAGTCTCCACAAGTCAGTAGTAACACTTAAGTTTTATTCAACTGTTTTTTTTTTATTATTCAGCTGTTTTTCTAAAATGAGGATGTCACAATATACAGAGAATTAATGAAGAAAAGGGGGATTTTCCATGTATTCATTATTGCATAGTATAAACATGATTAACTCAACACAGCTTTGTAAATGGGAAAGAGGATTAGAGGATTTATTAGGCTTAAACATGCTTTTTTGGAACTAAAAATGTTGTTATCGAATTGACCAAACTGTACAGTTACGTCATGTTCTGTGGGAGTACGAATGAACTGAACAATTCCTTCATAAAAAACTAAATGAATTTTTTTCCAGTTCAATTCTTTCCTTCTTAAGTTTGATAACAAATCCTCAATTATTATGTCTTAAATGAATTATGACCAATGATATATTAATATGTGCCCAAAAGTTCCAGGATATTTATCATTATAGGGATTATTTATACTATTTTACTCCGAGCTGCTCTTGGGAAGTGATTTGATATCAAGGTCCAATTTCCTCCAAATAGGGTTTTGTTCATCATGGGACATGTGGACTTCTGAAGGAGGGGTCAAGTTCAATGCCTCCACGGAGACTCTGCCTATGGTTCCTCAATTCTCAGTCAAGCCCCATGGTAAATTACTGTTTATATTATAGCTCTTCATGTTTCTATGTACAGGAATTTGTTAGAAAAATACCTCAAGTCTCTTTTCTCTACAAGTTATATACTTTCCCTGAGGGTAAAGGAGTGTGAATTCTGATTGGAGACGGAAGGGGGGAAAAAAGAGCTAAGAGCTAGACATAGTGAACTTAGCTCTTTCTCCTTTAGAGTCCAGGATCTGTCCACATTATAAATTTTACAGGCATAACACAGTGGAGGAAGTTTGTGGTTTTCTATCTCTGTCTGCAACCGGGTGAATAAGTGGCATTCTTTGATGCAGTTTTAGCAAAGCTCTGTCTTGCAAACTAGCTTTTCTCGTGAATAGTAGTGATGCGTTTATTTCCTTCTGTTGGACTCCTGTGTTTTAGCCTCCCTTTTTCATGTTACACTTTATATTAATTGATGAAGCATCTTGTTTTGGCCTACTGAAATTTTAATTCATCCATTTCTTTCTCGTGGCTTTCATTCTAGGCAGAAAATGTCAATTCCTCTGCCACATTTAAATTGATTAACGGGTTCAAACAGGAAAGAGCCAGTAAATGTTTTGGACTAAATAAATTTAAAGTACAGTAAGGATAGCATAGGAAAAAAATTTGC
This sequence comes from Neodon shergylaensis, assembly GCA_025134845.1. Lineage (NCBI taxonomy): Eukaryota > Metazoa > Chordata > Mammalia > Rodentia > Cricetidae > Neodon > Neodon shergylaensis. The sequence continues at coordinate 15,336,205 of JABTXL010005037.1, read as the reverse complement.
TTGGATCGATATTATAAGCCTTAAATATCCAATAATGCTATTCAGTAAGCATGTTTCTGTCTACTGGGAGACTAATTCTAAATGAGAATAATCAGGTCTATCAGAGAACCAGCCCCAACCCACAGCCTTCTGAACTTACTCCAGTCAGGGAGACATTTTGAGGCAATAAACACCTTCTGAGATATGTGAGGCCAAAAATGTTTGTTTTATATCAAAGAATTCATCTGTGTGTCTATTTGTGACCCTTTGTGTGATTCTTCTGCCTGGGTCAAGTGAGAGATATCACTTTATTTTATTGGTGGTAAAAGACGCCCACTGGGGCCATGATGAGAAACAAACATCCTTTTAAACACACATATTTTCAATCTTCTAACATGGCAATCTTTGGTTGAAAACTGCTGTTACTTTCTTCAGGGTCCTAGTATAAAAACTATACTGACTTGGAAAATATCTTCACAAGCAGACAGATTAAAAAGTGTGCATTGGTTGATGTATATGTCTTGGTGGTTGTGCACAGACATATTCCAGTATGGGTTTAAACTGTTTTAATATCAAGATGAAAAATATTGAAGCATGAATTTGAAATTGCTAACGTAGGTTTAAGAGAAATCTACATTGGGGAGGTAGAAGATTTTAAAGAATTATCAACATTTATTTGTTGAAGTAATCATTTAAAAACAAAAGAATCAGCCAATATTTTATATCTAATAACAAAAAGTAAGGCTATTCCAGGTTACAACGGATATCTTAGAAACTGAGCAAAATGTTTTTCATTTCCTATCTCTCTAAAAAGGAAAACAACAATAATATACTCGTGTTGAACTTCCTCTGAGATTTGGTAAAATATTATGTAAACTTCAATCTGCACATTGCTTTGGTTTTCTTTTCCTGAACTGAACATGACCTTATCCCATATTCTATGTTCTTGCTCAAAATTGAGAAATTAGTGATTTATTTCACCCTGTCACTTTGGGATGAGGAAACCTACCGTAAATGATGTTGCACTTTGTCCCATCCTGCGGAGTGTTGAACAAATATTTCTCTTTTCTTACCTCTTTTTGTATTGTTTCTTCTGTGGTATTCCTAGGAGATGCCAACTCAACATGAAACTTTCTGGCACAGAGATCTTGAAATGAGTTGAAATACCCAACTACACTTTTGTTTTAAGATCAGTGCTCATGATCAAATCCCTCAAGCCTACAGGAAGAAGCTATTAAAATAGATTCCCTACGTGTTCATTTTAAGTGGGTCAGAAGGTTACACAATATGAAATCGCACACTAGAGCTCTAAAAATGATTTATATTTTCTTACATTTATTAATACTAATAATTCTGAAAGCTTTATAGAAGAAGAAATGGTCTTGAAAAAAAATATCGTGTCCATCTGTGGCCATATGGGGTTTGTAAAGATTCCTTACTCTCAGTTTTATATTCCCATTTCTAAACATTATGTGTAGTTTCGTTTTTATCTCAAACATAAGCTTTCCTTTCCTCTTAGACAGATAGTTATTCTTTACATTGGCAAATAGAATGTTAGAGTTAGCAAAGGTGTGATATATAGTCAGGAAAATAGTTACAATTAGCTTGTAGTCTAATTTAAAATGACTTTGAAACAATACTTTGCAACAATGTTAAAGGCAACATTCCCATGAACAGTTCATGAAGATGTTTGTTGCTGTAAGGTATGTATATAGTATGGATCTTTAATAAGAGTATGCTATACCTGGCCTGCACATACTAAACAATCTAAATGCAGGGCTTTGATCCATTTAGCACAAACAGAAGAGAATGATGAGGACTTAATCATATGCTTGCATAAACTGTGAGTATCTGGAGAAGGGATTTGGCAATGCCTAGCAGGGCAACTATGTCATCCCAATAACTGACCATGTATCAGTAACTTTACACAGTCTTGAAAGAAATTTTCTACTCACTTAGTCTTGTGTTTACTCTTGAATGTAAAATCTTGTCAAACAACAATAAAACATTCTTTGGAAATTTTCTCATCCCTTACAGCTCAATTGGCAGGCTAACTAACTTTTACTTTATGTTACATTATTTGGAAATTAATGCAAAGATTTTAGAATTTTAAAAGGCTATCACATTTAAAAGAGATAAATTATTTTCAATGGATTTCATAATCTGTAAGTTTAAAGAAATTACAAAAACACTTTTTCCTTTTATTGAGTTTTTGATATACCTATTGATGAAAAGCATGCTTCAACTCTACAAAATATTCATATTTTCAACATTATATTTTTAAATTTTATTTCCATATCTTCTTTCAAAGGTGCATGTTTTCACTGAACGGTAAAAGTTCAGCATTGTTTGTAGGAGGAGGCCGCTTATTCTTCCTGGCTGCCCGGCTAGCTTAGACCTGAAATAACCAGACAGAAACTGTATTAATTAAAACACTGCTCAGCCCATTAGCTCTAACTTCTTACTGGCTAACTCTTACATCTTAATTTAACCCATCTCCATGAATCTGTGCATCACCATGTGGCAGTGGCTTACCAGCAAAGTTTCAGCATGTCTGCAGCATCTCCATGGCTTCTCTCTGACTCAGCCCTCCTTTCTCCCAGCATACAACCTAGCTTTTCCCACCTAGTTCTGTTCTTCCCTGGCATAGGCTCAGAGCAGTTCTTTATTCATTAACCAATAAAAGCAACACACAGACAGAAGGACCTCCTACACCAATTGTTTATTTGTTATATTGCCAAGAAGACAAGTAATACATGAATTCCCTTGAGTATGCATGTGACAAAAGCAAACACTCCTGATAGGAAATGTCTTGAGAGACATGGCAGGCTTTGCATATGCAATACCATTCTTGCAGGACTATAAGAAAAATCCCCAGAGGCCAGAATGGAAAACCTATAGTACAGAAGATTGTAAACTGTCTCTCAAGCTGTAGACATACCTGGAACATTGACTAATTATGGCAGTCACAGCAGAGGACTTCAAGGCTTGTCATGCGGCAGCTATTGCCTCCAAGAAAAATGTAGGAAAAAGCTTTTTGGCTCTCCAAGTAGCTGAAAAGAAATAGTATCATGGGGTGTTCTGGTTTTACTATGCTTCTGTGACAAAGACCATGACTAAACACAGCTTTAGGGAAGTGAGGTTTGTTTTGGCTTATATATCATAGTCTCTTGTTGGGGGAAGCCCAGGCAGCGACTCAATGTAGAACTTGAAGCAAACACTCTGGAGGGAAACTTTTCTGGTTTGTTCAAATACTCATGCTTTCCTTCCTTCCCTTCCTTCCTTCCTTCCTTCCTTCCTTCCTTCCTTCCTTCCTTCCTTCCTTCCT
>JABTXL010005037.1:15289655-15332888 GCA_025134845.1 Neodon shergylaensis | reverse complement strand
CCTTCCTTCCTTCCTTCCTTCCTTCCTTCCTTCCTTCCTTCCTTCCTCCCTCCCTCCCTCCCTCCCTCCCTCCCTCCCTCCCTCTCTCTCTCTCTCTCTCTCTCTCTCTCTTTCTTCCTTTTTTCCTTCCTTCCTCCATATCTTCCTCTGTCCCTCTCTCCTTTTTCTTTCTTTTATATTTTATTCACTTCAGACTGTCATACATGAGCACTGCCTCAACATCATTCCTAATCCTCCTTCCTTCAGTTTCTTCTGTGCCCTTCCTCTTCTCTTCCAAAATCTCATTTGATCTATTTATTCATGACATACAATTTACTGATTCTATTTGGTGTTGCTTATATCTACATGTGTCTGGTACTGGCCAGTTGAGATTGCCCAATTTATTTCTGTGTTCATCCCTATAGGAAACTTACATTTTTTTAAAAGACCATTGACTCCCAGTATTCATCCTATATATGTAGGCTCATGTGGAATTCCTCCTGTCCAATTTTGCCTGTCAAACTGGGGTCTTGTTAGCTAGCTTTATTTTACAGCACCAAATATCTTGTTCAGAAAATGATAATAACCATAGTGGACTAGGTCTTTATAGGCAAAAAATAAAGGTAATGAACCTACATGCCTGCAGAGCAATCTCATCTGGGCAATTCCTCAAGAGGATTACTTTCTCAGGTGATTCTAGGTTATATCAAGTTTACAGTTAAAATTGAGTAAGATAGAAAGACGTTCATATTGTGATCAAAAATAATGTAATATGAAAGTAGCATTAACTAGACCCAATCTTGACTCGTACCAAGTATAACTAACAAAAAAAAATGATACCAATCATCTTTTGGTAAAATCTTGGGCTGTTAAAAATGATACTGAAATTATTTTAAATTGAAAATATCTAAAGAAAGAAATATCTGTGTGTAATGTTTTCTAGCAATAAACATCAAGTATAATAAAATGACAGTAATGCAGACTATGACAAAGGAAGGCTGGAAATAATAATAAATCCTTGCTTAATGCAAAAACTATTTTATGCAAATATAAAAAACTGAATTTTAAAATACCATTTCTGCATGTGCTTCAAAGAGGTTGATAATCAACACGTCACCCTACTGTTGTCAAATTCTGAGCTAAAGCAGCACAAGGGAAAAGCTGAGACTCACACAGCAAAATCTCATAGGAATTTTCACTTTGGGAAGAGAGGCTTCACCTTTTTGTTGTGTGTTGGGTGTAAATATGTGCAACACCCACATTATTTTGAAACACATCAAAAGTTGGTTAAACATATTCAGGCTGAAGAGATTTATTTTGTCAATCTGTCATAATTTAGCTAAGTTGTTTATATTCCAGTGATAGTTAATTGATAGTTAGCTTGCACCGTGCCACAAATCCATGTCAACTCATTAACAGAAAGTTTACAGGAAGACACGTCTCTCATATGAATGAGTTGATTTATGTCTGAATTCTCACATAGAGAAAGAAAATAATTAGGCGCCCAATTGACTTAGAATGAGCAAATGTGTTTCATGTACACAGTATAATTTCTTAATACAGATGTTGGAGTATATGTTTTAGTTATACATGTAATAATAAATCTACAGTAAGGCTAAAAGCAAACTCAAACGTTGGATGCTCAAATAAGACAAATCTACTGACTTGATTGTTAAAGGTAAGGGTCAGTTCCCAATTCAAGCAATGTTGGGGAAAGTACACATTTGGGCTACTTACCTGCTTGATGGGTGGCAATAAAACAACTAAATAGGTCAGTAAATAGTCTTAAAAGAGTAGTCAGAGAAAGAAAAGAATCAAAATCAAGTCTTTCTTTTTATTACCTCAACAGGAAAAAACGTTGTACTGGGGATTTAGCTTAGTGGTGGTTCAATAGCCTATTATGCATAAACATCTGCCTTGGATACCCAACACCACAATATTCTTTTTTATTAATAAATTCAAGTCTTTTGAAAATTATATATAAAGCATTGTTAATAACATATAATTAAACAGATTCATTCTCTCTTCAGTAAGTAAACCTGGTACACATCCATCAGATTCTTAAGAACAGCGTTCCCCCTAATTACATGGTATTGGGGAAAGCTGGCCTCCCTCTGGTCCTGTAATTCTGAAACCATCAGCCTTCTTCTCTGAGGTTTCAATAGTATAAGCCATTCTTCCTTTGAATTGGCTAGACAACCCTCTTCCTCACATTTCCAAGACTCAAATTTTCCCATCCTTTACTGTCCTATAATTTTGTTAATTTTTATGGGTTCATTTTTATTTATTTATTTTTTTGAGAATTTCATACAATATATTTAATGACATTCTTTCCTCTTCCTAACTATGATCAGAACCTCACCCTACTCTACTCTATCCAATTTCAGGTTTTTAACAAACAAATAACAAAAGAACAAAAGCACAAAAAGTCATGGTGTCTGATTTCTGTTGGTCAGCTGCTCCTGAGAAGTAGGCCTTCCCTGGAGGGTGGTTGACATACTCTAAGTCATCCCTTTGAGGAAAAGAGTTGTTGTGCTCTCCCAACAGCTATTATTTTCAAATCCTCGTATTTAAGGGCATACCAAATTTTATGATGGACATTCAGAGTTATTAGAATAAGAATAGAGACTCATACATCTTGGTTCTGATATAGTACATTTCAAGAAAGATGTATATGGAATAATGAATATGTCTACCTAGCATTCATATTGTATTTTGCCTTGAGTCTTAAAAACATATTTCAGTTAGGAATTTCTGCTATTTTCTGGTACTTTGTTTTATATTGTACCAATGTAGGAAGATTTGTTCCCTCCCAATGTGAGTGTTCTTCTTAAGGATATTTAATGCTCTGATTTTCTTGACCCTGCGTCAATTCTTCCAATATTTTTGGTTTTATACCTTGTCTCAAATAAAAAGAAAGTTTTATGCTTTTAATCTCAAATAACAGTGTAATTAATAATCCCATACATATAAGACTAATTCTGCCTAAAAGCAGAATTATCAAAAGATAAGTGTGTGTAACCTTTGTCAGTGAATTTTATGTCTCATTAAATTTAAAGATTGTTTTACTTGAGAGTCAAACATTTTAAGAACAAACTGTCACTGAATCTGGCATGTTAAGTAACTCTGTGAATATTATTACCCTTAAAAAAATCCAATTATTTTCAGAAATCACAAAGTTCAGAGTTAATTTGTGTTTTTATTTTCGAATTCAAAATGATAGTCTTTCTAGTGCAATTTGATAGTTTGAGCTATGCATTACTGTTCAAATCATAAATTTAATACAGGTGATTATATATTTGCCATTAATCTCCACTATGGTCTACCTTCATTGGAATTCAGATTATTTTCAGCTCTGAATTTTTACACTGGAATAGTAAAGTAGCCGGCTTTCAAACTGGAAGGACATATTAGGTATAATCCCCAATCCCTCTGTTATCATGTCTCTGTTCAATCCATTCTTTCTCCTTTAAAAAATTAAAGTTTCTGATCTTATTAATTTGCATATTCTCTCTCTGCCGTTTGATGAGTTTGGATAGGGGTTTATCAATCTTGTTGATTTTCTCCAGGAACCAGCTTTTTGTTTCATTGATTCTTTGGATTGTTTTCTGTGTTTCTATTTTATTGATTTCAGCCCTCAGTTTGATTATTTCCAGTCTTCTACTCCTCCTAGGTGAGTCTGCTTCTTTTTTTTTTTCTAGAGCTTTCAGGTGGGCTGTTAAGTCTCCAATGTGTGCTTTCTCTGTTTTCTTTAAGTGGGCACTTAGTGCTATGAGCTTTCCTCTTAGGACTGCTTTCATAGTGTCCCATAGGTTTGAGTATGTTGTTTATTTATTTTCATTGAATTCAAGGAAGACTTTAATTTCTTTCTTTATTTCTTCTTTGATCCAGGTGTGGTTCAGTAGTTGACTGTTCAGTTTCCATGAGTTTGTAGGCTTTCTGGGGGTAGCATTGTTGTTGAATTCTAACTTTAACCCATGGTGATCTGATAAGACACAGGTGGTTACTAATATTTTTTTGTAACTGTGGAGGTTTGCTTTGTTACCGAGTATGTGGTCAATTTTCGAGAATGTTCCATGAGCTGCAGAGAAGAAGGTATATTCTTTCCTATTTGGGTGGAATGTTCTATAGATGTCTGTTAAGTCCATTTGATTCATTACCTCCATTAACATGGGATGTACTCACTCATAATTGGTTTCTAGCCACAAATAATGGTCATTGAGTCTATAATCTGTGATCCTAAAGAAGCTAAATAAGAAGGTGAATCCAAAGAAAAACATATAGTTGTTATCCTGGGTATGGGAAATAGACAAGATTGCCGGGCAAAAAATTGGGAACTTGGGGGTGGGGTGGGACGGGAGTAAGGGGAGATGGGGAGAGAAAAGTAAGAAGGGGAGAATGGGGGGAACTTGGGGAAACGGGATGATTGGGAGAAAGGAAGGTTGGATAGAGGAGCAGGTAATCACCTGACTTAATTAAGGGAGCCATCCTAGGGTTGGCAAGAGACTTGCACCTAGAGGGGCTCCCAGGTGGCCAGGGCAATGTCCCCAGTTAGCTCCTTGGGCAGCTTAGGATAGGGAACCTGAATTGACCCTATCCTATAGCCATACTGATGAATATCTGGTATATCACTATAGAACCTTCATCTGGCGATGGATGGAGATAGAGACCCACACTGGAGCATCGGACTGAGCTCCCAAGGTCCCAATGAAGAGCAGAAGGGAGAACATGAGCAAGGAAGTCAGGACCACGAGGGGTGCACCCACCCACTGAGACAGTGGGGCTGATCTATTGGGAGCTCACCAAGGCCAGCTGGACTGTGACTGAAAAAGCATGGAATAAAACTGGACTCTTTGAACATGGCGGACAATAAGGGCTGATGAGAAGCCAAAGACAATGGCACTGGGTTTTGATCCTACTTCATGTTCTGGCTTTGTGGGAGCCTAGCCAGTTTGGATGTTCACCTTCCTAGACCTGCATGGAGGGGGGAGGACCTTGGACTTTCCACAGGGCAGGGAACCCTGACTGCTCTTTGGACTGGAGAGGGAGGGGGAGAGGAGTGGGGGGAGGAGGAGAAGAGTGGGAGGAGGGGGAGGGAAATGGGAGGCTGGGAGGAGGCGGGAATTTCTTTTTTTTCTTTCAATAAAAAAAAATTAAAGTTGCCATTCCAAAGCTAAAACAAAAATATTTACATAAATAAAGCCTGTATGCAAGTGGATTAGGAAGGAACACTGCAATGTCCTTTGTTTTGATGAACTTTTGTAACTTTTCTGTTTAACCCATAAACTAAATGCAGGAATTACATTGTCTACACAAAGTAAGAAGGTTTCAAGCCTTGAGATACCTGCATTTTTCATTTTATGGTATAATCAATTCTGTCTGCACAACAGACAACCGAAAGCACTGAAATTAGTTTTCAGGCCGGTGAAACGCAATTGTTCTAAGTGTTGTGTGTATGTATGCACGTGGGTATCCAGATGTATGTGTACATATGTGAGCATACTTGTGGAGGCCAGACATTAATCTCAGGGTTTGTTCTATAGGAACTGCCCAAATTACCATCTTCTCAACGGGAGAGAAGACTTGATAATTATGCAAGGCTGGCTGGCCAGAAAGTCCCATAGATATCTGCTTGTCTCTAACTTTCTACCAATGTGTCAACTCAAAGAGCTGGACATACAAAAATACAGGGAAGAACTCAGGACCGCGAGGGGTGCACCCACACACTGAGACAATGGGGATGTTCTATCGGGAACTCACCAAGGCCAGCTGGCCTGGGTCTGAAAAAAGCTTGGGATAAAACTGGTCTCGCTGAACATAGCGGACAACGAGGACTACTGAGACCTCAAGAACAATGGCAATGGGTTTTTGATCCTACTGCACCTATTGGCTTTGTGGGTGCCTAGGCAGTTTGGATGATCACCTTACTAGACCTTTGGACTTCCCACAGGGCAGGCAACCCTGACTGCTCTTTGGGCTTACGAGGGAGGGGGACTTGATTGGGGGAGGGGGAGGGAAAGGGGAGGCGGAGGTGGGGAAGAGACAGAAATCTTTAATAAAATAAATAAATAAATAAATAAATAAATAAATAAATAAATAAATAAAATACAGGGAAGAAACATAGTGGGGAATGTTGTTATTCCTCATGACCAAGTACGTGTGTTTTCCTGGACCTACCTTACTATAGAGAAGACAGTACCATTTCATGGTTAAGAAGCACAAATATTCTAGTTTGGGTGAAGAACGGGTTGAGTTAAATCCTTAGACATGTTTGTTTAAGAACCAGGTGGTTATGAATAGTAAAGTGTGTGTGGTGCATGTGTGTATGCAGGTGAAGTGTCAGTGGTTGACATCTTGGTCATCCTGGACTGCTTTTTACCCTAGTTTTCAGAAATAAGCTTTCTCTGAACCCAAGGCACACTGATCTAGCTAGACTACCTTGATAGCACCATCCCAGAATCTCCTGTACCAATATTTCCAGTGATGTGGTTACAGATGCCTATTTCTGCTCTATGATTTCCCTTTAATTACACAGATGATGGAGATCTGAATTCATATTTGCATGGCAAGCATTTTACTAACTGATCCATCTTCCTAATATATTTATTAGTGTATTTTTGCATTGAGAGTATATAATTAATAGTATATTTATACTCTTTCTAACAATTCATTGGTTGTATAGGAATATAAGGTTGCTTTCAATAGTTATTGTGATTATTAAATTTAATCATATGAATAGTCATATATATACAAATACATAAATTTAATTCAACCAACTATAAAGATTGAAGATAATTCCAAAATTTACCTCTATATAGAAAATATGCAGATATTCTTTTTGCCATTATTACTAAGTAATAGGGTGTAGCAAAGCATAAGCATTGTATTAGATGTCATAACTAATTTGAAGGGAATATTAAAATACATATTGTATGTAGGCCTACATAATTTTATATAAAAACACAAGTATAAGACAATTTTGAAATCCTCTTTAGGGGTCTTGTATATAATTCCTTCATAAATACCAGGAAATGATAGGTAGGATGATAGGTAGATTGATAGATTGGTAAACAGATAGATATATGATGTGGGATTCCCCTCTGTATACTGTGAATACCATTGGTGAATAAAGAAACTGCCTTGGCCTGTTGATAGGGCAGAACATAGGTTGGGGAAACTTAACTGGGAAACTAAGCTAAACTAATGCTGGGAGAATGTAGGCAGAGTCAAGGAGAAGCCATGTAGCTCTGCCAGAGATGGACAGCAGAACTAACTGGCTAGCCACAGCTATGTGGTGATACACAGATTAATAGAGATGGATTAGTTTAGGATATGAGTTAGTCAGAAATACTATTGGCCAAACAGTATTGAGAATAATATGTTTTGATATATAAGAAAATATCATCCCATACAATTCTATCCATTGTTCTGGCAAAAGTTGGTCTGCTTTTTAATTTTTAAAGTTATTTTTGGAGAAAATTGATATTATACATAAATTTTTGAGAATTTCTGTGAGTTCTATCTAGTACTCATAAAAATTACTTGGCTCAAATTTGCATTCATATGTTCCTTACGCTGTTGTTTACTAACTCATGGGTTATTAAAGTCTGTATAGACTTTCACCCCCCAAAAATAAGAGTCTAATTGACTCATCGGTTTACTATTCTCTTTTCTTAGACACAGAATTTTCTTCACAGGCAAAAAAGGATAAATTTTAAATTAGAAATGTAAGTTGAGTTTAAACTGGTAGCTTATATTAAAATTTTAACTTTATATTATAAAGATAACAAAAAAAGAAAGAAGAAGAATTTCTAGAATGAAAACAGAACAAGAATTATTAGATAGTAATGACTTTGAATTAAAGTGAATAATACATATTTGGAGACTTTAAAATGCATGTTTTATATATGAATAGCATGTATATTTTCTAATCTACTAAATTAATCAACTCAGTTTGTTCTTTTCTATACCAAACAATTGAGTCTATCTTTGTGCATAGTAACTTTTGAGGCATTTCATATATTTAACTTTTTGTTACCAATTTCAATTTGGTAGCATTTCATGAAGTTTAACTAATTAAAATATCATTTAAGTAAAACAGATATAAAGGTCATTTGCTTAATTATTGATGAATTATTTATAAAATTAATAAAGATTGAATTTTTGAAGATGTTTACTATTTGAATTCTGATTTCATCAGAATTTTTTTACAAACTGATGTGAAGCTCTTTCCTATAGCACAAAATTAACTTCCAGGAACAATGAGTTGCTTTGTCTACCACAATCTTCTCCCTGTAAGACTATCTGAGTAGAGATCAGGTGAGAACAGGGAAAAATTTACTAAGCTGTATTTGAATGATTCTCCTGTGTGATGTTAACACTTCATCAATATGCAATAACAAAATACAAGTTCAAAGTAAGATTGCACTCTAAAAGACTCAAATCCCACAGAGTATGATATAGTCAAGTAAAAGTATTTTTGAGATCTGAGAAACTAATCTGTCTTCCTGAAAATCACCCGACACTCAGTATCCATCTCTAAACAGTTAAGAAATAAAGAAAAAGAAAAAATGATCCTCAAAACTTGTAATTAAGAGTTGTAAGTATGATCCAGAGTTTTTGTTTTGACAAATAAAGCAACACCATAATCATTACATGATTTGTCAAGTTAACTAAAAATGTGTATTTTAATGGAACTTGGATTTAGAAAGAAAAGTTGTAATCTGCCACCATGTAGAATAAATAGATGCTGTGGTATGATTATTTGAATCTGTTACCAAAGCCACATGCTGAAACTCTAATCCTCAAAGGGTAAGATAAAAAGTTAAAGACATTGGGGAATGTGACTTTCAATCTCATTCAGCTCACTTATATGACTTGTAGCAGTAGCTCCAGAGTTTCAAGGGTTGTGGGGAAGGAATGAATGAACTTTTCATGTGGAGGTAAAAGATGTCCCCCAATATCAAGGACCAGGATTCTATGACATATTTGTATATTCAAATTTCATTCATGAAAAGAGTATTTGGAGGTGGAAAATATGAGGGAAAATTATGGAAAAAAGCATTAGATCGTAAAAGCCCCAAATCCATAAAACAATAAACAAAAACAAAAAAACAATACTTCGGTCCACAATTTACACAGGTCTAAGCACATAACTATAAACATAAGATGAATGCCCCCGAGTCTTGCTCAGAAGCTCACCAAACCTATATAATTCACCACAGGTGTGCCAGAGGGCCGTTTCCCAGTTAACTCTAGTTCTACCTAAATGACTCTCAGTACTGACCATCACAGTATCTATCTATTATTTTAAATAAATAGAGTTCTTCCCTATAACATATTTTAAAAACTAAGAAATATATATATATAATCACAGAACAAATGCAATTTTATGCTATAACATATTTATTTTCCATCATCGTATAAATGTCTCATTATTTTTTGCCAACAATTTAGCCTCAATTGAGGACAGCAATAAATAGTAAGTAATGTATAAAAGGCCTTACATTTTTTTCTTCACTTATGTTCATAAAGTATGGATAACACAACCTAAAATAATCTTATTTCTTTTTATTGCAAAATAACTCCATGATTGTTTTAGCAAATCTCACATGGTCATCCAACTTCTGGAAAGGTAAATGGTCAGGAGATCATTGATGTTTTTTCTTGAAAAGTTATTCTTAGCCTTCTATGAGGTCATTGCTGTATTTGGAATCTTGTAGATATTAAGTTATGCATGCAAATTTTGTATTCCAGCAAATTCCATTAAAAGACACAACAAAACATTATTTTCTTTCAAGTAATGGAAAACAATGTTAAGCATATAATTTAATGTATTTTTGATTTATTATTCAATGATAATCAAATAAGTAACCTCAAACTATTTGCATAGACCAGTGTTTCACTTTATGGCTCACAATGAAATTTATTCAAATAATAGAATGGGGTTCTGAAAAATAAATTAAATACAAATATTTTCACTAATATTTTAAGGAAATTCTACTTGAATAATAAATTCCCTAAACAATTATCTTGACTTTATTAGTTCATACCTTATCAAGTTTAACTAAACTAGGAAATATGTCTACACAAAAAGTTTTGATTAAGGAACAAAATGCCATTATGATAACTAATGTGTTTATAAAATTTCTAAATGAAACACGGGAAGCACACATTTCCAGGAAACAAAAAGAGAAGTGCCAAAGAAGAAAATAATATGTAAAAGAATACAAATAAGTAACATGTGTGTCAATGGAAATACATTGCCTTGCTAAGTGTCCTATTTTGGGGCCTGATATTGAATTTAATCTTCATTTTTTTTTAAACAGCTTTAAGTAGTGCAATTATGTTTTAATAATATTGGGAGGCATCTGAAACCCCAAACTGTAGTGCTGGAGAAATACTTGTCAAAGGTAATGAACGTTAAATGGAAGTGTGGACAGTTTCTAAGCACTGACAGTGTTGACCTTAGCCTAAGCTGTGAGAACTGCAACAGGAGGAAGTTAAGCTCACTCTGCTGCACCTCAGGAAGAGCCTGACCACAGATGATGACACATCCCCATCTGACTTGGATTTACTCTCTACTGCTCTTCAGATCCCTGTCAGACGTGTGGCTAAACTTTCATTTACCTATGACAAGAGGAAAGCCAGATCTTGCCCCATTTGTGTTAACTTGACCAAAGTAAACAGCCGAATACAACATTCTCAGGCTCCAAAATGGTTAGCTAGCTCGCTGCTCACTCCTCTAAAATTACTAGACATGGAAATGAATAGATTTTGTCCAGCTGACAAAGACATCCCTTGATGGCAAAATCAACTCCTACTGTAAATCATCCTGACCATTTTCTGTCTACTGCACTTCATAAAATTTTAAAGCAATAGTGTTCTGCCAAAATACTCTTCAGAGCAGGATACAGGCTTGGATAAGTAAAATTCCTTACGTACTCCTGTCTTTCAAAGAGGAAACATAAAAATGTGTATCTTATAAAGAGATGAGAGCACTTGTTTTTTTACAAGACATTCAAAGGCATAGCATCTTAAATATACAAATTCCAACTATGAAATCCTTATAAATTTTAGAAAGCTTTTTAGGGATTGCCTCAGTTTAAAATGAACATTGGTTTAATACAATTCAATAGTGGAATTGTTAAAATTTATTGAGTACACAGGCACACAGATGCACACAAGCGCGCGCGCGCACACACACACACACAAAAACCTGTTAATTGACATACATCACAGAGAGCTATGCAGAAAGAGGAAGCCTTATTGGAAAGTTAACTAATACTGCTGTTATTATTATAACTTTTCAGTGTTAGCTATTCTTATTTCGTTTCAGTTTTGTCATCTTGTTTTAAGATGTTGTCATCTTTCACTTATGAGCATGTGAAAAAATTACACTTTTTTGAGCATATGAAAAACAATATTGAGTTTGGAAAATGGGTCAGATTTATCTAGCTGGTTGTGGGAACACCATTGGACATGATTTACACTGAGACTTGAGAGTCTATGTAACAATATCAAGAAAAATAATTTATGTATGATACTGCAAGTTGTCAGAATAAAACAAAATTTTCTCCAAATTATGAGCATGTTTTAAGATATAAGGATTGAGAGTTATTATACACAGGTAAAAAAATAGGATAGACTGGATTTTTAAAAGAAATACCTTCTGAGGCTTATTCCCCTAGTGATTCCAAACAATCAAGTTGACACTGAAGATATATGTGTGTATGTATATATGTATGTGTCATCTATCTGTACTGTATATAGCTACACATATATATGCAGTATGTGCATCTATGTGTGTGCATATAGAGATATATATGTATGGCTGTGCCAGGAACCAATATCCATAAACAAGACTATTCCAAGTCTTAAATACAGAAGGCACTGGTACTTCCTTGAGTCATGAATGACTCTCATCAATAGTTAACATGGCTGCTAGGTATGTGTCATGTGATGGAAAACAACACAGGATATAGAGTGCATAAATGTTCACAAAGACTATTTCATAGATAATCATCAGAAATTATCAAAAATGAAAGATTTCAATGCGAATATATTTTTACTAAAAATCTCAAATAGTCACTTTTCCTCATTTTGCTGTAAATAGTCTAAAAACTTCAACTATAAGGAGAAGCCCCAGCATGTTAGTTAAACATTTATTAAAGTCAAATTTTTAACCCTGTTGTTTGTTTTCTGGTTTCTTGTGTTCCAGTTTTACATATTGTGTTTTGCACAATTAAATAACTACACTAGGATCTTTATATCACATCTATATCTTTATGCCTGTAATTAGTCCCAGGTAATTTTTTTAGAAAAGCGCTATTTTTTTATTTTAACATTTATTTTATTTTATTGTAAACAATGGAAATAAACACTCTAATGATGAGTTCTCACTCACTGTTGGAACATTTCACATATAACTCTTGACACCATCATTTTAAGGATTGTTATCTTCAAATCCTGTTTTAATGGGGACAACTGTCACAATGAAAAGCCAGTCTTACTTCCGTACATTGAGATCCTTTTGGAAGCTATAAATGTGATATAGAGATTTTTTTTATTGTCTAACTCAGAACGAAAGCATCAAAAAAGCAGAAAAAAAAAATGCCTGTTGGAAACACTGAATTTGTTTCAGAAACAGTATGTGACAGTATTGCGATACAGCTGCATTCACGAAAGCTCTCTTCTTTGTAAATTCCTTCTAGCTCTCATAGTTGAGTGCCTGATTCTGCCTTCCATCCACAGAGATTATTTTATGTACATATGACAGGAAATAAAATAAGCTAACCTCTGCTCTACCTGCACACTGGACATTGCTTCTTCCACTGATACATAGATCCAGGTGTCCGTGACAACTCCCAGCGTTCGCATGTCAGAATGAAAAGTCACAGGGCACGAGGAGACTTAGATTGAGACGAGTTTAGTCAAACAATGTGGAGCAGCCCTGAGTGTAAATGTGAAAAACAGCAGGGACTGTGTATTGCAGCACAGGCAGTTTTCATAAAGGGATTCCCATCTTTTTCCCCTTTGGAAGGAACCAGTGTAAACTGCATTTAAACAGGAAGACTGTGGACAATCCAATCAGATGTACTTTCTCAGAACTAATGACTGTGCATTAGAGTGAACATTAGGACACATAGTTTTAGCACTAATAATAAAAACATAGGGATGGATATTTGGGTTCAAACTGAAGATCAGAAAAGAAAAGAAGTCAAGTCGTTAGAGAGTTCTTACCTCTACCAAGGCTCAGGAAAAGGGATGATCCTGTCCTCAGCA
Source organism: Neodon shergylaensis (assembly GCA_025134845.1). Lineage (NCBI taxonomy): Eukaryota > Metazoa > Chordata > Mammalia > Rodentia > Cricetidae > Neodon > Neodon shergylaensis. The sequence goes on along the minus strand of JABTXL010005037.1, from coordinate 15,319,625 downwards.
TGTCTGCAGACCAACCTCAAACAGCAATGAGCTCTTGTCTCCTCCTGCCCTATATACCTTCGCAGACATATCACTCCTGTCTTACCTCCCTAGTGCTGAGATTAAAGGCATGTGACTCCAGAGTACTGGAATCACGTTTGTGTGAGTTCTATATCACCTTATAGACAGATTTAATCTCAGGTAGCCCATGGTGCCCTTGAGTTCTAGGATTAAACGTGTGTGCCACCAGTGGCTTAGCTATACCCTGTGAACTTCAGTTGATCTTTATTTATTAAAATAGAAATAAAATATCAGCGCACATAGTAAACATAATGATTATGTTCTGATGCTTTTGAAAGAGACACAGCCAGGGCAGGAACTTACATTTCAAACTTGTCTAAAAGTCCATCTTACTCTCAATTATATTTTTATAGTGTTTATATATTAAATAATTTCTTTAATTCCTGTCTATTATTTTCAAAGTTTTAATAAAACCTTTAAGTCATCTTATTGAGATATGAAAAAAATGAACAAACTGTTAATTATATATAAAATATTTCATTCATTGCCCAACTAGGAGACAAAGTACCATTAGGTTTCAATGATATGACTAAAGAAATAATTACATGGATTAAGAATATGTAGTTAGTAAATGGATGTTAATAAACTTTGAAATTAATAGTATCAAAATGTATTACAAATTACATACTAATGTTGGAAAATTATTTGGGAAATTTAAAATTATGTCAAAAAATATGTTTTTTCATTTTAATAATGTAATTTCATCTAAAAAGAGATACATTCATTCAAAGGGTTATCATGCTTAACCATACACCTAAAACAAATTATTATGAAGTTTCCTGAATGTCAGTATTAAAAGAAATGACTATAAATGACCCAGACATATTCCTATAAAATGTTGAAAAGTTCAGAGGGCCTAGAAAGGTTTGCCAGGCAAATGTGATAGCATGAATATATTTGACCCCGGTTATCTCCCAGGGAATGGCACTATTAGGAGGTGTGGTTTGTTGGAGTGGGTATGACATTGTTCGAGGAAGTGTGTCACTGTGGGGACAGGCTTTGAGATTTCCTATCATCAGGATATCGCCCAGGTCTCAACTGCTTTGATGTTGCCTGTAAGATTTAGCACTCTCAGATCCAGAACTACATCTGCCTGCAAGCTGCTATGACCTCTGTCAAGTGATAACAGACTAAATCTCTGAAATTGCACTGAGCCACCACAATTAAGTTTTCTTTATAAGAGTTGCCATGACCATGATACCTCTTTACAGCAATGAAAACCTAATAAGCAATGCCTTGTTGTTGTAAGGAGCTGTGGGCCGCTTCCCTGCCGCCCCAGCTCCCGGCCGCCAGCTAGCTCTAGCTTATGCCCGAAATAATTACACGGAAACTGTATTCTTTTAAACACTGTTTGGCCCATTAGTTCCAGCCTCTTATTGGCTAGCTCTTACATATTAATCTAACCCATTTCTAATAATCTGTGTAGCTCACAAGTTGGCTTACCAGGGAAGATCTTAACCTGCATCTGTCTGGAGTGGGAGAATCATGGCGATTCCCTGACTCAGCTTCTTTCTCCCAGCATTCTGTTCTGTTTACTCCGCCTACCTAACTTTCTGTCCTATTGAAGGGCTGAGGCAGTCTCTTTATTTAACCAATGAAATTAACACAAAACAGAAGACACTTCCCCATCACCTTGTTCTTAAGTAGAAATCTCTCGATATTATAGTATGAATAAATCTAAAATTTTGCTTATAGAATAAATGTTAATAATTAAATAAAATGATTTTCATAATTATCAATTTAGAACAAATGTGGTCAGATAAATTTTAACATAGGATATTGAAATACATAAATGATAACATGAATTAAATTTGGTTTAAATTATATATATACATATTAAACTTGGTCTAGTATGATCATGTGTGTCCTAGAATGTGTGTATTTTCATGCTTATGTAGAAGTACATATAGTGGTCTTAGGACAGCCTTATCCTTATGTTTAATACACATTTTGTCTGTGTAGACATAATATCTCACTGTCTTGAATTCACTTTTTTGGTTACTCTGACTGCCCAACAAGTTACTCTACTGCCATTTTTTCTCAAGGCATGAATCTCAGGTATTTATACTTGTAGAGCAAACCCTGTACCAAAAGACCTAACTTCTAAGCATTTTCTCAGTTTCAGAAAAACATATATCTTGTTACTTAATCACATGAATAATATTAGAATTGTTATAATTATCGAAGAATGATTCCACAAAGAAAAGAATAATGGATGGAAGATTGTTTTATACTCAGAGAGAGGGGACATGAGGAAAAAAGAGAAAGAGGTGGACAGATAGAGAGAGAGAGAGAGAGAGAGAGAGAGAGAGAGAGAGAAATGAATTCACATAATTACAGATGCTGAGTATTCCCACATACTGCAATTTACAAGCCAAATGAAGAAAACCACTGGGACAATTCCATCTGAATTTAAAAGCCCAAGAGTCACCGAGCCAATGATAAAAATGCCAATCTGGTCAAAAGGCAGAAAAACTTAGAGTTATGATTTGAGAATCTAGAAGAATCTGGACGTCCTAACTTGAGATGCTATTAACCTGCTTTAACCTTTTAGTCTATTTAAGTACCCAAGAGATTGGATATCACTGGTGAGGGCAATTACAACAGCTTGTACATTTGGAATGCACACTTCATTATTCTTCTTCAAAAACAAGAATGAGTAGAAACAACTAAAAGTAATGTTCTTTCAACTACCAGAATATCCTTTAGCCTTGTCAAATTTTTCTATAATATTAACACTGTTTTTAACATTTCATTAATACCATATCCCTTACAGAGGCACAGAATGGTTAGGAAGGGTTTTCTTTACTCAGAAATTATGCATTTATAGCAGTTCCTTGTTTTGCTATATAAATCAGAACAAAAGACACAGAGAGAGACTTTTTCATGCAATATAAATTTCTGAAGCTCAATACATTTTATAATGTTAATATTTCCCTACAGTTTTCAATTTCTTGAGTTTACTAAATATATATATTTGTTCATTCACCTCTTGACAGACATATGGAATGTTTCCAGTCTGGAATGTTATGAGTAAAGCTGCTGTGAATATCTTATACAAGTATTTTATAGACACATGTTCTCATTGTTCTTGTGTAAATACTCATGATTGGAGTGGTAGGCTCCTGGGGAAGGTGTAGACATAATTATATAAGAAAATTTTAGACACTTTTCCAAAGTGGTTGTAACACTGCACGTTGCCAACAACCAAGTGAGTTCCAGTTTTCACACAATCTTCTTATTATTTTGTCTTTTGAGATATCTCATTTTGGCTTTGATTCATATACCTCTGATGGATCATGAAGACGACAGCATCTTCAAGTATGTTTCGGTGAGTTGTCTAAGACTGTGGGGTTTACTATTATTATCTTTCCCCTTTTCTTGATGAGAGTCATAGTCTAGCCGTGTTTTCTTTCCTCACAGCAGAGCTCTGCCAAGGAAGGGGTCTGGTTACTAACCCTTTGCCTCTTTCCAAACCCAGCCAATGCTCAGTCATGCCGCACCTGGGAAATGTCAATCATGATTTTCCAGTCATACCTGTGTCATTGTGTCTCCATTATGTCTAAAGCAAGCTTTAGTTGCTCCTTCCAGTTTTAAATCAGGACTTTTGGGTTTGTTTTGTTTCTAGTGGGATGCTTTGCTCTCTGCAAGCATTTCCATCAAAATCATAGGTGAAAATGTCATTAACTTTTTTCTCAGAATAACTACATTTATGTTATCTAACTTAAAAAGTACTTGCTAGCTGTCTTGCTTCTCATCCTCTATGAAGCTTTTTCAAATGTCTTGTTGTACACATTCATTTCAGTTCTGTGAACACATCTCATGCAGCTATTTATGAAAAATTTGGGTTTTGTGTTGAGCCTCTCCTGTTTGAAAATCTCACTCCTGTAACAGGGAGCGGGGTCCCTTGTTCTGGCCGCCTGGATAGCTTACACCTGATATAATCACACAGCTATTCTATTAATTAAATCACTGCCTGGCCCACTATCTCTAGCCTATTATTGGCTAACTCTCACATCTTGATTTAACCCATTGCTAATAATCTGGATATCACCACGAGGTCATGGCTTACCGCGAAAGATTCAGCATGTCTGACCTGGTGGCTCCAAGGCAGTTCTCTGACTCTGCTTTCTTTCTCCCAGAATTCAGTTCTTTCTTCTACACCTACCTAAGTTCTGCCCTAACAGGTCAAGCAGTTTCTTTATTGATTAACCAATGAAAAAGCAACACATAAATAGGAGGACCTGCTACACCACACTCCCTGGATACTTTTGATTCTGTCTCTTTCTCATCATTCTGATATCACCTCACAGAGAGGAAATTTGACTTTTGACTCTCTACAAAACTGGTTCTGGCAATTAAACTTGTTCACCAGAAGGTTATGAAAATTAGTGAATACCTTCCAGGTTTAGAAATAACTTAACGTGGGGCTAGAGAGATGACTTAGAGGTTAAGAGCACTGGCAGCTCTTCCACAGGTCCTGAGTTCAATTCCCAGAAACCAGATGGTGGCTCACAACCATCTGTAATTTGATCTTGCTCCCTCTTCTGGCATGCAGACCAAACACTGTGTAATAATAAGTTTTAAAAAAGCAAAGAAAAAAGAGAAATAGATTAACTTTAATGACACCTCTGAAAATTATTTTAGCAAATCAGGATGTGTGCATACGGAGAAACAACATGTTTCTGGATAATGAGATTTACTTTTCATTTACAAATATGCGTCCTATGTGCTGCCTATATCCAGCCTTAAGTCTTTGAGTACAAGTATATTGGTCAAGTTCTTTCAGGTATAAAAAAATAAAAAAAATTGTATAGGGAGGTACATGGAAAGAAGAAAAGAAAGTTAGATGTCGAAGATCTAAGACCATATTTATTATAAGAATGAACTCTTAAGTTTAAACAGTTTGAGATGTTCCATGCTATAACATCGTTTGCTACAAAGTAAAAGCATGTAGTTGTAGCTTGGTCTAAGTCCATAAATTTGATAATCTGGAAAGGACAGAACTGATACAAATTCCGGAGTCTGAAGTTTAACGACTTGCAGTTCTGGTATCCAGATTCCCAGATTCACTATTCTGTGTTTTTCCCTTCCATCTGTGCCTTCAGTATTGATAATACTACTATTTCAAATGCCAGTTTATTTATTCCTGTTACATTTATACTTTCTTACCCAGAAATTATAGTTTCCACTCTTCCTTTACCCTTGTTTATTTTAACACATATATGTTAATATATATCTTAACATTTGTGTATAAATTTTTAAATACTTGTGGCATTACTATGTATCTACCTATCTATCTATGAAAGTAAACTAAGAACATCGTTATTGCTCAACATTCAAGACTTATAATATTATTGTTTTACAAGTTTTTTTTCCTCTTATATTCTAAAAGAACTAAGTATGAATAATGAAAGGAGTGCCCCAAATCAACTAACATACTTGGGAAATGTGTAGAAAACACATCTGAATAACTATAAATTTTACAGTAAAAATGAAAATCACAAATTTCCAGCTATTTAGACTAATGAAAAGTAGTACTTTATACCCACACTTACCATGTTGAATAATTGCTTTAAGACAGAAAGTTTACAGAAATTTCTAACACTTCAATCAAGAAGGGCTATGAGAGATGTAAAATTACTGGTGAACGAGGTAATACAAAGCAAATGTGAAAGAAAAAACATATTCTCAATCACTAATTTAATAGCTAATTAAATGTATGTACTTGTAGGATGTTTAGACATCGTTATACCTACAACACAGCCTGATTGGAAATGTCCTTTGAAGCATATGATATGGGTTCAAAAGGCTCTTAAAGATGAAAATTATCATCTAACCATAGCCTTCATTAGGTACTTAATCATATTGGAGAGAGCAAGCTACATATCGTTGTGCCTGCCGCTAAGTAGATAGGAGGAACACTTCTATCTTGACCATATCTGTTAGAAAGAAATACAGAAAGCTATATGTACTCTAATATTAGAAAATGATATGTAAAATGTAAGGTTAAAAAAAGAAAACCCTATGACAAAATTAAAAGATCTAGAACCAAAATCGAGAGTGATACTTATCTATAAAATGTCAAAAATCTGGACTTCAAGACTTTAATCATCTAACTAGAACTCACTGATTATGTAATCAACAGCATTTGCTATATTATTCCTCTCTCTCTCTCTGTCTGGTTTTCTCTGTGTATTTTTGGCTGTCCTGAAACATACTTTGTAGACTAGGTTGGTTTTGAACTCACAAGAATTTGCCTGCCTCTGCCTCTTAAGTTCTGGGACTAAACACATGTGTCACCACACCTGGCCACTATATTCTAATAATAAGACTGAAATTGCTTATACAAAGACAAACATCCCCTATGTTATATTTATATATATTTCAAGAGCTGGAGAAATGGCTGAGGTGTTAGCTCTGACTGCTTCTCCAGAGGATCCAGGTTTGATTCACTACACCCTTATAGTGGCTTTCAATTATATATATATTTTTTGCAGTCCCAAGGTATCTACTACCCTACTGTGGCTTCCATGGGGACTGCACATCATGATGCACAAAATTAAATATAGACCAAGGACTCATACACACAAAAATTTAAAACATTAATGTTATATACATATATATATAAAGTGTATTTCCTAGCGTACTTCTTATAGCAATAGGCCAATTGGAGAAGAACAGACTTTGAAATATCATTGACCTAGGGAAGAGAATTTAAGTTTTTTGAACTAGTATTCTAGGGCTTAGAGTTAACAGTGACCCCAGCTAGAACTATAGATGAGAGAAAACTGAGACAAATGTATATTCTTTTTCTCTTACAAAGCCTTTTAGAACAGAAGCTGATATTGAAGGTCTTCATAGTCCTTTCTGTCTGCTACAATCTGTGTTTTCTCATCACCCCCCACTGAAAGCAGCTTCTTCTATGGCCCTATGGTTTCTTGGCTACACTGTCATTCAGCACAGCCACAATCAGCCCTAAACTTACCAGGCGTTGAGGAATGGAATTACAAACAACAAAATGAAACTTATATCAATTTGACATTTCCAGTGAATGACATGGTGTGTGCTGTCACCCAAGAGGCAGGAAGTGGGAATAAGAGAAGGGCTCTTCTCACGAGTCTGTTTAGTGTGGTGTGATCTCACAAAAATATCTCCCTTACACAAAACCCACCCTTTGACTTAAACAAAAACAAAAGACATGTCACAAACTTAAATATAACAAAGATGAAACCCAATATTACTCAACACCTAGAATAATAATTAAAAAATTAACTAAACAAGGAGGCTGGAGAGATGGCTCAGAGATAAAAAACATTGGCTTTCCTTCCAGAGGACCCAAGTTAAACTCTCAGCACCCACATGACAGCGCACAACTGTCTGTAATTACACCTTCACATAAAGACACACACAGAAAACAATGCCAATGCACATAAAATAAAAATTGATCATTAAAATTTAAAGACAAAAACTAAGCCTTAAAGAAGCAGTTATAAGGAAAGCAAAATAGAAATAATGAATCATAAAATAAAAGAAAGAAAAATAAACCAAATAAAAGTACATGACAGTAACATTTCCCACAAAACTGACAAAAGGTATGAGCTTAAATATCCAGGAAACTGAAAAGTTTCATGTTCGAAATCAGAAAACATACCCACATCCAGCCAGTGATAAGATTAACTGCTTGAAAACGCTGATGAAGAAAGGACTTGGCCACAGCCCAGTGGCTTATAGGAATGTCAAGATTTAATTCTGTGGCATGCTGGAAAGGTCAAGACATAAGGTATTAGAATTTTAATGACTTTCCTGGGTTAGAAAGGAACACTGAAGAACCCACCACCCATGTAAGATTGTTCCTATGAGATGTTCGAAGTTTTCTGTATTGTAGAGTATTATGTGGTATACACTTTTAATCCCAACCGTTACGACGGTGAGACAGGACAATTTTTGTTAATTCGAAGAGAGTCTGGTCTCCATAGCAAGCTACAGGCCAGCTAGGGATACATAGGGCAAACTTGTCTCTAACAAAATGTACTAATTATACTGATGCTATCAAATATGAAAGACTAGGAAAAAGTTTTCTACATGGAAAATTTTAAAAAATCTAAAACTGTGCTCGTGGCTTTTGTAGAGTCTGGTAGAAGAATGCTTCCTACTTACTGAAGAAGATTTATTTTTTTATCTACCTGTTTTGTTTTTTATTTTTTCGAGACAGGGTTTCTCCATAGCTTTTGGTTCCTGTCCTGAAACTAGCTCTTCTAGACCAGGCTGGCCTCGAACTCACAGAGATCTGCCTGCCTCTGCCTTCTGAGTGCTGGGATTAAAGGCGTGCGCCACCACCACCCAGCTTTCATCTACTTGTTTTAACATAGAAACTTAAAAATAATTTACTGTGAACCTGATATTTCTCACTAATGATAAAACTAATGTATGAAGCTGTGATTATCATTGCTGCTCATTTTTTTTATTTTTCAAGCTACTATTCTTTTTTTCTTCTGATAAATTAATTTGTATGAATCTCCTCTTTTCTTATTCTTATTTTCTCTCATTTCTATTTATCTATTTGTAGATTTTTTCTCTCTGTCTCTCTCTGTCTCTCTTTCTCTCTTTTGTGTGCATATGTATGTTTTTGTGTATGTTTATCTCAACATTTTGTGAACTAATTACTTATGAACTAAAAGAAGTTACATGTTAGGTATTTCATTTTATTTGTTCATCTATTTATTTTATATCCACATCACAGCCTCACTCCTATTCTCCCCTTCCACCCCCCCCCAATCTCCACTCCACATCCATCCTCTAATCACTCCCTCTTCAGTCTCCATTTAGGAAAGGGTAGGTCTCCCATGTATATCATCACAACATAATATACCAAGTTGCAGTAATACTAAGCACCTCTGTATGTGTTAAGGCTGGGCAAGGAGACCCAGTATGAGGGTTAGGTTCCCAAATGCCAGTAAAAGAGTCAGAGACACCCCCTCTTCCAGCTGTTAGGAGTCCCACAAGAGGACCAAGCAACACAACTATAACATATATGAAGAGTGCCTCTTATAATGGTCAATATAAAAATCACTTAAATAGCAATATTTTAAAAAATACCATTAATACCTAGGATAACCAGAAGGTTGCATGAGTCTTAATTCAGTATATTTTTCTATTAAGCATTCATTTTCAGTGCCTATTATACTGACCATTTTAAGAGGCAGAAAATAATATTAAAGATTAAAACCCCAGAAACCCGAATTGAAACTCTGTATCTTATCTAATAATAAAATAAAATATGAATCAATGATATTGTAATATGGAAGTGATCACTTTTCTCTACATTTTCTAAACTTTCCAGGATTAATTAAATTTTAATGAATATTCCTTAATCTAAAATTAGTGAGCACTTTTAATTCAAATCTCAATAGCATTCTTTTATCAAAATAGTAATTTTTATTAAATAAAGTAGAAGGAAAGAAATTTGACTGGTGCCTCAGGATTTGTGTTAAAATAATTACAACATTAAACCTAAGTTTAGTTTGCCAGGAGTTTATAATCATCTTTCTACCTAAGAAGGGAATCACACATAGGAAGCTGAGTTCTTAAATATACTTTTAAATTTTATAAAAATTCTGCCAGGTGCTACTGTCAGGATGTGCATACAAATATAATTATGCACAACATTGAAAAATCAGTAGACACTTAATGTATCAAAAACTTATGTCTCTAATTCAACACATTGGTTTTTGCTCTTGCTATAACATGAAAGAAACCAAGATTGAAAGAATAGAGGTATGCTTTGTCCCCTAACTTAAAGACTTAACTACTATAGAGTTAAAGAATATTCACTAAAAGTCTATGCTCTTCAAATGCAAACCTTATAATTCTGTATAAAATATTTGCTGTCTGCAATATTTTTATTTGCAAATATTAGACTCATTCATTTCTTTCTGGTTGCTGTAGCACTGAAGTGTTTTTAGTGAGCAATTTGAAGAATGAGATAGTGTTAAAAGTTTCTTTTCTAGTTCCACCCATTTGCATGCAAATTTCAAGATATCATTGTTTTTTTTTTTTTTTTTTTTTTGCCACTGAGTAGTACTCTAATGTGTAAATGTGCCCCATTTTCTTTATCCATTCTTTGGTTGAGGGGCATTTAGGTTGGTTCCAGGTTTTGCAATTGCAAATAATGCCACTATGAATATAGTTGAACAAATGTCATACTATGATTGAGTATCCTTTGGGTATATGGCCAAGAGTGCTTTTGCTGGGTCTTGAGGTAAGTTGATTGCCAATTTTCTGAGAAACTGCCATACTGATTTCCAAAGTGTTTATAAGTTTGCATTCCTACTAGCCATGGGGGAGTGTTTCCCATGTTATGCATCCTTTCCAGAGTAAGCGGTCACTGGTGTTTTTGATCTTAGCCATTCTAACTGGGGTAAGATGGTATCTCAGAGTCGTTTTGATTTGCATTTCCCTAGTGACCAACAATGTTGAACATTTCCTTAAGTGGCTTTCAGCCATTTGAGATTCTTCTGTTAAGAATTCTCTGTTTAGATCTGTACCCTATTTTTTAATTGAATTATTTGGTATTTTGAAGTCTAGTTTCTCGGGTTCTTTAAATATTTTGGAGATCTGTTCTCTGTCTGATGTGCGGTTGGTGACAATCTTTCCCCATTCAATAGGGTGTTTTTCTTGTCTTATTGACTATGTCCTTTGCTTTACAGAAGCTTCTGACTGTGATAACCACGACTCAGAAAGATGAGCATGGTATATATTCACTCATAAGTGGATACGAGCTGTAAAATAAAGGATAATAAGCCTATAGACCATGACCCCAAAGAAGCTAAGTAACAAGGAGAACTCTAAGAGAAATATAGATATAGATATATAGATCAAACTGGCAAGGGGATATAGACAAGTTCTCCTGAGAAAATTGAGAGTGTGGGGGTTGCAGGAGAGAGAAGGGTGTAAGGGAAGGAGTAGAGAAGGGAAGGGGGAGGTGAACTTAAGGTAATGAAAAATGTCAAGATGGGGAAAGGACAGAGACTGAGAGCAAGGAATGAGGTATCTTGACTAAGGGAGCTGTCATGGGGCTATCAAGAAACTTGGCACAAGAAAATTCCCTGAAATTCACAGGATGACCTCAGTTTAGACCGTAAGTAATAGTGCAGAGGGTGACTGAACTGGTCTTGCCCTGTAGTCAGATAGATGACTATCTTAAATGTTATCATGGAAGTTTCATTAGCGACTGATGGAAGCAGATGTGAATATTCACAGCAGAGCACTGGACTGGGCTTCCAACATCCAGTCAAAGAGCAGGAGGAGTGAGAATATGAAAAAGAGATCAAGACCATGATAGGGACACCCACTGAAACAGATTACCTGAGCTAATAGGAGCCCACCAACTCTAGCCTAACAGTGAGGGATCCAGCATAGAGCAAAACTAGGCTCACTGTATGACTGGGGCTGGTGGTGGGGTCACTGGCAGTGAGACCAGGATTTATCCCCACTGCTTATACTAGCTTTTTTGAAACCATTCTCTTTGGAAAAATACCTTATATAGTGGGTAGGTCCTTGTTCCTGCCTTAAGCAATGTGCTAAAGTTTGTTGACTCCCCATGGGAAGTCTTACCCTCTCAGAGAAGTGGATAGGGCATGAAATGGGTAGGAGGGATGGAGGAAGCAGGAGGAGGGGAGGGAGTGAAACTGGGATTGGTATGTAAAATGAGAAAAGATAGTTTTTGTTTAAAAATAAATTTAAAAAGTTTCTTTTCTATTATCTACAATTGAGCTACATTTTCTGTCTCTCTTAGAGTTTTCTTTTGCTCAAACAATTTCCAGACTTTGATTTGAAGTTGGTATGGACTTGATTTTAGCTTTATACATGTGAATAATTACATACAGAAAGTTATAGATTTAAGATCACATGGTTATCACAGTACCCTAAGCATGACCTCTGCAATGAAAGGCATAGAAGTATTCCAGAAATGGTAAGCATATCAGATGTCAAGATCTGTTTTCTAAATATCATTGCTCTATGAAAGAACTCAGGTTTTTGTGGGGGCCAACAGATGTGAGCCTTTTTCACCTTGACGAAAGGTCAGAGACTTTGAACTTATTTTTGTTCTTTCAAAGTTGTTGACAACTGCAAAAAAAGAGATCCTGACCTAGGGTGTAATTGATTAGTGTTTTGGGTATAGAGGTGAATTTGCTCTGGACTGAAGGTCAGAGAATTCAAGTCTATTCCTCATATCATGTTAATGAAGTCTGTGGCTTCCCTCCTCCCCCTTATATAAAAGCCTCTGGAAAATAAATGGGTGTGGTTCACTTCAGTATTCGCCGAATTTCCCTCCTGGTGCTGTTTTGTGCTTCTGTCTTTTATTTCTCTCATATCTCAGTTCCTTTTGCTTAATAATTCCAATCCTCATGTTCCTATCCTGGAGCGTACAAATTTCTTCGGGGCTGGAGCCTGACAGATGTCATCTCAATATGTGACTTATGACAGGTATCTCAGAGGAATGTATGGTTCTGTGCCTGTGATAAGGGGAATGGAAAGATAGTGAGGATCATCTGACGAGTCTATAGAGCAACAATGACAGACATAAGTCAGAAGAGAGATTGAAGGATTGAGGGCATGTGAGGACCATGGTTTCCACAAAGAGTTACCAGTCTTAATGCCCAGAATAATCACAGTAAGAAAATGTACATGGTATCAAAAGGTCATTTAAAATAACATAAATATCTGACCATATACTGATAAATGCCTAAAAAATTAAAAACATAAAAAAGGGAAAAAATTCTACCTTCATTATAAACCCAAGTAATAGAGAAGGAATAAAAACACAGCTGGAAGTGTGAAAGGCAATAATAATAGTGACTAAATTATAGAGCCCACTACAGACAGAAAACTATAACTAATCAGAATGCAGAGTAATGTGGCCCAGTTCCAGTTGATAAATCTACAAAATACGTCTGCCCTTCTGACTAAGGGAACACTGCAGAACTGGGTTGAAAAGATTGTGAGAATCAGAGGAACAGGGAGTTTGCTGTGAGACTGTGTCTTTTAGTAATATTGAAAGTTATGCCCATAAAGTCTCTCCAACATGATGGCCCAAATGTAAGATGAACAAGAATGCAGCGACGAACATACAAAATCGGATGGGGAAAAGCCTATAGGGTATCAAGAAATATAGGCACCTTAGAAAGGCTAGGAAGGGGAGAGGTAGATTTCCCTAGGAAAGAGCACACCAATTGGTTGTTTAGCGTCAAATGATTAGTCCTGAAAACATAAATAGGGAATAGGGATAGCATTAAAGAGACTATACTGATATATTCAGGAATAAATATGTATATGTATATTGTCGTAGTCAATGATCTATTTCTATGAAGAGTCACCACAACCACAACAATTCTTATAAAGGGAAACATAAAAAGGGCTAGCTTAGAGTTTCAGAGGTTTACTCCATTATCAGCATGTCCAGAAGCCTGGTGGCACACAGACATGTTGCTAGAGACAGAGATGAGCTTTCAATGTCTGGGTCTGTAAGCAGCAGAACAAAAGAGATACTGGTCCCAAGTTGGACTTTGAAACTCCAAAGGCCACCCTCAGTGACACACTTTCTCAAACACCTACTCCAACAAGGCCTTACGTTTGAATATTTTCAAATAATGTCTTTCCCTGAGCATTGGAATATATAAGCATATGGAGACATTCTTGTTCAAGACCACACATATGAATGTGTGCATGCAACAAAAGTAAAAATAAAATAAAAAAAATAACAAAGAAGTCGTGAATTTGAAGAAGAGAGCAGGAAGGGCATATAGGAGAGTTTGTAAAGATAAGGAAGAAATGTTACAATTATAATTGTAAAAAAAAGAATAGCTACTGAAAGAATATGAAGAATAATTTTGTGCTTTAATGAACCACAATTTAAGCCTTTTATTACAAGGCTATTACTATTGATCCCTGTGAATTATTCCATTTAGGTTCACAAATATTCAAGTATTTCTGTCTGTAAGAAGCAGGGTTTAGCTCCTACTTTTGGTCAGAATTATTAATTATGGTATAAGGAGCCAGGCATAGAACTTCTAATATACTAATTTTCAGTGAGAAAGTCTGATAAGAACAGAAGATTTCAGATAGCATCCTCAGCAAATACTCACGTGATTTCTTTTGAAGAACTGCTTTGCTTCTGGGAGGTTATTTTCTAAAATCTTCTGATTTGAGGCTTCTTCATAAACTAGAACAGTTATCAATGAGTTATGCAAAGAATTAGATTTGGATAATGAAACAGAAAAATGATATTAGTCAAAAGTGTTAAAATCCAAATAGTTTATCCCCTTCTTTAAGCCATTGTACTGACATGAATTTCTTAGTGTTTCAATGTACATAAGGAATAATTAAGGCAGCAACAATAAGAAGAAATAGCATGAAGGTCACATGAGAATTTATGCTTACTTTATAATTATAATCTGAAAATTATGCTTTAAATAAGAATGACAAAATTCAAAAATAAATGATAAGAAATGACAATTAGACACCTTACTAATGAAGAAAATGAAGTTGAATACTATAACTGAACAGAATGAAACAAAAATCAAAGAAGCTAGAAAGTTAAATATTGCTTACATCTTAGAATATTTTCTTGAAATCAGATTGGTTGAGTTATAGTCTTTGGAAAACTACATGACTTTAATAACCTGAAATGAGTCATCTCAGTGACCTAACACTTCCATCTTAAGGTAATGAGTTTCATCAAAATTTCATAAATAAGCATCAGAATAAGCAAAACAATGTCTTCCTTGTTTTATTACTGCTAGTAAAGATCTCCAGCAGTCGAATTCATATTAATGGTAAGGAAGAGAATCTGTAATCTGGCCATACAACAAACACACAATTAAATTCACCCCAACCCCATATAAATTAGTAGTCATGGTATGATATTGGGTGAAAATTAAACAAAAAATAAAATAAATAATGCAATTTGGATTGATCACACCAAGCACAATGGATACATTGTTTTCAGAAACAAACACTGAGGTTACAAAGCCATGAATATTACTAAGAAAATGTTAAGTGTAAAATATGGAATATACAATATTAGCTGGATGCTGTAGACATACATATTGGATGAAAACGCTAAAGTAAAGTTGGAAGACTAGTTATCACTCAATTGATGGCGTAGTCCCTCCTGCATTAGTACAATGAGATCAGACATGATCACACAAGGGGCTGCTAGTCAGACAATGAATACATTTGTTTTAATTACCAAATCAAATGGAGAAAGATAATATTGCAAATTCTGTAAACTGCAAGATTAATTGTGGAATTATTCCATGCAAGAAAATTAAGTCAAGCTGAATTTATCAGAGTACTTGTTAGAAGTATCATTTGACTCTTATTTCAAAATTAGGTATGGAATAGTCTACGTTAATGCAGATCACATTTTTTCCCTCATATTCTATAATGTAAAATCTTGAGTTTATGTGAAACTAGGAATAGTCGCTTGGCTTAACATCTAGTCTAAATATTCAAAATTACTGCCAACCTGAGACACTTAATATAATACACTCAGACTAACTGATACACTAAAAAAGTAAGAACCAATTACAAGGATACAAAAACATCATAGGGGAGGTGGAAAAGAAGTAATACGATATTACTTGTTTCACTTCTTTTGTCTTTCTACAATTTTATTGTTCAGGGAAATCATAATTCCAGAAAGATTATACTCTCTCTGTGGCTAACTTCAACAATCCAAATAAAATATCTGATTCCTTAATGGACTGGTTTATATAGCTCATTTTTAGGGCTAGTCTCTCAATAGATTGCTCCAATCCTCTGACAGTCTTCAGTCATTCACTTGCCCATTGTATAGCTTTTATTATTGTCTTCGGTTCCTTTTTTGGGCTATCTGCTCCAATTCCTACTTGTTCAATTGTTCACTGATGGTAGAGGTTAAGTACACAAAGCCAAGATAAGTTATTCTCATCTTTCTTCTGGTTTCATTGAGAGAGGATTTTTCTCACAGTATATTTTGCTGGAATAACTTCCATTTCATTGAGTTGTTCTTTTCTCTTTTTTTTCCTTCTACTGTCAACACTACAGCACTCTTTTTAGCTTTTCCAATAATAGTAGACAGAGAAATAGGATACACATACCACACCCACATCCCTTTCCTCACTGTTTATGGCATCTAAATAAAAAGATACATACAACACAGACAAACTTTTATCCCTTTTGATTTTCTCCTCATTTAAATAGACTTATGCTAACCAACTGTCAACCAGATATTTTCTCTATTGAAGACTGAACCATTGGAAGAAATAGTTACTCCCATTTTACATGGAAAAACACTTCTCAGAGATTTATTTTAGTGTGAGAGAGCAGTGCATATTTTGACTACATTTGCCTATGCAAATTCCCTAATATCATTTAGTTAGTATCATTTTATGCTTGGGCTACCTATTCATATTTACTCATGCCATTGGAATCCTAACCCAGGATTAATACTTCCTAGCCACTTCACAACCTTTATAAAACTAAATCTCATTAAGAGACCACTAGATATTATGTAGTAGAAATAACAGCTCACAGATATATTCTGGTGTTGAGGGAGGCCAGAAAATTCACAACAAAGAGGGATTTCTAATTTTAAAACGTTAATGTTTCATTTTTTTATATATCTATAAAAAAGGGTAAAAGGGCTAAATTTTAAACACAAACTTTAAATAACTTTATTATATCTTGGCTACTAATTGTCAAATTACAGCTGTTGCATAAAGAGTTCTTATTTTAGAAACTAAATAAAACTTTTAAAAATAAAGCAGAATGAACAATATTGGCTTCCCAATAATAGAGAGTCTAGAAGGTAGTACATTGTGTTCGTATTTTTAATGTACTCATGTACAACAATAACATGATTCCTGTATTAGTATACTGTCACCACCATATTCGATGCACTGTAGTTTAAGAATTCTAATATGTAACAACATTCTTTTCTATATGACTTTAGAACATGTACATAGACCTTTGACAAAATGTATTGTATTA
The DNA here is from genome assembly GCA_025134845.1 of Neodon shergylaensis. NCBI lineage: Eukaryota > Metazoa > Chordata > Mammalia > Rodentia > Cricetidae > Neodon > Neodon shergylaensis. The sequence goes on along the minus strand of JABTXL010005037.1, from coordinate 15,302,528 downwards.
AGTTTCAGTTTTATTGCTATGAAAAAACACCATGACCCTAGCAACTCTTATAATAAAACGTTTAATTGAGGCTGTGTTGTGGGATATTCTCTCACACTATGAACCCTGAGTTTATGCTTTCATTAATTAAATAAAACCAACCTTGTATCAGGAGGGAGAGCCAGCCAGTTGACAGAGAGTACTCATAGAGAGTTAGAGGGAGTCTGGAGACAGAGATGCACAGGAAGAAATAGGGACTTTGAGTGTGGTGGTCCTTTTGGTTTGGCAGAGAAGAAGGATACTCTCTTTCTGAAATGTAGGCAAAGAGAGAATGTCTTCTAGCTGATCCTCAACCTCTCTGCGCTACCAGGTTTTCACAATAGCCTCTGATTCCCAAGTCTTAAAGGTAAATAGAATGACAGAGATTTAGTTTAAAACTACATTTGCTGACAGGGGCAGAAGGAGTTTCTGGGGGGCATAAAAGTCCGGCTGGGTCACTGCCTCAAAGCAGGCCAGTTCCTAGTGAATTTCAATTACTGGCTAAAACAGCAATAGATTCAGGTACAACTGCTGGAGCAGTTGAAATACAAGAGGGCTGAATTACAATTCAGCAAAACCATTATCATCAGTGCAGAAACCATAGTTGCACACAGGCAACGGTTCTATATCTCAAGACACAGGCAGCAAGAAGAGACAATGAGCCAATAGGTCTGGCTTGCACTTCTGAAACCTCAAAGCCCACTCCCTAGTGACATGAAAGTACTTTCTCCAATGAGGCCACACTTCCGAATAATGCAAATCCTTAAGAGCCTGTAGGGACTGTGTTAATTCAAACCACCACATGTACCAATAGCTATCAGGAAAACAGGCTGAGAAAAGGTATAACAACAATGAAATAAACTTGGTGGGGGTATAAAGATAATTTTATCTACTCTTGACGAGTGTCTTTTACACTGGTGTATATAGCTTCTAGAAAGATGACACTGCCTTGTTAACAATGTTTTAAACAAGAAAACAAACTCCCTTTTTTTTCATTTTACATACCAATGCCAGTTCCTACTCCCTCCCCTCATCCATTACCTTCACCTGACACCACTTCTCAGAGAGGGTAAGGTACATTGCTCTGAGGAAGGTCCCTCCCAACTAAATCTAGGCTGAACAAGGTATCCATCCAAAGAGAATAGGTTCCAAAAAGCCAGTACAAGCAGTAGGGATAAATCCTGGTACTACTGTCAGTGAGCCAGCAGTCTGCCCCGGCCATGCAACTCTCACCCACATTCAAAGGGTCTAGTTTGGTCCTATGTTGCTTCCTTCTCTGTCTGACTGGAATTGGTGAGCTCCCATTAGCTCAGGGAAACTGTTTCAGTGGATATCCCCATCATAGTCTTAACTTTTTTGCCTGTATTCTCAATCCTCCCATTCCTCAACTAGACACCGGGAGCTCAGTCCAGTGCTCTGCTGAGGTTATCTGCCTGTGTTTCCATCAGTTGCTCGATGAAGGTTTTATAGTGACATTTAAGATAGTCATCAATCTGACTACAGGGCAAGACCAGTTTGGGATACCCTCTACACTATTGCTTAGGGTTGTAGCTGGGGTCATCCTTGTGGATTCCTTGGAATTTCTCTAGTGCTAGGGTTTTTGCTAGCACCTTAATGGCTCCCTCAATCAAAACATCTCTTTCCTTGCTCTCTATCTCTGTGTCTCCTCCATCTTGACTATCCGATTCCCTCACATTCTCCTCCCTGCTCCCTTTCTTCCCTCCTTTTCCCCTTCTGCTCTTCCTTCTCCCCCCAACCCTCATGCTCCCAATTTTGTCAGCAGATCTTGTCTATTTCCCTTTCCCAGGGGGAAATCTATGTATATTTTTTAGGGTTTATCTTGTTACTTAGCTTCTTTCAAACATTATTTTTTTTTTCAAATAAAGAAGAATTCTCTGTAGTTTTGTATTTTTATTACATACTCCTCATTTTCCTGAGTGGCAGTTAATTTTATGCATCAGTCTGGCTGAGCAATAGTTTATTTTCTGTATTTCTGTAATAAAAGCTCACGAAGCTTTGGGGTATAAGCAAAGCAGATTGCTCTGCCCTCCAAAGTGGGGGTTGCTTTCATCTAATCAACTGAGGGTATGGTAATAGAAAGGTTCAATATATCCTCTTGAAGAGGAGGTGTGCGGCACACACTTCTTCGCCTGCACTGCTGAGTTACGTAGCTTTCTAGCTTCAGTGAACGCCTGCAATGAGCACCTGCCCTCCTAAAGACAGCAGCATGCTGTGTGCTCATTCCTTGCTACATTTGCGCACCTGAATTCCGCCGCATGCTCTGTATACACTTCCTGAAACAGCTGCCCTCCTGAATTATGTAGCTCTCTGTCTTCACTCTTCGGCAGCAAAATCTGTCCTCTTGAATGCCTCATGCCATGTGCACACCCCTTCAGCATTTACCCTGCTGAATCCTGCACAAAATTGGTTTAGGACATAGCCATCAGGGTTATGTCTTTTCTCTTGCTTCTGTTTGTATTCTAAAACTCTATTTGCATTTCTGTTTGTATTCCTAGACTTTATAACCATATACAGCATAATTTTCTACATGAATAATTGCAAGTTTCTATGTATCACACACCATACTAGTTGACCATAAAAGTCCCTTTCTTGACTTAATTTATTTTTATGTAATTAGTTCCAGGAATCTACAGTCTGAGAGAATTTTTTGCTGTGCAACCCTCACAGGTCAGGTGATTGTTGTGTAGTCCAAGATAGCCCAGAACTCATGCTAATCTGCCTTCTTTAGTTTCTCAAGTGCTGCGATTATATGTTTTTATTTCTATAACTCATTTTCTTATTCTGAGTTTTTAAAAACATTCACCTCTGCTCTTTGATAATTTACAATATTCAGAGCAAAAGTAACCATGGAGAAAAGTTCAATTTCTCATTTTTGCCAACTAGAATAAATATATAATTATATTCACAAATTCAATAACATAGTATAAACTACCAATTTGTTGATTTCTACAAGGAGAGAGCCATTCTTTTTAAAACAAGTTTTACAGAGAAATATTCTTAATGTTGAAAATTCCGTCACAAGTAGAACTAGCAGATCCAATGTTCTCTTAAAGAGTTTTCTCCATTTGCACAGAACATGGCTGGGAAATGTGTCTAAAGAGAAAGGCTTGTTCGTGGACAGCCTTATATACCTGTAGATAGAGGAGATCCTTTTATCTTCTACCCCTTCAAATTTTAAGGCCCTTTGCAGAGACACTTTCCTTCAAAATTTCCAGGACTCCTATACATCATACATGAAATAAAAAACAAATTTTTTCATGGATATGAATGTTTTCTTATCTGCCTATGTGCAAATACTTGTTCCATCTGCATTTCCAGGATCTGTTGAGGGGACTGTTTATCTGTGAATTCTCTTTACCCAGTATTTAATCTTTCATCTCACTTCAAGACTTGGGGTTTTGGATCACTAGATTTCCTTGTCCCTCTTCTCATTTTATCAACAAGGAATCAATTTCCTTTTACTGCTTTTACTTTTAGCTTCTTTCTTTTATTTGACTCATTGAGGAAAAGGGTCCAAACCTGACTTGGGACAGAGATTACTACCCTAAAGTCAATAACACTTTTCCTTATAGTATACAAATACACCCTATCCCAGTAGAAAACAGAATATTGAAAACAAAAAAGCAATTCTGAATTCTTACTCTTATTCTTGGTTAATTTAGCAATAAGTCTCCCTTTCAGGCTCTGAAAGAGCTGGGCTAAAGTAATCCCATTAGAACAAAAGAAACAAAAGATTATCTTATCACCTGTTTCAAAGTTTTTATAACTCTTCTGCATGAAAAGATATAGTAGTTCTAACTCAGGAAGCAGGGGCAGACATAAAGTACACAAAGATATAATGTATATAAAGTATACACAGACAATAAGGTAGATAGATAAAGGTACAAGGTATATAGATTGATAGGTAGTTAGATAAACAGATAGATAATATACTGTAATACAATAGCATAGTGGAAAATAGGACTCTCAGCCAGAAGCCTGGCAAAATGTCAGAAACCCGATAGAGACAAGGGTACCTATGCTGTATGAGGTTATTACAAGAAATCAGTTATGTGTAGGTGATGGTGGAGATAATTCAAATACATAAGTGCACGGTATGTAGTCAACCAGGAGTCTCATTGTTTGAAAAAGTGTCACTAATAAAACAAAGAAAGAAGGCACGTAAACCTCATAGGTTTGGAATGACATCGGTGGGAACAATGTCAAATTATGCTTTTCAATATAAATGTAAATATCCAGAGAAATAAATATAGTTCAGTCCATTTTTTCTCAAGCTTTGTCCACAGGGAGCTCAAGATTGATGAGCACACTGCACAAATCAGCTTTGTGTAAGAATTTGTATGGAAGATGAACTGGGTTTCCAGAGGCAGAACGTTGATTCCCAGAATGGAATTAGAAATAAGCAACAAATAGGACTTGAGCATCGTGTTTGGTGGAATTTTAAACACTGCATAAACAATGAAAGAACCATGTCACGTGGGTCTAAAATTGTCCAATATGTTCTTGCAGGACTACTGTTGTGTATTCTTCCTCTTCTTAAACACCATTAGCTGTTTAGTAACTGTGATTATAAATGTCTGCTAACTTTACAAGGTGATTTTAAACATTTTTATTTTCCTAGGAGAATTGCAGGATATCCATGCCATTAATTTTTATCTCACTGAGTTTTTATTATATTCTCTGCAGTTTCAGCAACTATTTTTAACTTATACCCCATAATATATCTACATCCTAGATACATGTCAGAATGTAAAAATTATTTTTATTAGGTGTGTTATTTAGAAACCTGTTCATCAAAGTAAATTATGGGAGAGAACTGGAAAGTTAGAAAGTTTCTAGGACAGTAAGTGAGATTGCAAAGTGTTTGTGAGGGTTAGTTGTGAAAAGGTCCAAGGAAACACTAGGGCATCTATTGAAATCATTAGGAAAAATGCACATAACTAAAAAATAACTAGTCAGTAGTGGAGATAAAAGTACACTGTAAAAACCCCAAAAGTTGGCTGAAAAAAAAATGTAAAAGAAAAGAAAGCTGGAGGAAATTTTTGAGCAAAACTTCCCATGCCAGAGATTTTAACCAACCAAATCAATAATCATTTTACTTGTAAATAGTCTGACTAGCACACTGATGATGAATCATGAAGCAAAAGGTATATCATCTTACATACTGTCAATAAAGTATCATTTAGAATATAAAGATACAGAAAGAATAAAGCATGCTATATAAAATCTAATCAGAAAAGGCATAGCGGCCTTAACAATATCAGACAAAATAAGATTCAGGCAACAAAATTTCTCAGATATAAATAGTAATTTAAATTCTGCAAGACTATTAAACTCACCAAAATAATAAAACCTCCTTAAATTTATTTTTCAGTGTGGGAAGTGATTAATAATATTTAAGAAATGGCAGAAGCAGGGTCTATGACTCTTCTTGTCACAGGTAGTTGGCTAGGATTGCAATGCTAGCTATATCTTTCCTCCTATTGAGCAGCCCTTATATCTTAATTATGGCCTTATTAGATAATTTTTGTTTACACCAAGGTAATAACGTTACTATTGTACTATTGCAGATATCTTTCTGCTCTGGTCATTCTTGTGCTTCTTGGACTTCCAGCTGGCCCCATGTCAACAACCTTTCTCCCTTAATGGCTTGCATAGATGATAGCACATTCCAATACTATGAGAGCTAATCCACAGGCTAGACATTTCTGAGTCATTTCTAGTTGGGATCCTCCAAGTCCAATGTTCAAGATTTATGGCATCTTCAATAATAAGGTCTCACTTTCTAGTTCTGGAAGGCAATAAGAGCTATGACAAGAGCCCTTACTGCCATGGGAGTCTTTTGGACATGCCCTGTAAAATATGTTCTAAAAACTTATCATTATGCCTACATGTAGGTGTAACTGTCACCTTTCATCAATGAAAATGCTTCTTTGCAACAACCTGTCAAAATGCAGAGAATGACTGACCATGGTGCATCTATCCCCCCACATATACACATATTTTGACATACAGGAATTTCCATTTAATTTCAATAATTTAATAAGAGTACTAAAAAGGAATGACATAAAACAATAAAATAGGAAAAGGGAGAGAATCAGTTTAAATATTTGATAATTAAATATCATAACTCAGTAAGTCATGGACCAGAGATTTCACAAGAGACATTAAAATGTATTCACATTGACTCAAGAGTTATAGGTGTGATAGCAAATTTGTTAGACAAGTACTGCACAGTATAGCTGAATTTATTCTCTGTTAAATGTTCACTAGGGTCTTTCTACGCCACCAACAGGAGTTAGAAAACATTAGAAGCAAAAGTTTCATTTTCCCAAAGACTTTAAGCTAATAAATGAACATTTTAACTGTTACCCATTTGAAATGCTGCCTAAATTCTGTGACCCAGCTGAAAATATTGAGACAAACTACTCCTTATGAAATCTCAAGTATATGACTGCTCAGCATGTAAAATCGTGACTGCTAATCAATATAGTATTACTTTCCCTTGTGTTTTTTTCTGCTATTCTATGTATTCGCAGAATACATATTAATAACATTTGATCTGAATTTTTGTGTGCACTGCGTTCAATATCAGATAGCTTTGATGCTAAGTATTGCACTGTAATTTTTAAAATAAATTATGCCTTTTTGTTTTGAAAATATAAGGGTGGGTTTTATTTATGAAGTCATTTTTCTTCACAATTTCGAGAGTGTTAGATTTTTCAGTCCATTCAAGAAAGGGAAAGGAAATTTTCCTGTAACAATCACTGCAAGCTTTATTGGCTGAACAGCTTGTCTGTTACCTTTGGGCTGGCTGTCTCAATCAACACCTTTGCATTTTAATGCTAATAAAACTTGAACCCTCAGGGCAGAAGAGAGTGATCCCTGTATCCCGGAGTTGGGGGCGGGGAATGCCGAGGTTTGAGAAGCTGGATTCCCTATTAGTTATGGTGAGGTAGTTCCTGGTCAAGAGAGTGTTTTCCTTCTAGACTATTTGTGCCAGCTTTCTTTTGTGCTGCATCACCGCCTTCAAACCAAAATCACAAGAACAGCCAGGACTCCAAACCCCTTAGATGGGAACTGTTCACCTGTATTTACAACTAGGAAGCAGTGGAGATGCATTCGACCCTCGGTACACTCCTCAGCCAGCGCAAGGGAGGAGGACAGACTTTCTGGACTGCATTCTCCCTCATCCCTCCAACTTTTCTTTGAGGTGTTGGCTTTTCATCCCAGAGATCTGCTTACACAGCTACACCCGTTTAGGCGAACAGACTGGTGTTTTCTTCCTTCCCTTCTCTCTTTCTCTTTCTCTTCCTCCTCCTCCTCCTTCTCCATTTTTTTTTCTAATACAACTTTGCCTGGTAGTTGATGTCTCTTACTGTGTTTTTAAAATAGCTTGGTGACACAGGCGTTTAATCTCAGCAATCTCCGAGAGGCAGAGACAGTGGATCTTTGTGAGTTCGAGGCCAGCCTGGTCTACAAGAGCTAGTTCCAGGACAGGCTCCAAAGCTACAGAGAAACCATGTCTCAAATTACAAAACAAAACAAAACAAAACAAAACAACAAAAAAAAAAACTTTGGATTAGGACAGGAATTTAACAGCAGATCTGTAAAGTTGCACGCACTTTTTTCTACCACAACCAGGAAGCAACTTTATTTTGATGGTTCGTTATTTGCCAGAAATGAAGAATGACAATAATATTTCAAATTCAAACAGCATGTTGATATTATTTTTCATTTAGTTTTACACATAAAAAGAATATTTTTCACTAAAGCATGTTATGAGTTTATTTTATATCTAAATATCTTATTTCACGCCCCTAATGCTGACCAAATATCTGGTACTGACAAGCAACTGAAATGATTTTATATCATACTCACACATTCATCTTGAAAATGTCTGTTACCCTTGGCCATCACACTCTCTATAGGCTAAGCATTTCCTTAGGAATCCACATCAATGTTCTGTGTAGAGCAATGGGATTTGGTAAATACAAGTTTTAAAGTTAGTAATACAATTAATTTATTTTCTATTTAATAGTCCCTACTAAAATTTAGACATGTTAAAAGAAATATATTAAAATTAGAAAATGTAATATAAATAATATTGATTTAGTTTACCACAGCTGAGAAAATGCTATTTTATTAAGAGTCTTTAATAGAAAAAAAATGAAACCTAAGATTCAAACTATTTATACAAAACAAACAAACAAAAGGAATAAGAGACAGCCTATTCTCAAACCAAACTTTGAGGCCCAGGAAAACACAGGTTCTGGTTCCCTCTAATCTGTCTTATCCAACATGGAAGCAGTTTAAAGGAATTTTATTGTAATGTGATGAAGGAAGTTATAAACCAAGACATTTTGAAAACACAGTTGTGTAAACATTGAGAAGACAGTTATAGTTCTACAGAGAAATCACAGTTACAGAACTCAGATGCTATCAGATAGCCCTCTTAGTCTTTTGACAGATAAAGTCTAGAGTTTTACTAAGATAATACATGTTAAAGGTTTTTAGCTGTGGCCAGAATGTTAAGTCTATCCAGGGGGCCACCAGGTTGGGGCTCAAGGAGTAGCTATGTAACAGGCTAAAGAGCACCTGAGGTGTATTGTAAATAGGTTTTGGAACTACAAGAATCTAATCTCTCATTACCTTTGATGTTTTAATCAGCCTGAGCTCTGTAAGCAAAGTTTTTTTCCAGGAATTCTACCTCACAAAAGAAATGAGGTTGGTTTTCCTTTCACATCAGACTAGAACATATAGTAAGAAAACATTCTACTTTGCAAAAGAATTGTGTATTTTTTTGTTTTGTCTTTGGGATAAAGACATGTCTTTTATAAAAGTTGTTTTCAAGGGAGACGAGTGAGAGGAGATTGGTTTTCCTTTTCTAATATTTTCCAAAGGATACATAAGTGACAAATATTGATTGCTCTAGTTATAACCAGTCCCTAGAGTTTTCAACACCACAGAGTGCAAAGAAGAAAAGGAAAGGGAACATTGCTATAACATAGCAAGAAATATAAAAGGCTGCTTTTGATGACAATTACAGATATTAAAGTGGGAATTATGGAAAAAGGGTTGGCAATTATTTAATAACTAATGTGCAATCCATGGTGAAGCTTAACCATTCTTTCTGTTTCGTAATTAAAAAGTTGTAAGAATATTTAGTATTACAGCGCAGGCGATATGTTAGCAATTTGGCTAATTGTACTTTCAAAGCTAAATGTACTTTCTCATATGATATAGTAATTATTAACAGCCTGGCTGCCTTTAAGTAATTTTAAACTAGAAAATGTATATAATGAAGTCATTTTTATGTCATCGGTCCATGCCTACAAGTCTGAGAGAAGGGAGCTCATAAAGGGAACTCAAGCATAAATAGCCAATTTGCTTAGGGACTATCCTGACCTTACTGCAGAAAGCTATAGTCTGGGCAGAGCACAGAAGATCTACTGAGTTGAAGAAAGAGAAAATGATCAGTTGTATACTGGAACATCAGAACAAAAAGACCGTAGAGATATTATTGAGAATTAAATTCAGTGATTCCTTGAAATTCGTACCTGGAAGTTTACTTACATGGAAGTTGACTTACAGGAAGATGTTTTTAGTAGAATTTCAGTTCTCTGAGGACAGGACATAGAAACTTAGTTAGGTTATACTTAAAAAAAAAAAACCCAAAGTTAGTGGTAATATTTGAGCTCTGGTTCAAAATATAATTGATAGAGCAAACAATCATCTGAAATAGTATGTGGAAATTAATTACATATACAAAGTAATTTTATATGCAAATTAATTACAAGCATAACAACTCCAAATATTGGTTTAATATATGGGATACAATTGCTGAATTATAGTATAAATGGAAGCTTAATCTTTTTGAAGTAATAGACAAATTGTTTTCCCTGTATAGTTATATACATGCATATAATTTATATCATTTTATTTTATAGGTCAAAATATATAAACATTCCATTATCCTGCATTGTTTCCAAAGCTTGTACTGATGTTACTATTTTTGATGTTTTTAGATATATTTTGCTATGGTTTTCAATACATTCAATGATGCTGAAAACTTGTCCTGCTATTCTAAGTCCCCTGAATATGCCTTTTAGGAAGTACTTTGAGTTTTCTACAACTTAGTTGACTGACTTACATGTTGTTTTACTAATACGGCGTTATGTGCATGCCTGCCAAAAGCCATTTGAAAGGCGTAAGTGATGCAAATATTTAATAGTTTTAGCTAGATGATAAATTCAGATTTTCTTTATTTTCTTTATCTGTCTGAGACAAGATCTCACATTGTATGTAGCACAGGTATGGCTGGAATTCATAATATAGCTCCGTCTGCCTTCAAATCACAACAGTCTTCATGCCTTACCTCGCCAGTGCTATTGCTACCTGTTTCTCATTTAATTTTCATTTCATTCCTTTTATTATTTTTTGGTTATCAAACTGTAATACCAATAAAATATACTTGTATGAGATAAATTGTTTTAATATATCATAGATTAATTTCCCATGTAGAAAATAATATAGGTAAATGAGTTCTTTTATTGCTGTAAGCACACCTTTTTATTCAATACTAGTTAATAATTTTTTTTCTTCCCCCACATTCCTTTGGAATCTTTGTTACTGTTATTTTTATTTAACAGTTAAGTTTGCTTTCATTAAATTAGAATCTAACACCAATTTTGGAGCTAAGAAAAAGTGGAACCAATTAAAAAAAACAAAAGCATTACATACACAATTGAAATTTAATAATATATATTTTAAAAGAAAAGGTTAAATAATATCATCAAGGAAATAAATGAACAGAAACTATAACAAATAAAGCTTAAATTAATTGTCTGAAAGAAGAATAAGTATAATGCCTAAAATCATACAAATCCATTCCCCAAATATCTGCTAGATCTAACAAAGTCATACTATAGGATAAAAGATTGTTTAAGTGTGAAAATATATTATTTAAATGCTCTATCTGTTAATAACAGGTACAGAATGGTTCTAGAAAATAACCTAGGCTTCTGTAATTATAGGATACAACTTTATCAACTCTAGTTGTAATTTTACTGGCTCAAAATTTAAAGATATTTAAAGCTGAACAAATACACTTAAGTGCATAATGCTTCCAACTTTTTGAAATGTAATACAAACCTCAAGCTGAATATCCAAGAAGTTTAGAAAACTTTAAGATTGATAAATGTGGAAGAAAACACACAGTTCCATTTTCAACTGATGTGAAAATCAACAACAATGATAATGAATACATAATATCATCATAACATCAAGAGAATAACAGAACATCAAATCCACGGAGAATATGAACAACTTGTAGGCAATGTCTCAATAAAATAAGATGAAAGCAGATGGTAAACAAGTTTCACTTACAATAGTAAATAACAATAGCTCTCCAACCTACCACTCTATTCAAGGAAAATATTCTCAAACATTTATAGTATGTATCTGTTTCTAGGACACCTATGCAAGAGAAAAAGCTGAAGAGAGCTCATCTGATAGAACAGAATTATGACTTCATTCACAATTCCCATACAAACAATGCTGAAAATCATAGGAAATGCAGACGGTTATATAGTACTTTTTTCTTCTCAGTTAATTTTCAAAATACATCTGACTGTTTAACACTAATGAGTCAACAACCTGAATTTTATGATGCAACTGGAAATCAAATATATGCTATTAATAACAGAGTAGTCATTAAGTAGCTAATACTAGCGAAGTACCATACTGTTATAGGTAAGCTAATCAAGTTTAACTCCTTATAGGTTTGAAGGCTAATAGAACAAGACAGACATTATTACTTTTGTCCAAATTCTGTCACATTAGGTTTGACATTTTTTCTGTGGTCTGTGTCATTCTGTTATAACTCCTCTGGTTAACAGGCCACTTGTCGTCTGTCACGTGGTAATGCCTTCATTAAAGATTAATTCTCTAAGGGCTACTAAATGGAGTCATAATGTTTATTATTGAGATTATAACAGTATATAATTGGGGAGTGGGAGCAAAAAGAGCCATCTCTACAATCTGAAAAGGATGGGACAAATACATTTTGTAGTTTAAAATTCCTTGTCTTTGTTTTTATTTTTCTTTAATATTTATTTATTTATTATGTATACAACATTCTGCCTCCATGTATGCCCACATGCCAGAAGAGGGCACCAGATCTGATTACAGATGGCTGTGAATTGAACTCATGACCTCTGGAAGAGCAGCCAGTGCTTTTAACCTCTGAGCCATCTCTCCAGCCCTTCCTTGTCTTTTATTGAGAGTAGTGCAATTCCACCAAATGTTATACATTAAAATGCAAATTTCAATTTAAAAAGTAAGAGCAACAAAAAATTTCAATGACACATAACTAGACATGTAGAATGCAATGGATATCTAAAATATTTGGTTTACCCAAAAGAAAACATGAAAAGGATACAAACATAAGACTTGAAAATAATGTATCAAAATAATACATACACATAAACTGGCATAATTGCAATGAAAATAGCAGCAAGTAGATCATAGTTCCCAATTAAAGAGATAAAGACTCTTAGTCTATACAGACAGAACACAGGCTACTTCTTTTTTTTATATTTATTTATTTATTTATTTATTTATTTATTTATTTATTTATTTATTAAAGATTTCTGTCTCTTCCCCGCCACCGCCTCCCATTTCCCTCCCCCTCCCCCAATAAAGTCTCCCTCCCTCTTCAGCCCAAAGAGCAGTCAGGGTTCCCTGCCCTGTGGGAAGTCCAAGGACCACCCACCTCCATCCAGGTCTAGTAAGGTGAGCATCCAAACTGCCTAGGCTCCCACAAAGCCAGTA
>JABTXL010005037.1:15240708-15283478 GCA_025134845.1 Neodon shergylaensis | reverse complement strand
AAGAAGAAGAAGAAGAAGAAGAAGAAGAAGAAGAAGAAGAAGAAGAAAAGCTTGTGAAAGCTAGAGTGTGTCCCATTGAGTCACATGGTTTACCCTTTAGTTCATTCATTTTTACCTGTGTTTATTGTCACTATCATTGGTCTGGTTTGAGGCCTCTGATGTCTTCTATACTGCCAATAATGGGCTCCTCATGGATATCCTATTGTTGTCATCTGTCATGGAGATTCTGTTGTTTTGGGTCTGTAGCTTTGTCCCCTGTACATGCTCCAACAGTTTATTTTGTTTTTGGATCTGTAGCTTTATCCCCTTTACATGCTCCAACAATTTATAGATTCATTGGATGTTGGATTAGGCTAACTCATAGCCCTGGTTCTGGGCCTCAGTAATAGCTCTTTGGTCAGTCTGCCAGCTTGCCGTCATCATCACAACCCAGGCAAGCTTTCTAGCACTGCCTTGGCTAGCTCACCCAATGCAGCCTACAGCAAGGAGTAGGGCCAGTTCTCCTACTCTCAGGTCCTCAGATCCAAGTCCACCACACTCATTTCACCATGACCAATTACCATTTACTACATATTGCTCAGAGAACATTTCCTTCGAGAACATCAAAAAATTTAAAACTGGTAACATCTCACTACAGTGCTTACTTATGTCAATATATCCCAAATGTTAAACCAGTTGCATAATCCCACATTTTCCGTAAGTTTGTTTTTTATCTAAAATAATTTTGCTTTTAATACCCATTTCAAAAATACTTCATAAAAATTACTACTAATTAAAAATTAAATGTACATACATTCATAATCATATTATGAGCTAGAAAATCTTTGAAATTGTACCATCTACATTGTTGATGTTTTTTATGCATCGTTTAGATTCCCCATCCAAAATTATTCAAAACTAGACATATTACACAAATAAAAAAGTAATTTAATTCATGTCATATTAACCTGACAATGAACATTTAACTTTCAACATATGAAAATCATGATCAAAGATGACTTTTATATTCATGACAGCAGCCATTAAAATAGAAGCTAAATATTTGGCAATGCCCATGTACAACATGACTTGAATTATAAGTTTATTCTTAATTCTTTCCTAAATTCACAGCACTCAGTATACCTTATAAACTCAATTTAGTTTGATTACCTGATTGTTATTAAGCAAGTAATCAAACTTTAGAATAGTAAGTAATGTATAGCGACTGATGTTGTTAAACAAACTAATGGGCTCCTCTCTAAGGCTAGAAAGATTTATATTTATCATAAAACAACTGATGACATCTATGAATTGCGGTAATATTTTGTCTTTTTTTTTCTTTTTTTTTTTTTTCAATTTTCCACTGTGGGGATTCTGCCAATCTTACTGTCATGGAGACATTGATTCCCCATTGTAATCACCCCTAGTGTAAAACACAGCTGCCAAACAAATGTACCACCAGCATGGGCCCCTCTTAGCATCTGTTTAATCTCGGTGCAGTATATAAGAATCCCTTTTAGAGTGCATCAATCATGGAAGAGTGAGACAGAATTCAAGCATTTCGTCCTGCTTGGCTCCCTTTGTATCTAATTTAGGCATGTATGACCCACTGCATTCATTGTTGTGCTTACAACAGCTGTTTCCTATTATTAAGAAAAGCAGCTTTGCGTGCAGAACATAAAACAATAAATGCTCGTCATGTGGATAGAGTACATTTGCTTCTAAAGATTATAAATATGCACTTAATAAAAAAGCAAGGTGATGCTAACCATATTTCATAGAGAACAAATCGTACATCTTCCAGCAATAAAGTCTAACACCTGCCAGTCAGAAGAGAACAAAATGTTCAGGCCCAAGTTTCTCATCTGCAAAAATTTCGTCATTAATGGACTAGGTTGATTGGTAGGAAGGTAAAGATGTGTTGGACACTTAACAATTATACTACATAAGAGGATCTATGGTGTTTTCCTAGAAAAGTACATATTTTAACTCATAGAATATTAAGAAATATAGAAATAGTAAGTAAATACACGCTAAGTTCTTAGTTTTATACCGTATATAAATTTTACATAAACTTGAAAGAAAAACATTAGAAACACTTCACAATGCAAATCTGTACATTTTGGCCTCAAATCAATACCATAATTAGATAGGTTCACCTGTCAATTCTTAGATAACAAAAGGGATTATGGCTCAAAAAATGTAAGATTGAAAGGCATAAAGGAGTCATTTAAAAATAATATAAACAAATAAACAAAAAAAAAAACAAAAAAGACAAACACAAACTAACTCCTCCCAAAGTCTTTTTTTTACACCTTGAATAAAAGGAGCTTTTCTCCTGTGAGTCTTGAGTAGAAGACCTGAACTTATCTCATAATGGTCATGAGGTAAAATTAAGTAACTTTATATATTTTAAGGCTATTTCTGGGTGCTTCATGTGTTTGTGTATTTTCTAATTTTTCAATATCACTTATTTTATAATCCATTAAGATTTAATTCATTAGCAATGAAGTATATTATTCTGCCTTTTTTTTCTGGAGAAGACTAAAGTATATATACAACAGTAGTTATAACTACTGTCAAGGTAAATGTTTTTCCTATTGTCCAGGAACTTTTCTCATGCTTCCCCAATAACTCCTCTACACAACCATCTCTGCCTATATAAAACAACAAATGCTGTACATGAAGTGTCTTGAATTCCATTTGAGCTGAATAATACTTGTGATTCCTTTGGCCATGCTTGACATTTAACAGCAAGGTTCCTCATGTTTCTACAATGATTTACCTCATTTTCATGGGTTGCTGAGAAGTATTCAATAATCACCTTATCCCTTTGCCAACCTTTCCTTGTTAATACTTTTAAATTGTAAAATATTGTAAAGGAAGCTAATGCAAGCATTATTCAATGTCTTGTTTATAAGAAAAAAACTGCCCTTATTTGTCACTGAAATTTTCTTATGATAGCAGTAAAAAAATGTAAATATATACTGAAATATTGAACTATTTTTATATATTTTTACATTTTACCCATTTAAGTATGAGAATTCTAATGACCCACACCGACATAAGCATTTGATATCAAACTGCTTCCCTAAGTTGCTAGATGATGCTTTTCTGATGACATTTGGGCTAGGCACCCATCTAAGAGTATAGCAGAATATCATTAGGGATTATTTTGGCTTTTAATTCCATTTGTGTTTGGCTCTGTCCTGGGTCTCTGGGCTATCCAGTCTCTAGTTCCTGGCCATTCAGGCAGTGTTGGGCATGGGTACCCTCCAGTGGCATGAACAAGTTAGAGTAGTCATTGTTTGGCAACTTTCACAAGTTTTGTACTTCCATTGCCCCAGCACGTCTTAGAGGCAGATCATATTGTAGGTCAGCAAAGGTTTTGTGGCTACGTTAGTGTCCCAGTCCCACTGCTGGGATCCTTGCCTTGTTCTAGAACATGGGTTTAGGAATCAATATCCCCATTACTAGGAGTCTTCGCTAGAGCCATGCTCTTATGCTCCCATGAGTCTCTACTGCACTAGAGTTCAACATTTCTAAGCACCAATCTTCTAATAAAGAGTATAGTTCATTATGGTTTATTAGCACATTTCCCTGATGAGGAATGCTGTTCAAAACCATTAGATTAAATTGTTCTTTAGTCTGATTTTTTGGTCTGTAAAATACCAGCTCAAAAATGTGTACCTGTGTTATGTTCCTTTATTATTGAACTGCAGTGATTCTGCTTATATACACACAACACTTGAATTATATACATATAAATACTTGGTCTATTGCTTCGCTTTTTATTGTTAAATGAAACTGTATGATTTGTGAAATGTTTGCGAAAAACCACAGGTAACTTTTATTCCTCTATACTTTTGTACCCTGTATAGTCATTCTACAGTGACTAAGTATTTTAAAATATTACCTTTTTGAAATTTCATAACTTTCGAATGACATTGTCTCTAATAAACTTCTATGGATTGCTAACATTAGCAATGTTATGAAATAACTTTCTTTTTGATAGATATATGCTTTCCCAAAATAGTTTTCTTTTTACAAATAGTTTTTTTATTTTATTTATTTATTTTTTTATTTTTATTTATTTTTTTTAATTTTTTATTGAGAAAAAGAAAAAAAAGTTTCTGCCTCCTCCCAGCCTCCCATTTCCCTCCCCCTCCTCCCACCCTTTTCCCCCTCCCCCCACTCCTCTCCCCCTCCCTCTCCAGTCCAAAGAGCAGTCAGGGTTCCCTGCCCTTTCTTTTATTTTTGAGATTATAACATAACTACACAATTTCCTCCCTTGTGCTCTTCTTTAGTTGTTTTTACTTACATGTATGTGTATGCATATTTTTAATTAAATAGCTAAATACAAACCTGCTCAGTCTCTATAATATTGTTGAGCAAGGACAACAACAATTATCATTGTAACAACGATGGGGAAAGCCCAGGAGATCTCAACACTACATTAACAAGTAAAGAAAACTAATAAATACTGAGAGTGAAAGAAATAGTCTTTGACAAAAGTGAGAACAATTTTCTTTATAAGCATTTTCCTTCCTATCTAAAGTTCTCAGGAGCACATTTTCTTCATTCATTCTTCTGTTGAGGGGCATCTAGGTTGTTTCCAAGTTCTGGCTATTATGAATAATGCTACTATGAACATAATAGAGCACATGTCCTTAGGTATTGCTGGGTCTTGAGGTATATGTTTCCTAACCTTCTGCAAAATCACCATACTGATTTCGAAAGTGTCTATGCAAGTTTGCACTTCCACAAGCAATGAAGAAGTGCTCCCCTTACTCCTAATCTCCTCCAACCTAAGTTGTCATCAGTGTAGCTTTTAAGAAGAGTAAAAGGGTAGGTCTGTGTTAGAATGGGTTAGGATGCAGTGGGATATTTTGATTGGCCATGTTAATTAGGCAAACTAAAGGGGTGTGTTTTTGAGTGCTACATTTTAACACTTCAATAGCTGGACCTGGGTAGTCAGGCTCAGGAGGAACAAGTGAGCATATAAGGAAATAGATCTTGATGGCTAGCTTTAGTAATGTTACCTAATGTTTTTAGCAAGGTAGAGGGAATGGGAAAGAGGGGCAAGGCCTGCCAGAGTTATACTTGCCTCACTCAAGTTGATCAGAGTCCCATCAATTAATATCAACCATATATAAACTGTTTAGTGCTTAATGAAAGTACATTTTCAACTTAGAACTATGAAACAAAGTCTTACTCTTACCATTAAACTTGATTCTTCAAAACAATAAATTATCAGAGCATAAACTAACCTGTTTTGTTAGTAGCTTGGAACTGTCATTATTTTTGCTTGGATTATTAACTAATGTAAAGAATAGAGATGTGTACAGGAAGTATAAAGGAATTCATTGAGAGCCTCAGGGATAAACAATGATAAATGTTACAAAGCAAGAAAGGTTAATGCGAAAGGAGCCAAGACTCCAGCTTCCCTTGCCAAGCCTTGGAGAGGTGAGAGCAGTCCAACACTGCCTTGCTAGCTATAGATCACACTGATTCCCCAAACAATCGGCACCTGTCAATATCTGTCCCGTTTCTGTTGGATAGCTGTGAAATGGGAGAGGAATCACGAGAAACAGAAACATGTTTAGAAAAAGAACAGGTATAGTTTAAAACATACGGAGATTTTGACAGTTGGGAGTTGGAGAATATCAGAAAGCATTAACAAAAAGCACCCAAAATACCAAGAATTGTATGATATTTTAAAACAGGTGATGAATGCGCTGAATGACTACAAGGGGTTAAGAGGAGCTTGTGTGGAAAAGGCTGTCAGAACCACTGCCTCACACAATTGAGTGAGGAACAATGATGGAACTTTGACATCTCTCCCCTTTAATTTTAAATAGTCAGTGCTGATTCATGAATGTTTTATTCATGTGTAGTCTTTACTGATAGCAGCTGTTTTGTAAAGTAAATCTCCATGATTAGCATCAAGCAATAATCTAGTTTGTTATGCCATTGATTTTCTACTTGGAGTAGATGTAGTTAACAAAGTTAGCCTATGTTCTTCCTTTCTTCCTCCATCTCTGTCTTTCTTCCATCCTTTAAACCTATCTACCCCTTAGCTTCCCTCGCTTCCTCCTATCCTCCCCTCCCCCTTCTTTACTTCCTTGCTTTCTTCTGTGGCAGATACTACACTATTCATAGTCTAATAAATACTACTGTAAAATAAATAACCTAATATACACTTTTAAGCTGCCCTTTACAAGATGATTTTGAGAGACTGTACCGATGTATGTAACTGAATTTTTTCTCCCAAAACATAATATTTTTATGAATTATTTGTGAATTTTCTATGATGCACCCTAATCACACTCACTTCCTATTTCTCTCAGGACAACGCTCCCACCCATCTGCCTTCCCCACAAAATAAAAAATATATATATAAAACAATTTGAACAATAGCTAAAAACACCAAATCCAGTTTGTGTTGTCCATATACTCACTGAAGAATGATTAAACTCTCAGTAGCAATGAATTCAATTAGGAATGCATTATAAGAAATGGTATATAAGAGAAAATTTTCCAAATACAAGAAAACCTGGAAATAAGATCTTCCCAAAAAATGTAGTTTAATACCCTTGTGACATCACAATCCAGTGTTTGTGTGTTGCAGCTGTGTTCCTCTACCCAATCTACTGGGAACCTTCTACTATTCTCTGTGTGCTCCTGACCAGGAATCAGAGAGCTCTTAGTTTCTACTTTCCTGACACCCAATGAAGGTTAAACTTAGAGAATGTTTTCCTTTCTCACATACCTTGAGGTGGGTTCCAGGCACATGTCAACAATTAGGAATATGCACCTTTTCCTTAGGTCACTTCCATTTAGAGGTAGAATTTATATTTCAGAGTCTCGTGTGGGCTAAGAATCTAGCTAACCTCTTCATGACCCATCTTGAGTTTTTATCTTCTCTTGATTTTGTTCTCTTCCTGTGTTGATTCCTACACTGTGTCACTAGTTTCCCATGGGTGTGCTTCTTCATCAGTTGACCTTTGAACTTATCTTCAACTTAGGAGTCTGTTTCTTGAAAAGCTACAACCCCCCCCCCCCAAAAAAACGTGCTGGGTGAAATTTAGGGGCATTTTATGCATAACTCATAGAACATTCTGCAATAAATTATCTTAAAGAATTGTCTCTCCAAATACAATAATCTAAACAGTCTGATACTTATAAAGGCATTAATTTAAAAGTGTCGATTGAGTATTTACATTCGGAGGTGTCTTTGTGGAAACATAAGAAATCATGTTTACCACAAAATGAGGTGTATAAACACAATGTGGTGTTATCAAAGGAGTTGAAAAATACTCTAATATTTTCCTTTCATCTCAATGTCATGTATGCATCAAAATCTATTCAGTTTCTGGCATAGTGGCACCAACAAAGCTGAGACATACAAGCAAATTTAGGGTATACAGTAAGACCAATTTTCTCACCAGAGATAGGAATTTTAGGAAAACTCAGTTCCATATGATCAATGTACCAGTGCTGGATTTGCATAGAAACATCAAAATAGAAAGTAATGTCCTATATGTTATAGAAAGGCAACTACTTTGGTTACCTTTCTTCTCATAGATTTGTAGAATAAAGGACTTTTTTCCTGCCAATAAACAGCTGCAAACAATGCAGCAATAGAGATAGCATGGTTGTCCACTGAAACCTAAGTATCTTGAGACAAGTAAGCACCTTGTGAGAGAAAATTAGTGCTAATACCAAAACTGTATAGCTGAGAATAATAAAAACAATCATGACTAAAGGCACATATTTGTCCTTATTGTGGTCATAATAGATGATTGTTAGCTATTGGATGATGGTTAAATTCATAAAATGTTCCAAGATAGAAAAACTGATTAAAATACTATTGAGTTGATGGTTCTGGGGCTTAGCTCTGGAGTTATTCCAGAACTGTCAGGAAGTCTCAGCTGGTTAAGGTGCTTGCCTAGTAAGACAAGTGTTGAATTTTTATCTCCTGAACCCACATAAATGTGGAAGGAGAAACTAGCCCAACAAATTGAGTTGTCTTACCTCAGTACATGTTGCCATAACAACAACACCCATACTACGCACACGAACACACACATAAATGAAAACGACGGAGAATGGAGAAAGAAGAAGAGGAGGAGAAGGAGAGGGAAGATGAGGAGGTAGTGGTGGTGAAGGAGGAGGAAGAAGAAGCAGCAGAGGAGGAGCAGGAGGAGCACACAAATAGGAAGAGGAATTCATGACTAGAACATATCAAAAAGTCTAGTGTAAACTGGAGATTCATCACTCCTGAATTTTGTCACTTTTTATCTTCTAACAACAAAAAGATAACAAAATTGCCTTATTCTAATATGAAAAGGCAGGATTTTTACTTTTCATACTCCAGAGGACAGTACAATTTCCACAAATTGTATTTCCACAAAATAAATCTCAGGATATATGCAACATAACATCAACCAGATGAATTATGTATTGAGTATGGGGTAAAGTGAAGTTTTGGTAGTGAAGAACATGTACTGTTCTTGGAGAATACCAGGGTTCAGTTCCCAGCTTAGAAGAATGCATGTCTACCCACAACTACTCTGGAAACAATAGAACCAGCAGGACTGAATTATCCAGAATCAATAACTGTGCTCCTCTAAAGCACCACACATCAGAGTATTTGCCATTTCATAGACCATATTAAGCAATTAATGGATTATAAAATATTAATGTAATATCTTGATTTTGTCCTGATTGTCTTGGTCGTAACTGATAAAAAATAAAATAATTTAGATGCGAAGCAAATTCTATACTTTGACAGAGTTCTGACTTAGAGTGACATCAGGTCTTCTTTGATTTTAGCAGTATAAGTAATACATAGAAAATAGGTAAATGTATCATCCTAATAAGATTGCATATGTAATATTTTTTTTGTCAGTGATATAGATAGAACCCAGGGCTTCACACATGGCAGGCAGGAACTCATAACTGCAAGCTACATTTCCAGCCCATAAAACCTATTGTATAAAAAGTTTAGATTTGGAAATATTCTGTAATCATAATGAACATAACTTACTCTATGAGAAGATGGTAAAAAGACAATGAATACTAATAAAATAAAAGATTCCACACTTTTCATATGAAAAGCATTTCAAACCTAGGACATATCTGTTCAAAGACTCATACTATTTTAGACATTTTGAACTATTAGTCACTAAGCAAGTATTTTTAACATATTAAATAATTAGTTTTTATAAACTACTCATATGACATCATCAAATTTAATTTAACCAAACTACACACAGAGCTACATTCTTTACAAAATGTTCCTGTGACTTGAAGGTTTATTTTCTCACACTGTTTATGGAGTGCACATTGCTTGATATGTTTGCAGCAATATAATTACAAGTTCTCTTAGTTTTGCATAATTAAAAAAAATCTATCTGTTTTAAAATATATCTGTTCTTAGTACCAACTGGACATTTGCATTTCCTTACACTCTATGATATTACAAGATGACCATTATAATTTTGTTACACTAATTCACAAAGAAAGTTTTCAAACAAGCAGTGAATTATTTCACATTTCCCTTTAATCTAAATAGAGCAAGACTTAAAATCTTTGGAGTAGATCTTCTTTTACCTATTAAAATCCAAGAAATATCTATAAAGTTCAACAGGCACAATTCACTCAAAACTTTTATATTTGGTGTTGAGATTTGTTTTGCTTTCATACAACTTCATTTTTTGCATTTATTTGCTGATCTTCCATGTGGTGTGCATGTGACCAAACTTGTGTTCTGGTTTATGGGTAGTGGTTAGATTACAACTCGAGAGAGTTTAGTTCTCTCCTGCAGTTATGTGAGTCCTGAAGATGGAACTCAGGTTGTCAGGACTGGTAGCAATCAACATTTGCACATCTCATTTATATGATAGCAACATTTCGATTACTTCAAATTGACAACTGAAGCACCACCTACTTTCCTACTTTCCTCTTTAGTCTTTTATGTGCTTTATTCAGAAATACGTGTGATACCTTATTAAATATGTTTAGATGTGTTACACATTAAGTTTCTGATAAAGTGTGTGTAACAATGTCACTGGAATGAAACATAACAATAGAAAATGCACACATAAACTGGTAATATAAATGGTTTCCTAGGAACATGTGGGTCTTTGTAACTAGCACTCTGCAAAACTGTTTGCTTACTACATCTTTGTGGGTGGAAAGACTCGTCAGTAGGAAGCAATGTCTGATGACACATTGGCAAATCTTTGATCTGAAATGCTTTAGATGAGGCTTAGTTACCATAAAATTTATAGTTTGAATAGATTTCAGTATGGAGCAATGGCCGTTAAGACTTTGGTGTTCTGGGGGGGAAAGTTGTCAACTTGGAGCTGGTTAGAAATTATAGAAGGTGTAGGCAATGGTGCCAGGTTATTCTGAAATTGCATCTAGCACTGTGAAATATCTGAAGGCTATTTATCAAGGTTATGACTCATGATCCAAATAAAAAAAGCATATTGGATCTCCAAAAAAAAAGAAAAGAAAAGAAAAATGTTTAATTTGTGGCTGCATAGGATAAAATTCCCAAAGAGTTGAATATGCTCAGGAAAGAATAGGACAATTCACTGAAGAATTTAGAGAAAATGTATGGAGCCTACACATTTCTGGAAGTGAAATGAAAGGCCATATCATTTATTACCTCTCCAATTAGAAAACTATTGTCAAATTCTAATACAGGCAGCATGAAAGTAGAGACAAAAGTAATGGCAGGAGAGCCACTTCAGTAAGCTTACTGAACTAATTAAGATGAAGAACAGATGTTTCATTTGTACACAAAGATTTATAAAAGTAAGAAGGACAGATCAAATCAAACAAATTTCCTTTAAAGAAAAACAGAGGTGAGATATTATCTATGAAACTATTATGGACATCGATTTTGGAAAGCAGACTGGATTGTAATAATTCTAAGCTGAATCACACAAATGTTAAGAGAATTATACTCTAATATATGAAACAAACCTTTGCTGAGATGGTTTAATATTACAATAGCAATCACAGTCTTCAGCTATCTATCAGCATGAAGAAGTAGAGAGAAATTATTCATCTTTCAAAAGCATGATTTATAAGTATCTAAATTTAGCCAAGAAAAGTGATTGATTTCTAAGGACGTCTCTAAGGGTTGCTTCAAGAGCACTAGAGAGCAATAAATGGTGACATTTTGTTTGGAAGCAGACCACAGAATAATTAAATACACTTTTATGTAACCTGCCGAAAGATAAAACTGATACTAGGACTGATGAGATACCAATTGGAAAGAAGAACTCACACACATGACTGGACTTTGATTCCTAGATACCACAAAGTGTCAGAAAGAAATTCACTCACTAGAGTTGACCTCAGACCTGCACATTGTCAGTGAGCATGCATTCTTATAAGTGCACAATTGCCCTCCCCCTATAAGTGATTAAATAATAATTTCTTATGACTGGCATTACTTGTCCTGCAAGGTTTTCTGACATTACAAACAAATGAACAGTTAATTGCCATAAGTCTGGATTTTTCTAAATTTGATGGTATTCTTACTGTAAATAACAAATACAGTAAACCCTACTGTATTCTATCACTATATATCAAATGGATACTTCAATTCATAAATTTTTGCATTCTGGATAAGTAATATAAACTTGTTATGTTTTTTCACAAGATCTTTGACTTTAAACTTAAAGTGATTAGAGTAATTGACTTGGAATGATTTTGTTTTTCTCTGATTTCACCTATTCAAAGTGTGTATACAACTGTGGCCAAGATAACCTATTTTGATCCATGAAATGTCTAATATTCTCCCTCTTGTCCCATTTTAATGGTTGTTGACACACAGTGGTAGGTTCTCTTGTGAGGTGACTGGATGCACACCCTTCTTGACTGAGAGATTGGATTTAGTCAATGGCATATAGATGATTGTGTCAATAAATGAGCTGTTAACCTAAAGCTTAATTAGCCTCAGAGGTATATTCCTTGTTCTTCTGTGCTCTGAAAATCTAGTTTTTTTTTTAAATTCCATGTCTCAGCTGGCCTATAATCCATTAACATGAATCATTATTTTTAATCATTCAGTTAAAGGCGAGATTTTGAAAAGATAAGGTTTTAGAAACAAAAGAAATTGAATGATTAAAGTGTGTGTGACTCTCTCTCTGTGTGTGTGTGTGTGTGTGTGTGTGTGTGTGTGTGTGTGTAGACAAGACAGACTCAAATGTATACTGGTCCTCAAACTCTGTATAGGGTTAAGAATGACCTTAAATTTCTAATCTTCCTACATATCTCTTGATTATTGTCATGTGACCATACACCTGTTTTATATGCTGCTGGGAATCAAACCCAGAGCTTCCTGCATGCTAGAGAAACACTCTATGTACTGAACTGAATCCATACCCAGCATGACATCAGTGTTTTGATAAGATAGTCAAGATATATTTATTTTAATATATGACTCACGTCTTATTTATTGTGTGTGTGTGTGTGTGTGTAGGTGGACAAGTCATGAGTGGACTTCTTGTTTCAACCATGTGGATCCAGGGGGGAAAAAATCTCCTAATATTAGTCTTAACAGTGAATGTCCTCATGTTAGCCACCTCTACAATCTCAAATTTTAAAATAATCTATACTGATTTGAGGACTATGAAGAGTGTAGTTCTTCACACTCTTATAGACAGAACTGTGAGATAGGATGTTTTCACTTTTCACAATTTAATGAATAACTATTTAGCCTTTATTGAAATTTGATTTGGAATTTCTAGGCATTTTCAGCATCTTTTATGAATGCATTGTTCATATTTCTGCATTTTAATGTGATTATCCATTTAATATAGAGCTCTGCTGTTTCTTTAGGCAACATGAGTTCTTTATATTTTCTTAAGTATAAAACTGTCACTGTCAGAGAGTTAATTGTTTCCACATGCAGAACCATGTAGTTGTAATAAGTTCATCAATTATTATTTTAGTCACTTAAGACAATAATAATGTATCATAACATCTGAAATACTTATATTTTCTTCTAAGTTACATTTTTGTACTCATGTATGATAAGTGTGAACATGTATTGTCTTTTTTTGTTTTCTCTTCAAGACATGGGAGACTAGCCCAACCTCATAGTCCATGAAACTATGACATAATTTGGAATTAGGTTTGATATAATTCATTAAATTCAAATAATGTTATATGAGAGTAACATAGACTGTTGGTGAAATACTGAACTCAGGGCAGAAGATGGGCATTTGGACAAGAAAATTCAAAATTTCAAGATATAGTAGACAGCCTATTGACTGAGACGAGGGCATCCTCCATCCAAAGGGTCAAAGGGGTTAACAGTTCTTATCAGAAAGAAAACAAAGAAAAGTTCTACCCAGAGTCTGTGAGGTGACTGTGGTGACATGTGATTTGGATTTACGGTCTGCAGAATGCTGAGAGAACCACTTCATGCTCTCAATATCCAGACTGTGTCACTTAATTTAGAGCAGCCCTAGGGAAAAAATACAATATTCAAGCAAACCATAGTGCATATGAATTATTTGTACAAAGGTAGGATTTTAAATTTAATCTATTTTAAAGGACTATTTTTAACTGAGAATATGGAATTTTGCTCATCTTCTAATTCTATATATGAGTCCTTCAAAAATAGCCCAATGTTTTGCTCTGTGTGTTTTTGAAAATGGCTTTATACTAAATAAAATTTTATGTGGTACCTCAATAGCCCATCCATCTTTGAGCTCCTGGTTAAATTTTAATTTGGAGCATATTGCTTGTCTGTATGAATTCTTGGGTTCATTTATAGCATAGAAATAGAATTTCACTTAAATTGCAAATTATATAAAATAGCATGAAGATTTTGTCATGTTTAAATGCCTTATCACCAAGTCATTTACACACCTACCTTATATGCATTTCCTACTCCATCTTACTTACTCAGTGAGCTTTAATGTTGTTTCATTGAATCTGCATATTTTGAAAAATGTATCCTTATTTTACTTATAGATTCTTTGGATACTATTTATTTTCATTCTCATATTATAACTTGAAATGTAAATTGCTATTGAAGAAATAGTTTGATACATAAACAGGAAATACATGTGTATGGATATATATATGTGTGTGTGTGTGTATTAGATAAGAAATATATTTTAAATTATCAGTTTCTATACCTGAATGGTTAATTTATTGTCAGATTAGATGATTCTTTCATATTTACTTTCTTTGTGGATTGGTAATTAAAGGTTTAATCTCTCATAGAGTGGAACACCCTCTATTTTCTGTCCCTTCCTCTGCTACAGAGAGTAAAGCAAATTGAAATTTACACTTGAAAGGAATGGCTTTTGCAGATTATATTATAAAATATGGCATTTACTCCAGGCTTATAAAAAACAGTGTTCTACAAGATAAATTCTTTTTAAATTTCATTTCTCTGACAACTTTAATAATGTCTTTATCTGTTTCTAATATAAATTAATTATTTTGTTCAATTATATTAATCATATTACCAATCATTTAGTTTCAAATTGCTTCACGACTTGTTTAATACTTTGAATTTGTTTTTAAAAGTTTCAGTAAGACATACTCTTAATACTCCTAAGTGGAATTTTCTGTGATTTTTTTTCACAATCTTCTATAGTTATTTCAATCAACAATAAGGGAAACCCACATTCATCTTTCAGTTTCTTTTCCAATGATAGTAGTCAAATATAAGGCTCTTGAACGTTGGTCACTATGGGTTATCTTAAAGTGACTTTCTTGTCCATTGTGCTTTCTGTCCCCAGGATTAAGCCAGCTTTGCACTACCAACTGTCCTGCAATGATAGGCTAGTAGGTGCTCTAACTACTGAGACAGTTTGCTAGCACTGTGCTTGGTCTTTAGACATTTCTTCACATTTGTTATTCAGCTCAGCATATTACTCAGTAGCATTGCTAGTACAAATTTTAACTTATCTTTTGAGCTTTTAAGCTGGTTACGTTGTTATTTTAACTAGCCAATATTTACTTTATTTATTTAGTTTTTAAAAATTATCCAAGGTCCCATGTGCAAACCCATTTTTAAGAGTATTCCAGAAGTCCTACCAATATATTTTCATACATATCTTGTTGGCTGTTGACCAAGGTTTCTGTCCTGTCGGTTCTACAATCACTCAATCCAAAGAAATACACAGAGGTCTACATTAATTATAAACTGATTGGCCAATTCGCTCAGGATTCTTAATAACTCTTAAAAATTATATTAGCCCAAAATACTTGTCTGTGTTAGCCATGTGACTTGGTATTTTGTTTTGTGAGGTAGTCACATCTTGCTTGCTCTGTGTCTGGCTTCCTCTCTGTCTAGGTGATGACTGCAGACTGAAACTTCCCTCTTCCCAGAGTTCTCTTGGTGCAACAAGGCAGGAAATAGAGGCAGGCCAATGAGGATTCTAGGAAGAAAGATGTGATACAGTAAAATAACCTTAGATATGATTTAAATCTTTTTTAAATGTAACAACACCAGCTAACAGAAACACTTGAACTCTGTCATGTCACAATGTATCTGAAAAGCTCCCTGATTTTAGAGCTTATGTCAGTATAGAAATGAAATAGAAGAATTAGTAACTATTAATATGTATTTTCAGTTCCAATACATTGAGAGTGTAAGATAAGATTATGATTTAGAATAATGTTTATTCAGTGTGTCTCTCACAGGATAAATATCTCCACATCATTCATCTTCAATGATCTGGAACTTTTACAGCCTAAGAAAAAGTGACCTTAATTCAGCTTTGCTAACTCATACAACAATGGTAAGCGATAAGCATGACCAATACTGAGCCATCTGAAATCCTCATTGTATATTCCAATGGAGAGTTTGTTCTTAGGAATTGAAGGAAACACTGGCTATGAGACAATAGTACCGATAAGTATACACTGCACTTAGAACAGTGTATTGTTATGCGTCTACATGACTCTACCCATTTAAATTAAAGGAAACGAGGCACAAATGTGAAATTAACCAGAATCAATGGTAAATCGAAGCTCATGTGAGCCAATGTTGTTTAAAAACTTGGGCTTCTAGTGTTTTTCCAGCTATAGTAAGGCTGGGAGACCAGGCCAAGACCTATAAGCTTTCAACCTGGAAAGGAAAAGACTGGGGAAGAGAATTCACAGGCAAAACAAGCGTCAAGTCTTTGGCAACAATCAGTGCTATGAACAGGATTATTTAACGCAGCAATGGTCAAACCTTCCAAAATCTGGGAAAAACTCCAGCATAAAGTTCAAAGAATCAGTCTCACCTTTTACCAGTAAGAAATTTCCATGTTCTTAACCAAACACTGAAAATAAAGGAAGGCTCTTTATATAAAGATTTCTTCATAAATAATTTAAATGATCTTTGCATACAGACGTTTTGTTTGTTTGCTTGCTTGCTTTAATTTTGGCTTTTGGATGAGGGTTTTCTTCACCTTAACTTATGTCTACACAAAAGTTCAAGATCCAGGACTAGACAAACAATTTACTACTTTTCTTTCATCTTGTTTTAAATTTGAAGCAAGGAAAGCAATAAATTGCTCCCTACATTTTTTTCAGCTAGTTGAGTCTTTAGGAAAATGGATTGCAGAGTACATATGCTCAACTCGGGTACTCTGCAACAGTGAAATATGGTTCTATTTCCCACCATTTCACAAAATGCTCTGATCTAACTTCTGTTTGTAATTAGTTACTTTGGAAAGAGCAAAAGAGATGTGTTACAGTTTCTTTG
This sequence comes from Neodon shergylaensis, assembly GCA_025134845.1. Taxonomy (NCBI): domain Eukaryota; kingdom Metazoa; phylum Chordata; class Mammalia; order Rodentia; family Cricetidae; genus Neodon; species Neodon shergylaensis. The sequence goes on along the minus strand of JABTXL010005037.1, from coordinate 15,266,752 downwards.
AATTATCAGGATATATTTAAGACAAACTGCATCTCCTGAAGAAATTGTGCACTCAAGGGGACTATTTGTCTTCTCCTAAGAGCCTTTTATTTGAGTTGTAGAGTTGGGGTTAGGTTTCAGGTGTAGACTGAAATTAATATAGCCTAGACATTTGAACATATGTGATCATAACACTAGTTTCTCATCCCTTGATTACCAAAGAAAAAACTGTAGCCCAGATACAAAATACCTGGAAACCAAATTCATATAAGCAACAGAATGAGAAAAATAAAATGAATAGCTAAGGGGACCTCAGGAAACTTTAAGATAATTTTAAGACCTTCTGTATACTGCATTGCAGACTAATTAGATACATGTGAGGATTTATAGAAATACTAATGTTCAGGAGAGCAACATATATATTCTTTCAACAAGTTCTAATATTTTTTATTTGATAGATTTCAAGATAGTATATCTAGTCTTTAAATGAAAATATGGTTTAGAGATAAAAGGGATTTAATAATTTTACTTATTTTTTTGATATACAAGAATATTGTGTAGGTTTATTTTCAAGATTGAAAATACATAGTTTCTTCTACATTCTTATATTATCTTTGCTATAATAAACACATATTATACAATTGAAAATAAAAATTCCGTTGTATATAGGTTTTGTTTAATTGAAAAGGACATTAAAAACCTAACTTAAACACACTGAATACAAATAACAACAAGTTTCATAAAATAAACACTATTATATCTGCAAAAATAGATTGGCAAACAACACAATGTTTGTGGATGAGTTCAATATCCCACATTTTCCATTAGACAGGCCACCAAGAAAATAATAATAAATCTGATAACTATATCACTAGTATATAGAAGGTGAAGATACTGAACAATGCCGTTATTCACATCAAGGATAGCTTGAAACCAATCAATAATAGATTATTGCACTAATCAGAAGAGTGTGTAATACCAAAGTTATAAATTATTTAGATGTCAACTATCCATTTAAAAAGTTTAGAACAAAATAGAAAATGTGAAACAGAAACTATAGAACACAATACTATTGGGAAGAAACAATAATATGTCTTAATAAGGTTCTTTCTAAGAAAAGCAATATTGCTTTTCATACACTGTACAATGGTGTGCTGAAAAATTTTTGTATTCTGATGGTGTAGAGAGGTAAGGCAACCCCTTAGCTCATCCATAATACCTTCCCAGTAGAAGTGAAAATCTCATCTTTTTGTTTAATTTGCTTTAAAAATAAAATCTTGATTGTGATTTTTGTCGACCATCAGATCTGTGAAAATAAATAATTATTGTTCAGGATCCAATATGTCATGTGTATTTTCAGGTAACTCCCACTGAAATTAGTTACCCTCTTCTACAATTTATGTCAATAGAATTTCCCATTTAGAGGTCTCAGTTAAATTGTACATATTAAAGTCAGTGGAAGTTCACTGATTTTGATGGGACTTAAATTGTGTTAGAGTTTGATCTTTCAGCAAATTATTTTGCCTAATATTTAAGGATCCTTTACTTATCTTCTACATTATTTGAATTTTGTGCTTGTTAAACTGTTTGTTTTTATTAAATCCAAGCACTTATATGTGCATCATAGGAATAAAGTAATACTTCAAGTTTATAATGAAAAAATCTGCTACATTCCCTGTTAATGAAACTTCTGATTTTTTTCTTTCTATCTGTCTGGGTTTTGTTTGTTTGTTTTGTTTTGAGTTACTATTAATGTCTACTTTATTCTTTTTTATTGAAATTTAATTTTGAACATTGTTCCAAGGAGTCTTAAAAGAGTGAGGAAATCTGTTCAAAATTACTTTATATCCTGTCCACTTACATATAAAAATATTCTTGGATGCAAATGCTATGTGTCTGAAGATGATATAGAACTTCAGCAAATCAAGTTCTAAAAATCTTAATATAAGAGAAAGCAAATATATAGACCACACATAGAAGAACTGCAAAGAAAAATATGGTGACTTATATCAGGTGTTGATCTACAAAATGTTCACATACATTTTATTCAATGCAATCCTCTAAGGTTGGGGTTTTTGCTCGGTGGTGGAGCTTTTCCTGAGTATGACTGGGGATCTGGGCTAAACTCCTAGCAGCTCACTAACTTCCAAACAAAACATAACAGAATTCAAGCACACTTCTCTGTGTGGACCTTAATTATACATGCTATAGGTTTTGTTAACAGTGCCCAGAGCCAGACTGTGAAACACAACCAGCAAATTAACTCTGCCAAAGAGTTAGATGATGAACTAAGTATAAAACAGGGAATTGGTTCCTTCTTTAGGACCCCTCTTTAAATTTTGTTTGCATATTGTCATCTGTAAACATGGATACCCTTCAAAACTGTCTTATGTAAATCCATAAGGTTATTATGTGATTAAGATATAATTCTTCATTCTAGTGAATTTTATGTTATCCCATTTAGCTTAAAATAGTCTTACTAGGAAACCCAATTCCTAGTTAAAAAGTCATGAACCTTCTATAAAGTATTGAATCTCATAAAACTACATGTAGTTCATAAACTTTTAATGTCAGTGTTTTGTTAAGTGTAATTATATTCATATGTTCTCAATTTTGTTTTATCAAAAAAAGGCAATGAGAAATGTTACTTGGTGACATGCATTGCCTAAATTACTAAAAATAATTTGAAGATGTCTCATCAAATCAAGACACCAGTATAGTAAATCAGTGTTTAATTCCCATGTTGTATTATTATAAAATTTTTCTCAGCCACATGTGGCAATATTGGATCCACATCCAACTCTGACTCAAACCATGATGCTCTTCCTAGCATAATGATGAATAATTAAAGGAAATGCTTGAGTCTAAAAAATAGATTAAGAAAGTTGGTAAGGATGCATTGCTATCAAATATTTTTCTTCATAAAATGAAGTACAATTACTTTAACATTATTGAAGTAATAATACATTAATGACATTAATGTTTATTAAAATGAGAATAGGACAGTCTTTTCAAAGTAAATAAACATATTCTAAGATAAAGACATTAATTTAAAGATTTCTTTTTTAAAATGTTGTAATAATTTTACTAAATTTTAGGAAATTTAATACAATATATATTCACTGATGATCCCTCCCCAAACTCTTCCCTGTGTAAGCTACTCCTTCCTGCTCCTTGTCATCTTTAAAAATATTTATTTAGAAGACAGTACCTCATAAAATTCCTTTAGCTCCTATAAGTCTTTCAACCTCTCTTCCATGATGTTTGCTGAACCTTAAGTTTAGTCACTTCATTACAAATATATTAATTAAACAAGTGTAGTCATCCGATGGTTAATTAGTCTATGTATGTTGATGAGTTGTAACCTTCTGTAGTCAGCTCAATTTACTGTATGAAGAGACTTTTTTGGTGAGGGAAAAGGGCTGTGCTTTAAATTCCCTTCTTGTTCTTTATGTGATGTCAGAAATAGTACAACTTTCTAACCCTTGTTATTTATGTTGTGGTCTTAGTTGATAATCATTGTTGTTTGTACATCATACTCCTTGGAAATTCAGAGGAAGCCATGAGAATAATATATGCGCTACCATCCAGCTATATTCATTTGCTGTATGAAGTTTCATTCTTTTGGCTTTTTGAGGGGCCCACCACTCAGCTCCCAAATAAATTACACATGGAAGCTTACTCTTTGTTGTGAATGCCCAGCCTTAGCTTGGCTTGTTTTAGCCAGCTTTTCTTAAATTATCCCAACTACCTTTGGCCTCTAGACATTTATCTTTATTTATTTGTGTATATCTTACTTACTTTTCTTCTTTCTCTGTGACTTGCTGTGTAGCTGGATAACTGGCCCCTAATGTCACCCCACCTTGTGCTCTCATTCTTCGTTTCCTTCTCTCTCAGTTCTCCTTGTATTTGTAGTCTCTGTCTGCCAGCCCTGCCTATCCTTTCTCCTGCCGCGCTATTGGTCATTCATCTCTTTATTAGGACCAGCAGGTGTTTTAGACAGGCACAATAACAGTTTCTCAGAGTTATAGAAACAGAGCATAAACTAAAGTCACACACCTGAAAAATAATATTCCCCAACAGTCATTATCTTCACATGCCTTCTATTCTATTCTAGATTTGCCAAGCTTACAAATATCAGAAGGTAAAATGTGTCCTTAGTAAGCCTTTATTTTAGTTTCTGCAGAACATTCGCCACAATACTTCACCTCAAGTTTCAAAATTATACTTGAAAACATAAATAACACCTATTATATATAATTGCTATAAAATATATGAGAATGTTATCATTGTTATAATATATAACACAATGTTATAGCATATAAAATAACTACATAAATATTACATATACTTATTTATTAAGGTCATGTCTTCTGCAAGATTTTTAACATTGCAAAATGTTATCAAGTTTTTCTGGTAAAATCAGGGTTTTAAAAGGTGAAGTAGATCTCCCAAACTCACCAAGTTACTAAAAGTCTTGAATATTGAGTCTAAAAAAAAAAAGAAAACCTTTTTCTTCTCTTCCATAGAGTTAAGGAAAGTTTGCCACATGTATGAAGTCTGGCTCAGGTTTATTTCCCATAAAATGAGGGTCACTAGACCTCTCTGCACCTCTGATTCTTACACCACTGCTCTTGGGTTTGTACAAGGCCCAATGCTGGCTAGTTTTCACCAGCTTGACACACTAGAGTAAATTAGGAAGAGGGAACCTATATTGAGAAATTGACTTCAGTAGATTAGAATATAGCCATGTAGTGGGAAAGACATTTTTTTTGATGGATAATTGATTTAGAAGGGCCTAGCCCACTGTGGGCAGGTGGCCCTTGGTGGTCTAAAAAACCAGGCTGAGCAAGTCATGAAAAGCAAGCCAGTAAGCAGCATTCCTCAGTGATTTCCATTTCTTTTAGACTGACTGCCCAGACTTGCCTCAATGATTTACTGCGATTTGGACATGTAGCAAATAAATCCTTCCCGTACCACCTCCCCATGCCCACCCCAAAATAGATATATGTAAGCAACTGGTAACATTCTGTGAAAAACCACTTTTTCCCCCAAGTTATGTGACAGGCAGTAAGGGGAAATCTTATATTACCACAAAGAGAAATATGTTTGCTTTAATTCCCCATAAATAGATAAATTTGCTTCATTTTAAAGTGTGGTGTGGTTAGTAAGCAGACGTTTATTAATTTTTGCTTCAGATGAAGAAACTTTTGAAATTACAACAATAAAATGAGAAAGATTTGAAAAAAAAGTCTGTATGTTCATGAGGATTGTGTTTCAATGTCATGCTATAATCATGTCTCCTGTGACATATAACATTACTTTGAGAAATATTTGTTCAACAATTCTCCTCCCTTCAAATTGAATACTTTAAGATATCACAGAAAATGAAAATATCATTCAGTTTATGACTAAAACACTACATTCTAAGGTAAATCTCCAAAGAACTACCATTTAAATTTATTTTAATCATATATGTGCACACAAAGATTCATAAATTTTGTTCTTTTTGAACATGTGTTCATTCTTACCATTTTATCATGAAATTCAAATTTTTAGCCAGAAATAACAAAAAGAAATCATTGTAGTGCATTTATAAATGGCATGAAAATACTCAACTGACAAGTTTAAATACAAAAACCTTGGCGTTTTATTGTAATTTTTATTATATGATATAAATTATTTGAGTCACAACTTCCTGGTTGTATTATTTTTCTGAGTCTAGAAATTTTCTATGGAGTTTCTGTACATATTGGTTGGAAATTAAAATCTGTAAATGGAAATTTAAAGTCTGTAGAAGTTATTTAAAACTTGAACAGTTACAATATTAGTTTTACATTACTATAGTAATTTTTACCTTAAGTTTTAACTTACATCCCAGAATCTTTCTTTAAAATTAATTCTGCAGAACTTTTTGGAGGATAGGAGAGAAAGCAATGGCTGACTATCTGCAATGTTCTGTGCTTAATCCCCAGCACTTCAAAACCCAACAAACCAAACACACAACAGTAAAAAAAATTCATAAAAAAGTTACTTAGAAACTCTCTTGAATTAAGTATCTGAAACAACATACAATAATACTGTAAAACACTCAGTAGAAACATCATACTGTACATTTACTAAAAATAAAGGATTATTGTTTGATTATAGTATGTGGTTCCCTGATAACTCAAAACCCAGGAAGGAGAGAGACAGAGAGAAAGAGACAGAAAGAGACTGTAGGAAGGATGAAAAGAATAAAAATGAAGTTACTAAGTATATGAACTTAACATTGAGAAAGGAAGGTACTGAAGTTAAGGGATGAATGACTTTTATAAAAATAAAAAGAGAAGACAAATATTTAATCAGTGATCGCTATGCAGTGAGTTTTACATAATATTTATTTGGTAAGTTTTTATTTTGTCAATATTCATTTTTATATAACAAGAAATAATTGTGCAAAATTAGGCATAGCTATACAGCAAAAATCATTAGTTATGTAGCTTGTATTTAGATGCTTCTATAAATTTTCTAGTGTAGTGATAATAAATAAGCGAAAAAGAACAGAATCAATGCAATTTAATAATTATGGCATATTTCAAATATTGCCTCATCACTTATATAAAATACATGACAAATAATTAAGATTATTAGTTTCAATATTTTCATCTGTGAAATGAGACCTTAGTTTTAGGATGTCCTTACTGTGTTAACAATTTTTTTCTGAGTCCTAACTTCTGTCATGAAAATTTCCCATTAAAGTTGTTTAATAGAACCTATACTTTAGAGGAACTTCCGTGAGTTCTAGAATGGGATCTTTATTTGGAAAAAAAAATGAACATTCACAGGCATAAACATTAACTACACTTGAAAGTATTTTTGAAGCTCAAAAATCCTTTCTGGACCTTATTCTTTTGTGTATTTTGCAGAGTAGGAGAAATTAGAGACTGTAAGCAGACTCTAAAACAAAATTATTGAGCATTTGACACTCTAAATATTGGCTGGCAACCTCCGTACAATGATGTCAGCCTCATGTCTATCCCAGATTACTTAATACTCCCCTAGGGTATCTCCTCACTCTCAGAGCTGTGCACTTCCAAAGATCAAATGCACTAATGCTTTTTTCTCCAAATGGTGACTATGAAGTTTTACTACAGTCTCAACAATAGATGGTATCGTGATGTAGAAAGCAAACAGAAAGAATCATAAGACACATATTTAATATGTGACAAAAACTTGAATATGGAAACATGACATAAAATATCCAGAAACATGTACAGCAAATTGATGCTATTAAAATTTAACTCAATACTACTAGTTTAAAACAAACCATAACCAACAAATAAAGTCTTATCTTGCATTTGCTTAACGATGTAAGGATGTGTGCTTAATTATGTAAAGATGTGTTGCATCTGTTTCCTTGCCTGCCTAAGGCATGTGATTAGTCTAATAAGGAGCTGAATGACCAATAATTACGCAGGAATGGGTAGGCAAGGGTGACAGGCAGAGAGAATAAATAGGAGAATAAATAGAGAAATAATAGAGAGAGAGACAGAGAGAAAGAGAGACAGAGACAGAGAGAGGAGAAAAACTAGTGAGAGAAGGAGCAAAAGAACATAAGGGAGATGATGCTCCGGGTCAAAAGTAAGGCAGATGGCAGCTAGAAGACTCAAGAAACAGTGAAAGTAAAACAAATAGAATATACAGAAATTAAAAAAACCCGAGGCAAAAGGTACATAAAGAGAAACAGGTTAATAAGTTAAAAGACCTAGTCAGAAAAAGAGCCTAAGCTAGTTTGAGCATTCAAACTAAGAAGATTCTGTGTCATAATTTGGGAGCTGGCTGGTGGCCCAAATGAAAAAGCCTGATACATTATTTTATGTATATATGTGTATATTGTATATATGATATACATATATCACTATGTAATATATGTTGTATTGATTGGTTTGGAAGTGCCCGGCTTACTGGGATCAATGCCACACCAGGGTTGAAGACTTGAATGTTATTACAAGGAGGAAAGCTGAGCAACCCCTAAGGAGAAAGTTAGTAACTAGCACTCCACCATGGTCTTTTCATCAGCCCTACCTCCAGGATCCTGCTCTGATGTCATTCAGTGGTAAAATGTGCTGTTGAACTATAAGCTGAAGGAAGCTCTTTCCTCTCAAAATTGTTTTTGGTGACAGTGTTTTGTCATAGCAATAGAAACTCTAAGACAACTGTGAAAGGAAGAATTAAAACAAAAAACATAGAGTAAAATGCAGCATATTATCCAATATAGGATCATGAGCTGAAAAAAATCAATATAGTTATACAGCAGAATTGATTTTGAACACAGAGAGAAATGTGAACCTCATTGGAGATTCACACCTTGGCTATTTAAAACAAAACCTACAACTACCTTAATCTTCTAATGTCGTTATTATGAAAACTCATAACTTTTTTAAAAATTTGTTTTGAAAAATACTATCCTTTTTCATTTTACACCAAATCCATTTCACACTCTCTCCCCTTCTGCTCCCTCCACCTTTCCCCTTCCATCCCCTATTCCGCTCTCCATCCAATGCTCAGAGAGGGTAAGGCTTCTCCTAGGAATTCAACAAGGCCTAACACATTGCTTTGAGGCAGGTCCAAGGCCCTCTCCCCTATATCTAGGCAGAGCAAGATATCCCTTCAGAGAGAATGGGTTCCAAGAAGCCAGAACAAACACAAGGGATAAATTCTGGTCTCACTGCCAGTGGCCCTACAGACTTCCCCAGCCATACAACTGTCACCCACATTCAGAGGACCCAGTTTTGTCCTAGGCTGCTTCCCTTACTTTCATGTTGGAGTTGGAAGGCTTCCATTAGCTCAGATAAGTTGTTTCAGTGGGTATCCCCATCATGGTCTTGAACTCTTTTCTTATATTCTCACTCCTCCCTCTCCTCCACTGGACTATGGGAGCTCAATCCCAAGCTCTGTTGTGGTTCTTTGCACCTGTTTCAATCAATTGCTGGATGAAGGTTCTATGAATGACATTCAAGACAGTCAACAATCTGAGTACAGATCAAGGCCAGTTCAGTCACCCTCTCCACTATTGCTTTGGGTCTTAGCTTAGTTCATCCTTCTGGATTCCTGAGAATTTCTCTAGTGCTAGGTTTCTTGCTAGTCCCATAAAGTCTCCATTAATCAAGATAACCATTCCCTTCTTCTCCATCTTTGTTCTTCCCCCTTCTTTTTTTTTCGAGGCAGGGTTTCTCCATAGCTTTGGTGCCTGTCCCGGAACTAGCTCTTGTAGACAAGGCTGGCCTCGAACTGCCCAGATCCCTGCTGGAATTAAAGGCGTGCGCCACCACCGCCCCTTCTTAATCATCATGTTCTCTCAAGTTCTCTTTCCCCCTGTTTCTTACCCCCCCCCCACTCTCACACTCCCAATTTTCTCAGGAGATCTTGTCTATTTTCCTTCCCAGGGGTATCTATTAATGTTTGTCTTAAGGCTGTCTTTGTTACTTAGCATTTTTGGGGTTGTGGTGAACTTTGCCATTACAAGGCAGAACAGATATTCAAATTTTCTGCTTCATTGAAAAATATGCTGTATACTATGGCCCTGTGGGCTGAAAAGTGTATGCACCAACATTACAAAGGAACTTTGGGTGACTGTCCAGGCTGCTAGATATATCTGTCAATTACAGAGTTTTGGAGGTTGCTTACAAAGCACTTCCTATTAACTTAGGTAATATATCCTCCTGGGATCTTTGATGGAGTTGACAATTATAATTTTCCTTTGTTATGATAAAAGATAAAGTAGATATGAATATTGTAACTATAATTCTTGCTTGATACCTGTTTTGTTATATCTAATTTTACTATGTTAAAGTTAAACCCTTCCTTTCTATTTAAACAGAAAAGGAAAAATAGTGTGGGAAGTCTTTTTGTATATGTGGGAAAAATCCAATCAGAGTTGTAAAGAGACAATAGGCAGAGTTGGGGAGAAGCCATGTAGCTACCACAGGAGACAGACACCTTTGCCAGGAGGCCACAACTTCATGTGGAGATTAATGGTGATGTGTTAGTTTAGGATATAAGAGGTAGCTAGAAATATGTTTAAGCTATTGACCAAACAGTATTACAAATAATATAGCTTATGTGTGATTATTTTGGGTCTGAGCAACCAGGAACAAAGGAACAGCCTCCAACAACATGGTATTGTTGGGTCTTGCAGTAGGTTGATTCCTGATTTTCTGAGAATCTGCCATACTGATTTCCAGAGTTGTTGTATATGTTTGCATTCCCACTAGCAATGAAGGAGTGTTCCCCTTACTCCACATCCTTTCTGGCATAAGCTATTATTGATATTTCTGATCTTTGCCGTTGTGACAGATGTAAGACACTATCTCAGAGTTATTTTGATTTACATTTCCTTGATGGGTAAGGATGTTGAACATTTCTTTATGTATCTTTCAGCCATTTGAACTTACAATAATCATAAAAGGCTCTCTAGGATTTTGACAATGTATTGCCTAGCTGACTATGCTGACAACATGTAATGAAAGTGGCAACTAATTTTTTTTTCATTTCATGAATTTATAACTATAACAACAAATAAATTATCTCACAAACTGAGTTATGAGTTAGAGAGATATAATGCTACTTTTAGATGCCACTGTAGGTAGCTCTGAGACCCATAAAACTTAAAAATTTCCCTATTCTCACTTCCAATTCTTTGTTTTGGGACTTCCCAAGTTCTACCAATTGTTTCAAAGTATCTCTTTCCATACCTTCCCTCTTTGCATTTAGCCCATGCTTTCATATGCTGCCCACTTTAAAGAACATACCTTGTCAGGTCACAGAAGCGATCATTATCTTCATAATGAATACCTTCATTAAATACTTAGTTTAATTTTGTGAACATTAATTGTATATACCCATCTGTTTCCTGAAGACATTTTTATTCAAATATGTCAACATACTACGGCCATATTATACACTCCATACTACTCATTTTTCCTTAGTGATTTGTCCTTTCCTCCTCCCAGAGAGTGAATCTCACTTCTGTTTTTGCATGTTATGTGCATGAACATAAAATTTTGTTATTTCTAATATGTGTATATGAAATAAAGATAAAAGGAAATTTGTCATATATGTCTAAGTCTGTCTTATTTCACTTACTATGGTGTTCTTCAGTTCTGTCCATTTAGCTAAGCATCTTCACTGGAGGACCCAGACTCAGACAAATGTCCTTTGCTTTCCGATCCTCCATCTCTGTTCTCCCTCTCTCTTCTTCCCACACACACTCTCTCCTCTCTCTGGGTATTTTAATGTTGCTGTCCTACACAGAGACATTGCTTAGTGTATAACTTCATCAAAATGCTTGTTTCCATTTTTTTTAAAATTTGAAATTCTATGTGGAACTTGACAACATTGCACTCTGTATTGGGATGCACATTTTATCTTTGGAGGAATATCTATACAAAAGATGTCACAGATACACTTCTGAGTAGACCGTGCCTCTATTGACAATGTGTTCATTTCTTACACAATGTTTGTATGAAGAAATAGAAGCTGCCAGGCATTAAAATGGAAGGCATACTGCTTTGTGCCTCTCTGAGGATAAAATTGGATTTCTCTGTCTGGCTTCTGTTGATTCCCTTTTATTCCACAAAACAAATTGCTTTTTCACGGCTTCACATTAACAGGAAAGCTTCTGCTAGGACAGGTAGAGCTAAAAGCTTATTAGGGGCAATACTTTGCATTCACTGCTGAATTTCAAATCATTGGAGAACAGGCTTACAAAATACAAAACTCATTTTCAAAGTTCCATGCAATTTTAGGCTTGTAAATTTGTTGTTTCACTTTGATTCCCATATCCTTCCCATGTGTTCATGGCTAAAACATCACATAGTTCACATTTATTGACAGTCCAATATTTTATTTTGGAAGCAGCAAAGTACTTTAGCAAACGTTTGCAATGTTGATCATAAAAGATACACTCAAATTTAAAAAAAATAGATCACAATTCTATAATCTTATTGAGACATTTCAGATACCGTTCCAAGTATTGTAATTGATGAGTAGCACAGAGTAACTTATTACCTTGAGTAGATCTGTACATGTAACATTAATTTTATAATGCTTATAAATATACATATTACTTATAAGAAACTTAAAAACAGAGTATGTAATCAATTCCTTCACTGTCTACATTTATGACACCAAAGTACAATTACATGTAAAAATAAAACTCAGGTTGAAAGTATAATTGACTGAATCTGTAAAGAAGATTATTACATTTTGCTAACATTTATTGATAAGTAATAATGTATATGGAATTAAATACAAACCATGTTTTTCAACATTATTATTGAATGTAAATAAGCTTATTTTAGCAATCTAGTATACAATCTGTATATCGCTGATTGAAATCCTATGCTAATAAATTCCACTCAATTAATTTTATCTCTCTTTTGCTCTCTCTTTCTGTATTTTTGAATGTGTTTATCTGTATGTGTGTGCCACAGAGCATATATGGTTATGAGGGAAAAACTTATGAGAATTGCTTTTTTCTTCTACCACTTAGGTCCCAGGGCTTGAACTCTTGGCCCCAGGCTACAGCAAGGCGCTATAATTGCTGAAGTGCTGAATTCGGACTAGCCCCAATTAAAAATATATACTTTATTAGTTCTTTAATAATTGAATAAAATGTTTTGATCATATATACCCAGCTCCCCAACTCTGCCCAGATCCACTGCTCTTCTTTTTTACCCAACAATGGGTTTTCTGATTTTGACACCCATCAAGATCAATTTTCACTGCTTGTATGTAACTGCTAATGTGGCCTTCCTCTGGAGCATGGTTGACAACACAGGGACTCCAGCCTTAAAGAAACCTGACTTAATCTTTTAAAATCTATCACTTCTCAATAGCTCCCCTGCCAGGGGCCTGTGTGTCAACTTCCTCTTAGTGATGTAATTTGTTCTGGCTTAGATGTGCACACACCTTGTGCATTCTGCCTCAACTGCTGTGAATTAATATTCCTTGCTTTTCCTATAACACAAGCCTTCTTTGTAGTCAACCAGTGCCTCTAACTCTTACAGAGTTTTGCTCCCCTTCCACAATAATCACTCAGCTCTGGGAGGGAGGTGTAATATAAATAAATATAATTTTGGTGATTGCTCCATAACCTCATTCATATCCTCTGCACCTTGACCATTTGTGGGTCTAGATGCCAATTGCCGTCTATTACATGTAGAAGCTTCTCAGGTGAGGGTTAAGCCTTTTCTTGATTTTTTTAAATAAATAAGTTGCATTATATATTTATAATTTGTAGCAAAAATTTGTAAGATACAAACATACTTAATAAATTATTGCTGTTGTATGAGAAAGTATGGCCACCAGAATCTTAAATGGTCCTATTATACCCATGGAATACCAGCTAAGTTCTCATGTAACCAAAATCATAAGTACTTCAAGATTTCATTAAGTATGATTGCTAATGCTTTTATATACAAATGAAACCATTTTAATCTCATTCAATAATTTTTATTTAATAACCTATTTGTTCATTGAATGTACACTTACTAGTCATTGTGTTAATTACCTAGAGAATCATTTAAACACCACCACAGTGTTTCATAATATCATATCTCATAATATCTATTATATATCAAACACTATGTATTATATATATACATATATATACATTATATATTTAACATCTAAACACTTGAACACATAGTAATTTTATATACATAGTGGTCATTGTGTGATTTCTATCAGGGAAGACTGTTTAGAAATGGAGATAAACCAATAAAATCTTTATTAGCCAGCTGGCAACTACATGGGGTATTCAGGATTCCAGAATAGCAAAAGACCTTTCTCAGGCTGAATTTTTTAAATACAAAATCCATAAATTGAGTTGACATACTTCAGATAAGAAAAGAAACCAGAAGCAGAACTGCAGAAGTTAAAAAGCAGGGTTAGTACATTTAGACACATTTCCGGAGTTATGGACTTTGATGGATTATACCTTTGTCTTCTTTTTGGCAGATGATGCTGTCTACATGCTGAGTTTTACAGTTTGAATGGTACTTCCACCATGCAGTCACTTGTGCTAAATTCTGGTGTGTACTAAATTTAGATGTCTGGAACCCTGTTACATCCCCCCCACCTGGTCTTAGTTAATGAGTCAAATCGTGGGCTCATTCTGCTCTAAAGAGATGTATTCAGTCCTAAGGACAATGACTTTTTATTGAACCTAAATGTAATTCGCCTATATAGTTTAAGATATATAACCCCACCATTAATTCAAAAAGTATGATAATTAAAGGGACAATCAATGCTGATAGTAGAGTTGTGAGCCAGGGTAACAGAGACTTTTATCAATTATCTGATTAATATGAATGCCTCTTTAAAGTTGAACAAGCCCAATTTTTGCAATGGAAACTCCCATTTTCCTGGCAACTAGGGGCTTACCTATTGGGCGTATATAGTATTGTAAACTCCGGAGTCCCATTTGAAAAGATAAATTCCCATATTTTTCCTTCCTCCAATACAATCAGACACTCACTTAAAGTGGGAACCAGTGAGCATAAGTCATCATGGAATATGAGTTGCTGATCTATTGCCCCATCATCTATCAACCCCTTCCATGTATAAATCTTCCTCAGTTCCCAGGCCCAGGCCTGAGTGTGGTGGGGATTAAATCATGACCCTAAACTTCTACTCATAGGACAAAACATGTTTCTCAAGGGGTCAGGAAATGGATGGGCCTGGAGTCCAATAAAACATTAATTTTAGTAGTTTCATCATAGTACAGAATACAGTTCATTTGGCAATGACATCCATGCCTTCTGCTTCCTTGGCCTGTGTATGTGTATATTGAATCCATGATATAATAAAATGCTAGCTACCTTTACAGCCCTAAGAGTGGAAAGAATCACTGTGTAGGGTCCTTTCCAAGTTGATTCCAGTGCACCTTTGGTTATCTGCTTAACCAAGATGGAATGACTGGATTCAAGCAAAAGAAATCTGGTGGAGGACTCAGAGATCAGCTGTGTCTCTGATGTAGTCCAGTCAATACTCTCTATGGAGGACTGGAGGGGCTGTAGTCACTTGAGAAAGGAACGGTTAGAAATTTACCCAACCACTGGTCTCTGGACCTGGGAAGCAATGGGGGTGGTCTCCCAAGTATAATTTCATAGGGAGAAAATCCCTTATTATATGAGTACAGTGGGCCCAATGTTAAGAGGAAACGGAGGTCTATCCACCTTTTACTTGACTCTAATGAGAGTTTTGTTAGAGTTTCTTTTAATGTTCTGTTTCTTCTTTCTTCCTGCCTAGAACTCTGAGGTCTATATGCAAAACGAAGTTTTTTTTCTCTATGTCCATCAATCACTTGAGAGGTTTTAGTTATGAAATCTGGGTCATTGTCAGACCCCAATGCTAGAGGTCTACAACTCTTGTAGCAGTCCCTCAGTGTCGCTGTTACACTCTATTTTCTGGAAATCTTCTGAAGAAAAAGCAGGAGGCCAGCATTTCATGTATCATCAAACAGGGACGGAGAAATTTTAAATTCCTGGGGCAAGCTTTGTAACCTGTTGCCAGTTGTAACCTCTCTCTAAATCTGTCCTTTAAAAGCAAAATTGACTTGACTCACCTCTGCCAAAGGGAGCTGAATAATCCTTCTTTCAAGTTTAAGACAGGGTACATGTATTTCTCCTGAGTAATCAAACTCATGGAAATCAGATGTCCTAAGTTTCATCACAGGTAAGAGAGGTATATATTCCAGGGTGGCTAGCAGGATAGCAAGATGTCTGTCTCTTAAATCCAGGCAACATAGGCAGCAATTTCTCCTCTTTGTTTCTAGGTCATTGGGTATTGTTTAATCTAGATAGGGTAGTCGAATTGGTTAGTTTAGTGGTTCCCATCCTTTCCAATGCTGTGACCATTTAATACAATTCATGTTTTGTGACTCTAACCATGAAAATTATTTTTGTTACTATTTCATAACTGTAATTTTTCTTCTGTTATGAATCATAATGGAAATACCTGTGTTTTTCAATGATCTTAGCCAACTTTTGTGAAAAAAAATCATTTGACCCCCCTAAAGGGTTGTAACCCACAAGTTGAGAGCCATTGGGTTAGTTGAACCATGAGAGGAACTTAGCATTTAGTCAATCCTGGGGTATCCATTTCTGCCCATACTCCAAGATATCTCAGTTGTCTATCTGAGATATAACCCAACTGTTTCCTTTGATTGGTGGCAGAACTTTAAGCTGGGAGGCATTCTTCTGACAGAGAACAAGACAGCAAAATTTTGCTGACTATCTGTAAGTCTAACTGGATCACATACATCATCAGAGAAGGTGATGGTTTCTTTCAGTTTCTCCAAAAGTTCTTTTCCTAATCTGTTTTCTGTCGTTAAACACCTTCTAAGTTATCTTCAGAAACTGTGACCCACCTATACCTTTAAATTTTTTAAACTATTTAACTGTTATCTAGTATGTGAGGCTGACTGGATGACAAAGGAAATCTCTTTAGTAGCCGTCTTTAACCCTGCTAAAAGAACCTAGTGAAAATCATTTAAAGGCTACATTGTCAGTGTTAGACAGAAGGGAAATCCATGCTATTGATGCTGCATTGTCAAGTAGTAATCCCCCAAGTTGGCCTGGGAGTGCTTTTTCTACTTTTTTGAAGAGAATGGTGGGTTTTGAGTTTCCCATTATACAGATCATTGGTTGAAAAGAATACATAAATCATGAAAGAAAAAAAAGTAAAACTGCCTTTTCTTAAATGGGGTTGCTTAGAATAGGAAGAAAAGGGAGGACATGAGCACCTAAGAGAACTAATGCATCCTTTCCTGTATGCAGAATATGGGTGGGCTTATCTAAATAAATACAGTGAAAAGATGACCATTATTTTGTATATTAATTAGAAAAAGACATGCCTTGAAATTGATGTTGCTCTGTGGACATGAGGACTAAGATACAGCATAACATAAGCTCCTAAAGGAAACTAAAGTCATGGAGGTTATACTAGATGAGCTGCCAAGCTGGATATTAATTTTGAATTTCACCCCCAAAAGCATTAATGATGCTTTATATCATTAATCAGAGGTTGTGATCAGTATTACAATAAGTTCATGGACCTAAGAGGAGTTAGCATCATGGGCTTAATATACAGTGGTAGTTAATGTGTTTTTTCCAGCCATTTCATTTCTCACAAGGAAGTTAAACATGAGCAGTATTAGAAGTACATGATAGGAACTGAAGACAGAAGACACTGAACTTATAAATGTTGCCACCTGTCCAGATAGAATTCATAAAGAATTCCAGTAAGGCTGAATATTGTCTCATCTAGAATAGAAATAAGGCCCAATAAAAGGTTGCTAGTTAATGTTTTCTTAAAAAAATATTTCTAAGCCTCGTGGCTTGGGCATGCAGGTTCCGGAAGTGTTCCATACATGGAACTTGTTCAAGACCTTTTTGAAAGTCAAAGTCAAGTTCATCAACAACCTTGACAACTTGATGAGACCCTCCTTAATAATAAAAACAAGGCTTTGAATATTGCTAAGGGGTAGGGCAATTATTTAGGATGTGTGAGGATCTAGTTCAGTCCCAGTCCCCCACATGCATACACACTATTAATGAAGAAATAATTATACAATGTACAAGCGATTAAATATCTAAAAGGGAACAAAATAAATTGTAAAGAAATTGAATAAAATAACCATTTTTACATACAGATTTTTGAAGTTTATCTTCCTAGTCTCATCTTGCTTATTTTTTGTCCTTCAACTCTTACCTCAGCATTACAGACTGAAATAAGGTGCACCTTAGCATTTCCATTTGGTTCATACCACTAAAGCTTCCAATGCTTAGGAGAAGGGTTTGCCATATGCACTCATTCTGTCTCTGGCGAATCTTTTATACTAAACTTGTAAGGCAGATATTCTGTACCTTTATGTGTCTTTTCCTCGGGTTAGTACAGAGGGAATCAGGTGCATATGGAAGCACCAGAAATCAACTGTAACCAAAAACAAAGTGCTAGATATTGAGAAACAAACTCTGCTTGCCTCTAGGGAAGATGTCCAGGTATAGCTTTATATCATTTCCTACATTAGTAGAGAGAAAGGATTTCGTTATATTTGTTTTCCCTTATGTTTAATGAACTGAAACATCTTGAAATCAGTAATATATTAATAGAGTACCAGATTACCAAAAATTACCATTTACATATTTTACTAAATAATGGATCTCATGGTGATTCCCTATTAAAGTTTTGATAGGAAGTATTCTAATTATGTAGAATCCCATTGAGTCTCTGGGAATACTTACATAATTTTATCAGAGCAGAACCTTCATTGTTTGAAATCCCAATTTTAGATATTGTTCAAGCATGTAAGATACAAGCCTCTGGTTATCTGTCAAGAACACTGTATTAGAACCACAGGCCTCAAAGGTGGCAATACCTCCATCTGTTGGCAAAGAACTGCATTTTTGACAGTCTCAAAGTAGAGCCTCTAAAGAGCGTGAACATTTTTTTCTTTTTGCTTTGTAGCTACTAAAGAGTATAAAAGACTTGATCTGAAGATTTACAAAGTTCATCACAACTTTCAAGAATCCATCTGCTGTATTTAGGGGTAGCAAGATTTTCCGACAGTTGAAAGGCTTGAGACACAGCTGGTATGCAGATGGTGTCTGTACCCTTGTGTTGCAGGGGGATGTTTATTACACCAGAGTTTATTAAAGTTTAATTCCACCTCACTCTATTTGCTAAGGAAAGGAATATGTGTTATAACTTATAGTTTATGTTTGTACATATTGAGTGTAAGAGTGAGTAAAATGGAATGTGTTAAAATGATTGTTATTTCATAAAATAAAAGAAAAAGTTTGAATAAAATTTTGTAAGAACATTCAATTTTTTGGTGAAATAATTGCTAGTGATAAGCATCACTTAATCACCATCTTAGTCTCTTTTCCAGGTTTTTAGTATAAAACACCCTAGCAATATCTATTTAAGAATGAAGAGTAGAGAATAGTTTAGAATATCCCCCAGCGTTGCTTACTGTTTCCATAATATATCTTATCATAAGTTTAAAACTCTAATGACCAAATGATTTGAGCAATTTTGCTGCCTATTACATCAATATTAATTGGAAGGCTAGTGGTAGACTATTTCATAGTTCAGTTACTTAATGGAGACATTAAGGAACAGGGTTTTCTTAACATATCCCTATGCTTCCTTTAGATTTCAAGTAGTGTTCTGTTCATAACTTTTAAGACTTAGAATAAATTACCACTAAACTATGTACAAGTGAGTAGGAATGATGAGTTAAAAATCACAAAGCAAAGCTTTTTTTACCTTTCCATGGAGAAATATACTTCCTGATGTGAATATCTACGTAATATCACATTAAGGGTCAAGGATCAAGAAAAGATTTAGTGCCCTCAAGAATCAAAAAAAAAAAAAACAGTAATGGGGATGGTTTTGCATAATTGTATTATATTAACATGCTTCAATGATAGTTGTAATATTTATTATATAAAATGATGGTATTATTCTCATTTCCATATTTGCACTCATTGTGTAGTAATTGTGTCTATCTGTCCTCCTATTTTCAGATTCCCAATTCTTTGCACCTTACATCTCTCTGTAGGGTAGAGTACCTCATCATGCTGTTGTTGCTCTTTCCTACATGTTTATCTCTGAATAGTGATTACTATTCAGTTCCATATTTGTATAGGTTGACTAATTATTTCCTTGTATGTATAAGACTGTGTAGTATATATTCGTTTCTAGCTTGTATTACTAATATAGTACTCTACACTTTCATCTTCCTGAAAATGACAGTATTTTATTTTGGGTTATTATATTGGAAAGTAAGCATTCTATTATATAAATACAGTATAGATTTTACATCTGTTCATCTGCTGGATGAAATCTGGGTTGATTCCATATTTTGTTCATTGTGAATAGCTCTATTACATACCTGGAGACATGGATATCTTTTTAATACAAATAATTCATCTCCTTTAAGTACATACTCAGGAGTGGAGTTGCTGGATCCTACAATAGCTACACATGGTCTCAAATTATAACTTTTAAATGAATAAAATTCAGCCAGGCGGTAGTGGCACACGCCTTTAATCTCAGCACTTGGGAGGATCTCTGTGAGTTCGAGGCCAGCCTGGTCTACAAGAGCTAGTTCCAGGACAGACATCAAAGCTACAGAGAAACCCTGTCTTGAAAAACCAAAAAAAAAAAAAAACATATTTCAGTTAGTATAGTGTAAAGAATGATATTTGGCCTCCAGATCAAAGGATTGCCCTATAGAACACCCACAAATATTGTTTCATCCTGTTTTAATGCCCCGATTTTTCATGGCAGGTGAGTAAATGTATAAGCCCATGCTTTGGAACAACATGACAAACAAGTCAACATATCATGTGCTGAACAAATAGATAAAGCCAAGTCATTTCTAACTAATGACCGAATTAGTTCTGAGAGGGGGGGTTCTTATTTATTCAGTTACTGAGCTCTGGATCCCCTGAGCTACTTCACATAAAGTACTGATGTAATAACATTAATATTGTGTAAATATATGATTTTATATTTTTCCTAACTATTTCTATTAAAAGAACAGTTTTTAAAAAAGTGCTTCATCAATGTTCAGTTGAAAATAATGATTAATATTCATGTTATACTTCTACTTGTACCAAGTGATATTTTAAAAAAAACATATTCCTGAAGAGAATTCTTAGTAGGTATTCTTGGGGACATTTTAATAGCTATATTGTCATTTAATTATATTTTTGCTTATTTGAGTCTTTTCTTAATTTCTCTCTTACCTCAAAAATCAAGATTGGCAGTTTCCATACTCAAAACAGCATTGTTTTATTTAATAATGAAAAATGTAGCAAACATTTAACTTTGATAATAAGAGGCATATTTTACTTTCTTTGACATTAAAAGTCCTTGCAAACTTGAAATTATTTCTTCAATATAGCAAAAATTTTCCTACAAATCAACCTAAATCTGGGGGCATTTTCCTCCTAAGGAGAGAAAATAATATTTTATCTCTTTGTTTATTAGGATTGCAAAAACTTGACAACTGTCCGGAAAGTAGATGCTGTCATGATGCATTGAAATAGTAACATGGGCATGAAGAATGACAGAGATTAAGGTGATCGTCTATGTTTCAAACTAGTAGTCTTTCAGATTAAAGAATAAAAGACCTACTAGTAACAATCATGTAATGACCATGGTGGTAAAAGAGTCTGAAGTAGAAGGTGCCCTAAAGTCATTTACTATAAGTGCAGAAATAATTCTTAGGTCCTTCTGCCAAAGGGAGCCTTCTTCTAATAATAGAAAAGAAAGTTCTTCATTAGCATTCTGGCATCATATCCTTCTTACATTCTTGTCCGTTGCTGAGAATTTTACATGCATCATTTCAATTTTGCTGCACAAAGCATATGAGGTAGACATTTTATTTTATGGAGCTCCAACTCTTCATTAGCATGCTCTGTTGTCTCATGCCCCTTTGAACTATATTATTCTTCTCTAAGGAGGCCACTCAAAGAAAAGAAGAAATGCAAAGCAGCTATAAATCTTCCTTTGATGGGGGCATTTCTACAGTACTTGTCTCAACATCTGTGGGAATACATACAAGAAAGTTATAAGCCTTTTTTATGCGAAGATGGTACGACAATATGACACTCTTGAGCAGATGAACAAAACTCACCAATTCTTCCAGTTAGCATGTTCTGATCGACTACTATTTGTAAAGTACCGCAGTAAACGTGGTAGGAAAAGCCAAGTTCTTGAAGTTCTTGGCATCCAGAAATCAAGGCACAGCATTGAGATGGAACAGATAAAAGGAACTCCATTATACAGCACTGCTATATTAGGAGATCAACTGCATTGTTTGTAGGGGTAGACAATGAAGGATGATGGTTTCAAAATGAGAATTATAAAAGACTGAGTAAAGGAAGAAATTATCATGTAATATTATTTATTTACTTTTAATGTATGTGTATGAAGATTTGAGCTCATGCAGGCAGAGAAAATCAGAGAGTTTCACACCCCTTGAAACCGGAGCTACAAATGGTTGTGAGCCAGCATGTGAGTTCTGAGAACTGAACTGAGGTCCTCTGCAAAAGCATGCTCTAAACTAGGCCCTCTGCCTTACTCCAAGAGATGCTCACCTCAACATAAAGAAATAGCATGTTATTTTCTGTAGAGAGGGAATAACTATACGCTGTGAATGCAATAGGGCACGCACACACACACACAAACACACATGTACACACTCACATACACAGTTAGACAAGTACACAAGCAAACGTGCATTTACTAATTTTATGTACACTTATTTATACTGGCAGGAATGTATAAATGCACTTCAATGATTTGTAAATAGGTTTATCATTTTATTTGCTTTTGTTCTTTTGCGCCAGTCTCATTATCTACCCCAGCCAGAAAAATTTCCTGCCTGTGCCTCCCAGAATGTGAACCAACACATCATGCTTGGAGATATATATATGTAGTAATAGGAGCGGTGGGGCTACGTTCCTCCACCCGGCTAGCTTTACCCCAAAATAATTACACGGAAACTGTATTCTTTTAAATACTGCTTGGCCCATGATATCTAGCCTCTTCTCGGCTAACTCTCGCACCTGGACTAGCCCATTTCTAATAAGGTATGTAGCACCCCTAGGTGCGCTTACCAGGAAGATTCTAGCCTATGTCCATCCTGGGTTGGAGCTTCATCGATCGTGTCTGCCCTGAGAGGAGCTGCGCCATGTCTGAACTCACTTCCTCTTCCTCCCAGCATTTTGTTCTGTTTACTCCACCCACCTATGTTCTAACCAATCAGGGCCAAGGCAGTTTCTTTATTTAACCAATGACCTTCCTCCATCATATATATATATATATATATATATATATATATATATATATATATATAATTTTAACACAAACACACACACACACACACCATTCATAAATCTAAAATAATTCCTTCGTTTTAAGTACAGAACCATTTCGCCTAGGATATGAATCCTTAGATTTTGTGTTTATAAAAACTTGTGTTTTATCTGTATAGAGGAAGTTTAAATCACCCCCCCCCCAATTTCCTAAGAAAGTTTAATGCACTTCACCTTACTTCAGAACATTTTTCAAAATGTAATGAAAATGTAAGGGTATGCCTTATGATAACATTCATCTATTCCTGAGATAATAATGGCCATTCCGGAAGCTTCATCTGTGCTGAATATGTTCTTAAGAGAATGGTTTATTGTGAATTCCTGAAATGATAAAATGGATCATGTGTGTTGGGGAGGGCAAACGTCTAAATGTATATGTTGTCCTACTTAAGTTTACAGTTAGAAACCTAGTAGGGGAGAAGAAAGAGGTCTGGTTTCAGATACGCTCCTTAGTGTTGGAAAACAAAACAAACAGCTAAAGACTGTTTTCCTTGAATTTGACATTTTTCATTATGCTTTAAGATAATGCCTGCGTGAAGAAAAAACCTGCAGTCTGGGAATACATGACTGTTTCTCTAGACTTTGTAGACACTTCTTCCCTTATTATTAGCCTTAATGACTTTCAGTTGTTAGCATATGGGAGAAAAAATGTCAACTTAATTAATAGTTTATCTTTTTATTTTTTTACATTTATTTGTTCTCTGTGGATAAATATTTTGCCTGCATGCATGTATGTATTATACATATGTACTAGGTACTCATGAAGGACAGAAGAAATTTCTGACTCCCCTGGAACTGAAGTTAGTTACAGATGGTTGCGATCAACCGTGTGGGTTATGGAAATCCAATCCAGGTTACCTGGATATTATAGAATTACTCTAAAATGTTGGTCCATGACTCTAGCTCCAGCTCGTGTTTATTTTACTGAAAAATTCCCATGCTTAAATTTCAGCTCTTGAACACAAAGTCAACCATTATAAACATTTCTTTATTTACTTCATTTATCTTACCTGATTGTCATAAACAACAAGAATGTCCTTTCTTTATCAGCAATGTTTTGATATTTGGGAAATTATTTAATTGGGTGAATAGATAGACAGATAGATGATAGATGACATTAAGTGAGAGATGATAGAGACACAAATAAAAATGTACATGTTTATTTCTAAAGATACACTGCAACATGAATAAAATAAGTATGAATTCAGGAAGTCAGATCAGAAACTAAGTAATTGAAAGCCAGATGCATAAAATGATCATTATCTTCATTTTTCACAGCTTTTCTCTTTTTTTTTTTGTTTCTAGGTTGATTGCACTCTTAATTTAGACACTTAGTAAGAAAGACTCATTCTGTACTATAATTGCTAGTAACAATAGCCTGTCCATTTTGTAGTATGATGTTTATTTATTCTTTCCTTTTCTTGTTTTTTTATTAGGTCTGTGCATTTGATGAATTTATGTATAAGCACTACATGAATATAGGGTGTTTTGGAGGTCAGAAGAGTTGACTTTGACCACTTGAGTTACAGGCTGTTGTGAACCATTAGTTTAAGTCTTTTCTTCATTTCTACTTTCAGTTATACTAGGGGCCATAGAAACATAATTAGGTCTCTTCAAGAATATTAAGTGCTCTTAACCCTGAGCCAATTTTTAGGCTCTAAGTCCTCTACACACTCTATGGAGTTTTCTTATCTGTAAAATATCTTAAACTAGTGAAATTTATTTGTTATTCCTTCAAAATGTAGCCAACATATTTTCAGTATTAAATAGTTAATATTCTCAAAATTATATACTTAACATTTTCAAACATAATGTACCAATATTATGATTTTAAAAATTTCTAACAAAATAAATTATTAAAAATGTTTTATTAAAATTTCTGGGAAGCCCATGAATGTAATTTGATTATTTGAGCATAGATTTGATGGTCTTGGTGAAATTGTTAAATACTATAGATAAATTATGAGTTTTGTTTTAATTAGAGTAATACAATAAAACTATAAAATTTAGTTTTCCCAATATGTCTTGAATTCATGCTTGGCCTTGATTATTGGATGTTTTTAATGATTTTACATTCTATTGAGAACTGTTTGGTGTCTTATTAAAAGGACGGCCACAACTTTCAGCACAAAATATCATTGTTTCCATTCACTAGCTTAAAGTATTCAATATTCATGGATAAGTAAAGAAATCAAAAGTTAAGTTTTACTATAAACACACAGTCACTGAGGATTTAAATGTCTAAATAAAAATTAAATATGTGTTTTTAAAAAGCTAAAGATAAAATTCAAAGGGAAATGCTCTGTAATGAATCTGAACCACTATTACATTTATTATTTTATATTTTTATTTAAACTCGAATTTAAGTTTACATTTTTTCATATGTAGGTGATTGATTACTAAATGATATGACTTAAAGTCACTTTCTATGTTTTGAAACTGTATGATACTCAGAGTTGTCCAATGATACATACTGCCTTCTAGAAAATTGTAAATATCTTTGTTACTTTCCCATGAGTCTGTCTGTCTGAAGGAGCTCACCTTGACATGAACTGATATATGCATTTGTTGATTGTTTTACATATCCTGATTCTGTTCCAAAGTAACGCCCCTTTCTGCTTCTTTTAACCTTTTCAGTGGAAGAGATAATGCACTGATAATTTGATTGTGCTTTAACAAATACAGGTTGCTTGAAGATCAGAGAGCAGTGTGGAGGGAGCCTCTAGTTAAGCATAGAGGCCAGGCAGCGATGGCACACAGCTTTGTTCTCAGCATTAGGGAGGTAGAGATAGAAAGGGATATGGCAGGGTGGAGTGAGGACTATAAGGCAGAAGGATACAGGAGCCAGTTCATTCAGTCTAGGGATTCATGGAGACAGGATCTTGCCCTTTGTTTCTGAGGACATCGTAGAGTAAGAAGAACTAGTGGTTGGCTGCTCTGAATCTCTGATCTTTCAGCTTTTACCCCATAATAACTGACTCTGGATTTTTATTATAAAGACCAGTTAGAAATTGTGCCACAACACAGATATACAAATAAAACAAATGATTCCCTTATATGGGTAATGATTTTTTTTTTATATTTGCCCTGTTCATTTGCTACTCAATCTCTTTTCTCTTTTT
>JABTXL010005037.1:15230053-15240698 GCA_025134845.1 Neodon shergylaensis | reverse complement strand
TTTATATTTGCCCTGTTCATTTGCTACTCAATCTCTTTTCTCTTTTTTATGTTTTATATGTTTTCTGCAATGCATATATATATATATGTGATTCTTTCAGAGTCATTTAAATAATTTGCAGTTGTACATCACTCACCATCCATAAATGCTCACACTATGCTTCCAAAGAATGAGAACTTTCTCACATATAATCTATCGTGGCTAATTTTACATTTCAAGCAGATTGAGTCACAAATTGCCCAGAAATTTGGCTCTCCATTGTTCTGGGTGCATATGTGAGTATGTGTCTGGATGAGATTAACATTTGAATTGATAGCTGAGTGAAATAAATCACCCTCTCTAATGCTGATGGACCAAGTCCAATCAGTTGAAGACCTGGATAGAAAGAAAAAGTTGAGTAAGGAAATTTCTGCTCCAGTCCTTCAGAGTTGGAGAGAAATTTTGGCTCTTCTGCAGATTCAACTCTTGACAGCCTTCAAACTACAAGCCTCCAGGGACTCAAAGTTGCCAACTGCAAGTCTGGAGACATCTCAGCATTAACAATCCTGTGAATTTCTTAATAAAAATATTAATACACAAAATATGCATCCTGTTGGTTCCGTTTCTCTAGAAAACCCAATTTCCTAAA
Source organism: Neodon shergylaensis (assembly GCA_025134845.1). Lineage (NCBI taxonomy): Eukaryota > Metazoa > Chordata > Mammalia > Rodentia > Cricetidae > Neodon > Neodon shergylaensis. The sequence goes on along the minus strand of JABTXL010005037.1, from coordinate 15,240,070 downwards.
ACTAATATTGTGTGTTTTGAGAACAAGTTTCAGAGAAGAATGGTCCCACTGTGCTCACCTGCATCTTAAAGATAGAAACATGCGTGTGTCCAAGAAATGGATCTATAGCCTCTTGAATAACTAAAAGGTGGAACTTGATAAATCAGTTTCAGCACACATTCTCGTCAATACCTCTGGAACTATAAAATATCACTCCAACCTTCTCAATGGCAATTCTCACTTCTGAAGGCACCTGTGTTGCTTGCATTGTGACTGCCTTCACTTTCTGAAATTTGACTTAAGACGTTTGCTTGCATGTCTGCTGTGCCCATTCATTTGTTATTTTATCCTGAGTCCAAAAACCTGGACCAAAAGTGGTCTGACCTAATCCGTGAACCTTCCTACATTTCTAATATAAATTAATAAGAACTTACAACTGTATATTACTCATTCCTTTTCCTAAAATGATATAGGACTAAAGAGCCTTCTGGCACAAGGTGTCAGGCGATCTCATTACAGTCCTTTCAATAAGAGGGATTGCTTTAAATCTGGCCTTTTCACATTTCCAAGAACTGAAAACTGCCGAGACCACCATTTCAGTTCTAGCAATTCCTGGGAAACTGAGGTTTTAAGACATTAATAATTAGCCATCCCAGTGTTCAACCAGTTGAAGTTAGAGAATAGTTATTTCAAATACACCTAGGATTATATACTACAGATAACCAGATACATTATATATACATATATGTATGTTTCCGTAGTATATATGTAGTATATCATATACATGTAAATACGCATTTATATATGTATATTTTATATACTACAAACAAATGAAAGGATAAAGTGATATCACAGGCATGGATAAATGGGTAGATAGCTGGATGGATGGAGAGAGAGAGAAATAGAAATAGAAATAAAATAATAGAGCAGAAAGAATTATATGGGATGTGGATAAGAGAACAATGTAGAGGAAATTGTATGGGGAGACATAACTAACACTTTAGTCATTTTTAAAAAGTTGTATGGACACCTATAAATGAAAAATCTTCCTAAAATACCTAGTTACACATGTACATATAAAAATGCTCAAATGCAGTTAATCTATAATGAGAGTAAAGCAGGCCAACTAGACACCATATGTTAATAAATAAGATCCTCACTGCCAGAAAAGGGTTAGCTCTTTTTGAATTGTGTGACAATGGAGATCCACAGGCTTCCATATATTGCAGGCTATTTCTGTTGTACTTGGTTACCCTCCAGAGTCTGACAGCATGACCTTATTTCCAGAGTCACTGAATAAATGCGTCATAAAACATGCAGACACCAAGTGAGTAATGACCTGGAAATGTTTAACCTTACTGGATGGCTTTCATAGTACTGGAAGGTGCTATGTAAGCTACCAGAGGAAAAAGTAATCATCAAATATACCAATTGGTGAATCTTGAGAACGACAACAATGACTGGCCTGGCAAGACATACCCAATGAGGCATCAGTGGCACAAATGTCATGAGAATAGAATCCACATTCTATTTGGATATAAGATCCACTCTATTGGATAGAACACGTACACAGAACCATTAACAAGGTCATGGATCTGTAACTAGATTGTTCATAGGCACTATGAAAGAACCTATCTCTATTATTCTGATAGAGGGACAGAATAATAAATTACCCCTACTCACTATATTTATAGAATGTTATATTTATAGAGGTTTTTCTCTCAATTTTCATAGATTTTTTTTTACATATGGCAGTTAGCATCCAGAAACGGTGAACTTGCACAGAATACTTGATTTCAGAATGTCCAGCCATAAATGGGTATCTATATCACATACCTCAGGAATCTTTATAGAAGAGGGAACAGAAATATTATAAGTAGAGGAGGTGAGGGATAACATCAAAGAAATTGTATTTTCTGTATACAATTGGTCAGTGACTGTGACAACATTCATAAGACCTGCACAGACTCAAATCATGAAATATAGGGTAAGCACCAATCAAGATTCCTGCCTAGAGATTATTGACATAATTAGCATATACCTGCTATAAGAGGAATAGTCAACGTTTGCTTGTGTGTTTTAAATATGACCCTTGGTAGATTGGCCACACTTGACAGTAGACACCATAACATAACATTTTGACTGCAGCAATTGGACTGAATATATACATACATAGAGAGAGAGAATGAAATATGAAATTCAATGCATATTGGGGAAGGTGAAATTAGGTATGGGAAGAGTTGGGAATGGGGTGTTATGGACTTGTTCTTTTGGTGGTACCTGAACTTGAGTAGATTCTGCATTTGCCATTACTCTACATTTTCAGCAGAGTTCATCTGCTATTATCAAGTTAAATTTTTGTATTATTATGATCATTTCTTATAATAGATTTTGGTCTACTAAATCTTATCTTTAACAAATACTTCATCACAGAACGATATAATACTTATTAACATAAGTGTTTTATTATCATGTTTCTACATATATCAGTCTATTTTCTACTGTTTATGAAAGCATCTGTAATTTCAAATAGAGATGAGGAAATTAATAACAAACTAGGAATATAGTGTCTTTAAGTACCTATTGCCTGAAAGCACTTCATCCCAGCTAGTACTTATAGAATAAGTGCTGTTCTTTTAGAAGCAAAGGCTAGATACAGACACTGGAGGGGATATTATCACTCTTTATTAAATGACAAAACATATCATAGACAGGACAGTCCTTCTAAAGTAGATTTAAATTTCAGGATTATTTCCAAGGTCATGGATTCAAGAATGACAACAGAAGCTATTGATAATCATTGACTCCAGAGAAAACTAACATTGACAAATGAGAAATCAGAAATCACAATATCAGAAACCTGCTGCAGTCATTCCTTTTGACATTTGTAAGTCAATTATTGACATTTTACTAGTAGATATACAAAAAACCCCAAGTAATTCATACATTTTTGCATATACATAGAAATGGCAAACCTGACAAAGATTGAGAGTCATACATCTTCCCCTTTACAATGCTACACATTACAGGCAAAATGCTTCAATGCAAACTGCTACACATCTTACAGACAAAATGCTTAAAGGGGAATATAAGAATTGGAAATTGAATCCATTTATAATCTGCAGCTTAATAATACACAGTTGAGAGATGGTGAAGTGGACACAGGCAGCCAACTCACCATCTTGCTTGTCATCTCAACAGAAACTCACATCTTAACATCCATTGAAGTTTTCATAAATAGACTATGGGAATTGTTGCTTATATTAGTAACTTTAAATTCCCTTTTCCCTGACTTCTATGGAATCACCCACATCTCTCCATTGAAATCACATTCTTCTCCAGATATTTTTGGAAAGTTTTTAGCAAATACTTCCAGTCTGGTACCTTTATCTGGAACTATGTATTTTGAATAAACTTGTGCACAAAAGGGGACTAGCATTCAATGCTAGAAAGAGATACTGCCAGCTCCCTGTTTAGCCTTCATCTAGTTACAATGCCATAAAGAATTTTTGCCTGGGTGGTCTTACCACATGTGTACATTCCATGTATTTCTCTTGAAATATCCCTTTCATAGCTTGAAGTTACTTCTAACGTACTAACAATCTCTACAGGGGTCTTAATTCCCACTTGTTAAACACTCCAGCCATGGTGTTTGCTGGTTCATTTGTTAGGGGGATTATTTTAACAAAACAAAAAATAAATTTAACTTAAAATTATATGTAGGGATTCTTTGAGAGTGTCTGATAGAAAGACATTTAATACACATGATAAAGTGACTTTTTTCTTTCGCTATCCTCAATTGAGTCTAGTCTAAGCATTACTGACAGAGGTGCCAATAGATACACTACTTTTAGTAAAATGAGTCTGCTTTTTACACTGTGCTTTTGAGATCTAAAAAGTTCCATAAAAATATAGATTATTTTATCAAGCAAAGATTATGAAAATTTTCTCGAAGAGATGTTATGCAGACTTACTTTTGAGTAAGATTCTCTTCCAGTGATGTGGCTTTGCACCTCATTCCAGGCTCCAACCAACTTACATCCCTGAGATTTGAATCACGAAAGGAGAGAACTAGGTCTTTAATATGTCCTCTGACTTCACATGAATGCTGTGACAAATACTGAACCCTCTCCCTAACACACACAAATAACTAAATAAGTAGATTAAATACAATAAAATGCCAAGAAAAAATATTCTGATTGACAATGTTAGTGTAAATACTGTCCCAAACGATACTGTTAGTACATTTTAGTACATTTTCAAGATGACCATAAGGTGACATCTATTGAGTAGAGGACCAAAGATGAAGATAGGGTTGATTTAGGTGTGAATTTGAGGTAGTTCTCTATTTGTGTTACTAGCCTAGACATTATTAGTAGGCCAATTCTCCATGCTTTCCTCTTCCTAAGGTGTTATCTCCAGCCTGTAATGATCTTGTTTACCTGTTTGTGTTTCTAAAAGTTGTTGAACTGGCTCAGTTGAATCATCCTTGTAGCTGCTGTGGCCACACATTTAAAAAGCTGGTATAGAGATGAAGATGTTTTATATGTCACTAAATAATAGTTCTCTATACTTCAGACTAAATCAGTATTTAATTTCTGCCTATTAGGGTATTCACTACCTTTCCTGAAAAGAATATGTAGGAGAGAAAACCAATAGCTCAAGGGAAAGAACAACTGTGACATTTAACAAGGGACAAGATAAATGATTCAACTTACTTTTAATATTACCTTGCACAGTATGAACTACCATAGTCCTAGTAGTCGCAAAGGCCAGCATTTTTAAAATCTCTCTAAAATATTAAAAACTCCTTGATAAAAGAGTACAATCCTTATAAGTATTCCTCTATAAGAAATAAGTTCTGACCAGTTATATATTTTTAAAATTCAATATTTCAAGTTTGAACTCTTCACCATAAAGTTGCAATTCTATTTCTAAATATGCAAAATTTGTAGTTTTCATTAATATGCCACTATACTCTATAAAATTCAGATAACTTGCCAATTTTAATTATTTGATTGTTGAATGCTTTCTCTCATTGGTTTTAAAGAATTATCTAATATTCAGAATTTCATAAGAAACTTATAACACCTGAGATATTTACTAGGAATTTCCAAACATAAAGCAGAATTTACCTACTCAATCATTTGTAATATTCTTATTGTTAAAATGAAAATAACTTTAAATTATGATTTGTTTTAAGATATTTTAATTTGTAGCCGACTCAACTAAAAAAAAGTATTGATCAGGATAATTTTAAAATAAATTTTAATACCTTATGATCTTCTTGCTCAGGAGGAAAAGTGTCACTAGAATAGAACATTTTTAGAGTGTATAGATTCCAGAGACAGGTTGAAGTACAGAACTCAATTATACTCATTTTTAAGTGGTACCATGACAAGTTTAAGAAAATAAAGTACTTGAGCATTTACAATATATAATTGGACTGTAATATTCCTTATTAAAGATAAGTGTTACATGGGAATTTATCCAGAGACAAAAAACAGTGGACAATACAATTAAAGACTCATAAGAATGTCAAACAAATACTTTAAAGCCCTGAAGACTTTGTCCAAATCAGTTTTCATGATCATAGCTTCAGGGTAACATCTCCATTCCCTATTAGGTACACCCATTTCAATATCATCATTTCTCTATCCTTATTATTTATGACAGTATACACTTCAGCATCTATCAGACATTCTTGCCACAGCTGAGTGAATTGATAGAATGTCACATTTTAAACTGTGACCAAATTATATAACACATTCTAGGCATTTAACAATATTATCCCTGGGAAGTTGGACATTTGCTGTCTTAGCGGAACATGTATGTGGAAACAAGCCAATCTCAGTTTAAGTTAATTACTCTGAGTCCTTGTCTTGAGTTCCTGCCTTAGCTTCACTCAAGGATAGACTCTAACTATATTAATTAGAAAGGGTTCTTTAGAGTACCAGAATTTATAGAACGAATTTTTATATATGAATATGTGTGCCGGGCAGTGGTGGCTCACGCCTTTAATCCCAGCACTCAGGAGGCAGAGGCAGGCAGATCTCTGTGAGTTCGAGGCCAGCCTGGTCTACAAGAGCTAGTTCCAGGACAGGAACCAAAAGCTACAGAGAAACCCTGTCTCGAAAATCAAAAAAAAAAAAAAAAAAGAAAGAAAGAAAAAAAAAGAATATGTGTGTATGAGTGTGTATTTGTGTGTGTATGTGTGTGTGTGTGTGTAATCTTAGAATTTCTTACAGGCTATGGTCCAACTAATCAAAGAGTGGTGGATTCTGAATTGAAATTCCAAGAATACAGAAGTTGCTCAGTCTAAAAGGCCGGATGTCTCATCTGGTCTTTAGTAGACACTGGAATTCTGCAGAAGTAGGTTCTAATGCTATAGAAGGAATGGACATTTAGCAAGATGAGAGCAAATAGACAAAGAGCAAAGGTTTTCTTCTTCCATGTTATTATATAGGCTTCCATCAGAAGGTGTGGCCCAGATTAAAGGTGTGTTTTTCCTCCTGAAAGTTTGGCTAAAAATATGTGTCTCCCTACCTCAAAGGTCCAAACTAGAAGTGGATTCACCAACTTCAAAACAAGCAAAAGTCTCTCACATTTGTTGCCTCTATTTCTTGATTGCAGCTCATTCCAGATGTCATTAAGTTGCTAATCAAGAATAGCTATCACAGCAACGATTAAGCTAAATAAATGCTTTCCTCACCTAAGTTATGTTTGGTCAGCATTTTATCATTACAACAAAAAGAACATTGGGACAGTGAGTAATATGAAAAGCATGGATTACTCATCTGATATCTGCATTTCATTATTATTATTTTTTAAAAAATCCTTCTATTATACATTGATAAAAAGAATTCTGTCTTTTTCATGTAATTACTTATCTATAATCACAATATGTGTCACTTCTGTTTCTCCTGAAGAAACTAACATCCAATGTCACTGGTTCACCTAGTTTGCAACCCCACTTTCTCTGCTTATTTTACTATAAGTATCTGTTTGAATTTCATTAACTAACTGCCCCTCTCCATACATCATACACACACACCACATTCATATAGATACTTAGGTTAAGCGTGTCAAGCAAGACAAGTTTTCTTTTGTAAATAATCTCTACTTCCTTTCCAATTTCACCTAAGGTTCACTGAAATCTTAATTCCCTTAAATTTGATCTTTTCTTCTTCCCCGTGCAAGATATTCTTTGGATTTATTTAGCCTTCGGGTCTGTCCCCAGAATGATTCACTTATCCCCTATTCCATTCAATAAAGTTTACTATTAAAATCCATGACAACTCGACTAGTATGTACCAAAACACATTAGCATGCCATGTGTACTCAATATTGTTTACTCTCCTTTAATTGTTTGAAACTGTGTTCATCTAAATCATTCCCACTATTTTACTTGTTTGTTCTATCAGTTGTCTTTCGCTTCAGTTATGTCTTCCAAGACCGCAAGCCATCTTTTGCACCATAAATACTGATTTAAATATTATTATTTTTAATGCTGCAGCATAAGTGCAGACACAAATACACAATTTAGCTATTTCTAAGTTGATGTAACATTCTTTATAAACTATTGTCCATATTCTATGAAGAATGTAATTATTTTTCTTAGAAATTCTGATCTGGAGAGCTAATAATATAACGTGGCCTCTGTTTAGACTCTGCATCGAAGTTGTCATCTGTTTCCTATTGGTTATATTATTTCTTGCAGATGACAGGAAATGCAATTCAAGCTGGCTTAAACAGCAATGGGCCGATTTTATTGCTTCATGTTAGCAAATGGCGTAAATGTAAGTTTTCAGGTGTTGCTTGATCTAGAGGCTCCAATGCTATCAACAAGGATTATCTTCTCTACATATCTTGGCTATGAAAACATGATATTGGCTTTGTTCTCAACCCCAATATCTCAGATTTTCATTAAAAAAGAAGGTTCCATGTCTATCTTTCTCTCTTTCTTCCTTTCTGCATTTCTTTCTTCCTTTCTTTCCTTCTTCCTCTCTCTACCTTTCTTTTCTCCTTCTTTCCCTCCTTCCTTCCTTATTTCTTTTCTTTCTTTGCTTTTTTATTTTCTCTCTTACAGTGGCCAAGGAAGCACCAAAATGTGTTCTACTGACTTTGTTGGTTACTCATCACTTAGCCATCACTAAGTGCAGGAGAATTTCATTTTATTTCTTGGAAAATAAGTCTCCAATCTGCTTTCCATAACCTTGACACTAGAAATATAATCTCTTGTGAAAGAAAGATATATATTTAAAAGATTTCAAGACAATAATTTTATGCAGCCATTATAATAAGAGGAGGTGGCACAAGCACACACACACACAATCACACACAAACACACATCAACAGGGGTGGTATGGGATTACCAGAAATAACATGCAGGCCAAGACATCAATCACATATACTCTTATCTATTACCATGTGCTCTTATTATTTTGGGCAAATAAGTGAGAAAATTTTTATTCAAAGAAAATTACTAATATACTTCTTTCATTATATGTTCATTATTTTTATATATTTGAAGAAAATTTTCAAACAAGAACTTTTGTATTTATGTTACATAAGCCAAAGGCATGTCCAAAGCCCAGTTTGCCCTTTAATAAAAATATTTCCCGTAGTTAGCTAAACTTGTAAAATAAATAAAGAAGCTTATGTTCCATAAAATATCAGAAATGGATGAACTATGTGAACTAAAGTCTATTTTCAAAGATTATAATATTCATCCAGCCTGTCTGATAAAAATAGGGTTGAAAGCAAGGGTGATTGAACAATACTATACTAATTAAAAATAAAGTTGCAAGAATTCAAGCCACAGTTTTCCGGGAAATGAGAGCCCTGAGATACTTCACATTTTCCTTAGTACTCTTTGATTTGCCAAGTTGTTTAAATTCTGTAGGTTCTGTTTTGTTACTTGAGAAAAAACAATAATAAGACCAACCACCTATAACATATATCAGGTGAATACAGCACAATGATTGCAGAGCAATGATTTTTTTTTATTTTCACATTGAAGAAGGAATGTTTATTTATAAGAAAGAATCCATACTTTGGACATAAGGAAGAAAAGTTCAAAACAAAGGCATATTCAACAAAAGTAAATGCATTAAAAACATTAAAAATGTATTTCACTTATTTTAGTATCAATTTTACAATGTAAATTCTACATATAAATCTCAAGTCATTGAATCATGTCATCCCCCAGTTTCCACTTGATTAAAAGAACCCTTTTGGGGTGTGGACTGATAGCTTTCTTTACTCCTAGTGTGTTTAATTTTACATGAGTTGCCAGCTGGATCTACTTTAGGAGTCTAAGAAAACCAATTATGTTAAAACTGTAAGAGAAGAAATCCCTAATTATACAAACAGCTGCCCAACGCCTTTGAATTTTACAGCTTTTTTATTCCAGTTGCTTAGCCAGGTAAAAGATTAAATGAAGACAACATTCAGTGATATGTCCTCACTCCAGAAAAGAACAGGAACAGAATGGAATGTGTTCCTGATTCCTCTATATTTACAGCAATGTTTCTGATGAATTGTTATTAACTGATTCCATCAATCTGGAGAAAATTACAGTTGTGTTCAAATTATTTATTACTTATCATATCACCGTAGACATGATGAAAAATTTTCTAAACTCTCTGAAATATTATTTAAAATCTGAATTGATCATGAAAAATCAGAAATAAAGGAATAAAAATGATAATTGATACTACTGAAAGGTGTTCAGCCCTGATAAACTACGATGGATAACAGTGAGCCTAAAATAGTACAAAAATAAACTGATAAATTATAAGTTAAACATATTCTAATGGCTATGCACCCTCAAAAATTCAAACAAACAAACAAATGAATAAGTTAATAAGTAAACAAGGGCTGGCAAGATGGCACTGGAACCAACACTAATGACACAACTGATTCCTTCATGATGGAAGGACAGAACTGACATTTGCAAGTCACTTGCTGGACTCCACACACAAGCAGTGATATGTGTGCACGTACACACACACACACACATACACACATGCACAC
>JABTXL010005037.1:15180640-15230043 GCA_025134845.1 Neodon shergylaensis | reverse complement strand
GAATAAGAACAATGAAAACAAATTGATTAATAACAAGTTTAAAAATTGAATCAGTACTTTGTTTCCAATGCAAGAAAATCCTTATTGGCTTCAGTTTCAGTTCTACCCCACAGCTTAAGGACTGATTCTAATTTTTCTTAAACTTTCTAAGATCTGAAAAGGAGAGGTCATTTCCAATCTCATTATATAGAACATGGATTAATCTAGTGCTAAAGTCATAAAAATACTATAAGAAAAAATAATACATGTCAATATCTCTGATGAATATACATATAAGAAATAGTCAATACAATATTGGAAAGTTGATCTCAATAGCAAATAAAAAGGATCATTCACTATGAGTGGGGTTTAATACAGGGATGTAAAGATCAATAAATATGATGCATTGCATTTTTAGAATGAAAAACACGACTAAATGAGCATGCCAGTAGATGAAAAAAATAACATTAGCATAATTTCATGACTTAAACATTACAATGAGTATAAATAAGTATAGTAATACAAAATACCAGAAATATTATAGATCTGGTTTCTCTAACAAATTTTGTATTTGGCTTTTGGAAACTTAATTTGCTAAATTAGGTTAATAAATATTTAGAAAAAAAATAGAAGAAATAATTTTTGTTAGAAATTCTGAAAGCATGATTATACTAATTCATGACATTTTACATCTGAGGCTAATTCACAGGTTCTTCAGTTGGAATTAGGAGTGTTTCATATTCCCATGCAACACTGAGCCTCCTTTTTAACATTAATACAACCAATATATTTTCTTCTGCTTAACACTTCTCATTTCTGGTTGTATTGTGGGATTTCAAGGCAAAGATTTATGTCTATATTTTTTATTAACATATAGAAATCTCTGGTTTTTACTAATATTGATTGACTAATATTTTAAATGTATGAACAAAAAGACATTGTGATTTTAACATTACTTATTTCTACACTTACAGGGAACATACATGTTTGATTATTTTACACTTTTACTTAGGAATCATATATTACCTTTCAGATTAAGGTATCAGTTAAAAATCTTCATTTTAATATTGTACAGAAAATAAACTTCAAGTGTTTTTCCTGCACAATATGTTTGCACATGTTTTGCCTGTTCTGCTAGAAAAGCATAATTTCTAGCATGTAATGGAAGATCATCAGATATTCATTATCATGCTATAGGCAGAAACATTGGAGTCTGCACATGCCATGACATAATTATTCCCTCATCAAACTTAGAAAAGTCGATTTATCTCTCTTGAGAATTAACGTCAAATATCATAAATTTTAGATAAAATATATATCTTCAATTTGGCTTGAATTAATTTTATAACACTCAGTAGAAATATATGTCCATTTAGTGAATATCAGCATTATTATGAATAGGTTCTACATTATTTTTAATGGTAACAATTTCTTAATTCAAACGATTAGAGTAGAACAAGAGGAAATGGAAAAAGGGTCATTATAGTTAAAGGTACTGCATAATATTCCCTCAAACACAGTGGTAAATAAGCAATAAGTAATTAGAGTGGAAATGTATAGGGGAAACAAGAGGCAAGTGTTCTAGGTTAGCACAATGTTCCCAATATAAGCAAATAAGAAGATGGTAGCAGCAGGATTATTTTGATATTTTAATTCATGTTTTTCTCCTCAAGGGATCATTTTATAAGTTATTGTAATTTATTTTCAATCATTATTTCTCAGCTTCACACATTACATAAAGTTAAAAACTAGTTATAAAGTATAAATGATTTTCTATGTATGGTGTATCTGAGAAGTATTTAAGGTGCTTTACATTTGAGGTAATACATTATCCAAGTCTTAATCTCAAAATATACATATTTTTTCTGACAAATCCTTACTTTAAACAATCTAATTACAGAAAAATTTTTAAAAATTTATAATAAGTCCACTTAGAGAAAAATACAACCTCACACCTCTTTCCCTTTTGGTTACATCTAAAATTGGAATTTCAAATCATCTCATGTTTTCATTCCTGTTGCTTGCTCTACCTAGATTCTTATTTCTTAGCTCATTCCCATGGAAATAATTACATTGCCCCCACATCAATTTTATCACTTAATGGCAAAATATTAAATTACCTGAGGAAAAATAGGACTTTAGAAAGTTAAGTCCTTCTTCAGTGTGTGTGCCACCGTGTGCTTAAAATTGCTTTTGGTGTAAATGCAAAGCTTGGCATACACAGGCCAAGAAAGAACAAAGAAGTGTGTTGTTGGGCTCTGGGGCACATTGGCCTCTGAGAATGGACTTTGAGGAATAAGCTTATAGAAATTCTTTCTAACCGAAGTTATATGCATCCCCTCCTGCTGTTTTATCCCCTGGCCTTGCTTATACATTTGAATCATTGTGTGCTCTAGTCACATAAGTTTAGTCGGATGATGAAGCCCACACTATGTCTCTTTCATATATGAAATGTTGGATTTTTTTTAGGGCTTACTTCTTACATTAAAATTTATAAAATAGCAGAGCATCTTAAAGGCTTAAAATGATTCAATATAATATGAATGTTGCTTCCTGAACCACATTCAATTGTGACAAGTTGTTCAAATTTACATCTTCCTCCTCATCTCAGTGACTTGCATCTGCACAAAGTGTCTCCAAAGAGCAGAAATACATCACATAAACACATGTGAGGAACTGTGAGTTTGGCTACAATGAAGAACTATCATAAGGAATATGGGCAATATGCCCAGCATTCTTCAGAGACACCTGAATTTTGTTTCCTTTGCAGCATGCAAAGTTTCCAAGTCCAGTCAATCACTTTATGATTTAAACTTAATTAAGTACAACATCAGAAATGAAAATGTCCCAGTAATGTTGATGTTTTTCTTTTTGTAGCTGTACCTCGATGGGATGGGAATTGCATTTCTCAATGGTCCCTAATTCATTTTTGTTGTAATAAATATTTCCATAATTCCATTGGCTAAATATCACAAAGGTTTGTGTTTGCTGACATCACATTCCAGCTGTGGTTCAGCTTCTTTCTGGACTGCAATCTAAAGATATATTCCCCATCTGTAGAATGCCTTTCTCATGGCAGAGAATTAGCTGTAGAAGACCATATGGCCTCTTATTTTTTCCTTTAAAAAAATCTCTTCTTGGAAGGGCACAATCTTTCCTTATAAGCTGCTAGCTATAGCAATTAGCATGATTCCTTTGGATGCATTGAGCAAAATTATCTTATTTTACATAGATACTTTTATATAGTTATATAGTTACTTTTGTTCTTAGAAAGAGATAGCAAATTATAGGAAAACTAATACAATGTACTACATGAGCTCAATCAGACACTGAGTTTGCTGTGTCTTTTACCAAAAATAATTCCTATCTTCTGGTAGTGGCCTGATTTATTCATGGTTACTCTAAAAGTCATAGACATTTGTATAATATGTACCTGAAGTATATTAGATAATTGGGATAATGAAGTCTTCAAACTATATTATTCCATGTTGTTTCTTCTTTGTCTGGCTTACAACTCTCCTGACTCCCTGACTCCACCCTCTCTCCTTCCCAAGAGGTCTTGTCTAACTACTGGCCAATCAACTTTTTTTTTTTCGAGACAGGGTTTCTCCGTAGCTTTTGGTTCCTGTCCTGGAACTAGCTCTTGTAGACCAGGCTGGCCTCGAACTCCCAGAGATCCGCCTGCCTCTGCCTCCCGAGTGCTGGGATTAAAGGCGTGCCCCACCACCGTCCAGCTTGCCAATCAACTTTTTATTAAAAATGAGAGCAACACTCATTTACACTCTCTCTCCAACATAATATTAATAAGTAGAATACAATGAAATTCTTTTAAAATGTCAAGATAGTGACCTATAATTACAATGAACAACAGATCTAAATAGAGAGATCTCAGGCAAAAGAATAAAACTAGCTCTTCAACATCTTCATTTATCAACATTTTTATTTATCAACTTAACATCTACAACATTCCTTTTCACCAATGTCAGAACATCTATCATCAAAAAAACAGGTGACAGCAAATGCTGGTATGGATGTGGGGAAATGGAACGGATATTCACTATGGGTCACAGTATACCTTTGTGCAGCAACTCTGGAAATAAACGTGGATATTAATCAAAAGTCTAGAAACAAAACTAGCATATCCAATATATACCACTTCTGAGAATATTCCCAAATGCTTGTCTGTCTACTTATAGATATATTTCCCCATTCATGTGCATTGACAGCTTATTCACACTTTATTTAACTAGGAAACAGAATCACCCTAGATGTCAATGAACAGAAGAATGGGTAATGAAAATGTGATGCCTATACACGTATGGAATACAAATGGATTTTGACTAAATACAAAGAAATCAAACTGACTAAAATTTGATAAATATTTTGTGGATATAACACAACTATTGCAGTCATGATTCCACAGTATCAGAGCTTACCAATACTGGCCCTGCAAAAGACTGAGCCTAATATTAACCGATCATGAACTGGAGAGGGGATTATGGGGCCTATTCTTTCCATACAATCTGTTGGCTACTATTACATTATAGAGGAATAGTGTCTTGTTTTCAGTCAAGAGTCCACAAATTAGTTAATCAAGTTCTATTGTACAGTTCCAGTCTGATGGTCATCCAAATGGCCCTTGCTAAACTCAAAGAGTCACAAAGCAAATAAACCATCAATGTGAGATAGGGACTTGTATTGAAGGAAGCGAGATTGGAAATTGGCCATGAGCATAATCAGAATAACTTATGCATGTATGAAATTGTCATAGAGCACAATTAACAATATATAATAAAAAATTAACAAGTCTAATAAAAAATACCTTTGCCTGTGTGACAAAACTACAGCACTTCTTTGTTGAGTTGCATTTGCTTTGGTCTCTCCAAGGCTGTAGTCAAATAACTTATGAAGTGTATTCCTCTTTAGGGTTGGATGCAACAGGATCTGTCTGATGGTTATTGTTAAATGTCAGTTTGACACAATATAGAGTCATCTAAAATAAGAGTCTCCTAGAATGATTGTCTAGATTTATTTGGCACAGCACTGGTGAACAGTATTACATAAATTGGCATGGATATGCCTTCATTGGGGGAACTATTGCCTAGACAGGGGATTCTGGACTGTATAAAATAGATAATGTGAGCTGAGCCCTGACACACATGCAATCATTTCTCTTCTCTGTGAATTTACAGTGATCAGTTGCTACACCTTTTTGCTTCCTTGATTTCCCTGCTGTGGTGGACTGATATGCCTTTAAATGTAAGTTAAACACTTTTTTTAAATAAATAAATAAGCTTTATTTACCATATAAGCCAAAACCAATTAAATAGATTAAAACAGGGGAAAGAAGAAAAATAAGATCTGTTCAGAATTCACATGTTATTAGGTTTCATTACTTGAAGATAAGGATATTGCCCATCACATGGTCATTTCATACCCTGTTGCTAAGACACACTCCTAAGATCAGCGTGATTTCCTCTGTGTAGCTCACATTTCTCCACAGCCTTTAAAATGAATAAGCAAATATGAAACACCATTTCAGTAGTTGTCACTAAAAATGATAAGGTAGATAGGACTGCAGATGTGGAAAAAAATTTGTGTGTTAGAATTCCCAGATATTTCTGGGTCTCTACATTCATTCAGCTTTTCTGTGTCAGATAAAAAGTAATGTTGAGAATGGCTTGATCATAATTACTTTAAAAAGACTAAATTAGTTGGTAGTAACATTGAGGACAGATCATATGGCAATAATGAATGTAAAATAGAGTTGATGAAGAATTGATTGGCATCTGATTATACATTAATATAGGTAAAACTAATTATTTCTTTTTATATTGTTGAGTAGAAGATAAATAGGCTTTTACATGTGACCTTCATGATCTGACCTTAGGAAAGGAAGGATTTATAAATCCTAAGAAGACCATTAACGAATTAATTTTATTCTCATCATTCTCATCTGCATTTTGAATGTATATTTTAAGACAATGAAAATTACACTCAATACATTACTAAATGTGTGCTTGACCATGTGATATTCTTTAACCAATAGGGCAGGAATATTTAAGTATTTGTGCTTACACATCTGAATTGTCTTTTCGTCACCCAAAACTCTGAATCTCTTAGGAAAGCTTGCCCAGTGAGGTTTCCAGGTGGTGAGAAACATTCCCTGAATTATAAACATTGTCCCTCGTAATTACTACACAAGTTCTCAGAGTAAGACCAACCTTGCTAATGAGTAGCCCACTCTGATGAATGAACAAGTTCATCTCAGAGCATTAGAATAACTATTAGGCAATTTTCTTCAAACTGACAACCAAGCTACAGGAAGACTTCCTAAACACTTTGCTCCTGCTATCACTGATGTTTGTAGATTAGGGAAAGAAAGTAGACACCAGCCCAACTTATGCTCTTCAAATGTTGGAAACTGAGCTTGAATCTCCAACATAGGTGGTCATATGTGATTGTAACCTCAGACAACCTAGCCCAAACAACTAGTACAGAATATTAACTAATGCTATTAACAACATATACTTTTCCTACATAAATAAATCAAATCCTTTTCTGTGTCTCCTTATCTAGTTTAATGTTATATGAATCATATATTCTATAATATAATTTATATAATATAAAATATGATCCTTTCTATTGGCAGTGAAATCATACTAAAGATAACTCTACTGTCTGCTTGCTAACGTGCGAAAGTCATTCTTTGATGATAGTATATGTAGCCTTTGGTTGTTTGAAGGACAATGACCCCTGTTCGCTCATATATTTGAATGCTTAATCACTAGGGAATAAACTTGGTTGAGATGGATTAGGTGTAGATATATCCTTGTTTGAGGAACTGTATTAAGCACGCAACCGGCCCAGTCTCAATTCTCTCTCTCTCTCTCTCTCTCTCTCTCTCTCTCTCTCCCTCTGTCTGCTCCTCATAGATCAGGATGTAAAGCTCTTGGTACTGCTCCAGTTACAAGTTTGTATTCTTCCAACCATAATTATAATTGTTTTACCCTCTAAATCCTCCACTTAAATGCTTCCTTTTATAAAAGTTGCTTTGGCATTGATGTGTCTTCACAGCAATAGAACAATAACCAAAAAAAAAAACCTGCCCTGTTCATTTCAAACTATATTAAAAACTGCATTCTGAAGGAAAAAACAAATTCAAAAGGATATTGGCTTCAGTTTATGGGAATCATTTTCTTTAGCAACAGAATAATATTTGTATAAATAGAAACAAAATAGTCATGTTCCATGGAGAATTCCAAGTAGAAAACAAACAGTTGGTTATTTATGAATAAACTTAATAACATTATATTTCTGTCTCTATTCATGCTTATGTGGAGTGCCATTATTTCAAATTTGGTGCAGAACATTTATTAGATCAAAAATAGACTATTCATCATAGCATCTGCTTGCCTAAGCCTCAGCAAATGACTCTGCTTCAGAACACTCCTGAAATTAGGCTGCGTGGATCTAGTTATGAGCACCTGTGATCTGGGTGACACTGATCCAGTAATATCATCTTTCTATGTTCAATTTTCACTTTAGTAGCATGGAAATAAATTTTCTCAGTAGAGTACACAATTGTACTCTTGGTGATAACTCCTTTGTGGTAACATAAAAGGGGGGGAATTATGTTATAAAAACAAAAGATGAATTGTTCTTAGTAGATAAAGAAGAAAATGGCCCAGAAACAGGTAAAGGCACGTTCAAAATCTTAACCATCAGGGAAATGCAAATTGAAACTACTTTGAATTTTTGTCTTACATCTATGAAAATGGATGAGATCAACAAAGTGACAGCTCATGATGGTAAGTGTCTGGAGTAAAAGAAAACTCCTCCACTGCTAGTGTGAGTCCAAACTTGTACATCCATTAAGGAAATCAGAATGGCGGTTACTCAGGAAGACGTCAATCAGTTTACCTCAAGATCCAGCTATATCCCTCACTTGATCAATCGTTTTCATTACTGCCCTTTTAATAATAGCCAGAAAATAGAAATAACCTAGATGTCTCTCAAAACACTAATGGTTAAGAGAATATGGTACATTAACACAATTGAGTATGAGTCAGTTGTTTAAAAAAAATGTCATCATGAAATTTGTGTCAAATGGATAGAGCTATAAAAAATCATCATGGGTTAGGTATCCCAGACCCAGAAAGACAAATGTGTTATTTTTTTTTCCACTTGTATCTGGATATTTGCTGTTACGTCAATGGTAACTAAACTATGATCTGTCAAACCACAGAGGTCAGGTTTAGAGTAAGGGACTACAGGAAGCAGTTAGTTCTCATTTGGAAGGAGAAATAGAATAAATAATTATGAGGGGTGGGAATAGGAAGTATCAGCTGGTTAGAGGGAGGAGAGAGAGTGCTGTGAGGGTACGTGGGGAGAGACAGCTAGAATTTATGACCATTTGAGGGGTACTAGTAAAGTCTAATGCCACATAAACTTCCTAAAATATACACACATATAACGGTGATATAACGAAATCGCCAAATCATGGGGGAGACAATATTAACCTTTACACCACACAAGCTTTCATACTGGGATAGGGTTATGTCTAATTGAGCTGATGGCCAAATGGACCCTACTGTAACCCACCCCAAAAGAAATAAAAATAAAAGACCTAAAATTGCTTTTCACAAATTGACAGAAGGGTGTCATTGTTAGAGAAAACACCTAAACAATTTATTGAACTTGGAGAAGTTCATCTGGTGCCTAAAAAGAGGCACCACCCCTTTATTATAGAATCATTTCTCATAGAAGAAAAACAAAATAGTCATAGTTTAATTTTTTATTTTATTCTTTTATATTTATATAATATGTAGTAAATAAGCTATATAAATTACACATGACCTAGAAAGAAATTATTCATATTTAAGTTAAAGGCACATACAACTTTTATAGATACTTTTCGTATATATTTTAGAAAATAAACTGACTGTATTTCTTCTAGTCTTGTAAAAATACTTTCATAAAAAAGCAACTGAAATTTTAAAGTAACACAATTGGGCTCTTAAATTAGGTTTTTATTGTTATTCTTTATCATAAAATTGCAGCCACATTTTGAAATATCTTTATGTAGTAAACAGCCCTGGAAGATAACTACAAGCCATTTGAAGAAAATTACAGCAAAAATACAGTCCATTTTGCTTCACTGTAAAATTATTGTCACCTCTGAACTTACTTCCTTTCAGAATGCTTTAATAAATTTAAGCCGTGTGGAAGTTTGACTTCTAGCTACCTTTGAAACCTCAATTCTTACTTCTCCATCCTTATTTTCTGCCACTTCTTAGTAGACGCCATAGCTCACTGTTGTGCTACACAAGATGAAGGCTGACCTAGGATGACTGGTACAAAGTGGTACACATTCTCCTTTTATAAGACAGGTCAGGTAGCTGTGGCTAGAGAGGTGGATGGAATCCACGAGGTCATTCGGGGATTTAGAGTCTTCATCTCCTTGTTCTTGACATTCATTTCCTTGGACCCTCACAGGAACCAAACTGAGCTAAAAAGAACCAGGAAAAAGAAAGACTCCCAGAAATCAGGACATCAGGTGAGAAGTGTCACAAAACAGCACTGTTAGCAGGGGAGACTGAACTTCATTCTGGTAAGTGGGAAGCCTTCAGGTGTTTAGCTACATCACTCATTTCGTAGAATCTTCAAATCATCAGAATGGACAAAATGAGTTATTTTAATTTATTTTCTGCACCTGAATGCATTCTATTGCGACATAATTTCATTTTATACATTTCATTTGTGTCTAAAATGTTTAAGAGACTAAAAATTATTATAGTGGGCTGATTTTACATACTTTTTATTTCTGTCTGAATTATTTAGAAGACAAAATTTTCACAGTGTTGAGTTTTTGCATCTATATGGGTTCTAAACCATGATCTTCAGAAAGAGCATCTCCTGTGACATGGCAAATTGAATAGATTGCAAAGTTGTGTCAGGTACAGCGATCTTAACAACTTCCTTTTATAAATTATACTCTGATACCCAGGCAAAATCAAACCATTTTCTTGCAATGTAGCTCACGATGAAGCTAGAACCAGAATAACCCTTTCTTTTATTTTTGGCACAATTGATTTTTAAGTAAGCCAAGCTATGTTGTGGGTCTGCCCTAACATGGAAATCATTAATTGAAAAACTAAACATTAGGCAGTTGAATGACATTATATTTATTGTGCCTGTTTTTGTTTCTAATGTTATACTTCAAAGCCTTTCTTCTGGACCATGATGCATCTTGAAGACAAGCAGAACTTTCCTTTTCTTAATTTAGCATCATCTTAGAACATCCAGTTGGCTGTATTCTGGAAAACGTTGCTAGCTTCAGATATCACAGTATTATTTGGTTGTCTTAAAATTAGTCTTTTTAGTAAAGGACAGCATGGCAAATGCTATAGCAATAAATGCATGTTTCCTTGGGACAAATTTAAGGAATACACTAGGAAAAAAACATAGCATGGTAGTTGTTGGAGAAGGAGAAATGTGGAGATATTGACATTTGTCAGGAAGATAATCTGGAAAAGATCATTGGGGACAGATCCCAGAGTTAGCCACATTTTGTCGATATAGCTCCACATATAGTTACTTTGTCATTTGTAATGCATTCCTCTTTTCCAAGTTTGAGTGACCACCTTTGTAAAGTAAGACTACTCTTAGAATATTGCCTTCATACGATCACTAACACATACACACACACATCTTGAAACTGATTAAGTATGTAGTAATATATAGTAATTATTGCCATCTCTCATGATGGACCTAAGTGACGAATAAGACATGAGTGTAATTAATATGATATGGTAGTCGACATAATATAGTGAAGTAGTTTTGCTTAAAGTAGTTAATTTTAAGATGGTCAATAAAAAGTTTCATTCTCTGGAAAACAGGCATTTGAATCCCAAAGAAGTTTTCTATTTTTGCTAAAAATACTAAGAAAAGTGACATAACTTTTTAGTTAGTCTACATTGTGCCTAAGGCAGTATCACAAAGCTTGAATGGCCACAACCTCCCCAGGGGAAAACAGGAAATGTCAGAAGGATAATCACAATGACACGCACAAACTGGCAAAGCAAGCAGAAAGCAAATATATGTGAGGGTCTATTTTTAGGATGAGAAAAATTGAAAAGACTTTTAGCTCAAAGTCAAGGTGTAAGATAAAGAAAAAGAAAGAGTGAAAACTTAGCTTTTGCTTGTATGTCTCTGAGACTGACACATTGTTATCTACTACTTTTATGATTGACCTAGTATCAAACCTTCAGCAATTGCGAGCATCTTTACCAAACAGAGCATGGAAAATATTTTTCACATAGATAGAGGCTAGTTTCCTCAGCTAGCCAAGAACATCATTATTGGCTGAAAACATTTTATAAGAATGATGCTATTTCTGCCATCTGTCATGCTAAATTGCTATTAGAATACAGTTACATTTCTGTAGAATTACAGAACAGGATAGGGATTAACCTTGTCTCCAAATTGTAGATCCAATTTAGATGAAAGATCACTAGAGGATTAAGTGTGAATATCTTTTTGAAATAGTTTAAGAATATGATTTGTATTTACAGATTTAATATGAATGTGAGAACATTGCACCAAACATTAAAAGAAGTAAATATAAGATTTGATGATTATTAAAATATGGAATACATTTTAGAGTTCAAAATATTTGCTCATTATTTTCAGTGTTTGCTAACATGTCTGTATGTGCATTACATGTGTGTTGAGTGCCTAGAGAGACCAGACAAAGGTAGTGGATGCAATGTAACTGGAATGAACAGGGAGTTGTGAGCCACCATGTAGGTAATGGAAACTCAACTGAGGTTTTCGGCAATAGCAAGGTATGTTCTTAACCACTGAGCCATCGGTCCTGCTCCTTGACATCAATTCAGGTCATTTTTGCTTGTTAAATGAATGCTAAGTGATTACATCTTTATCTCAATAACATGTGTTGTGAATTTAATTATTTTTCATTTTAGCCGGATTTATGATTTTTATAGAAAAATCTACAGTTGCCAATGTAAATCTTATACATGCGTATAAGTATGTTGTAACTGTTAGTGTTAAAGTCTGTATAGATACAGAAATAGTTCGTAAATATTTAAAAGTAAATATAAATTGAATATAAATTTTTAGATTTAATTGAAATAATTTGTCTTATCTTAAAGTAGAGTTATAGGCTCAGAAACCTTTTGCAAGTGTTTAAAGATTGACATATATACATATATATGTGTGTATATTATCATATATATATACATGTGTGTATGTGTATATATATGCATGTGTGTGTACCTTTATCATGTCAATAATGCATTTCCCATTTGTTGTTGAGTTATTACTAAGTCATTCTAGTATAGCAGTTGAGATATATCATGGAAAGAAAAGAAAAAGTATAATTCGATGTATGGAAATTACAAAACTATAATTCATAGATTTTGTAATTTTTCAAGTAATCTTAAAAGTCTCTTCCTAAATATCACAGAAACTGTCTATACACACACACACACATACACACACAAATTCCAGAGTAGCCCTGCAACGGGTATTGAGAGGGCCAAGGTATGGCCTGTGGGGCAGTGAGGAGAGCACGGGTATGAGTAACAATCCAGAGCCTTGACAGGCTCTCCTAGTAGCCCTGATAGAGACCAGAGCCATGGGAGGTTTCTAATAAATAGCCCTTGCCAGCGACCCGACCTTTGTTTCAATTTATTAGACGTGGTTGGAGCTGAGCAAAGAGTTCTTAGCGAAAACCGCACCTCAGGGGCAACCAATCAATAGGTGCCCCCGTGGCCTTCTGCTGTCTTAGCAAATGATCACACCTTCTGCTGGCTCAGCAGATGACCACAGTCTCCTGAGAACTAAAGGTAGCTTTCCCAATCCTGCTGCTGAAAGGTCTCTAACCACTATGAACGTCCACCAATCAGCACCCGGACTAATTTTTCCTCCACGACACAGCCCCAGATTAATCCCTGCTTTCTGGGATTCCCCTAACTCTAATTAAAAAGAGCTTACGACCTTCTCTGGGGGAGGGTCGCCATGTGCCATCCAAACGTTGGAATTGATAAAGCACTTTTGTTTATTCCATACGTGACTGTTGGTCTTGGCGACTTCTCTCGAACCCCAATAGGTATATTGTTCCTTTGTCAACAGTCATCGGTAGATAACACTAACACAAGTTCACCTTGGAAAAGTCCCTTGATTTAGTTAGCATAGCAATGCAATTACACAACGAAGAGGATGGATACCTGCAACAACATGTGATGTCATCATTTTCATAATTGTTTACTTTTATATAATTTAAGTTATATTTAATTAGTTATCCATCTATGTCATCTGCATGCAGCCACTTACATATGTATTAATATGCATTTTTCTCTCTAATTCTTTTCTGATAATTTTATACATGAGTTCTGTATTTCCATCTATTGTTTTCTCTCACAACTCTTCACATGTTGTCTCATTTTTACCTAAATTCATGATATCTTTATTACTGTTTCATAATATATGAGGATATGAATAAATATATATGCATATATACAACCTCAAGAGTCCATTTGTAAAAATATATAACAAGATTATAAAGTATGAGTTAGTATTAATTTTATTTCTTTATTATTAAATTTATGGAGTATAATTATGTATGTTTTAACTGTCTAATAATTCCTCTGGTAGAACATGAAATTCAGCTATGATACTATTATTTCAGTTGATTACTATAATTTTCGATTCATTGTCTTTTTTCTTTTTCAGCATGATATGTGAATGATAGTACAATTTAGAGACAGGGAAATTTCTGCCCTAATTATATTTCCTAAATACACTGAAAGTCACAGTTTATTCTCAGTCGTATTGATATATGATTTAATCTTACCCGGGGCAGTCATTAGCTAAAGACAAAAGTTAATTTAGACTTGACATGAAAGATTTCAGAAGAAAAATTAAAAGAAACCACAAATGATGTATTGGAGATAATATGACTCAACGCTGATTTTGAAAAATGGTCAAGTAGCTGTGGCAATTCAAGCAAATGCATCGGAATCCATGTTCTGCATTGTAGGATGCTCATTCTACCACTTGATCACCAGAGTCTGGAATAGGACCAAGTACAGGGTATGGGCCCAGGACATAGTTTGAAGTAAACAATTTGTTGCTATTACAAAATTGACTAACATTGTTCTTCAATAACAGAAGAACAACCACCACAGGTTTTTTAGCTGAAAAATGATACAGTTTTCAGGAATATAAAAGCCTTCAAAAGTTTTTTGAAGATGAAATAAATAATCCCAAAATGAATACTGCAGCTAAAAGCACTCATTTGATTTTTCAATCCTATACATTTCACAGATATCTTTTTCCTCAACTTTGACCATTTTAACTGCTCAGTGTAATTCAAAGTGGATTCTCTGAGTGAGTTTGGAAGAAAAATATGTTATTAGAGACAAATATAAGTTGATCTTTGATTGCCTCATGTGCTCAGGAGGTTGTGAACATTGGAGTACACATTACTTGTTTTAAGTCAGAAACTAACATCCCATCCATTAAATTAGTCAAATAATGTACCTAAGGAACAAAAATCTGGAAAAGCAGTAATGCACCTAATCCTCCAAATTTTACTGTTCATGAGATTCCATGAAATAAAGAGAATAATCATTGTTCTGTTATTAAAAGTATCTACAATATATAACATCTGGAGTTAAACTTAATCTATAGAGACACATGGATATCATTTTTTTATTGTTTAAGGATGTGTATACCAAAAATTAGAGTTAAATTTATTAATCTGTTCAACTCATGACAGTTTGTCCATGTAGCCAAGAGGAAACATAATTTTACCATTTTCTTTTTTAAAACTAATTTGAAAATTTATTCAGTATAACAGGGATTAGGGAAGCAGAGCTGATGCATAGATTTTGTTATTGTAGACATTCTGGGTCTTTAGTAAGTAGCTCAGGAGGTTGCTATGTTATTAGACTTTTATCATTTTCTTATGACTTATAATTTGTGTGTTATATATAATAAAACATGTTATCAAATATGCTAAATATTATTTCTTTGTATTTATTGTTAATTATTATTTGAAAATATCCTAGTGAAAATGTGAGGAAATTAGTTTTATGTAATCAGTAGTGATGAAAATCTTAATTTTCATATGCAAGAATGTACATGTAATCCAAATAAGGCATGAATAAGATTGCTCCCTGAGAATGTGAGAGAAATGAGTGAAGGATTTTCTTCAATCCATGAAAATAATAAAGCTGCATTATTATTTAATGCTATTTTAAAAATTACCATTTATTTTGCTGATAGAAAAGCTTAAATGATATTTAAAGTTGGGAAGAATGTACTCATTTAAGAGAAATTTATGCATTGTTTACCAAAGTGGGGCTAAAAGATTCATATGCATGCTTTTCTTTCATGGCCAAGTGTGGTGCTATTATGTAATTGACTAGCATTGCTCCTTGATGACTTAATAGCAATTAGCACAGGCTTTTCAATAATCCACTTAGCTGGAAAATAATAAAGACAGTCTGTTAGAGCCATAAGATCCTAAAAGGAAAACAAAAAGTAATTAGTTCCTTTCAATGTGGTTGTTTACTAAAATGATCCATTTACATATATTACCAAAATTGAAAGCATCAGCCAAAACATATAATTTCATTCAGTTGTTACAATGAATATTTTGGTAAATTATTCTGTTAGTAGATCATAGAATCAGTGTTGAGACAAAGTATTATTTAGTGTAAAAGTAAGTCTAGATTCAACTGTCAGATATCTAAGTCATTTGTGTACAGGATGCAAAAATTTAGAATTTAATTTTAAAATATGTGTTTAAAATAAGATTAACAAATTATATTCCATCAAATTTTAGAAAATTGAAAGCCTTAATGATGCACAGGTCCTCAAAAATGTTTAGTTTTTATAGACCTATTTTTATATCAGAAAATAAGTAGACTTTATGTCTACTTCTATTTAATTTATACAAATATTTACTTGTGAAATTGAGAACAATTTCATATTATTTTAAGTAAAAATATTTTTTAAAACTAACATATAATGAGTATGCCAAAATAGGATTTATGTTAGATACACTAGTAGTCCAAGCATTAAACAACAGGAATAGACTGTCCAGCATCTCTTCCATGCCTCTGCTTTATCCCCTTAAGGAAATATCATTAGGTCAATTCTACTCTCAGAGTAGGAATGATGGGCTTTGGCAAGTATGAACATTTACATTTATAATTTCCCAACTTGGTGAATCCAACAACAATATCAAAAAGGAAAACACTCTATCTGATAGTGCTAGAGAAATCCTTAGAGCTTATTCTTGTTGTTTTTTTGTTCTGTGTGTGTTCTCAAACAAATCACTGTGTGAATGCCTCCTCACAGATGCGACTCAGTATAAGCTGCTTAACAAATCATTTAAAAGGACAAGAACTGTGATTAGCAGCCAGAAAAACAAGAGCAAAACCAAAAATCTGGTTATAAATGAAGACAAGTATAACCTCTTCATGTGTGTCATAATTAAAAAGGCCAGGCTGTTACTAAGCATCTAGTAATTGTAAGTTCACTGAATACATGTTTAAATTATAAAGAGTTTCAATTTGAATATAATAACACAAACGCCATGTTGTTTGAACTTTCTATCATCTCAAGGCTTTCTCACGTATTTCACTCAAAAAAGGGTCATCCTTCTAAAACATACATCTGCAAAGATCAATAGCCACCATAGAAATAAAGTATATATATATATATATATATATATATATATAAAAAAAATATATATATATATATATATATATATATATATATATATATTCAACAAAGAAAAAATTTGCCAGGGTGGTGAGATCATTACGTCACTCACTGCCAACACTGAAGAACTGAAATACATTTGTGGATCTATCAAGCAAACTCTGACCTTTGAAATATGTTGTTTGATCTGTGTATTCTCTACAGACACAGTGTGCATACACATGCATACATAAACACTCACATACACACACACACACACACACTCATAATCACATTCCCACATACACTCACATACACACAGACACCAGAAATATACACACACATGCCACTGTAATGGATAATTCAACCAGTTTATGTGTTAGAAATTTGTTTTAGTCTAGAGAATACAGTGTACAAAAACATTAAAACATTGCACCAGAATCAAAGACATCTTCCTGAAAGGAGACTTTAGAGTACTGGGCTTGCCTGGGGCTAATTGGAGAATGAGCCCAGAGAAAGTGGGAATTTTACATCAGAGACATCCTAAACTTGTGAGATAGAAACAGCTTAACCTTGCATCATAAGAGGGAAATATATTGAAGCCTGGGGGGGGGGGGATTGTTCCAGACAAAGAAAATCACACAGAATTAAGAACTAACTGGGTTATTTGTGAAACTGGAAAATCTCTATATTAAATAGGACAGGGAAAAGCAGTTCAAGGACAATGGGGCTAGAGATTAAATCTCTCATACACATTTGATCAGTTTTCATGCTGCTGATGTATCAGAAGTCAATACATTCTCCATTTCATTATACCTCAATAATTAACTTGACAGGGATTTTTCTTACCATTTTTAATGGCCATTTTAACATTATGGTTGATGATAACAATTCTAATATTTTATATTCTAGCCCCCTTAGCCAGTATTTTGCTTTTATTGTATTTTAACTAATTAATAATGCTATAGTTGAAATGATTTTTATCAAGATCTCCCTTTCATTACTCTCCCACTCTGACTCTCTTCTGTGTCGACCATGCTGTTCCGTCATGTTCTTATCTCCCATCCCTTCCACTTTACCCTGACCCCTTCCCACCCCCAGTTTACCCAAGCCACTATGGATTTAGGGAGAAACCCATAAATGTTAGGGAAATTCCCAGGAATCCACAAGGATGACCCTAGGTAAGACTCCCAGCACCAGTAGAGAGGTTGCCCTAAATGGGCTTCCCTGTAATCAGATTGGTGAATACCCCATAGAGTCTTCATCCAGTTGCTGATGGAACCAGATGCACAGATCCATAACAGAGCAACAGACTGAGCTCTGAGAATCCAGTCGAAGAGAGGGAGAAGGAAATATATGAGCAAACAAGATCAAGAGCATGATGGAGAAATGTACAGAGACAACTGAACCAAGCCTGCGGAAACTCACGAACTCTAGACAGACATCTGTGGAGTCTCCGTGGGATCTAACTAGGCCCTCCATATGTGGGAGACAGTGGTGAAGCTTGGATTATCCAAGGGACTCCTGGCAGTAAGACCAGGATCTATCCCTGGTGAACGAGCTAGCTTGTTGGAGCCCATTCCCTATAATGGGATGACATGCTCAACCTTAATGCGGGGAGGAAGGGCTTCTTCTTTCCCCAACTTAATGTGCCGGGATTTGTTGGCTCCTAATGGGAGGCCTTACCCTTTCTGAGGAGTGGATGGGGGCAGAAGGAGGAGTGAAAGGGAAAACTGTGGCTGGAATGTAAAATGAAATAAAAAAATAAAAATTAAAAAAGAAATGATTTGTATATATGTTTTTATCTCTAAGATTCCTATAACATCCTTTAGTCTTCATCTACATTATCCATGATGCCTATTCTAGTGTTATGTTAACACATATGAGAAATATACTTTTTGAGCTAAATTTAGGCATAGAAGTAAAATAAATATAAAATTGCATAAAGCATATAAATATACATATATAAATGGAAAACAAATATAAAATGTAACCTCTGTCATTTATAGTGAGAGTTACAGATGTCTAGATTGTAGGTATATTATTTAATATGTTTATTTCACAATATATAATTGCACGAACCTCTCTCATCCTTGTATATAAAATTATAATGCAAGATAGCTTTCTTTAGTGTTTTATACCCTATGATAATATATGATGACTGGAAGATTTGAGAATTATTAGATTTTGATACTTTGAGCTGAAATGTATGTTTGTATACTTTATAATGCTATAATTCTTCAAATTTAGAATGTAGATATTAAATAAATATTATTAATGATTAAATAATCAATGTTATTGAGATATGGTATTATTATGAAGCTTATGCCGATCTCCAATTCCTGATCCTTTCACTTCAATCTTCAGAGTACTGAGTTCATAGACATGTGCCACCATAATCAACTTCTGCACTTTTCAAAGAAAATTTTGAGATTCCAATGCTTTTAAGCTGCTTTGAAATTCATTTACAATTAAATAGGTAAGGAAGCAGAACCAAGATGTGTTTAACACCTTAATTTGCTGTGCTTATTTCAATTACCTACTTCCTATACATCAAAATGGAATTTTAGTTCGAGGAGAATACAAAATTGAAAAGGATCAATTGTTATTTCTCCTATATCAAAAAAACCCACCACCACCATTTCAATAAAGGAGAAGGACACTACTCACTAAATATTTAACAAGCATTTATTACTTGTTACTGCTCAAATATTACTGCTCGAGTATTGTTCTAAATTCCTCGGTTGGATAGTCTTATTCCATTCTCAGAACAATGCATTAACAATTTTTCTAACATTACAGGTAAGGAAATTCATCCATATGGAGATTAATCAGTGTAGTGATTTTGGTAGCACTAGTAAACAACAGAGCCAACATTCCAGCCCAATAGAATGATTCCAGACTACCAACTCTAAAGCACTGTTCTAACATTTCTCATGTTTACATCTACTTGCCTAGCAGACAGCATCAGAAGAAAGAAGAAAAACACTTGCTTAGATATATACTGCAACCAGAACTGCCTTTCTCTTGCAGATATCTTGAAACTTCAGAGTTGCAACTCTGCCCCTTTGTGCCAAATGTGTTGCTCTGTTTTATCAGATACTCTTATTGCATTGACAGCCGTTTCTCAGATGTAGGCTACTTTTGTCAATCTTCATAAATAATCATTATCTTTTGAATGTCGTTGCCTATTACCGATGTAACAATGTGTAAAAAGAGATGTCATTCTTAGATGTAGAGGTAATGAAACAAGAATGAATGTACTGTGTTGAAATCAGTATGCAAGAAAGCTTCTTTTTGTGGTTTCTAGGTTCATTGCTCTATGCTAGAGAAGGGTGGGACGAGGGGGAGGGAAATGGGAGGCCGGGAGGAGGCGGAAACTTTTTTTTCTTTTCTTTTTCTCAATAAAAAAAAAAAGAAACCCTACTCTAAACTGATATAAATAAATAAACAGCACTTAAGAATAAAAAAAAAAAAAGAATACCTATTCAGCTCTGGGTACCCCTGAGAATATGACAGGAGTTTAATAACAATTCTTACAGCATTGTCATCCACCTAGGACAAATTACTTTTACTTACAATTTTCAAAACCAAGACAAATCAGAATGAGATATCAGAATGATCAATTCTACAACTAGTCCTTTCACTGGGGTATTGTTTTATAATTTTATCATTTTTCTGCTTGCTTGCTTTTATGTCTATCTATCTATTCTGTTCCTTTGACACACTCCCATGTGTATCTCCAAGAAGATGGAAATTAGAGGTAATGGACCCTAGATCAAGACATAATAGAAATGTTTTCCATCTACAGTTCACAAAACTCTTTCTGTCATACCTTATTAGGAGACACTAAACATGACTAAAAGGTAAAGAGAGAAAAGTCGCTGGTCATAAATAAGTATAAAAGTGCTTAGAGGAACAAAGTCAACAACTAATGTAGAAAAAGACTACTGAAATATCTGAGGGAATATTAATTAATGATTGTTATTGTATATTGGAAAAATCATTGTGCTTTTAACCACATTTATAAAGCTATAAAAGGAAAACATAAATATTCTCATTGTGAGTGTTAATGTTCTGAACAAGAGATAGCTGGCTATATTTCAGGCCTAGTGACACTAGACTATAGCATTTTCAATGGCATTATATTATATTGATAAGATTATGTCAAGATTAATTAAAAAGTTATTGCAGATCACTAAGAAACCCTATTAGGTTTCTTGACAGCTGTAAGTTCAGGAAGGAAAAAAAATGGTAGTCACTGAAAAGGTTTGACAAGTTGCATACTATCCTGAGGCTTTCATATTCAAGGAGAAGTCCCTTACAGGGGAAATTGATTGATCATTTTCTACTTCATCTTAGTCTAAAAGACAGTAAGTAATTACATTATCAATTTTACAAAATGGTAGTTTAAGGCTACATATTTTAAAACGATATCCACACTGATATATTAACTATATTTTTATTTCTCTGTATCTTTTAAAGGATTTCAAAATTATGAGAATTATTCCCTCAGATGTCAACTAAAACATTATTTTCATTTCATGCCATGTTAGCATGTCTTAGTGCCCTCTAGTGTGCAAAATTAGCAATACCATTTTGGACTCTAAATTATGAAAGTGTTTTAAAAATTCAAGATGTTGTAAAATGTCAACTTTGAACCAATATCAAGTGAGTAAAAGAAGATTAAGTTGGAAAGAAAATTAGAGCCAGGTGTCAGCTGAACTGAAGTATAAAAGCTGGTAAAGTGAACTTTATTTTCTCTCTGATTAAATAACGCTACCTCAACTTGTCTAAATACTGATCAGGATTTTCCATTTGCATATATCTTCCTCCTTATTTGAAAGGTTCAGACAATCTAACTTGCGTTTGCCACTAGAATTCCTGTGACTTCTGCAGTTTAAGTTGAATGTAACATGCATATCGCTAGAGTTCCTCTGTTGGAGCTTCTGCTCTCCACCACATTAATATATTTGATCGGTAGTAGAACAGTAGCGTAAAGCCTCCTGTCATTCTTAAAGAATTCCTAAGACAATGATCAGATACTAAGAAGCAACTACTAAAACTAATTTTCAAAAGAGTTTCAGTGAAGATTAAACACACAGGATTCAACAGCCCCCCTCCCCAAGTCATTTAAACAAGGCTTGCAAAGTTGATAGGGAGATTTTATAAACTCAACTTTAAATCCAGTTATAGCAGCACCAAGAGCATTAAGCCTAAATCCTCTGTAAATGATCAATAATAGACAAGAGATGCACATCATACAGTCAAGCATTACTGAACATCTGCTGTGAGTCAATGGTTTCTTATTTAGAATAGGTTCAGTGGGAGACCAGAGTATAGCTCTTCTAGCAGATAAGCTGTGGATACCTCTCAGCACTGACTGCACCACCATCTTTTCTATTATTGATTGAAAAGTGACTGTGAACTGAAAGACAATTATTCCAAATGGGTCTGTGGTTTTTAATACCATAAATGATACACTAGAGATTATAAAAATCTTTTGACTATTCAAAGGCATGCAAAAGGGAAGAAAATAATACTTTAGGTGGCAACAGTTATTCTTAGAGTATATGAAAGGGATGTCTGCTAAATTCATACAGAATTATTTTGCCTTTGCGTTTTGGCAAGTCTCCTATATATTTCCTCTGGGTAACCACCTACTCTCAGATATGTGGATTATTAGAGACCACATCCATAAATACTCTGATCATAATAAGACAGATAGTCCACATTGATTTATCATTTACCAGAGCCAGGTATCTTATTCCATGCCTTTGCCTCTTTAAAATAGTATACTTTTAACAATAATCATTTAAAATGGACAATATCATTTTTCCATAGGAAAAAAGGAAAGGTATAAAGTTATCAAGGGTAGGCCCCATGTCTTACATTCTTTGTACTTGTCTGATTCTTTTCTAAAATATTTTCATGTGTAGCCATTATACTCCTGATAACCACAGGAGGTTTACATGGTATCAAGTCCTGTGGGAAACAACTGCAGTTTAAATAAATCAGGCATCTTGATCGTGTTTGCACAGCATTCAGGCAACAGAACTGAGACTGATCTCTAACTTGTTTCTACTAATGTGAATGAAGTAAGGTTATAACTGGGACGAACCAGGTCTTCTCACTTCTGTCTCCAAAAAAAGAGAAAAAAAAGAGTACAACATTTTTTTTCTCTCCATTGACCTAAACATTGAGAACACTTGCCAAACTGACAGTCCAGGTGTTTGGAGTTTCGACTTCAGATGGGAATCCTTCATGTACGCCAAAGTATGGCGTGAAGTTGCAATATTCCCCACCTTAAAAGGAAGTATAGATTCATAACAAAATGCTCACTGAGCAGATTAAAAAAGAATCAGAGTAATAAAAGCACTGGAAAATTAAAAGTGAATAACGAGAAAGGGGGAATGCTATAAAAGTTCCTTCTCAAATACATAAACAATGTTGTGAATCACTGTCAGAACCCTTTGCAGACTCCTAGTCTACCTTTCATCCCCAGCAGATAGCTTTCACTTTATTGAAAAAAGCATGTTGTCTCCAGTCTTTCCCAAGAAGCTAGGACATTATATTTGCACCAAATCCCTTTCTATGTAGTTTACCTTTTATTTTGACTCAATTTAATATCATTTGACTTGTAATTGCCTATTAAAAAAAGTCTTTGTACCCCAAGGTTCATGATGAACCACATCTTTTTAATTCTCTGTAGTCTATGGACTTGTTTCTCCTAACTTGAATTCCTCATCCACATAAATTTTTATAGGGTTGCCTCCTGATCACACGTTAAGTTCAGTAAAGATTGTGCATCCAGGTATGTAATCAGCATTCTATTGACTTTTTTGTTAAATAGATGAATTATTTTAACCTACACGTTCTGAACGTATTGTGGACCAGAATTACAGTTTCAGTCTGGATGGAAATGCCTATTACTTTAGGATAGATCTGGAAAGGTTAAAAAATGATGAGCTGTTGTTTTTTAAAGATTCGATCTAGTCAAAGAAATAAGCAACTTGAAATACAAATTAATGTGCATTAATTTGGTCCAGACTATATAGAATTACTGAATTACTCAAATTTTATTTCCTTTTATTCAAATTAAAAACAATGTGTCTTTCATAGATCCACTAATACTTTAAAATCACAACTATTTTATCAATTTGTGTTTTCTCCGAGATGTCAAAGTATAACAGTCAATCCATATACAAATACATAACATGAAACATCTACATACAAAGAATTACAAATGTTGACTTTAGTATTCAGTACAGGAAGAGTAAAATTTCTGAAGAGTTAGTTTGATATAATTCATATCAGATCGTATAAATGTTCCATATTGTATGCAATTGACTAAGTCTGGGGGAAATGAGGTAATGTTTAGGGTAATGTACATGCAAAAGGTGGTTAAACTGAAATTGAAGAGACAGTAGACAGTATGGTGGGTGATTTCTCAATGACTACATATTTAAATGCTTTGTCAAGAAAAGGAGTTCAAAAGATATACTTGGTTTTGCATCCCTCAAATTATTTTAGCATCTGTGTCTGTCAAGAATAATCTGTCTATATTAGTCTGTAACAAAAAAGTAATGCCACATAATTTATTCTTCATAAAAATCATTTTGCAAAATTTATTCAGTATCTATTTATGTTTATAAACCATCAGCCATAAAATGCAATACAACCAAATGCCCTCCTCTGCACTTTAAACCTATAATTCATATATTATTCCTAGTTATTCAAGAATAAATCAAATTTTATCTTATCATCAGATGAAGACTGAAGATATTTTTGATACTCAAAAACAATAAAAAATACTCTTTTACTGACAGTGAATGATACACTGATCAGATCTTTATAATAAGTATTGGTGTTCAATGGGCTAACTACATGGAAGAGGCATCAAATGATGGATTAAATACTATTAGGGCTTATGAAAAAAGACCAGGGCAAGACTTATACACAGAAGCTCAGTGTGGGCGCAGCTGATCATGTATCAGAAGGATATGCTCCACAATTCCCTGCATGGTTTTATCATATATTTGTCTCCTTTCATTTTACAACCTGGTTATGCAACTATAAAGAGTTGTGTATATTCCTGCAAGAAAAAAAAGGGCCTTATGCAGAAATGAATTTCCCCTATCTTATTTTTGCCTCTTTTTTCCCTTGAGGAATGATTGTTCTTCATAACATTTTTCATTGATGTGTACAGTAACAAACTTTCAGACAAAATGTGGCATGAATAATGAAAACCCAGAGACAGACACTGGGGTTCAACCAGAAGAACAGAAAAGCAAAGTAGCCAACCACCGGCTCTTATATCTACCTCGGCCTGAAATGGTGATCCTGCCTCCACTAATCCTCAGAATGAGATTGAGCTGAGACCTGTCTCCTCCCGTTTTATATTGCTCTCTAGTGCTAGGATTAAAGGCATGCACCACTACCTCCTGGCATCTATGGCTAACTAGTGTGGCTTCTGAGATTAAAGGTGTGTGCCACCACAGTCTGATCTGTATGGCTGACCAGTGTGACTCTTTTACTCTCTGATCTTCAAGCAAGCTTTATTTATTAAAATACAAATGAAATATCATTATAAAACTGTTTCGTTTTGATTGTCTAATATTTGAACCATTTACATAGAAATCAAACAATGAAGAAGAGAGCTAAGCATGAATATTTCCTTGTCCAAATTTCAATGTGTGCCACTGGTGTGTTATTTGTTTCTACTTTTGTTTAATCACCCCTCTCTCTCTCTTTCTCTCTCTGTCATTTCTCCTGTCCCCAGTCCTCAACCTTCCTTCAACTTCAATGTTAAGATTGATGGGAGAGTCCCCCCTGTATGCTGTGAATATGTTTTTATTACTATTGGTTAATAAAGAAGCTTCTTTGGGCCTGAACAAGACAGAATAGAGTTAGGCAGGGAAAACTGAACTGAATGCTGGGAGAAAAAAAGAGTCAAAGAGAAGCCATGGATTTACCAAAGGAGAAAGATGCAGGCCGCCATCTTTCTCCTTTGGGTTAATTTAAGATATAAAACCTAGATAGAAATATGCATAAGTTAATAGGCAAATCAGTGATTTAATTAATATAATTTCTGTGTGATTATTTCAGTTCTGGGCAGCTAGGAATAATAGCAGACCAGAATAGCAGACTCCCCCAACATTAAGATGAAGAAAAGAAGATAACATGACATCATACTGTATCGTACTCCTATTTCATGTAATAGTTTTTCATTATCTTTGCTGTGCTCTCAAAGAATTTCCAACCCTCACTCTCCTCAATCACACACTGAAGTCTCTTTAGTAGGTATATCTTTCTGTTAGTACAGGTTATGAAAAATTATGATTTTTTTGTATATGTGAAAATTATTTATAGAAATGGTATTCTCTCATTTTAATACAAATACTGCATAAAGAATATTTCTATGATTTTTAATAAATAATATTAAGTATAGAAGGATTCTTAATATGTATTTGAGGATTTGGATTTCCAAATCTCAGTTAAAAAGTCAATATATGTTTGCTACAACTCTAAAATATATATTTAGTTAGGCAGCAGGTGAGGGCCTGTCATTCTTTAACCCAAACCTCCAACAGCATGCTGCCTCACTCAAAATGGAAGGCCAAGGGTTCATGATCTTACACGAGCTTTTCCTTCATTTATGGCAGGCTCTCACCTGTTGTCCCTCTCCTCTTCCCACTCCTTTGCTGCAGCCTCTGTCTGACATCCCCCTCTGCTTCTCTCATTTATCAGACTGGTCACATGTTCCTTCCTGTGTATTTAGCAGAGTTTCCCAACCTTGAATCCTTTTCCTGGGACCTCAGTTCAAATTTTACATATTTAAATCTTTATTCCTGTGTATTCTCTCAGTTCTGTCTATATTAATTTAGCCCTTATCAATACAAAGGTCTCTCATTCTATCTCTGTTTCAAATTATTCCCATGCCCAGTTAAGATTTTAATTTGCTTTTATTTTTAGCTAACTAAATGTGTATATGAGCAAGTAGGCCTAACTGCGTAACTGCAAAAATAATCAAAAGGATATGTTAAAACTTCATTTTTATAAGCTTTATTCAATTATTAGTCATAAAGTTACTGCACTAAATTTATTTTTCTTCCTTTACTAAAAATATAATTTTTTTCTATACTGATTATGGTTTCCCTTTCAGCTGTGAAATAATGTTCTTGCATACTGTAAAGGTTTCTCACGTGAATTGGTTTAATAAATGCTGATTAGCCAGTAGCCAGGGAGGATGTATTTGGAGGTGACCAAACTAAGGATAATAGGAAGGCAATAAAATAAGGTAAGACATAAATAGAAGGGAAAGAGCCAAAGCAAAGGCACAAGACACAAATATAGATGATTAGGCCTACTTGCTCATACACTCAAAAATCTTATAAAAACACTCAACTAGATCCATAATGTACACCTGTATTGTAAAATTTGGGAAAAATAACATTAAAAGCAAGCAAGCAAACAAACAAAAAAAAAAACAATAAAAACCCTGACATGACATTATGAGACTATCAACCATGCTATTAAGTTAGTTTCTTGTTAGCCATCTACTGCTGAGCGTCAAGTATACCATAAATATAGTTTGTTTCCCAACTGTGACGCTCTTGGAGAAAACTGAATTTACATTTAATAGTAGTTATCAATTGAAGATGAGAATTCTAAGCATCACACGAAGAGATAGACTGCACAGTGATGACACAGAGACACATCTCCATCTACAGAAGGAAGTAATCTACAGGATGCAGCAACGGTACTTGAGATACTTTGGCTATATAATGAGAATGAATGACGGTAGTTACCTGAAAATAGCACTGCTTGAAGGAGTGGACATGATAAGACGAAGAGAAAAGTCCCCAAAATGCTGGATAGACAGAATTAAGGAAGACTGTGGAACCTTGGGTATGACAATTACATAAGCATCTAGGACTTTCCAGGATAGGAACAATTGGAAAACGTCTATAAACAGGCTGCCCATGCATGCATAGGCATTGTCGGGGCATAAATGATGATGGTCAACTGAAGAGCGCTTCTCTGTTAGAGGTGGAGCATGTGTCTACTTCTTTCAGATCTAGGAGTAACAACTTCTTGGAAGAAGACATTAAGGAAGTGGTGAACATGAGGTGAATTATGAAGGTATTTCAAGGAATGTGGTAGGATTATACTAAATTATGTATGTTCCGTGAGGATTAATATGTAGCAAAGGTTTTCATATTTATTCCAGGATTCTTCCTGAAATGTTGAATGGTACTGTGAGCTACAGAGAAGGGAAAGTCTCTGAGAAAAGCAGGAATAGATGGTAACATTTTGTGGTGTTAACTTGTCCTGGGTGAAAGCATACAACTTTCTATTCTCCAGGACGGCATCAACAAGAGACTCAAGCAATAATTTCAGTGAAGTCCATGCTGACACATAGCTTATTGGTATTACCAAAAGGAGTGTGAATGACTCAAGGTCAGCACCATCTCCAAAAAGTTCACTCCTGCCTGAAAGATATGAAAAATAAATTAAACTATATTCAGTCCATCCCTGCATGTAATGATCTCTATGTATGAAATCCTAATTGCCTTTCTGGAAGAATCATCTGGCCAAAAAAAAAAACTCTGCAATTGCTTTTCCTCCAAGGGATTAAGGGAGAATCTTCTAGAAAAATTGTCTTCATTTTTTTTTCAGGAACATAGAACACCACAGTGGATATTTATAAACATCAATAATATCAACAACAATCATAATCCCTAAAATA
Organism: Neodon shergylaensis; assembly: GCA_025134845.1. Taxonomy (NCBI): domain Eukaryota; kingdom Metazoa; phylum Chordata; class Mammalia; order Rodentia; family Cricetidae; genus Neodon; species Neodon shergylaensis. Next base: position 15,201,572 of record JABTXL010005037.1, on the reverse strand, counting down.
TCTTTATTTCATGTATATGTTTCTCTCAGAAGAACTATCCTAAAGCTTCAGTTAGCATATATAACCAGAAAAGAATTTAGGATAATATAAACCATGTTGATGTGTATATGCCAGACACTGTTTGTCATACATAAGTAGTTACATGATTTACAACCCTTTTTCCATTAACTCTTATGTGAAAATGTGTATGAATTTCAAGTCAGCTCATGAAATTTGCAAAGACTAACCCCTATTCTGTTCATCATTCTTTGCTGCAAGAAAGTTTTTATTCCAAGACATCACATCAATATCCTAAAATATTCAGTTAATAAATTTATTTTAAACTATAGTGTTTTAACATTTTAGAAAACTCTATGTAATGTCACAGTATTTTATATTGTAGTGTAACATGTTTTGCCATGTCATAACCCTCTATACATAAAGTATATACTATATGCAAATGCCACGAATGATAGAGTTATCAAACGGGGATTCTGTTAACCTGGGGTTTATATCACGCATTTTTGCGACAGTTCGATAGATTTTCACTATTTCTGACAGTACCTTTGGCTGCAGTGAACTAAGGCATGCCTTTTCCTTCTCAGATGTTTATTAGCTTATTAACATCCACATTGAAGACAATCCCGGTGCTTGCATGTGCATGTGATGCGAGAACCAGGTGGTCCACCTTTGACTCATTTAGTATGCAAACTCCTGAGTAATCGCTAATGCTGTGTAACTCCAGCAATTGAGGCAGTACTGAGAATGCCTCCTGGTTTATCTGTGGAAAGCATCCAAATCTCCCGAAATAGAGTAAATGGAAAGATATGTCTAGAATTATTCATCATGTAGAGCTTGCGCAAAGTAATATGGTTCTGAGTAATAAAAGCTCCTAGGATAGGAAAAAAAACTCTTTGTGAATATCTGCCTGCTTCGACCAGTAGGCAAAGTTAAGACGATAATAAACTTAAGTATTCTACATAATGCACTTTATCTTCTGCTGGAGTGCTCAGAAAGCCTAGAAATTCCTAATGATTCCCGGGAGCCAGGAGACAGCTAAAATCTGAAGGTCTTTCTAGTGTACTTTATTGAAAAGCATGGTGATTAAAGTTGAACTCGGAGCCAGTCTTCATACTTACTTGTTTTCTCCTTTCCCCCCGCCCCACAAACTTCACATTTCCCCGTGATTTAATTAGATTTTTATTCTCTCTTTTGGAAAGAGTTTACATTTTAAAGGCTTAAATTAACTCCCAGAAATAACGGAGGAAATCACTTACTGGAAATATGCACATAATAAAAAGTTTAAACCAGAGTTTAATATAAATTGACACCGAAATAAAGCTTGTGTATTTAAAAAAAAATCAAATAGCACTTTTCTTGTTCTAAGAATTAGGCTGTCTAAGCAGAGTTCTCAGCATTTTAAGAAGAATAAGATTTCTCTAAAAAGAACTTTTAAAGAAGTAAAAATGTTTGAGAGCTGGATTGCTTTTTTTTTCTTTTTACTTTTGACTAAATTTAGACAAATCTACGTACCTATTCTGAAATGTATAAAATTCTCAATAAATAAGAATGCGTAAGTAATTTTTATTAATAAACATACCGCCGCCAAAGTCCACATCTACACATTTTTATGATACTTTAAATTTTCCTTTAGTGTTATTCTTTTTTCTTTCTTTTCTATAATCTAATCTTTATTTTCACCTCCACCTTGCTATTAATTATGAGTATTCTACAATGGTGGATATTGAAATGCTTCCATCCTTTGAGGGGAAAAAGACTGCCTTTTTTTTTCTTTGACAAACTGTGGTCAAACTTTAAATTCATTTATAAGTTTTAAGTAATGGTCTTTTCCTTTCCTTGCTTGAATTATTTCGAGTAGGAAGCCCGAGGAAGACTAATTGTGAGCACATGGCTTTCATTCAACTACCCTCTTTGATTTTTTTTTCCTCACTTACCAGAATCGACAATTTCCTCCAGGGTTGAAAATAAAGAACAAGAGTTCTAGAATGCCCGGTTCTCTCTCTGGAGAATGCTTCAAATTTTCTGATTTTTCCAATTTCTTTTCTTTTTTTCTCTTTTGTCTCATGTTAAGACTGATATTTTAAATCACATGCTCTCTCTCTGTCTCTCTCCCTTCTGTCTATTTCTTTGTGCTTGGACATAGGTATACACGTATGAGAGTGGGATTTTGAGTGGTGACATTAGATTTTTTCTTATTTTGTTTAGTGAGTTGGGTACACTATATAGATCCAACTAGCCTGGAACTCACTTTGTAAAGCAGATTGGTTGAAGATCGGAATCGCTCCCCAGGCACCACACTGTGTAAGGGAAGAACTAACTTCTGCAGGCAGTCCTCTGATGTTCACACCCATGCCAAGGTACATGCGTGTGAGGACACACACAAATGAAGGTAGTAATTTCTTCTTATGAAAAATGTCAAAAATGAAAAATGTCAGACTCCTCCTCTCTTTCCTTTCAGAAAAAAGCAAGCCTTCTAGGAATATTAACCAAAAATGAAATTTACAATAAGACTAGGCACATCCTTTATGTTTTCTTTTATAAAAGTATTTTTTAAAAAAACTATCTTTTCTCTTCTTACCAGTACCAGTTCCCACACTCTTTCTTCCTCCTGCTCCCTTCACTTTCCTCTCCTCAACCCCCCATCCACTCTTCAGAGAGGGTAAGGCTTCCCATGGAGAATCAACAAAGTCAAGCACATTGATTTGAAGAAGGACCAAGGTCCTCCCCACTCTACCTAGACTAAGCAAGGTATCCCTCCAAAGAGAATGTGTTCAAAAAGCCAGTACAAGCAGTAGGAATAACTCATGGTCTCACTGCCAGCGACCCTACAGTCTGCAGTAGCCATACAACTGTTTCCCACATTCAGAGGGCCTAGTTTGGTCCTATGCTGGTTCACTCCCTGTCAGGCCAGAGTCTGTGAACTCCCTTTAGCTTGCATAAGCTGTTTCAGTGGGTATTTTCTCGTGGTCTTGACCTCTTTGTTCATATTTTAACTCCTTCCACCCTTCCACTGGACTTTGGGAACTCAGGAGGGGAGAAGTGGAGTGGGGAGGAGCACTTGAGGGAATGAGATGAGGGAAAGACAAAGAAGGAAAACGAGAAAATAGATATCTTGATTGAGGGAGCCATCGTGGGGCTAGCAAGAAACCTGGCTCTAGAGAAAGTCCCCAGAATCCTCTACTAAACAATAGTAGAGAGGGTGCCTGAACTGGCTTTGCCCTGTTTTAAGGTTGATGACTATCTTAAACATTCCCTTATATTAAGGATGGATAAGGTAAACCAATAGGAGGAAAAGGGTACTAAAAGTAGGCAAGAGTCAGAGACAGACTTAGCTTACACTGATAGGCATCCCACAAGAACACCTCAATATACAGCTGTAAGTAATATGTGCAGAGGATCTAGGTTAGATCATACAGGCTCTCTGATTGCCACTTAGTCTCTGTGAGTTCCTATGAATTCTGGTTAGTTGATTTTGTGGGTTGTGTCCTTGTGGTGTGCTTGACCCCTTCTGTCTCCTTCAATCCTTTCTCCTCTTTTCCATGGAATTTTCTTATTTCCACCTAATTAATATTTGGCTGTAGATTTCTGTATTTGCTTATATCAGTTGCTAGATATCACTACCACTGAGATGATGATTACGCTAGGCTCCTGTCTGCCTGTGTAGCAGAATATCATTAGGAATCATTTTGTTGACTTTTTTTCCCCAGACACTTTGGTTCTATCCTAAGATCTAGGAGAAAGAGACAGTATCAGGCAGAACAGAGAGAAGAGGAAGGGGAAATTCTGAACAGGATAAAATTTTTGAGAGAAGAATAAAATGTAAAGGAGAAAAATATTTGCATAAAATGTGAACAGGCATTGCCACCATAAAGCTTGTATTCAATGTCAGTGACGTCTGTGCCTTTTGGATCTAGCTTTACACTCTAATGCATTCAGGCTTATTCACAATAGTCAAGATTTGGTTATTTTCAATTAACAGATAAATAAATAATATAGCTGTATTATAAAAAGCCTAATAGTATATCATTCAACCTGAAAAAAGAAATACCACCACTTAAGCAAAATAAGGAAAACAACATGGAAAGAAAAATTGCACATTATTAATGTGGGGTCTACAAAGGAGTTAAATGTAGAAACACAGAGAAAGAATAACAATTATCAAAGCTAATAATGGGTATAAAATGAAAAGATCAAAGCACAGATGCTATAGTTATGAATAAGTCTTGAAGTTGAATATAGCCTGAAATCACTGTAGTTAACACTGTAGAAATGAACTTTTCCTAACTAGGAACCTAAGAAGTGACCTTGTATGAACACTGCTTTTCAATTAGAAGCAAAACTGTCATTTCTTTTCTCATATTAAATTAACTCAAGTCTGTTTAGTTCAGCTCCAGATAAGTTAATCAAACATAAATGGCATATGTGCAGGGATCTCTGAGGGATAAGATTAATTTTAGCTATAAAAATCACAAAAAATTAAAACACTTTGAAAGCAATCTTTATATACCTAGGGGTTGTGCTGAGCAATATGTTAGCAGGCCAATATTTGTCTTTATTTCTGATATTAACTTTCATAAGACTCAATACAAAATGGGAGATAAAGCACCTGAAGGGTTCACTTGATAATGTTTTTTATATATAAAATGTAACCTAATATATGGAATAAAGATAAAGGAACCGAAATGAAATAAAACTAAACGTCATTCTTTGACTTTATTTCTAGATAAGTGTTAGGTGGTGGGCATACAGGGGCAGGGGGTAGAAGAGCTGAGGAGAATCAGAACACATATCATAAATACTGCCCTGTATGAAATGCAAGAAAGAACATTAACCAAAGAAGAATAATGAAAATATTTATTCACCAGGAAGCCTTATTTTCGTTTTCAACTAGTTACATCTATATTGTTCAATACCCAAAAGTATACCTCCAACACATTTCTATACTTCCACATGTTCTGGAATTTACTCATGAATTCAGTCCTAAGCATATAAATTACTACTGATAAAAATAAACATATTTAGAGAAGAATGAATTGTCTTTAAAAAATAGAAAACATACTGAGTTTATAATTCTTTTAGAATAAAGAACTTTTAGACCGGCGGTGGTGGCGCGCACACGCCTTTAATCCCAGCACTCAGGAGGCAGAGGCAGGCGGATCTTTGTGAGTTCGAGACCAGCCTGGTTCCAGGACAGGCTCCAAAACCACAGAGAAACCCTGTCTCGAAAAACCAAAAAAAAAAAATAATAAAAGAACTTTTAAATTTACATTAATATTTTTCATACACATTTAAAATCTATTTACCCCATATTGTCTTCAAAAGTTATCTGCAAAGCGTTATCTATTTTTCATCAAATATTTAGGAGTCAAGGACAATTCCTGACACTTACGTTACAGCATCAAGGTGACACATACATGCCCTAGTCTCATGTTTTTCCTTTAGCTTTGAGGAAGGATAACTGATAATGGTAAAATAGTTCCCTGGATAATGATATATAAAGTGCTGATTGAGTAAAATTATAAGTACATACAGGGAACAAACAAAGAGTTTCAATAACATTTAAAACAAGGTGTGAAAAAATGTGAACATTACCCTGTTTTCCTATGTCTATGAGAGCTAAGATTATCATATGCAAAGCAGAGGGAACATTATAGGCAAAGCAGGAAGACCAGTGAGCCTTTTTCAGCATGATCCATGTGGAAAATGAGAAAGACATGTTCCATATCAGCAGGGCATAGGGGGCTAATAAAAACCGTGGCTTAAAGACAGATGGCAAAAGATTAAAGATTCTGTGCAGAGAAAGGATATCATTTGACTTATGCTTTTTGAGTGATAGTTTTGGTTTACTTGTATTATTGAAAAGAACAGTAAAAGCAAGGGGAAACGTAGGAGACTCTCCAAATAATTTTTATTGGAAGATGACAGCTGAACCATGGTGAAAAGTAGTGAGATATATCTCGTGGGCTGGATCCCTTAGCATAAAGAACAGATACTGTCAAAACCAAGAGGTGAGTAACTGAATTTGAGAATGGAACTGTCTCTTAAATCAGTTCACTGTTAGGCATAAACAGACACTCGGGGTAAGTGAAGGAGAAGTGTTCTACAGTGAAGAACAGAAGCACAGACCCCTGCAAGTTATGACATATTGTGAGGTAATAGAAAAATGGCAGCATATAAAGTAAACAAAATACAGACAAGCCAGTTTGGAGACTCCTAGAGGAAATCTTAAACAAAGCTGTTGATGAGATGGGAAAAGACAGAGACTATTTCTCTGTGGTAAGGTCATTATATACACCTAGTAAATTATAAATTCCTGACCCTGAACCTCTTCTCCCCAAAGTATGTATGTATATATATATATATATATATATATATATATATATATATATACTTACACAGACACACACACATACACACACAAATATACACACCTCACAAGTCAGTGATAAAGGGAAAGAGAAGAGAAGAAAAGCAAAATGGTGAGAATAGGAAACAAATATGAAAAGGATTTATTTCTCTGTTTAAAACCCATAATGTCAACTCCACCCTTTCATTCCACGTGCAAATTGCAAAAGATAAAATTTCCAAGATTTCACATCAATTTATATAAAACATCAATCATTTTCTTTAAAAATTCATGACTGAATTATGACATAAGAATAGGAAGAATAATAAAGTTGATATACCAATGAGGAGTTTCTGTTATCAAATAAAACCCGTCTTCTGTGTTTAATACAAACTCATGTCTTCCTCTATTCTAGTCTACAGTCTTTCTATCATTATATGCAACCTGGTTCATTGCATGATCCCTGTCTCATGTTGACCTGTGTTTCACATGCCTTCCTGCCCATTCCAAATGCATTTGTCACAACTACTGACCAGCTGCCTTTGCTATTGAACACCTGTAGATAGCAAATTAATGTTTTTATCTCAGCAACTTCAGCTACTTTATTCTTAATAACAAGAACAAAAAGTCCAGAAAATATTTTTATGAGAGCTCATTCTTCTTTTTTTATTATTGAAAAAAAAAATTCCTGCCTCCTCCCAGCCTCTCATTACCCTCCCCCTCCTCCCGCCCCTCTCCCCCTCCCCCCACTCCTCTCCCCCTCCCTCTCCAATCCGAAGAGCAGTCAGGGTTCCCTGCCCTATGGAAAGTCCAGGGTCCTCTCCCTTCCATCCAGGTCTAGGAAGGTGAACATCCAAACTGGCTAGGCTCCCACTCTTATCTCACATTCAGAAAACTTATTTTTTGTACATTAATAGTGCCTACCGGGAACAGTGCAGCTGTGTATTTGTGTGTGTGTGTGTGTGTATGTGTGTGTGTGTGTGTGCACTTGGTGCACATGGGCATGAGCACACATTATTGTTTATGGATGAGTGTTATGTACATATATTTAATCATTAGCAGACATCTAACTGTAGTTATGCTACAAAATAAAGTATTGCCAGTGCTTTAGAACTTTCTCTACTGTATTTGCCTCTAGCAGAGTCTACTTTTCATCTTTTCTCCCTAGATGATCATTCTTAGTTACTTGTATAATAATCTTTGCAATTATTTATCCATACATCTACAGTAGTATTCATAAACAACATAAATGTTAAAACCCCCAGGCCTATGGTACTTTCAAATAACAACTTTTCTGTTTACTTAAGAAAAATTCTGTACTACCCTCTACAAATATATTTCATGATATTAGAAAATGAAATATAACGCAAGTTTCTTGATTCAATCATATGCTATTAGGAAATGAAATATAATGCAGGTTTCTTGATCCAATAAAAGGGGCTTACTTCTTTTTGTAACATCTATTTGTTTGTTTTCTGCATAAAGGTCTGTATGCAGACCTTTCTCTATTTCTCTATTTCTCTACCACATGCATGCCTAGTATTCCCAGAGTACAGAAGAGTGTGTCAGGTCCCAAGAGCCTGAAGTTAAGGAAACAAATATGGTTTTATTTATTTATGTTTTTTTTTTTTGGTTTATCAAGACAAGTTTTCTCTATAGTCTTGGAACATTTCCTGGAGCTAACTCTTTTAGACCAGGCTGGCCTTGAACTCAGGGAGATCTGCCTGCCTCTGCCTCCCAAGTGCTGAGATTAAAGGCGTGCGCCACCACCACCCAGCATGATTATTATTATATTTTTTTAACCATCAAAATTACACGTGGCTCAGCAGTTAAGATCATTTGTTGTTGGTTAATTTTGCTCTCTTGGTTCTTTGGGGGACCTGCCACTCTGCTCCCAAATAAATGCACATGGAAGCTTATTATTATCTAAAATGCCTGGCCTTAACTTGGCTCATTTTTATCCAGCTGTCCTTAACTTAAATTATTCCACCTACCTTTTGCCTCTGGGCTTTTATCTTTCTCTATCTTGAACTTCTTTCTTCTACTTCTTATTCCATGTGATCTTGTGGCTGAGTGACTGGCCCTGTGTGACATTTCAATTGTATTGTAAAAAAGACTGCCTGAAGATCTGAGAGTAAAACAGCCCCACTGGTCAGTCTTACAGACCAGGTTAAGGTAACACACACCTTAAATCCCAGTAGCCATACTAGTTGCCATAGAAACCAGGTGGTGCATACCTTTATTCATTGTGGTTCATTCCTTTAATTCCAGCCCTAGAGAGGATTATAAAATGGGAAGAAATAGATCTCATTCTGAGATTCCGGAATGCAGGACTACCATTTCAGACTGAGGTTGAGATAAGAGCCAGTGACCGACTGACTGGTTTTTCAGATCTTCAGGTTGGATCCTAATTTCTGACCCTGATTTTTTATTAATTGTGCTCCAGGTCCCTTCTTTTCTGGTTCCTTCTTCTTCTCTTCCCAGATTTCTCCTTCAATTTAATCTCTCTACCTGCCATATCATTTCTCTTGGCTTGCTACTGGTTGTTCAACTCCTTATTAGACCAATTATTTTAGACAGGCAAAGAAACACAGCTTCATAGAGTTAAAAAAATGTAACATAAAACTATGTAACTAATCTTAACAACTTTCAACAAAAGTTACACAGCATAAACAAATGTAATACACCTTAAGTTAATATTCTGCAACAATCACTTGCTACTTTTGCATAGGATCAATGATTGTTTCCAGTACCCAGGTAATAAATGGGTCTCAATCCTCTGAAACTCCTGTATCAGGGTATACAGTGCCCTCCTGTATTCTCCTGTAGGTACTAGTCATGCCTGTGACAACACATCCATACACATAAAATGAATATTTTTTAAATGCAAGAGTGTGTTTGAATCTATGTGTGTGCACATGTGGTAGGTTATTAGTGACATCAGATGTCTTCCTCAATCCTCTTCTGCCAATTTATTTACGTACTTATGTATGTGCATATTTACTGTATTTGTGTATGTATTTATTTATGACAAAATCTCTGAATGAATCGAGAACTCCCAATTGGTAAGTCTAAACAGCAGATTGCTTCTAGCATCGACCTGTCTCCATATCCCCAACGCGGGGTTTCAGACATGCCACCATTCCAAGTTTTCTACATGGGCACTGGGGATCAGAGCACAGATCTTGGTGTTTTGTACAGAAAGATGTTCTGAGCCATCTTTGTAGCCCTACAACAAATTTAACTGTAGGAACGCACAGACTATCTCCCAGTTAATGCTCCTCAGTGAAAATTCACTGGTGGGTAAATGAAAGCCAAGAACTTGGAAGCTGCTTTCGTGGTCAGAGACTCCTGGCATCCCAGCTTTGTCTTCATTTCAGAGAATGGATTTTACTCGTTTATACTAATATTGAGAAAGTATTTTCATGCCACCTTTAATTGTACAGCCCTGACATCCCATCATTGTCAGCACTGACTCTGGAACACACAGCAATATTAGGACTATAGTAGTAAAAGGCTCGCGTCATAGCATTCCTTCCATAGAGAGCTAACTGGAGATTCATCAGGATCTATTATAAAACAAGTTTCCACTTACAGAAGTGATTAATATTTCAATGAGATCTTTCAAGACAAATGACTCCAACTGTTTTCAAGAAAAATCCATTTGTTGTGGTGACTATCTTACCACCATTTTATCTAACTCGTTATAAAATGAGTGTAATACTGAGACAATGGGGATGTTCTATCGGGAACTCACCAGCGCCAGCTGGCCTGGGTCTGAAAAAGCCTAGGATAAAACCGGACTCGCTGAACATAGCGGACAGTGAGGACTACTGAGAACTCAAGAACAATGGCAATGGGTTTTTGATCCTACTGCACGTACTGGCTTTGTGGGAGCCTAGGCAGTTTGGATGCTCACCTTACTAGACCTGGATGGAGGTGGGTGGTCCCTGGACTTCCCACAGGGCAGGGAACCCTGATTGCTCTTTGGGCTGATGAGGGAGGGGGACTTGATTGGGGGAGGGGTAGGGAAATGGGAGGCAGTGGCGGGGAAGAGACGGAACAAAAATAAAATGAGTGTAATATATTTTACAGGAAAGTCTTGTTTGTAGATCATAAGGTACCTCTGAAGTAAGACAACATTTGGTGGTTCAGCTTTTTTTGTCTTTAAATAACTCGGAGATTTAACATATAAAGGCATGAGGCTAAGCTTCATGTAGGTGTTCTATTTTTTTAGGCAGAGTCCTCTGTTTCCTATAGGAGCTCCAAAGTTTTACTAATCTTTGTATTTTGATGTTTGCTTACTTTCGTCCACTCTTTGGTGCGAGGGGCCTGAATTTCCTGATTCTGTCTGAAGTATCAGCTTCACAAGGTCAAGGATGTCAGTGGTGATAAAGTAGTGATTTCTCTCTAAGCTCTTTTGCCCTCTGTTGAGATAATCCTCTCCTACTCCTACAGAGTCTTTGAGATTCTGCAAGGAATGTCTACTCCCATCAATGTAAACCCAAAAACCACATTTTATTTTGCTGGCTAACAAAAACTTTAGGTGGCTGTTTTGATGAGTTTTGAGCCCGGGGCACAAACACACAGATTCTTTTGTGAGAGCTTATACATCAAAATCACTGCTTGGAGTCCAAAGGAAATTTCGCCACATTTCCCAATATGTCTTATAAGTCAACTTAGAGAAGAACTATATGTGGGGGGGGCATAGCGGAAAAGCATGCCAAGAGGCATTTGTACTCAATTTCCTAAAAGGTTAGACAAAATTCTGTTTAAACCAGCTTTCTTTACAGCTTTCCTGCGCCTAGAAGTACAAGTGTATGAACATCTAGAGAGAGAGAGAGAGAGAGAGAGAGAGAGAGAGAGAGAGAAAGAGAAAGAAGCGGAAAGATGGAAACTGAGAACCTGAGAAAGAGAGTGTCAATGAAATAAGAATAATCCTCCCCCATAACTCTCCTTTATGAAGTCTTCTAATTACTTCTAAATATAATGTGAGGAATAAATTAGATCATACTGCTGTTACAATGAGTAAGAAATTTTCCTTTAATCTTACTTTTGTGCACCTGGCATGAAGCAGGTCTTGAGCAATGTTGGGAGTAGACTCTGGAGCCCCCCCCCCTCCACTACCCCCCACCACCTGAATGCATCTCACCTATCAGCTCAGGCCATCAGACTATTCATCCAAAGGTCCTGCAAACCCGGCATATGAAAGATGGGAATTTAAGGTGCACATCGATGCCATCATTACTCATACACAGAAACATAATACAAACTGATATGTTTATGTTCTAACTTTTGCTTTATTTTGGCATATTTATCATTTGGGCTTTTGTCAAGTTGCAAGTTTGTTATATTTATTCATACTTTTCTTTGAAGAATTCTGAATAACAATAATAACAACAATGTTATACTTAAAGTACACCAGTCATAACAAACTTCAGTTCCTGAAGCAAACAAATGAATATATACTTACAATTTCATCACCCCTTCCTTATCCAATTGTCCATCTTTTCAATGGACAATAGTAATTATACCCACATATGAAATTTTAAGTCATTCATATGGAAGATGAATCAAATTTTCCACAACAAAGATTCATCTTATTTAAAGGGCTAAATCATGAACAAAAGTTTCCAATTGCACAAAACATTTTGGTTTTTGAACACTCTTAGCATTTTCAGGTTTTGTGCTCTGATTATGAGCCAGAGGCTTTTTGACCATACTTATCTTTGTTTCCATTTGAAATCTAAGAAACAGGCAAAGACAATACTCTGTGATTTATTACTACCGAATGCACAATGTTCAGTATTATGGAATATGTGTCGTTAAAAATTCATGAATATAACTTTTCCTAAAGAAAAATGTTGGACGAGTGCTAAAGTATTCATACGGTGCTACTGTGAAAAATACTTGCTTCAAGGCATGTTTCCCGAGTTCTTAGAAAAACTTGCTGTTCAACAAAATTCTGTTGAATGTTGAATGGAGTGAACAATATAAAAATATAATGTGTGATTTGCATTCCACAAAATATGTTAAATATGCTAAGTAATTGTTTTCTGGCTTGACAGATACATATAAAAGATATTTTAGTATACATAGTCATGTTATTAAGAGAGTTCAGTCATTGCTTTCGTATTGCTAGCAGAAAGTTGTATTACTGTTCAGTTCCAACTCATCTAAGACCTCAGAACTGGGGCAAAGCCACTCCACTATGGCAGGAGTCATAGTAACAGAAGGACTTCTTACGAGGATAAAGGAATACATGGAATACATGGAGAGCCATTGTCTCAAAACCCAAAAGGTGGAAGAAGCAGGAGGAAGAAGAAGAGGAGGAAGAAGAAGAGGAGGAAGAAGAAGAAGAGGAGAAAGAGAATATGTTCCAGAATTTTAGTCCATTTTTTTTGTTTTTGTTTTCTCTGCCTTTCTGTCTCTCATAATTTTTCTATGTCTTTACTGAAGTCCACAAATGCGTTCAATCTTTTAAAATATTTTGTCAATGATTTTGATTCAAAATATTTTTAAAGTGCCTTTTTTAATTCTCAGATTAACAAATATCAGAAATGCAAAGAATATTGCTGATGAACAAACACTTTAAAACTGCATACATTTCCTGCTGCTCAACATTTTCAAAGAGATTTGGAAGTATAAATGATAAACCCAAAGGGATTTGTGTAATGAAAACCTTACTAGGGAAGATTAGTTAACAACCTAATTTACCATTATAAATTATGTATTTGTGATATTTGCTCATGCCTCTGCACATGCTGACAAATTAATTTGACAACTATATTTTTCATCACAGTACTAATGTAGCTTCTATGCATTGACCTAAAAATATACACATTTTTGTTCTTTAACGTGATCTCGTTACATAACAAGAAACTATAGGATAGCAGCTTAGATAGGGTATACAACTGAAATTGTACAGGAAATATAGCTTTTAAATAATTTCACAAACTGTTTTATTTGATTATATTATTGCTTATATATTATTTTACCGATTTTATACTAAACTTCACCCTATCTGTGCCTGTATACGAAAAGTCATATGCGTGTATAGGAAAAGTCATAGTAAGTACAGGATCCAGAACTTTCCACTGACTTTTCTTCAGAAAGACATGGAGTTTCTATACCTTCATTTATTCTCCTTCCCCAAATCAACCCAGAGAGTCCAACCCAAAGAGTATAAATTGTACAATATCTGTTCAACTTTTAAATCTTTGCTAAATACAGTTGATAGGTAACTTTTACAGATATACTTAATTTGAAGATTTTTTTCATATCTTTTATTTAAAAATTAATTTTCACTTTACATACCAACCCCAGTTTCAGCATCTCCTTCTCCCACCCCCTTCCTCCTTCCCATCCCCTATCCACTCCTCAGAGTGGGTAAGGTCTTTCTTGCAGATCAATAAGGTCTGCAATACTAGTCTGAAGCAGGACCAAGCTCCTCCCCCCATATCAAGGCTGAGCAAGGTTTCCCACCATAGAGAATGGCAGCAAAATCCCAGTACATGCACCTGGGATAGGTCCTGATGCCACTGGCACATGTCCCAACAAATCCAACCACATAACTATCACGAACATTCAGAGGGTCGAGTTCAGTCCCATGCAGGTTCCCCAGCTGTCAGTCCATAGTCCCTGAGCTCCCACTAGCTTGGGTCAGCTTTCTTATGGATTTCACCATCATGCTCTTAACACCCCTTGTTCATACAATCCCCTTTCTCTCTTCAACTGATCTCCAGAAACTCAACCCAGTGCTTGGCTGTAGGTCTCTGCCTCTGCTTCCATCACTTACTGAATGTAGATTCTGTGAATCCAATTAGGAGAGTCACTAATCTGATTAAAGGGGAAGGCCCCGTCAGACACCCTCTCCACTATTGCTAGGAGTCTTAGCTGGAGTCATCCTTGTGGATATCTGACACAACAGATAAAAAAAGAAGAAACCCGACTTCAGAAAGAACTCCTGAAACGATATAGAGCTGCCTGTCTAAGGCACATTGTTTCATTGAAAGCAACTTGTAATCAAGTCAAGTTTATACTTTATAGAATAATATTTGATGACTTTGAGAGTTAATGAAAATTTCTCCAATTGTATGTCACCTCAAACTAGACCATTGAACACTGAATATTACGTTATGAATCTGCAGGGTGGTCCTTACATGGACTAAGTCTTCTAAAAACAAACAACCTAGTTAAAAATGTGGAAAGTATCACCAGGACTTCCATAAAAAAATATTCTAAGGCTAAGAACAAAGCTTAGCTGAGAGTTACAAGACAGAGAGATTATATAAAGTAATGAGATTTAGGAAGGAAATGGAGACAATTTGACATTTCTGATTTTAAAAAACATAATTTAAAACTACATCTACTTTTAGCTATGCAGTCATCTTTCATCAAAAAGTCAAATTATTTTACTTAGACTGTCCCAGAAGAAACAATTGGAGAAAAGATGTGGTCTAATATCGGTAAGAAACTTAATTACCAAAAATAATAAACATACCTAAATGACTTTATGTAAACTGCAGCTTTATTAAGAAAACAAATTTCTTGGATATTGCAAGGGGTGATTTGACAAAATAATAATTAAAAAATAAAATAAATCATCCATTTGGTTACACAAGTGAACACTGGAAATGACACATCTAGATGGTGTTTAATAAATTGTGAGATCTAATACAAACATTTATGGCCTTTATATACATAGAGAAACAAAATAATCACAACTTTTACAATTACTTATATTTTAATTATGTATTTATTTATTACTTATTTATATTATTGGATGTATGCCATATCAGACAAGTGGAAATCAGACGACAACTTGTGGGAATAAATTTTTTCCCTGTAGTTGTTTTTTATTTTTTTTTGGGGGGTTCCCCACCCAGCTCTCAAATAACTACACACAGACTTTTTCTTACTTATGAAAATTCAACCTTAGATTGACTTCTTTCTAGTCAGTTTTCATAACTTAAATTAACCTATTTCTCTTCATCTATGTTTTGCCTCTGAACTTTTTACCTTTTTTCTTCTGTGTCTTTCTTTCCTTCTTCCTCCATGGTTAGTTGTATGGCTGAGTGGCTGTCCCCTGGCATCCTCCTACCCTTCTCCTTTTCTTGCTTGTCTCTCTTCTCCTTCTTTGGAGCCTAGATTTCTCCCCCTAATTATTCCATCTGCCCGACAGTTCCAACTATCCCTCTCCTGCCTTGGTATTGGCTGTTCAGCTCTTTATTAGACTAACCAGATATTTTAGGCTGACAAAGGAACACAACTTTACAGAATTAAACAAATAAAACATAAAAGAATGCAACACATCTTTGCATCATAAACAAATATTCCACAGCATAAATGAATGTAACACATCTTACACTCATATTCCACGACATCTCTGTCTAGCATGTGGGCCACAAGTGACAAAGTCAGGATGCCAAGATCCTTAAAAAGTACCTTTAACACATGAGCCATCTTGTGGGTCCCTTCAAATTCCTCTTCAGTAAAATATGTTTGTTGATTATTTGAAAATTTTACAGAATGAACCCTGATCACAGTTCCGAGCCAGGCCTCCTAGGTCCACTGTTTATTCTTGCAACCATTACTCACCCATCCTCAACAAAAGCAAACAAACAAACAAACCAACAAAAAGTCACAAGTCCAACTTGCATTGCTCATATTCTTACTGGAACATGATCAAATTCCTGTGCCACACCCAGAAACCAGCAATAGTCGATATCCACTGGCAACCATATTGGTGTTCATTTCTCAAAAACCATGTTTATTCTGTGGCCTGTGCTATTGCCAAGGGCCATGTTGATGCCCACGGTCTATACTGCCACAAGAGGTCATTCTGAAGTATTTGGCATGTGCCCACATCAGAGGTCATACGGATGCCTACAAAAATTTTTAATAGGTGTTTTTGAATTAGTACATAGACTTTGATTGAGGTAAAGCTTAAATTAGCAAGTATCTTTCAATTCCTTAAAAAAAATCCTAGCTTTTTTTGTTATGTTATGATCAAATGAAACCAGGAAAATACACACTGACACTTCTTGTAGTTGCAATAACTAAGAGTATTCATTAGAAGTTTCCATCATGAAACATTTGAATCTCATAGCAATCATATGATAATGCCACTAATGCAAACATTCTAACACATTTAATGTTGACAATATTCTCACTTGTGGATACTGTAGATATTATCTATTGCATATTGTTGGGACTAATTGAGTCCTGGTTTTCAGCTCTTCTTCCCTGTCTAGAGCCTTCTAATTGAAGTTACTAGAAGCTGTGTTTGCCTAGAGGATAAGAGGATGGGATTTTCACCTGTTGGCCATTGACTGCAGGGTATTTAAGCCTCCGTGATGCTATTAAAGAGGGGCTTTTTGGCACCAGTGTTGAAGATCTGTGTGTTGGTCTGTCTCTCCGTGTGTATTCTCAACCTCCAGCCCCTTGCCCGAAACTCACGAATTGGGTTCTAGCGCTTAGAGCGCAGACGGGGGCCGCGGTGCGCGGCAGCATATAAGAATATTGAAATTATTTCTAATGATGTAGTTAATTTTCTATTCTCAATTATTTTTGAGATGAAAGAACATCTAACTATTGCATGGTCTCCATGTAGCGTTTGGAGATTATATGATTATGAAGCATATTCATTGCACAAGACTAAAATATTTAACAATCTAAAAAATACACTGTGCAATTTAGACTACAAATTTTCCATTTCAACAGTGTTAGAACTTACTTGTTTCATAATGATTTCCAAGGTTAATTTAAATAGGCACCATAAAAACTTAGAACATTCTACAATTATATGTTCTTCTGGAATTCTGAGGGTGTACATTCTGCAGTTTGAATTACTGAAAAAAGCAAGATGCTTAAGACATACAAATATGTGAAAGGCTCCATGGTGAGACTAAGATGGGTGGCAGAAATGATCATCATCAGTTCCTGAAAACAAACTGATCAAAAACTTTAGAACTAAGCAACTAGCTTAGCACTTGTATCTGACATTCCTTAGAGACCATACAGCTCATTTAGTGCTTATCTGAAGGAGTCATCAATGTGGCAATCTTTTTCTAATACATGACTCTTGGACATAGCCAATGTATTTACATTCAATTTGTAAATTTGAAGAAATATTTAATTTTTATTGACAGAAACACTAACAAATATGAAATTGAATAATAATTATGTATAAAATTAAACTTCAAATAATTAAATAATATTTATGATTATTCTGAGGGCCTAGTTTATTATTGAGTGAACACACAGATTTGTAGAGAGAGAGTCTTCATGAAGTAGCAGTATAGAGATATGTGCTTAATTTGGTATAACTTGGACACATGTGACAGCTTGGTAGTAATCTAAATAATAAAACTCTGCTATAAAATTAAGATTGGAACAAGACTGAGTATTTTAAGTACTGAAGACATGATTGGTCTATTGAAAGTGGCTTAACCCCTTGGCCTCACAGAACCAATGGTTCTAAAGTGCTGCTAGTAAAGAAAAGTGCTCGTAAATACATCACAAGGTAATTAAATTATTTTCACTTCACTTCTTGCTTAAAAAGCAAATCTTTCCCGTGTTCCCTCCTAACATAGATTGAAGGAACTAATTTTATATAGCTATTTTTTTTTTAGAATGTGAAAATGAGGATGAGTTGTCTTTAAAATCCACTTGCTATTTCTGGGGGTTTCAATAACTGGTCCCAGAGGTTTAAGCTGAGAGCAATTTCTCTGAGACATGTACTTCAGCCTTCTTATTCTGGCTCTTACTTAATTCCAATGATTCTTATCTTTCTCATGCTTTGTTTCTTCCAGATATAAATTCTCCACATGTGGGCTAATAAATCAACACAGCAGTTTAAGGACTTGAACAAGAGTCCTCATGAGTCTTGAGGGTAAATTCTCCGTAAGAAATACTAAAAACTTGTTGACATAAATATTAAAAGTAATGCCATAGTTTGTACTAGAGAATACAAATCATTTTTATAAAAATTGAAGAAACTATGTAATTAAACTGAGAAAAAATATACTGCTCAACATTTATTAATAAGAAATACAGTAATTGTCTTTCTTGTATCCTTGTTTGGAGGGCATTGAGAAAAACAAAGGGAGTATAAACACTACCCATCCTGGGATATTCCCTCCTTGGTAGAAGCAGGCTGATCCATGGCCAGGCACAGATCTCTTACTGGGACCCAAATTGGCGTCATGGCAATCTGAGGAAAAATACAGTATACCCTGGCCCATGGGTTAGTAGGGGTGCTCCATGGCTGCCAGTGGAGGCAGGCCATGCCTCTTAATCCTTCCCAAACTATCATTAACTAACAGGGGACCAATGATTCAAACTTATGAAGCTACAGGGGCTGTTCTCACTCAAACCACAATATACACTCCATTCATTGAAAATAATCTCACAGTGATAGAATGATGGATTGGTGGTAAAGAGCAACACTGCCCTACTAGAGGTCAGGACTCACTTCCCAGCCCCTCCACGGCACCTCACAACCACTTACAACTTTAGTTCCAGGAAGTACAAGGCCTTCTTCTGTTTTCCAGGGCCACTGTATGCACATGATACATATGCATACATACGTGCAGGCAAAACATTCATGTATATAAAATGCAAATAAGTCAATTTTCAAAGAAATAATCTTTCAACTATGTGATATATTTCTCATATCTCCACCATCATTTAAACATGTACCATAACATGTTCACTGGGTTCAGGAATAAAAACATGGTTATCTCTAACAAGGAGCATTGTTCCTCCTAGAAAAAAAATGCAATTTAAATCTGGACCACTGAAAGTTAATAATACACATTTTATTCGAAGTCATGTTGAAGCCCACACAATAATTGGGCATAAATATAACTCCCATGATTATCAAAAAAGCAGAAAAATTATGGCACTGTTAAGACTACAATTAAATAAGATTCATTGTAGTATCAAATGTGGTAATATATGAATGTATCCAGAAATGCACAAATCTTAAACCAAGATAAAAATATTTCATTAAAATATCAAAGTAAAAATTATAATTTAATAACAAATAGAGAGCATTGATAGCATATTACATAAAAATCTGGAATGTAGAACCAGTAATTTTTTTATTGTTAAGTCTTCCCTTTGCTCATTATTTTCAAGTAAAATGACTGAAGGCAAATAAAATTCTCACTCCAAAGAGCTTGAGGAAGGATAACACAATAATCACAAATAAAACTGTAATAAAATATACCTGAAAGAGTAGACCAAAACAACAGCTGTTTTTAGTATGATCTGTCAAGCAGATAATATCTTCAAATTTATAACTAGTGGAGGAAATATAGAAAATAAATGACTTGAGCCGGGCGGTGGTGGCGCACGCCTTTAATCCCAGCACTCGGGAGGCAGAGGCAGGCGGATCTCTGTGAGCTCGAGACCAGCCTGGTCTACAAGAGCTAGTGCCAGGACAGGCTCCAAAACCACAGAGAAACCCTGTCTCGAAAAACCAAAAAAAAAAAAAAAAAAGAAAATAAATGACTTGAGAGAATTGGAGAGATAGCTCTGCTGTTCATGGCACTTCCAGACCTCCTTATTGGCTTGTAACCTTCTGGAATTCCAATACAA
Organism: Neodon shergylaensis; assembly: GCA_025134845.1. Taxonomy (NCBI): domain Eukaryota; kingdom Metazoa; phylum Chordata; class Mammalia; order Rodentia; family Cricetidae; genus Neodon; species Neodon shergylaensis. Next base: position 15,181,618 of record JABTXL010005037.1, on the reverse strand, counting down.
GGTGATCAGATATCTCCTCTCAACTCTGCGAGCAGCAGAGTTGGTCACAGACATATAGGCACACAAAATACTCCCATAAAGTAAAAATAAATAGTAGGAGGAGGCCATGTTTGGGAGTAGGGAAATGGAGAGGAAGAAGAAAGGGAGAGAGATGGAGGGAAAGAGGAAGGAAGGAAGGAAGGAAGGAAGGAAGGAAGGAAGGAAGGAAGGAAGGAAGGAAGGAGAGAGAGAGAGAGAGAGAGAGAGGGAGACATGGGTGGGAGGAGGGAAAAAGAGAGGAAGAGGAAAGGGAGAGAGATGGAAGGAAGCAGGGGAAGAGGAAGGGAGGGAGGGAGAGAGGGAGGTAGGCAGGGAGGGAGAGATATTTGTTCTCTGTACTAATTTTCCAAGTTTCTCTAATTTCATTTGCATTTATTTCAACATATTCTTGCTTGTTGTCTTGGAAAATTCTAACCTGTTTTTATATCAGGACTCTGTACCTGTTTTAGGCTCCACGTGTTTTTTCCCTCATTCCCAGAGATGTCACCAACATGAGTGCTGCTTTTCAGATCTGCTTCTCAACATTGCAAACATCCCTCCTCCCTCTCCATAGTTCTTCTGCCATTTCCTTCCCTATCATCACCACACATAGTATTCTGTTTACTTTTCTACAAATTTAATGAGGTTAGTCATATTGTTTTGCTCCCCTTACTTTTCAGCCAGAGTAGTGAATATCCAGTAAAGTATGTGTATGCAAAAAAATGCATGGATAATGATAAGAAGTATAAAAGGGGAAGAGAGTTATTGGCACACTACACTTTTTTAAAAACATTAAAGTAAAAAAAGCATAAAAATAGTATTTCAGATTTGAATGCAATTTCCTTACTCTCTGAGAAAACAACTGTCATTTTTTTCAAAATTTAGTACTTAAGAGAATAATGTCAAGTAATACACACACACACACACACACACACACACACACACACACACACACACACA
>JABTXL010005037.1:15144294-15180630 GCA_025134845.1 Neodon shergylaensis | reverse complement strand
ACACACACACACACACACACACACACACACACACACACACACATCATAGTAGCTTGAATGTGATTATCCCCCATAATCTCCTAGGCAGTGGCACTAGTGTAGGGCCATTTACTGGAGAATGGGTAGCCACCTTGGGGGGCATCCTTAAAGAACACTGATTCTCCTGCTCTTGACAGCCATCTATTGCCAATAGCTCACATCTGGGGTGAAATTTGCCGACCACCTCCCTGTTTCGTGCTGGACTTTTGTCTCTCCTGATTTTGTACACATCTTTGCACGTAGTCATAACTTCTGTAAGTCCATGTGTGAAACTACTCCATTGTGCCCGGAAAACAGTTTCACAGTCATTGTCCCCTGAGTCTTAGAATCTTTTTGCCCCAACTTCTGTGATCACTCCTGATCCTTGGGAGAAGTTGGTGTAATATAGATGACATTTTAAGGCTGAATGCACTGAAATCACTTATTTTGAATGCGTCTCTATGTTAATTGCTGCTTAAAGCCTAATGCATTGAATTTACTTACATGCTATGGTGGTTTGAAATAAGAAGAAGCCCAATAAGCTCATATGTACTTATTCCTCAATATGTACAACAACTTAGAAAGGATTAGGCACTGTGAATTTGTTGGAGGACAACTGTCACTGGGGTGGGCTTTGGTGTTTCCCACACTCACACCATTCCCAGTTAGCTATCTCTGACTCATGCTAAGATCTGAGCTCTCAGCTACTACTCCAGAGTCATGCCCACCTTTCTGCTGCCATACACCCCTCGATGAAGGTGAGGGACCCACCCTCTAGTCCTCTGAGACCCAGTAAACTTTCTTCCATTAGCTGTCTTGATCATGGTGCCTCTTCCCAACAATAGAAAACTAAGACAAGGCAAAAGGCAAAGAGATTAACTTAATTTTATAAAAATGATTTGCATCTGTAAAGCATTTAATTTTATTTTATAGGAATCCAACCATGGTAAATTATGCATGAAAACAAAACAATTAATAAGGATACTCACTACTTTGTTCTCTCTCTCTCTCTCTCTCTCTCTCTCTCTCTCTCTCTCTCTCTCTCTTTGTGTGTCTGTGTGTTTGTGTGTGCATGAGTGTACAGATGGATCTAGTGTGTACACTTATGGAAGTCACAGATTGACTCTGAATGTTTTTCTTAATCACTCTGCAGCAATTTTGCTCATTCTGCTGTTTTCATAACACAAAGGGGCATTGATAGACATCTTTCTGATCAACATAGCTTTGCCCCTTTGCTCTCAGCTTGGTTGAGGGATGGAGAGTAGCCCTCTCGAAAGCTAGATTTCTCTTGGAAAACTCGCATTTAACTTTATGCAAATCATAGTCAAATATCTTCTTAACCCTGAATTTAAAATTCATCACTGCAGCCTTGATTGCTTGTGCCCACACTTTTGTTCTCTCATTCAGGAAACTGAGGCCCAAGTCATCAATTAACCAGCTTAGGGCTTCCTAAGAGAGTAAAATGAAGTCAAAGACAGAACTCATCAGGTTTCACCCAGTTATTACTGAGTTTCTAATCATATAAATCTAGGTACTATTCCATTGGTGAATTTAGTTCTTACTATACAAGTGTGTGTGTGTGTTTGTTTGTGAGTGTGTATGTGAGTCAGTGAGTATATGTGTATATGTGTGCATATTCATGTGTGTTTAAGGTTTGAATATGGCCGTTAAATATTTTGTTGATTTGAGGGGTCTTTCTTTCTCTCTTTCTTTTCAACATTAGGGACATGCTCGATGTACAATTTCTTTCTTGCTTTATAGCGCAGTGTAAATCTTCAGGCTGTTCTTTACCTGAAATTAAAATACTCAGCAATTTTGCTTCCTTAACCTTCAGCTCTGTTCCCTAACCTTTAAGACGAGCTGCAGTGTGAATGCGGAGACACTTACTCTGTGCATCACTGCAGATTGAGATCATTGGTTCTGTAATTACACGGGTTCTCTTTAGAAGAATGGAATGAAAGCAATAATACTGCAATTTGCACATTGATCCCTTTACATCATTCTGCCAGCCTTCTGGCCCTCAATGGTTTCCTGAGACTATTATAATACAGCACAATGCGATCATGTTGCTCTTTGCATCATTGGTGAGCATGTTCTTATTAATTACTTTCTGTTTCAAACATGATATCCTAATTCAAAACCATATCCTTTTCTTCAACACTGTCAACATGATGTTTCAATATTTTCTCGGGGAAAAAGAACAATCCCAGATCTTTGTCAAGACATAATGAAGTATTTCCATGACGGTTCATTTACAAAAAAAACAACAGTGAGCTCTCCCCAGAAACAAGGAAACAATAGGCGCAGAAGAAACACTGACCCCTGCCTTTCCAGATTCGAATGAACCCGCCTATGGTTCAGAAATTCAGTTAGCTCATTTCTGTTTGTTTTCTTTTCCATTTTCATGCTTCTATGCATCTCCAGCTGGACTGACTCTGGAAAGAGAAATATATTACAAGAAAGCTTGCTCTCGTATTTCCATTCTGGTCTCAACCTCTATGGGAAAGGTTAAGACAATCACAAGAATGCAGGGTTTCTTATCTGAGCCCCTCATCTTCAAGTCTTAAAAGGCTCACCATCTCTCATTCTTAGTTTCCAGGGTTTCCTTCTGGCGAGAATATTTGTTATGATTAATGTATCTGTGATCTTTCCTTTTGTCCCCTTCTCATTCTCTTTCTTCCTCTGCCTTCCGTAGATAAGGATCATTCCGGTTTTCCTCTCTCGCATTGATTCGCTTATTTTCAGCCCTTTCATCTTCTGAAGGCTAACACTGGATTCATAGCTAAGGAAACAGTGAGAAATCCACTAGGAAAACTTATTAGATAGAGACTGTTAAATTTTATGATTTTCTACTTTAAAACAGTATTAATCCCACATACAATTTATTTGCATAGATTTTAAAATCAACATACTCCTGAATACATATTATACTGATAAACATGAATTTTATTGTAGAACAGATATCATTAAGAAGTTCTAAACTCACTGTAATATAAATATTTTATTTAAGATAAAATAATTGAAAACACTATTTTCAAAATAAGGTGTTTTATTGCTACAAGAAATTGAAGCTGTTTTTGCCTTTAGTTCAGTTTTATGATCTATAAACAGTATTAAGAAAAAAGAAGTTAAGGGACAATAACATGCTGTGAACTTAATTTACCAATTTACAAGGGTCCAAAGTTTCAGAACAAAATAGATAGGGGAATATTGACTTGATATGCAACTGGAAGTGTACTTAAGAAGTCAATACAAAAGTCCTAACTGAAAAAAAAAATAATACCAAGTGCATGTGGACAAACTTTAAAAGAGATAGAGATAAAGGACTGTATATAATTAGTAGCCAGAATCAATAATAATTTAAGCAAAGTACCATAAGTAGAAACCAAACTCTTTTTCTGGTAAGATCAACAGTAATGTTTTTATGATATATTTAGAATGATTAAAAACTGAGCTATACGAAGAACAACAATCTTATTTCATAAAATTAGAGAAAATTGTTTTTTGAGGTTTTAAATTTTGGCTTATAGCAAACATGGGGAAATCAGCAAGAAGTTAAAGGATTTATGGCAATTTTCCATAGTTTTCCGTCTTTGCAGCCTTGTTTTCTGTCATTATTTGGTGATATTCCTGTGAGCTGTGTTATAAATCACTTATTATTTGAGATACTTTAGATTGCATGACAAAAATGTTTTATGGGGTTTTATTTAATCTAATCGTAATCGTAGGTCTTGGTTGTACTTCAGCTTCTGTTTCCATACCATAACACATCTGAAATATTGGGTAGTACACAAATTGCTCTTCAAATAAAAAGAAAAGAGACACTCAGAGAGATTCAGATTTGTGTTTCCCACTAACATGGAACTGAACAAGGGAATTGACTCCACTTTTTTATTGTCTAAGTAGTATACATAGCTGTTTCTTCTACCTTGTGTCAGTATTGTTAAGAAGTATAAATGAATCCAATGGTACTTTGTAGCTCTTTTCTCATATATGACTTTATGTGGGCATTTTTTGTCTCCTGGTGCTATTACTTATATATTATAGTTTCCAGTTTTGTAATTTTAGGTGCTTTGTTTTTATTTGAGTGTGTGTGTTTCTATCGCTTTTTACTTTTATTTTCTACTTTTTTTTTCTAAAGAGAAAGAAAGAAAAAAGGCATGAAACTGGGTGGATATGCTGATAGGAAGAGCCTGGGAGCACTGTGGAGAGGTATAAATTGTCTGAAAAGTATGTATATATATGAAATCAACATCCACATTTTGGAAAACTGTACAGCTATTAGTAAATGAAAACAGCTTCATAGAATAACTCAGAGAACATGAAGGTCAAAGAAAAGCAAAGTTATGAGCAATATTGTAATATGCTGCCTTGCACACTAAAGCAAAGATATGTGCACGTGTGTGTGGTGGTCCATAAAGCAAGTGTGACAGTTAAACACTTTGGGGGGCAGGGGCCAATTGGCTAAAGCAGAATAGAAAAAAAAATAAAAAAAATAGACTTTCCTTTGTTTCATCTTTCATAGTTTATTCAGTCTTGTGAGTACACTATATAATTCAAACACAAAACCAAACTTAGCAAAACAAATACAAACAAAAAGGAAAACGAAACTCAGAAGGGCCTAAGTACATAAACTATCTCCCTCAAGAAACCTGTGTCCATATGAGTAAGGGGGCTCCTATTCTTCCTCCAAACACCTCTCTATGCCTCCTTAGCACTGCTTAAAAAACTCCAGGGAAAGGAAATAAAAGTTCTGGCAGAGCAAACCTAATGAATTGTGTTTGAAACACAGATTCCATGGTAGAAGTAAAAAGGAGAATTCCAAATGTTGACCTCAACAGGTGTGCTATGACTCCCACACCCCTGAAAAAAAAATGAATACATTGAAAAACAACATTTTCTTGAACTCCTACTTTGCTCCAAAAAAAAAAAAAATCCTAAAGGAGATGTATACATACAAAACTAATGAAGAAATCATATTGAAGTTCTCGATAACAATAAGGTTTTGACCATTGGCTTTGGACTTAGACGTAACTTGAATCCAGATCAGAATTCTTCTCTCATCCTTAGGTAAACTCCAATGTTTCACCACTCCAGTTTTCTCTTTTGTAACATCATATATATTAACAGCATGGTGACTTTAAAAATTAAGCAATATGTTCCATAGCAAATCTCTCCAAATAAGCTAGAGATTGCTGGGACTCAGGATACTAACTATACAACCATCAGCTTTCATTTTTTGTTTTTGTTTTTGTTTTTGTTTTTTTTTTCGAGACAGGGTTTCTCTGTGGCTTTGGAGCCTGTCCTGGAACTAGCTCTGTAGACCAGGCTGGTCTCGAACTCACAGAGATCCGCCTGCCTCTGCCTCCCGAGTGCTGGGATTAAAGGCGTGAGCCACCATCGCCCGGCAACCATCAGCATTCATAACAAGGTGCTGTACTAGTAGCTTAAAGTCAATAAATTAAGGCAGTAAGTGTACCCCACTGATGGTGAGATTAACCTTCTAAAAATCTTTTGTCCAAATGTGAGCTAAATAAGGATAGCACCAATGATCATGCTAAACCTGGGGTGAGAAGCCCATTAGATGTCAACTCTGCTCAAAGAAATATAGGCAGCCGAGGAATGCTGGGAATGGGAGACGTGGTCTTCTCCAGAAAAGAGCACAGCAGTTGATTGCACACTGACAAATGGTCAGCCCTGAATATGTACATACAAGTAGGATTATATGGAGTGAAAGGTAGTATTTTATGTATACATATACAATAGCATATATATTTATGCAATAACAATTATTGGAAAAAAGGCCATGGATTTGAAAAACAGAGAGGATGGGTATATTGGAGGGTTTGGAGTAATGACATAGATGAGACAAATGTTGTATGCAAATTATATTAAGATATAATTTATATAAAAAAGTAACTGGAGAATAATAGGAAAGTCAGCCAATCTCAAACCCTTGTCTCTCACAAGATTCCACAGGCACTACACAGAATACCAGAAACTACCATGCTGTCAAATTGCTGTGAAAGCCAGAAGGTCCCAGACAGATGTGCTGCAGACACTAAGAGATCATGAATGCAAGCCCAGACTACTATACCCCGCAAAATTTTCAATCACTATTGATGGAGAAAACATGATATTCCATGATAAGTCCAGATTTAAACAATACCTATTCACAAATCCAGCCCTATAGAAAGTACTAGAAGGAAAACTCCCACCCAAGGAAGCTAACATCACGCATGAAAACACCAGCAAACCCCAAGGAAGGGAAACACCCAAACACACCACCAAAAAAATAACAGGAATTAATAATCACTGGTCGTTAGTATCTCTTAATATCATTGTAAATTTATAATATTAATGAACAGATTGTTGTAAACAACCTTAGATTTTTTTTAACTAATATAATAAAATAAGCTAATAAACTTTTTTTCTGTTTAAAAAAATAGCTGCTACACAGGCTATAGGATGATGAGGTGAAATTGTGTTAACATTATGTGATTGTGAGTTGTGCCTTCCCTGGGCATGTATATAGACATGAAATGATGAGGACAAATTCCAAACATATGAGACACTGTGAAACGAAAGCATTTTAAAACTGCCTTAAGATTCCTGTTCATATGATCCTGTTTATTTCCAGCCCTGGAACCTGTCTTCCCTTGGTCCTTCCCTGGTTGCATTTAACTAGCTTTAACTGGTGTCAACTCTCCCTGACCTCCAGTGAAGCAAATGGCTGAAGTGTCTGGCAGGTTCATTTGCACAGTAATAAGTTCTGTCTACTAGACCGCTGGGTACTGATGGGGAGAAGGCGATTACCTTCCACTGCCTCCTATTAAATGTGATTGACATGTCTATATGAGAGCTGTCTCCTTAAGCAGCCCTCACTCCTCCCCTAGAAACATTTCATTGGCACAAAGAATTGCTGGACTTAAATGAGGCCTGATGCATTACTTTTCTATGGCCACATATTTTTCAATTGCTGTGGTACAAAAGATTTATTTTTAATGAAGGGGACAAATGATCTAATATGATACTGCAAAAATAAAAACTTGGAAGAGAAGGAATATTTCCCTTGTTAAGAAAGAAAATAAATATTATCTTCCCTAGAAAAGAAAGGAGGAAACTAGAATATACTTAACTAATGTTTCAGCATCTTTATGCCATATTACTTAATATTTTAAACCACTGGCTTTTATTATAGTCTTTTCATGCACATTTCTAATATTCTTGTTCTATTTTTCTCAATTCTGTGCTATCTTTTATATAATTTTGCTTTATTGTAGCATTCCTATAAACATTAATGTATGAAACTTTGTAATAATTAATAATATAAAATTATTATGACTTTAAAATTTTTCCATCATTAGTAAAAGTGTATTTAGGGTAAATATTCTAAAATAATTAAGAATAAGAAATGCAAATATGTTTCTTTATTTGCGTGCTGAGTTCTATTGACAGGCAGAAATTATGATCAAGTTGTGCGGAAACTCCCTGCATACCATGTTAGTTTGTTGTCTTCTTCCCTGTATATGTTTATGAGCTATGTTTTCCCATTTTCAGTATGGTTGAATGTTTAAATATGCCTAATAATAATATTTATTCAAGATCTAGTTAATCTAAATCATAGATTAAATAGTTTCTCACCATCTGAGCTACATGCAACAGACTTCTGCATAAACAGCTTTATCAAAGCTCAGGAGGGAATTTCCATATATCACTATGTGTGAGCTTTTGAATATACTCTCTCTCTCTCTCTCTCTCTCTCTCTCACACACACACACACACACAAACACACACACTTTGAAGTTCTGTTTGCTGATTTGGGTTTTGAGTATAACCTCAGTTGGAAGTAACTGAAGCGTGAACTCCACCTTCTTCTAACCTTAAATGTCATGTTTGTTCTGGCTCAACTTAATTGTTTGGTGTACTCATTAAAGCAATAATAGCCAAGATAAGTGTTTACATTCACTCTGCATCCACTTTCCTGGAAGAGAAGAACTAGAGGCAATGGGGGTAGGCTGAGGCTGTTGTAGTCAGTGAATAATTATACTCTAACAGCTGTTTTTGTTACTTCATTTTTTTTTCTGTTGCAGGCACAAGTTATAACAATGCACAAAAGAATGGCAGACATGACTTTCTTTCAACTTTGACAATCCAATTATCCCTATATGCTATTTACCAGGACAAACTTTGCATTTTTCAATTAAGATTGCTTTATTGACATATCAGAAAAGAGCTACTGGGGAGGACCTTTATTGTATTAGTATTATAATTTAATTTAACTCAGCACCCAGCAGGAAATTAGTTAATAGCTAAAAATGCAGGCATGATTTAAAAGCATGAGAAGTAATTACTACATCAATTATAGAAAGAACAAAACAGCTGTGATTGACAGAAGAATCCCAGAAATTCATTAGCATTTAAAAAACAATTTTGAAAAAAATAAATCACAATACAATCTCTTGAATTATATTAGACACATTTCTTCTAAAGCACCCTACAAAGAGTGAAATAAATTTCAAAAGCATTTTAAACCAAGTATATTATGAAAATTGAAATAGAATTATTCTTGCTTTAAGATTATACTTACTGTTGAGTTTCAGGAATTAAATTATGGTCCTATATAAAACATATTTGAAATATAGAAATTAATTAGAGATATTTAGTTTCCCAATAACAGGTCACACTCAGAAATGTAGATTTTCAACATCTATACTAAAATATGTTTAAAATTTTGCTCTTACTTTGAATCTATGCTTAGAAAATAAAATGTAAAATAAACTTATAATTTCTTAATGGGTCTACTCACCTAGAGAAAGACCATTTTACTTACTGACATCCCAGAAATCTTGCACACATAGCATGTTTTTTTTTGATTATCCATTATCTTCGTTTTAGATAAATATTGTCATATTCAACATAATAAATATTTTAATGTTGTCAAACAAATATCGTTTAAGAGTTTTGCATGTATTTATTCACTGAATCTTAAGAATAACCGCATGGGGTTAGTACTTATTATTTAAAGTTCATTTTAGCAGAAAGATTAAAAAAGATTGTTTGCCTTAGGATCTTACCACAATAACTAAGCCTAGAAATAAGCTGGCTCATAATTGAGTCAGAGAAGTTGAGCTTGGAACCAGCGCTAACTATCCCTTTGAAAGGCTGTTGCTGCCTCTGCCTGTGTTCAGTTTGTGCTCAAAAATGTCCATGCACTGTCCTATAGGGTCCCTTCAGAATCTATATACAGCATATGACCTGATCATACTCTGGAAAAAGTAATTTCCATTCAGATGATGTTCCTAGGGTTTTCCCATGAGAAACAAAAAATGCTATTCTCTATGCCACGTTATGGCAAAAAGCAATGGTCTATCCCAATTACTCCAACGCTCAGAGGGAGTTGAGCTTTTAGATAATGAACATGCCTAAGGTGCACAACTAAAGCCATTAACAAATTGAGCCACCAAAGAACACTCTGAATTTTAATCAAAGTTCCTAAAATTAAAGCCATATCGATAAGGAAGTCTCCAGCCCTGAAGGAATCAGACCATACCTACAATGTTTGAAACTCTTGTAAATTTCTAACTATTTAATGGCTTGTCCCTATAACAATTTTTCCACATGTGTTTAAAGCAGTCATTCGAAAAATCAATGCTCAAATGAAAAGTAATCTTTCTAAATGATTAAAGCATTTCATTCATTTGAAAACAGAGGCAATGTGGCATATGAACAATTAATTTCAATGGTTTCTTTGTAACTACATAGGCCCAAACTAAAAGAGACTTGTGTAAAATTTGCTTAGTCTCTAAATTGTTTTCCATCTTCCCAACAAAAATACACACACACACACACAATATTTAATATAAAATTTGTCCCATTTATTTGAATGCTATTTATAACAAATTGTATTTTATTCACTGTCTCTCTTAATATAAAACTTTACTTCTCCCTTTTCTGATTCCTTGTAATCTCTTGAATGTTTAAGATTTGAACTCCTATTATTCATTCAACTTCTGCTTCTTTTCTTGATGCAAAATGTGCATTTATGGATCATTTGCCATGTCAGCCACTTGTGTATTCTACAATGCTACAAACATATGTGATTTGTATCCTGCTTTCTTATTTTCTGATTGACAGCTTTTGTTTAAGGGTGACTGAGCTTATTTCCTGCAATTTACAATTGATAGATTCACAAAGCCTATGCAATGATATCTAAGATTGCTTCCCTGACGACAGCTGGAATAAAAGTTATACATGAACTCTTCAAACTTCGGAAAGAGACAAACTTTAACTTATTCTGGACTTATGTAAATAGTGACGCAAATTAACATTGAGAGTATAACAGGAAGAAAGGAATTTGAAAGTGAGCCAGTCAAAATGACAGGAAATTACAGAATCATTTCAAGCACATTTCAGTCTCTAAATTGTAAATATGAACACTATTCTTTATAAAAAATGCAGCTATTACAATTTTCATCAATTTACATTAGGGATATATAGTCCAGCAATATAATTAAATTTCAGTAAACTTACCTTGAATAAATGTATTGTAATTTAGACTCTGAAGAATCAAACAATGAGGCAATAAACACTGACAGAAAAACAAAGTCTTCACTAAGCACACATCATCTGTGAAGTTAGTACTGTCGTAGAAGTGTAAGATGGACAAGAAAAACAAAGCAAAACATGAATTTCAAATTCTAGTCAAGTAAAATCAAGACAGCTTCAAAGTGGACAATCATAATACTTTTCCCATTCTTTCCCCTAATCAAGTATTTTAAGGATAGTTCTTGTAGTCTAAACTTTCAATTACCCCTTAAGCTAGATTCTCTCAAGAGCCCATAGTTTTTCTGAGCTACTTACTATAAACATTTCCACTAAAATTTCAGACTTTTGACTCTCAGTTAAGATATCATTTTTCCCTAAAAAGAAACCCTCAGATCTGATTAGATATTTTTTGAGATAGTCACACAAAACATTCCTCTCTCTCCCTCTGTGATTTTTATCATTTCACTGAACTTGATTGTTAATGGTATTTATTCCACAGGACATGTGAGCATTGTGGATCAGCAACCAAGTCTACTACCAGTGTCTGCTAAAGTAGTACATAGTTATCACATGATGTAAATGAAGTAGTGTACTTTAGACCAAAGAAAAAAAAATAAGAAAGAAATTGTAACTTTATCATTCTGCACTTACAATTTACATTTCTTCATGAAAATATATTTAAAATGTTATTAAGTATTAAATTTTTGAAGTCATTAATAAAAACAATATAATACATATCAAATTTCTATTTACTAAGTACAGTAATATTTTAAAAGATTTTTGAGAGGCAGAAGTAAAAAGAGGGTAAATTTTTCGATTGTGCAAATGCCATGTTTTGTTTTTCTTATACAAGAATCAACTAAACATTGATCAAAAAGACAATACTATCAAATACCTTCTGTACTAATTTTTAAAATAATGAAATAATAAAATCGCTGCTCACCTCTATTATTTCTTGATCAAAGAGATTTGTCCCTTAATTCTCTCTGTCTCATTTACTTGACGACACACCCGGATATATTATCAGTCATAGTGCAAAGCTATGACTGATAATTACATTGTCCCATTCAAAATCTTGAAAATATTTTTGGTTACTTTACACACACACACAGAGAGAGAGAGAGAGAGAGAGAGAGAGAGAGAATATTCAAATATTTAAAATTATATAATGTTTGTTAAGACTGATTCAAATTCCAATCTACAGAAAAGAAAAATTATTCGATTTCTTTCTTATTAAAACAGTTTATATGGTGTTCTGTTATCCAATCTGGGTTATACATCAAACCCAACACCCTATGGTCTCTGCAGATTTCAGTCCCGAAAATCCTTACATTTCTCCCTAAACAAGCCTCAGCTTTTACAATTAAAGGCATGAGTTTTGTAGCCTTCCTTGTGTTCAACAAGCTCTCAGAGAAGCTTCATTTAAAGACAAAACTGAGTGATGATGTGTCTTTCTATCCCAAAGCCCAAAGAAGCCTTTGTTCTACTTACTACTTGCTGCAAATTAAAGATTATATAAACACTCAATAACTATCTGCAAGCATTATGTGTCACAAAAATTGACATAAAATTTCAAGGGACTTCTTAAAGATTTTTTTCATTAAATGTGATGAGAAATGGTACCATTCTTCATCACCTTCCAAGTACTTCTGAGTGTGTTTTCTCGAAATTCCTACTAAGCAAGGAGTAAAGTATCCCTAGCCTTCATCTGTAATTTTTGTGTTCATCACATTTTTATAACTGTCATGAGCCTAGTCATTTGATAGCATATGATGACAGCATTTATGGATTAAACAAATATGCCTTGACAGAGAGCTTCAGCTAAGCCTGTGATTGCAAGCAGAAGAGAGAAGCTGTCACACTGAGGAAAACAGGACACCTGGTGACAGAATTTCAGCTATGAAAGTATTTATGCATGTAAATACACTGCCCTTCAAATAATTATGAGATATAAGGCATAGGAAACAAAAACACATGATTCTGTATCCTAAAGTATTTAAAACTCGTAAAGCTTGATATAACTATACAAACCCATCCTTAAGAGCATTATAGTTTATAATCAATGGATTATTTCATTGAGGATGTTTGTGCCCTTACCACCTCATTAGATCTGAGCAATACCACCTGTTGTTATACTAGCTGAGCATAGTCAAACACCTGGTGGATGAAGCCCAAGGACAGAAGGATTTATTTGAGAAACCTTGTCTCAAAAACAAACAAAAAAATAAACAAAAAAAAGAAAATAATAAAAAAGAAAGAAGCACTGATAGTACTATGAGATAATGCTCTTGGATGCTGTAAAGATTTGCCACTTGCATCAGTTTAATAAAACGCTGATTGGCCAGTAGTCAGGCAGGAAGTATAGGTGGGGAAACTAAGCTAGGATAATTCTGGGAAGAGAAAAGGAAAAGGCAGAAATGCTGTTGCCATCCAGATGCAGAGGAAGCAAGATAATAAGACCTCACTAAGAAAAAGCATCAAGGCACATGACTAAACATAGCTAAGTATTATGTGTTAATTTAAGTTGTACGAGCTAGTTAGTAATATGCCTGAGCAATAGGCCAAAGAGTTTACAATTAATATAAACCTCTATGTGCTTATTTGGAACTGAACAGTTGTGAGATGAGTGAGACAGAAACTTCCGTATATGTTTCATATAAACAAATATAGACCAGCCTATCTAGGTTGAGCATTATTTTATTTAAATGTCATGGGCCTTGGATAGTAGAGATCTTCAATGCTTATATGTATTGTATTGGTGGCCTTTGTGATAGCCCAAACCCTATTTTATTCAATACAGTGTTCACCTAGCAAAACACTGTATATGTATATTCCTTTAAGGTCTCATCGTCATGGCACTGGTCTGCTTGGCTCAGCTTCGGTGGCAAAGAGAAAAGCAATATACATTCTCCCATGTTCCTTTCTCTTTTCCGCAAAATTCTTTCCCTGCACCTTCCATCTTTTCTGATGTGGATATGAAATTAAGAGAAATGTTCCTTTAAGAAATATTTAGAAATTCATCAGTTTTATGAGGCAGAGTAAAATGGCGCAATGTAGACTTGTATCTCCTTATTACATTAACTAAGCTGATACAATTAAACACTAGGGAGAACCTTTTTATGTGTGTAGTTTCATTTGTAAATATCTTAGCTGACAGAAATGTAAATGGGGAAAAGCTTATCTTACAAAACGAAATTTCAAGTTGAAAATAAACCAGGCCTGTTAACCTGAGACATAGTTCTTCCTCACTTACAACAGATAGTATTAATGGGATGCATTGCATGGTTTGGGACTTGAACAAAGATCTAAAAGAATCTAATAAATTATCTTACTTCCCTTCTTGTTAAATTCCAAATTGGCCAGTTTCCATTTGAATAACATTTGCCCCAGATGAAAGGAAGTACTGTTCATTATTTATAATAAATGTCTGACATCACGAATCAAATAATTAAATTATAATGTTGGCAAAGCTTACCTGACATTCAGGAATAATACAGAACATATAAAAGTGATATTTAGAAATAACAGCACTTTCCTGAAGTATTTATGTGGAAAATTCTGACTAAAATTAATTATGAGTAAGAAATGTGTTATTGTTAGAGATTAAGAATGTATGCTCAGAATTAGAAGAAACCCTTTATATTCTCACCCAGAAGGCCTGAAATAAGACAGGAAAATATTAATGAAAAATATCAAATTGGGTTTTCTTCCAATACTAATAAACCGAAGATATTATCAGTTAAAGATACCATGTTAAAGAAAAGAAAATATCTCAAGGTTTACAACTTATAAAACAGTCCTTTGTGTAGGGAAGAGTGAATGATGGAGAAAGGAAGGAAGAAAGGAAGGAAGGAAGGGTAAGAGAAAGAATAAGAGAAAAAAGAAAGAAAGAAAGAAAGAAAGAAAGAAAGAAAGAAAGAAAGAATGAAAGAAAGAAAGAAAGAAAGAAAGAAAGAAAGAAACAAAGAAACAAAGAAAGAAAGAAAGAAGAAAAGAAAATATAAAGGAGGGAACAAAATAAATAAAGGAAGGGAGGAAGAAAGGAAAAAAAGAAAAGCCCATTTCTACACATTTTTTACTAAGCACAGATAAATTTGGTCATTTCATTTTAAGTCCTTTAAAATGGGTAGACCAAATGTTACATTTTATGTTTCACAACTTAGAGATTTTGGTAAATGTGATTTAAATATTCCAATGTAACTTCTAGACAGTATTCTAGAAGAAATTATACTGAGGGTCTTGAATTTTTTTATTCAAAATTAAATGGTTCTTAGAAGAATTACCATGAGCTCATATGATTTAGGAACATTAAATCAGCAGTGCTTATATTTCTATTTCCTAATAGTTATCAAGGGGGCTCTCCCATAGCCACATCCCACATTAGAGATACCTACATAGGCAAGGAAATATTTCACCAATACATCCTTTCTATCCAACCTGTATGATCTTCCTAACATATGTATGCTTCCTTGTTCGTTATAAATATTAGCTTCCAAAATTTGAATAAATTTATTCATAAAAACTATTCATCTTATCAAAAAACACTTATTTTAGTATCCCAATACTTCTAAACACAATATATTCATAATCAGATTTTAATTAGTCACTCATACAAGCTTTGTGGATTACTGCCCTAGCATATTTGGCTGGTGGAACACCAATGTAGATCAAAGACTTTGTGACTGTGTTGGTGTTCCTTCCCCCACCCCATTTGGTAGCATTCAGAGTGTCTTCATGTAAAAAAGACACTAGAAAGTGGGGTTGAAGGATCTGTAGGTACCAGTTCAACTTCTCTATGTTCAATGAGTTGTGTAGGTGTTGTCTTCAGGAGTAGGGTTTTTAACAGTCAGTTTGCGCAACTGAGAACAACCTAAAGTCTTCTCACCAGTTTTTAATGCTTAGGAATTCCTATGAGACCCCCATTAGCCAATAACTGAAGAAGATGTAACCCAATATTAGTACTGGAAGCTTCATTTGGTGACAAGAGATGTCCATTTGAGGATCTGAGCCACCTGCCCCCCATTATTAACAATTTCCTTTATATTGAATTCTTATGTATTTACATTTTTGGAAACTTCTACTAGATAGTTTCTATACTACCCTTCAAATGGCTCTTAAGTTTAATTGTCTCCATAGTATTCCATCCCTTGTACCCCCTTTCCCTCCTCTCCACTTGTTCATCTCTTTCCAGTCATTCCTGTCTTTCAATAACTATGTATTCTATTTATTCTATTTATCTTTCTTAATAAAATGTATCTTTGCCCTAGTCCCTTAATCTATATATCTTATTATCCTTTTCAATATTGTACTCAAAGCCTACTTGGAGCAATAAAACAAGGAAATAAATTAGAGCAATACAAATATAAAAGAAAGCTATTTTTGCAGATAGAATGATGTTATAAGATCCCAGAATCTCTATCTGGAAGTTTTCTGAAAACTGTAAACAATTTCAGCATCAGGGATGGATACAGAATCAGCTTGCACAAATCAATAGCTTTTCTACATGCCAAAAACAAGCAAGCAGAGAAGATGATCATAGACAACACATTCATAGTAACCTCAAAGAAAATATGGTATCTAGGAATAAACCAAGGAGATTAAGGTCCTTCACAATGAAATCTTTACATCCCTGAAGAAAGAGATGTAATGGCATGCAATGCTCGTGAAGTGGTAGAATTAGTATTGTGAAAATTACTATTTTACTCAAACACATTTATAGATTCAATGTGATCCCAATCAAAATCTCATCTCATTCTTCATAGAAAGAGATTTCTAAGAAAAAAACCCTAAAATTTATATGGAAATGTGAAAGCTTTCAGGCAGTCAAAACAATCTTGAGAAAAAAGAACAATGCTGGGCTGATTACTATTTCAGACCTCAAGTTTTATAGATCTGCTTCAGTTGTTGAAAAGGAGCTTCAAAACAAAGAGTAGCCTTGCTTATTATATGAATACATGGAATAGACAGAACATATAGAATAATTGTGACACATTGGGTATTTAGGTGTGGTTTCTAGCAATTTGATTAAAGTGACGAGTTCAACTCAGGTGTCGAACTTTTCATCAGTTCTCAATTATTTGACAGAAAGTCCAAATTAGATGAATATTTAAATAAAAAAGGAGAAAAATGTTATCATATGTATAAACAGAAAGACCATGTGGCAAGATGAAGTTAGCAGTTATTTTGTCTTTTATTCTATGAGACCTGAGGGCTGGTAGTAAACATTTAATTTCAATTAGCAATTGAATTTCAATTCAATAACCAATGTTTACAATTGCATGTAGTGGCAGAAGATTCGACCACTATATGAAAATTGAAAAACAGGGTGAAAATATAAACATGTATTATATAGTTTAAATAAGAGTTGACTAACAACTTAGATTATTTTCTACTTTAGGATTTAGTATGTTTTTACCTCTAGTATATGCATGTATGTTTAGTGCATATATACATATATTTGCATATATCCTTTTACAATCATAAAAATATGCATATAATCAAATGTATTTTCAGATAAGTATACAAACCATATACAATCTATATAAAGTAATATTTGGGATGCAAACAATATGTAATCTATGGAAAGTAATGCAACTATGAGATAATCAATAAAGTTATTTTAAAATTAAATAAGAAAATGAGGATTGCATTAAAAAATAAGAAGAAGAATTTTTGTCTCTATACTCTAGTTACATGAATTTTTTCCTCATTGTCATGCTGATAGTTTGGTAGAACTCTACATTATTGTTTTATTGGTTTTGTGTTGCCAGTGTATGAACATAGACACAAACATTTTGGAGGAGGCCACTAGTTAGTTACTGGCTACTTAGCCCCAAAATAATCACATAGAAACTGTCTTAATTAAATGACTGCTGGCCCATTAGCTCTAGTTTATTACTGGCTAACTCTTGCATATTAATTTAACCCATTTCTATTAATCTGTGTATTGCCACATGGCTATGGCTTACTGTCTAAAGTTCTAGCATCTATCTCCAGCAGGGCTACATGGCATCTCCTAACTCTGCCTCCTTTCTCTCAGGATTCAGCTTAGTTTTCCCCAACTTGCTTTGTTTCTCTATAGCTCTGCTATAGGTCCAAAGCAGTTCCTTTATTTATCAATAGTAATTTCAGCATACAGAGGTAAATTCTACATCACAAACACACACATGCACATATACTCACACACACATACTTGAGCAAAAGGTAGCTTTTAAATGTACACCATATTGTATTAGTATAGTTTGGATTTGGTTCCAAATAAATCATCCATAATATCTTCTAAGGGCAAAATAAAGATAAACAGCTTTTGTTCCTGTCACTTCATCTACCACTAAAGAAATACTGAATGTTGAAGGGACTCAAAAACTATGCTGATAGATGAGGCAAATACTGAGTGTTCAAATTCTAAAGTCAATATTTACCTTGAGCAACAATATATCTTAATACTCCTTCAAGCAAGAAACCAATATAACCTGTATCTATGACCTCATTTATCAGTACGAATGTGTCAAAAGCTTGCTAGTCATTAAGGCATGTTGGAAATTCTCCTGGAAACTTCCATCTGGAAATCTTCTATTAGTGTCATAGTATAGAATTTTGTTCTATTTCTAACAAAGGTTATCACAAAGATTTTGATATTTAGTTGTTTAACATCTGTTTAATGTATAAGTGGTTTATTTCTTTAGACATATAATAAACCCTCTATTGATGTGCTACTTTATTATGCCAGAAAGTTAAAATTCTTCCTGAATATTTAAGTGTTGTCCATATACATATTTCTGGATGAGTTTCTACTGTATATAAATGCTCACATGCAAAAATTTATTAATGCATTAGAAAATGTACAGATACCCCATGGTAATTATTTATGAGATCCTAAGGTTACAGTCACAATTTACCAGAAATTTATTTGACTGAAAACATTCTATTTTTCTCTCATGATTATAAGTTGAAAGCCTTAAGTTAAAGACAGAGTCTCATAGAGGTTCTAAGAGAAAATATATTCCATACATTATTGCTAGTTTCTGTTGTTTAAAATATCTTGTCATTCTTAGATTATAAAGTGTGTCTTCATTGTCATATGGCATGCTTATTGTGTGCACTTGACTCTATGTCTTCTCCTTTGATAATATGTTGTCACCACTGAATATAAAATCCTTTATCTATGTGATCTCATTATTTTAACTGCATTTCTGTTGCAAATACACTCCCATTAGCAATTCCAGATGGGAAAAAAATTGAGGGAAAAATAATTCAATCCAAGCAATGTAACATTAGAAACTCCTAATATGGACAGAATATACACAGTCTCTCTCTCTCTCTCTCTCTCTCTCTCTCTCTCACACACACACACACACACACACACACACACACAGTGAAATAGTTCTATTTATTTATTCAGATTCAACATACTGTTTAGTATTGATATTGATATCACTTAAAATATAGTAATATGGATAACTCGGGAAATTACTCAAACTGAAATATTTTAGATTCTAAAAACAGGACTATAGAGATGGCTCATAGTTTACGAGCACTAACTACTCTTTTAGAGATCTCAGGTTTAATTGCCAGCACACATAAAATGGTTCACAACTATCTCTAATTCCTGTTCCAAGGTGTTGGATACCCACTTCTGGCCTCCATAGGCACAGGCCATTGAGAGTGGTAAGATACCCATACACATAAAATAAAGATTAAAATAATTGAAGGAATTTAAATATTATTATCCTTAAATTTATAGGCACACTGGAAATAGAAATAGGAAAACCCGGTGGTAATAATACTACCAGAAAACTTTATTAGAAGAGATTTTCAAAAATTAAGGCCAACAGCAGTCCCAAAGAAATCTGCCAATTCTTGCTACAGTTTTCCATGTTAAAGTTACTCTGAGTATGAGATAATAGGCACAGCATAGAGTAAGTATAAGATGGGGAGTCCATATCAAACAAAGGCCTTACAATTATATGAAACTACTATTTAATACTGATAATGTATTTTTGAAAATTATCTTAAGACAAATTAGGAAGGCACAAATAGGAAAACCTTGTCAAATGTTTTTTTTCCAGTTTAACATACTTAAATATGCTCAAAATAATATTAATTATACTTACATTTGGGGCTATTATCCAAGACATAATTAAGTGAAAGCAACTCCAGTTTCAGTAATTTCGTGACTCTGTTAACTATATCAGGTATAGAAGACAAAATTTTATTCTTCACCTAGTTTTCTATGTCTCTCTTTTTTTTTTTCTCTAGTGATGATTCCTGGATTTCTTGGGTAGTTTTGGGTAGACTGATACAGATATCCTGTTCAGGGCATTGACCTATCATATTAAGAATATTGGCCTATAATTATCGTGCATGTGTGTATGCATGTGTTTACCTGGTGTTGGTATTAGAATTGCTTCATAGAAGAATTTGGACATACTCCATTTTTCTATTTCTATTTTTAAAATATATTTTAAAAAAATCCTAGTACAAAAATCCAGGAAATCTGAAATAGTATGGAAAGTACAAATCAAATAATAGTAAGACTAGAGGAAGGAGAAAAAAAACCCAGGTTAAAATATTTTCAGGAAATTGTATTAGGAAGTTTTCCTAGCTTATAAAAGGAAGAAATGTCTATCAAAGCAAAAGAAGCACTTAGAAACCAAATACACCAGACCAGAAAAGAATGTCCCCTCAGCACATAATAATGAAAACACTAAATGTATAGAAAAATGGAAGAGTATTAAAAGCTGCTAGGAAAAAAAAAGATAAAGTAACATATAAAAGCAGACCTGTTAGGATTACACCTGACTTCTCAGTGAAGACTTTAAAGCCCAGAATGGCCTGAATAGATGTCCTGCAGACTCTAAAAGATCTCCTTTGCTAGCCCAGACTTCTACACCCAACAGACTTTCCATTACAGTAGATGGAGAAAATAAGATACTCCATGGTAAAACTAAATTTAACCAATTTCAGTCTCCAATTATTTATCTCCTCATTGACTGAGAGCCGCTATAAAAAGAAGTTTCTCTGAGAAGGATGTGAACACCTGGGGTCTGTAAATACAAACACAAATGTTTAGACAGCAATATGGCAGTTTGAATATTCAGTAAATAATCATAGAAGGTTCTATCCTAAGGCCTTTGACTCCACAATTATCTTACTTTGGTGACTATTGCAATGATAAAAACATAAGTTTTATACAGAGAAAAGTAGCTTAGGAAGAGAAGGCAAACGCTTTGTGTTCTCTCAAATGTAGGGATACTAACTCCAAATCTTTTGTGTGTTTAA
Organism: Neodon shergylaensis; assembly: GCA_025134845.1. Taxonomy (NCBI): domain Eukaryota; kingdom Metazoa; phylum Chordata; class Mammalia; order Rodentia; family Cricetidae; genus Neodon; species Neodon shergylaensis. Next base: position 15,159,783 of record JABTXL010005037.1, on the reverse strand, counting down.
ATTGTGTGCAAGTCAGAAAACTACAAGTGGGTTTTTCTAGGTGGAGAGCAACAGGTTAAGCTAGAGGTCATATAAGATTATGTGTAAAATGAAAATAATGATGACTATTTGAGACAAAAATGCTTAAAAATTGGAGAGTTGTAGGAGGATGAGGGGAGCCATGAGGTGAGGGTCTAAGGCTGTGGAAAAATATATAAAAAAAGGCAAATGGAAGTCTACTGTTTCATGACACATTTAAAAATAATAATTGTGTAACCCAATATCATTTTTCCACAGTTAATTTTTATTATGAAAAATATAGCAGAATAAGCAAAAAAAATAAAATAAAAATAATAATTGAAGAGATAGTTGAATGTATGTAAAAAAAGAAAGATGTGATAGTGTGGGGATTAAATGATTAGATACAGGTGGGAGATGAGGAACAGGACAGGATACAGGTCAGCCCGGTTTCCCAAATCTAATGATGTGTTTAATGCCTTGTGGAAATTTACTACTGAGTAAGTGAATTTTAAAGTTCAGTGTTGTTTCCTTCTTTGTAGTGTATTCTGGTTTTGTCATGTAACAATATTGGCAATGTGAAAAACAATATACTCATGAGTCAAAACTACATAGAAAGAAAAAGTGCAGGATTTTCATTTGTTGGTAATCATATAAACGGAATTAAAACCTTAGAAAAATTTCCTGGCTTGTTTCTACAGTTACTAATTTATATCATTCTATTTAATATGATGGGCTCTTTTCTGTACACAGGGACTCTAGGCAGAAACTTTTACATAGTAAAGCTATATAGAAAGCTTCAAGACTTTATTGAACCACTCATTAAATTTAACTAATTAGGCTATCCATGAGAAGGGTAAAGTAACCTTGAAAAATATCTAGGAATTTCTGTTACACGTTTTTGTCTGTGTATTTCTCCATTGATTTCACCTGGGAACACAGATCTATTATAGCCTCCCTTATCTGGAGCACACTTCTCTTTGTCAAACTGAATACATGTATGTTCTTGTCTACACATACTTAGTCTTAGAGGTATAAATCAAAGGAAGGCTTTCAGAAAATCAGCTGATCCTTCCTCACATCTCCAGACATAATTGTCCTGGAAGGAGTCCAAAAAAAAAAAAAAAAGGATTGCCTTGACTTTTCACTAATAATGTCATAGAAATGTCTCCACACATACTCATAGGTGTCCTCCCTAGCATTCCAGACACTTACAAGAAGGCATTTATGTCCATTTGAATATACATTCTTTTTTCTGGTTTAGAAGCACTTATGTGAGGAGCTGATCCTATGATCACATTCACGAAAATTGCTAAATGAATTTTTGTTTAGGCTTTTTCTTCCCTAAATCCTATGTGTTTTTAGCCACTTTGCTGAAAAAAAAAATTGTTTGGGCTCTTATACATGTTGTGGTAGGTGTATTTACTACTGTGCTTAAAACACAGATGAAAAAAAGACAACGTCTGAGTTTATCTGAGGTCTGATTGCAGAATCTTTAAAAATTGGCAAGAAAATATCAGAAGAATACAGTGTTCTTCAGATTTTTACTATATACTGAAAGAATATTTTTCCTTTTTATAGAATATTTAGAACTCATTGTATATGTGTACTGTTTTAGTTAGGGTTATTGTCACTGAGATGAAACACTGTGACCAAAAGCAACTTGGGGAGAAAAGGGTTTGCTAACAGTTCCACTTAGGAACTCGTCATCAAAAGCACATCATACTTGAGATGGAACTCACACAAAGCAGAAACTGATGTAGAAGCCAGGGAGAAGTTCTGCTAACTGAATTGCTCCACATAGCATGCTCAGCCTGCTTTCTTATAGATCAGAGAACCAACAGCACAGGAATGGCATCACTCCCAATGAGCCATGCCCACCTCACCAATGTTTCAAATATACATAAAACAGTCCAGCATCATTATGCAAATAACTTACCTTTTAATTAACTGAGACTGAGTTAGACTAATAAACACACCTGTCGAGATGCAGTTATTAATGCAAATCTATCAGAAGGCCTAGGTCTTGCTCACAAGCTGTGGGACAATGGTCTGTATTGGGTCACTTGTATCTTAAATAAACGCTGATTGGCTAGTAGCCAGGGAGAAAGTATAGGCAGGGCGACCAGGCAGGAAGTAGAGGCATGGCAACGAGAATTCTGGTTTCAGTCCACAGTCGTCACACAGACTCAAAGGAAGCAAGACATAGAGCAAGCAAGTTGTAACTGCCTCGTCAAAAAAGGTACCAGGCCAACTGGCTAAAACAGATAAGAATTATGGGCCTGTATAAGTTAAAAGGGTTAATAAAAAGCCTGAGCAAATAAGCCAATCAGTTTATAATTAATGTAGACTTCTGTGTATTTCTTTTGATTGAACGGCTGTAGGACCGGGTGAACAGAAAACTCAGTCAACACTCATACTTCACAGTAATACAAATAAGGAGGAACTAATAAAGTGACAGGATAAACAATGAATGCAAATGATTTATAAATTCAAAAAGAAATGCTTTTACACGTGTTATTTTGTGTATTTAATTTCCTAAAACAATATTTCTGGTGGCTTATCTTACATAGTAGCCAGATAGCCAGTAAACATAATTTTATGACTTATATCCCCTCAATTTTTTCTCTATTCATGCTTACTTGCCAATCTTAGAGCCCATCAACTTGAAAAAACAAAATGAAACCTAAATAAATTCATTAGAATAAACAAAATAAATCAAAACAAAAACATTGAACACAGAGTAATTTTAGTTGAAAGTAACTACTAGACCTGGGTAGAAAGGTCCAGTATGTAAAACACTTGTCATAAAATCAGCAGAATCCATGTGAAGTCAGATGCAGCCACACAGCTATCTATGATCACAGCACTCCTGTGGGAAGATGGGATGCAGAAACAGGAATTCCCCCCAAAGACTTGCAGGTAAACCGGCCTGGCACCGACAGTGAAAAAAACAGAAAGATCCTGCTCAGACATAGAACACAAGAAAATGTACCAGAGATTGTCCTCTGACATTTAAATGAGTAACACACACATACACACACACACACACAAATCCACATGTATTCACACACATGAATGTGCACAGAAGTGAGCATGTGTGTGTGCACAAGCATGTGCACAAAGATGAAAATAAATAATTATTAAGTAAATGATCAGTTGCTCTATTAACTAACTTGGGTTCTAGTTGAAGAAGCGGTTTTTAAGTGTTACGCATATGTTCCTTAACTTCTTTGTTTGCAAGTGACAATTCCAGGGGTTCAAGAAAATTATACTACTTCCAAAATGAAAGTCTATTAATTATACATATAAAGTACTAGGCTGACACATCACACAATGTCAGAACCTTATTGATAAGGGGCACAGAGAAATACTGTGTCCTGGAGAAATCCAGCAGTGCTAAATTCAATATTTTGTTAGAATTGTGCCATTTTAGTGTCTCTTCTCTCCAAGTTCATCTCTCTGTATCAATCTTAATTCTCACACTTGTCAATGTCACTAATTCAGCAGTTTCAGCTTTCAACTGTGACATTTTAGGGTCCCCATATACAAAGGCTGTGTATCTTATCATGTGTTAAATATTGGTTTGTGTTACCAATCACTTAGACCACCACGACAATTCACTATGGATTGGAAAGTGAATGAAGTCCTCTTTGAAAGGCATAGCTGGGAAGGTACATTATTTGCACTAGGCTACCATTAACATAGGAATGTAGAGTGACCGCCAAGCAGGCAAATTACATATCTACTAAAATAAATATATATGCCAAAGAGAAAAGAATATGAATATCATGAAAGATACCAAATGATATTTTAGAAGTGTGGGAAAAAATAAAAAAATAAAACAAAAAACCTGTGGGTGAGGGAGTCACAGTGCGCTTAATTAAATCAATTTAATTTAAACCACAAAGTGAAGGACAAATAAAGTATTGACAAACAGAATTAGAAGTTTGATGGTGTGAAAAGATAAGAATATATTGAGACAGTAAATAATGGAATAAAGATAGTAAATCACCTGTCACATAATTATTCAAATTGTGATATGACATAAAAATAATATGATAGCGAAGCATTCTCAGATGAGAGGATGTGAGCCTGGATAACAAAGCAGAGCTGGAAATGATGACGCTTCTATGATGCCCTTGGATCTGCGGAATAACATGTTCAAAGTTTTGCTTTGACAATGATTCATTTCGCAGCTGTGCCAAAGAGGCATTGTGCCAGAGCAGGGCCATTTAGGGGGCTCTGGCTCAGGCCCAAGTAAAACACTATGAGCTCGCGGGCCAGGAACTTGTTGGGAGAAACACGAATGAGCTTTAGGTATCTCTTTTGTGAAATTCTCCCTTTACCACTGCACCGCCTCTTACCTGGCATATGTGAATGAGGTCTTGGTCTCCTTGATGAAATCTCCAGTAGTCTGAAGTCTCATCTTCTCTCTCAAATCACTTTGTTTCATTATTCATCACTATGGATCAAAATTTCCTTTTATAATTTTTTTTTATTTTTAAACAGTCTTATTTTACATACCAACCCCAGCTCCCCCTCCCACCCATCCTCCTGCACCCTTATCTTCCCACCCCATCTCCTATTCACTCTTTAGAAAAGGTGGGGCGTCCCAAAAGGAGTCAACAATGTCTGTCCATCATTTGAGTTAGGACCAAGGCCCTCCCCACTATATCTAGGCTAAGCAAGGTTTCCTCTACAGGGAATGGGCACCAAAGAGCCAGTTCATGCATTAGGGGTAAATACTGGTTCCGTTGCTAGTGGCCCCACAAACTGCCAAGCCACACTACTGTCACCCACATTCAGAGGGCATTTATACAGGTGTCCACCGTGTCAGTTTGGAGTCACTAAGCTCCTACTAGCTCAGGTCAATTGCTTCTGTGGTTTTCCTGTCATGGTCTTGGCCCCTTTGCAACTAATATTGCTCTTCCATGACTGAACTCCAGGAGTTTGGCCCAGTGCTTACCTGTGGATCTCTGCATCAGTGTCCATCCATTACTAGATGAAGGTTCTATGATGAGAATTAAGGTAGTCGTCAGCCTGATTACAGGACAAGGGCATTTTAGGTACCCTCTCCACTACTGTTTAGATTCTTAGCTGGGTAATCCTTGTAGATTCTCTTCAAACTGTAAGTTTTGTATTTTTCCATACTAGGCTGCCTTGAAATCTATTCTAATGCTTATCTAAAACTCTTCAAATGGCCTCAGGAAGAGGTTTTTTTTTTTTTTTTAGAAAAGGGTAGAAAGCAGCCACAATCTTGTAATCTTGACCAAAACTTCATAAGAACATTCTTAAGATTACTTTCTAATATTCTCCTTCTTAACTCTTTGAGCCCCACAGTTTAAATAATCCTCAGCACCATTGATTTCCATGTTTCTACTAGGATGGTCTGCTAAGCTTAACTTTCCTAACACAAAATTCCAAAGTTTGCATTCTACCAAGATCATGGTCAGACCTTCCACTCCCTGGTAACAAATTTTGTCTTATCCAGTGTTCTAACGCTGTGAAGAGACACCATGGTCATGGTAACTCTTATAAAATAAAACACTTAATTGGGATTAGCTTACAATTTCAGAGGTTTAGTCCATCATCATCTTGGCAGGAAAAACATGATGGCATGCAGAGAGACATGGTGCTGGAGTAGTGTCTGAGAGTTCTATATCCAGATCTGCAGGCAGCAGGAAGAGAGAGACTCTGGGCTTAGAGTGGGTTTTCTGAAACCTCAGAGCCCACTCCTAGTGGCACACGATCTCTAACAAGGCAACAACTCCTAATCATTTCAAACAGTGCCATTTCCTGGTAACAAGGGCTTTTGAGTCTAGGGCTTTATGGGTGTCATTCTCTTTCATAGCACCACACCACTTACCAGCTAACCAGGCCCCTCAGCTGAGAGCATTTGAGCAACACAAATTTTGCTGGATGGGGAAAGAGAGAGAGAGAGGATAAAGTAGAGAGAGGGGGGAAATAATTTGAAGAACTATGACTGTAGTATATCAATTACCATCTTTCTATACTTAGCAACAAAGTTTAAATAAATAGAATTCCAAGAAAGTCTGAGTAATGATCCGTGGGCACCACTCCATGTGGGTTTCCATGCAAAGATTTTGTTAAATGCCATTAAATTGTTTGCATCTGGTTTGGGTTCTGTAAAACAAGTACAGGTTAAGAATTGTGGGTGATGGGATGAGCTGTTCTGTAGAAGCTGCACTTTCCAAGTTGAAGTGACTTCACTTAATCCCACACAAACTACATTCCTGAAGGCCATTTAAACCAGATTCAAGCAGCTTTAGATTCTCTCCAAGAGATTCAGCTCAGATTTTTGGTGCAAAGTCTTCTTCATTTTATAGGATTCATCCTGGTTTGCTTGTGCTGCTAGTAGAATTTTAAAATACTTAATGTAGCCCAGACGGCAAGGCTGTTACATCTGCAGATGTGGAGGGCATTAACTATACCCCCAAGAAATCGCTGCTGTTGTGAACAGAAAGTAATTCCAGGGATTCCCTGGATACTAGAGTAATTTTACTGAAATTTGTAAAGCAGACCTTTTTGTATTTCAAAGAATATCAGTACATGTTTTTACTTTCTTTTTGTTGTTTACTTAATATATTATCTGAAAATTGGTAAATTCAGTTACTAGAAGGTGAGTAAATTCTATATATAGACATGATAAAATGATGTGTTAATATAATTAATGAACTTCTTATTGGCTAACTCTTACATCTTAATTTAACCTATTCCATTAATCTGTGTATCGTTACATGGCTTACCAGGTAAAGTCCCAGTGTCTGTCTCCAGCCACTGTCCCATGACTTCCCTCTGACTCTTTCTTTCTTTCTCCCAGCATTCAGTTTAGTTTTCTCCACCTAGCTCTGTTCTACCTTAACAGGCCAAACCAGATTATTTATTCACCATTGGTGTCACAACATACAGAGGGGAATCCCTCATCATGTGTATACATAGTATATATATATGGATGTCAGCGAGCATCTTTCTGTATTCAGTGCTCTTCTTGCATGACTTCTGAGGATTAAATCAAGTCATCCGCTTTGGATGACAAATGCTGAAACATCTCTCTGGCTCAGATATTCCCTTTTGCTATTTATTCTACTAAATTCCTTGAGAAAATACAGATCTACATGGATATCCTTGTTTCTTTTCTATAGCTGCTACAATGAAGTAGCCCAACAGAAAAAAAATAAGAGGTTTGATAATCTGGTTTTCCTGCAGTTTCAGTCCATCATTGCAGGGAACCAAAGTTGCATTAGCAAGAAGCATCTGGTCACACCACCTCTATACTCAAAAGCAGAAAACAAATGAATGCATTCATGATCATTTCCTGCTTGTTTGTGTTGTTCTTGATTTCTCTATTCAGTTTAAGATCTCAGCCAAGAGAATGGTGCTCCTCTGAGTACATGGGGTGTTCCCATGCCAGTCAATTTAATTACATCAGTCCTACAGACATGCCCACAAGCCGACCCAATGTAGAAAATCCTTCATTAACACTCTCTTCCCAAGTGTATATAAACCAATAAACAAGAATACTCTTAAACTGATGTGTTCTTACATAATAAACCTATTTTAACATTGATCTATTTTACTTCTCAAGTTTATGCCTTGCTTAATTATAGCAATAGGAAGAATATATGTATTGTTAGAAAGTGTGCATTGTTCTGCAAATATCACTTTGGAGAAATTTTTGTTAAGGTTGCCTAAGTGACTACCTATCATCATAGGTCAGTCTGCTTCAACTTTCCCACTAATGAAATTTTAATTGAACTTAAGACAAGTAGAGTTTAAAAAATGCAAGTAGAAAAAAATGCAACCATGAATATTATATTTTATTTTGTTTAATATTGACACTGAGAGATTCAATATCTGTGTGATGTTGTTGTCTGATCCATACTTGGAAGGGTTATATCTTAGCGATATATATGTTGTTATATCTTAGCAATATTATATATCTTATATCTTATCAATATGCATGTTATATAATTATATCTCAGCAATATGCAGGCTAGAAAGTAGTTGCTTTGTAACAAAGTGAAGGTTCTGAGGTTTGTAGAATCAAATTCTCACCTCTGCCCTGCTTTTAAATTGCTGATTACCAAGACTGTTCTTTAAATATAATTTTTCCAAATCTTTGTATTATTTCTGCATATTTACCATACTTACTGCAAAGCAGCAAATTTTAGACTATTAAAACTTTTAGTAACAGTTTGAAAAAGCCAATAACTGAATTAAATTTGGTATTTAATTAGTCAGAAAGATTATTATTGTCTCTAAGAATCCCGTGCCTTAATTAAGCCTACCGTTTGTAATATGTTTTAAGAACACTATGCAACTCAGAGCCAAGAATAACAAGCTGAGAGCATTTGAGCATCTCTTGTAGCAATTGCCAGTGTTCACACCCTTCTGCTTTATTCTAACTTTGATCAAAACCTAATTCCCAGATTAGATCGTATTATGTTGTCATATTGCCCATTGCATTCATAACCTGATTCCTCTGTTACTGGCAATGATTCGCGACACTTATTAAAATTTATGGCTTAGTAATTCCTTTTAAATTGGGGGATTATGAGTGTCCTGTTCTCAACACCAAGTATTAAATCTCTTCTTACCTAAAGCCTCCTAGCCTGAAAACATTTTGGCAAAAATCCCCACACTTATTTGCATTGAGTAAGCTTCAATTTAGTCCTGTGGTAGCATAGTTTCTTAAATGTGTAATCACTTTAAACAATGAAAAAAAATTGGTTATGTTCGTTATACTTAGCTCCTTACCTGATCAAAAACTTATTCTTTTCTCTGTATTGATTTCAGAAGGCTGTTTTCCAGTCTCTGAGTTATAGCATTCCCTAAGTGGATTATGTTGCCTGGAGGCAGGCGGGGATAGGAATGGAAGGGATGAGGTGGAGGAGGGAAAGACTGAGGGAGAGAGTACAGGGAGAGACAAATGGAATAGGTGGACATTTAGGGGGTGTTATGAGTACCATAGTAGTGGAAACTTCTGGGAGCTTATGAGGGTGACATAAGCAAGGAACACAAGTAATGGAGGTTGTGGAACCTAAACAGCACGTTCTGTAGCCAGGCTAGGCTGGCTCCTAGTGGTGGGATTGGGTTAACAACTCAGCCACAAAACTTCCAACCCACAACCTGTCCTGCTGGCTAGGTGCACTGGGTCAATGATGACTCAGAGCTTGTCAGAGAGGCCTACCAATGATTGGTCTAACTTGAGATCCAAGACAGAAGTGGTAGCTTATGCCCAACATTGCATGGATGACCAGGATACTGAAGCTGGAGGCCTCAGAGTACTAGAACAGAATAAAACAGGACTGGTAAAAATATAGGAAGGAAAGAAGGAAGGAAGGAAGGAAGGAAGGAAGGAAGGAAGGAAGGAAGGAAGGAAGGAAGGAAGGAAGGAAGGAATCAACAAAAAGATTCCTAATGATATTCTGCTATATTCGTTTGCCTGATGCAATCGTTATCAGGGAGGCTTCCTTTAGCAGCTGATGGGAGCAAGTAGAGAGCCCCACGACCAATGATAGGCACAGAAAAGTGGAAAGGAGTATTTTAGGAGACATCATAGCCAAGGACACTAGGAGAACACAATACACAGAATTAACTAAGCAGGTCTCCTAGGGGCTCACAGATACTGAAATGGAAACCACAGAGCCTGCAACGTACTGTACTAGGGCTTCTACACATATGTTAGGGTTGTTTAGCTTGGCAATTTTGTGAGACTCCTAACAGTGGGAGTTGGGTAACTCTGACATTTTGCCTCCTTTCAGGACCCTTTTTCTCCTAGTGGGTTGCCTATTCCACAGCTGATATGAAGGTTTGTGACTAATCTTATCTATCTTATTGCATCTTGTTTGCTATGTTTGGTTGATATCCCTGGGAGGACTGGCCTTTTCTGAAGGGAAATGAAGGAGCAGCAGATCTGGGGGAGAGGGGAGGTGGGTAAGGAGGGGCTAATGGGAGGAGGGAGAAGGCTGTAATTGTGATGTATTCTATGAGAGAAGAATAAAGGGAAAAAAATCCCTAAATGTTTATTTTCATTTAAAGACATCTTTTGAGAGTTCAGACACTCGTATGATGTATTTTATCAAACTCATCCAGATTCAAATTCCCCTACATGCTACAAAAGCTATGGAAAAATCAATCCCATGACCTCAAAGAATAAAGAAAATAAATTTTGTGAACAGGAAATAATCTTTGCTATATAATGAAAACCAAATCTTTTTAAAAACTATGTATGTATTTATTTATTTGTTTGTTTGTTTATTAATTCACTTGTTTATGTATTTTGCACTCTGGCTGCAGTTTCTTCTCCCAGTTCCCCCCTATTACCTCCCCTCTGTCCCACCCCTCAATCCACTTCTGCACTTCCATTTAGGAAAGTGTAGGTTTCCATGAGTATCAACAAAACATGGCATATCAAATTGCAATAAGACTAATCAACTCCCATATGTTAAGGCTGAGCAAGGTGACTCAGTAAGAAGAGTCTATAAAATAGTTGGAGACAGTCCTTACTCCTTCTGTTTATAGTCCCACAATAGGATGAAGCTCCAAAAATGTAGCATATGCAGAGTGTTAGGTCAGCCCATGCAGGCTCCCTGGAAACCCATTCTTTAATGATATATAATCTTTTTTTTTTCTATTCATTTTCTTCTTCAATATTCTCAACTAGTTTCTCCACTCTCCGCCAACGTCCCCACCCCCCCACCTCCATGAATTTTTATGTCATTGAATTTGATCTTTTCTCTTATCTTGACTGTCCCATCTAATTTATGCATTTGTGGATGTTTCTGATACTTTGACCTTATCCTCAATTCTGGGAGTAGTCTTCTGAAATGTATTATTGTAAATACCAACTCTCAGAATATCCTTTATACTATTTTATTTCACTGTTATAAAAAACAACGTTTAAAAAAGACTTCTTATATTTAATTTCCATAGTTATGCTGCCCTTCAAAGAGTAAAAGTATAGCCATCAAAGACATCGGCTTAAGGTTGAGCACTTGCTAAGGTGCCTGTATATTCAGAACAGCTGGTTTCTAGAGTGCGAGTCCCCATTACCTTCCAAAGTAGTATTAATATAGTAAAATAAAGGATGAAACTCAGTAAAGTGCTATATAGACAATTGCAGTTGTGTTGCAACAAAGACGATGTAAATAAGAACCAGTCTCAAGGAAAGATGCACAGGGCAGGAAACATGAAAATATCAAATGCAACCAACTTTTCCATCTTCAAGTAGATTCAGCAGGAGACATTGATCCACCTCGGTGTGCAATACCAACCAGGTATGTTGTTCCAAGCTTCCGTGTCTAGTTTATTAGTGGTAAATATCAGGCTACATATGAACGGCACAGATATTTCAAAAATTTAGAGAGCTTGTCCCAGGAATATCAAGACCAGCTGAATTCTTTCACTATCCAATAATTACTGTGAAATGACCTTGTATGTTTATTTTTAGTTTCTTCCTTAAAATATATCTTGGAAGCCAAAGAACATTGTCTGTTTAATTACTGCAGAAGAATGCCAAGTAAAAGGTGTTTCATAAGCATTTATGAAATGAATGAACTATGATTTCATTATGGGACTTGATAATTCCACAGTGGAGTTTCTGTCAGCCAGTTGTTCCTTGAGGATATTTAGAAAAAAAAAAAATGCAATGTCAGCAGAATAATAAGGTCAAGATTATCACGTGTTCCACATTATTTTCAATAAAAAATAAAGAGTTAAACTGACTTGGCCTGCTGATTATCTAGCCCAGCTTTGATGTCCTGACTCACCTTGACCTGCCATGCTTGGTTCAAGCCCTGTGAGGCCTGCCTCTTTCTGAATGGACATTGAGGAGGAGTGGATGGAGATGGGGTTAGATGGGAGGCAGGCAGAGGGAATTGGAGAAGAGTGGGAAGAGAAAAGTGTGACTGGCATATAAAATAAATTTAAAAAAAGTTGATTAAATAAAAATCCAAATAAATAAATAAAACAAAACAAAACAAAACAAAAACGAGTCAGTGTGAGGGAGAGGAGGAGAATCATGGGGAGAAATAAAAACCACATATCTGGAAGATATAAATAAGCTTTCAGAAGGGAAAGATAACCATCTCTTTATGAACCCTGCAAGCAATACTGACTAACTTGGCAGGACATGTCCACTGGTACAATAGTGGTACAAATAACACGAGTAACAAATCACTTTCTGATTATATGTTACTTCTTTTCTAAAAGATGAACTCCATACTTGATACCATTACTGTTCTAAAAACCTTACACTGGTTAGGCTGTAGGTCATAGTATTACTATAATGATGACAAATGGACTTATTTTGTTTTTATGTTTGTTTGTTTTATTTTTTGACCCTAGGTTTCTCTGTGCCTTTGGAACCTGTACTGGAACTAGCTCTTGTAGGCCAGGTTGGCCTCAAACTCACAGAGATCTGCCTGCCTCTGCCTCCCAAGGGCTGGAATTAAAGGCATGCACCACCACCACCCTGCGACAAATGGACTTAGTATTAAACTAATTCATAATAGCTTATTGTCATTCTCACTGATCAATCTATCTCTCCACCTTTACCAGAGAGTCTTCCATTTGTAACCTATGGTGATGAAAATTGTGATCCACTCTGATAGCTGGAGAGTCTGATAGCTATACGAGGTCCCCTGCATATGTGTGGAAATTGTGTAGCTTAGTCTGTTTGTGGGGCTTCTGCAAGGAGTTCATGACCTGTCCCTGGGGCTTGAGCTAGGTTGGGGAAATCTATTCCCCTTGCTGAATTGCCTTGCCCAGCTTCGATATAGGGGGAGAGGCTTGATCCTGCCTCAACTAGATGAGGCATTTGTGTTGATGCCCTGGAAGGATTGACCCTTTCTGAATGGAGAGGGAGGAGGAGTAGATGTGGAGATAGAGGGGAGGTCAGGGGAAGGGAAGAGGAAGCGAAACTGAGATTAGGATATCAAATAAATGGAAAATCTTTAAAAAAAAAAAAAGAAAAGAAAAAGTAAAACAATGACCCATTGATAGCTAATGTGTGGAGAGTAAGAGACTACAGGATGCTTAGCCCCCAAATGACTCTCTCTCTCTCTCTCTCTCTCTCTCTCTATATATATATATATATATATATATATATATATATATATATACTCCCTACTCCACCAAAAGGATCAGGAATAATTTCAGAAAAGCAAACAGAAGTAGTGTAATAGTGAGAGGCAGTGCATGGCCAGAAGAAAAAGAAATAGTATCTTGTAGACACACAATTGCACATATGAATTCAAAGATATTGGTACAGTATTACAAAAAAGTGTAAATCTAAACCAGATGTAGTCCCATCTTGGTGAGAAGTTGGGAACAAAATCCCTACCCTAGGAATGCTTTGCAATTGTTAGCTTCTAGGAGAGGGACAGACAATTTTTCTAAGAGTGTAGCCCCTGGTAAATCAACCACTCTCCAGTGGAAGGCCACATATCAGATATTTGGGAAGTACAAATTGGTCTTAAAAGCCTAAAAAGAAAAGTTTGGTGGTTAGAAAAGGGTTGATGGATTTGGGAGATGTTCCAGAGGTAGATGAATATAATCAAAACATATGTGAAATTCTCAAGTAATTCTCTCTCTCTCATGTGTGTGTGTGTGTGAGAGAGAGAGAGAGAGAGAGAGAGAGAGAGAGAGAGAGAGAGAAAGAGAGAGAGAGAAAGAGACAGAGACACAGAGAGACAACATTAGACCATTACTAACATGAATTTTTATATAAAGAATTCTTTGATAGGTAATGTTTATCTGTATCTGTTATTCTCAAATGAAATGACTGTCATTGATGAACAGTAGTTTTTGTTAAGTATCCAAGTTAGCAAGCTTCAACATTCTTATCGAGTAAAATTTTAAATGTGTATTTTTCTCACATAATCATATTGTTATATCATTGAAACTATTGTTGCTGCAATGCTCAAGAAAGACTGTGTCTAAAATATGTTAATAAAATCTAAAGAGACGAAGCTTTTCAGTGCCTCAAATTATCTCAGTTATAACTGCTAGATATTGGAAGCGGCTGCTTTTCTTCAAATTATACGCTAAGTACTGTAGAAGAAGCATGCTTACCTGTCTTGACATTACATGCAAGGACAGAAACAGGAAATGTGAATGGCAGTCAGGAGGTGATTGAGCAAGTCCTGAAAGAAGTGATATCTTTAAAGAGGATTATTCTGGGCAAAGGTTCTGCAGATAAGAGTGATCATGAGCCTACATTCACCTGCTGAGCAAATTGCATTGCATATTTTTTGAACAATTGTAAATCTCTATGAAGGGAGGGAGAATCTTGACACTCACTCTGAAGACTTTATAACTCATCCTAAATAGTTAAATGGCTAGTGAAAGTTGCTTCCAATAGAATGCTAATGAATAGTACTCTAAAACCTATTTGGAACAACTCAAATTTAAGTTTTAGCTAGATGGAACCAAATCTCTAGTTGAGAAGTGTTTTGTCTTTTCAAGAAAATGGATATATAATTTTACTTAAAAAGGAACCACGGTGGAAGTATTTAGCTGAAGGAGCAGCAATGACTGTAATAAGAAGTAGAGATCACTTAGCATAAAATTTATTGAAATGGTGCTCCAATTGATTTGAGGATGGAAGGATTAGGCATGCTTTCTAACCAAGAATAATGCATAAAATAGGACATCTGAAAGTTTTGGTATGTAGATGTACAATGAATAGATGATTTAATTTCAGCAAGCATTTTCTGACTCTGGCACATACCAAACAGGGTTGAGAACCACAGCAACCACAAATAGGATGACTTATGGAATTGGTTCGCAGAAAATTTGTGGCGGTACACATCACACACTCACAATTATTCACAACATGCAACTCTACCTAAACCTCATAAAAATCTATTCAGAGCACTTTTGGCTACTATGGTTGCTCTCTGAAACCAGTATAATCTCTAGTGGCATTCTTAATCCTTACTCTTATACCCACAGATAAGTATATCTCACCACAAAAAAAAAACTTATTCTTGCAGCAGATGGAGATCATTACAGAAAGCCATAACTGGTTGAACTGCAGAGAATAACTGACAATGGGATGCCTAGTTCCAATTGACATGTCTACAACACAAGCCCTGCACCTAACTATCAGAGGACCTGGCAGAACAAGAAGTAGAAAAATTGTAATAGTCAGATAACATTGACATTAGCTATGAGAGTGTGTTATTAATACATGGCAGGGAAGCTGCACCTAAATGAGAGGTGGAAAACAACACTGGTTGACTTGTCTAGGTGAATGGAAAATCTCACAAGTTCCTACCCATAGATGAAGAGCTACAGGCAATTGATGATACAGAGAGGGGGAGAATTAGTGTTCTTTGGTTATTCATTACCAAGGGGTTAGCCATAAAGCATATACATATCAGCAATACTAAACAAATTCATTGGAATGTTCTATAATCTCTTTCTCTCTCTCTCTCTCTCTCTCTCTCTCTCTCTCTCTCT